>OX246740.1:15742229-16942229 GCA_945910005.1 Isoperla grammatica
AATATAAACAGAATTTCCAAACCAGGTTTCATCACTGACATTCACGATGGCACTCTGTTCAAAAATCATGCAATTTTCCCATTAGAAACGTCAGTACAAGTACTACTATACCAAGATGCATTTGAGGTTGCGAACCCTTTGGGGTCAGGCAAATCAAAGCACAAACAGTTGGCAGTTTACTACACTATAGCGAACTTGGATCCATGGAATCGTTCTAGGGTAGACCCTATTCAACTGGTGTTGTTATGTAAACAAAAGTACTTCGACGAATTTGGGAAAGAATGCGTTTTGAGAACTTTAATAGACGACCTTAAACGAATTGAGATTGATGGGATAACAGTTAATGGTAAAGAAAACACCAAAGTTGTCATTGCAGCTGTACTAGGAGACAATTTGGGAAGCCATTGCATTGGCGGTTTCACTGAAAATTTCAGCTTTTCAAAATATTTTTGTCGTTATTGTGAAATTCAAAGAGAACACTGGGTACAAGGTACTGATCAGGCTCAAATCCGCACAAAAGAAAATTACAACGACGCAGTTGGGCTATTGGAACAATGTGAAACTGATTGCCGAGGGGTACGTTCTAATTCGTTGTTTAATGAGCTTCAGTTTTTCCACGCAGTCGATGGTCTTCCACCGTGCATTGCCCACGATATTTTCGAAGGGGTCATTGCGTATGATGTGCCCCTTGCAATCCACCGTTTCGTTAAGGCGAAGGTGTTTTCTTATGACCACATCAATAGAATGTTTTCAAAAATGGTCTTATATGAATCTGATGGCCGTGACAGACCACACTGCAAGTTTTCAGCTTCCACCAAAAAAATCGGAGGGCACGCAGTTCAAAACTGGAACTTTTTGAGATTCCTACCACTTGCAATAGGAACACAAATTATGAAGGCAAATTATGTTGACGATCCTGCATGGAAAATGATTTTATCATTAATGGAAATCGTCCAGCTGCTCGTTGCCCATACTATAGCAGAATCTCATATTGCATATATGAATGTTTTAATATCTGATTACATCCACTTAAGAAGAACAATCTTTCAAAACGTTGCACTGCGTCCTAAACACCATTACATGACGCACTACCCAGAACTCATTCGCAAATTTGGACCCCTTATAAAGTTATCTACATTGCGATTTGAGTCAAAACATTCGTATTTCAGGGAGTGTGCGAGGGCTGCCAAAAATTTCAAAAATTTGGGCAAGACGATGTCCCACAAACACCAGTACATGCAAGCGTGTTTTCGTGAACACGGACTCTTCCTTGATGACCAAGTAATTCATGGCGGTGTTGCATATGAGAAGGAGTTATTTCACGCTAGCATCCATGATTCAATACGCCGTGCTGGATTGACTGAAAGTCATTTAACTGTTGGTAACAACATCACATTCAGAGGTATACATTATAGGAAAGACATGTGTGTTGTTCTAGAGTCAGGAATGCAACCTGTACTTGGTAAAATAGTTCTTGTTTTGATTCAGCGAGATAAAAGTGTATATTTTGTTATGAAAAGTTGTACAGCCTTGCTAAATCCTGACTTACAAGTGTATGAAATCGATATTTCAGAAGAAATAATTATTAAGCAAATTGAGAGTCTCTATGACTTTTCACCTTATTATGTCTACTGTTTTATGGGTGAAAACGTGTTGATTCCAAAAACGGCAATGTTTTAAAAGAGTTGAGTCATGGACGACGCTATAGTAGGTGGTCTGTGGAAAGGGTGGAGGGGGGGGGGGGGGGGGATGTCCGCCACAAAATACAGAGACATCACTGAGCAATCCCTTATATAATTAATGGTGTGTTTATTTTACTTGACCATAAAAGTATATCGCTGTAAACACATAAGAAAAATCAAAATGTACACATGCTCGTTAATTTTCTTTTTGAAATTACCCTATTTTGTATAGTTGATCACTTTTATCAAAAACACCCAAATCATATGATATAATAACGAGATCTCTCAAGTTTCAACCGTTTAATGCCACATTCAAACGTATCTCCCCCCCCCCCCCCCCGCCGCCCACTCCAATTCTAGGGTTCGAAGGGGAGCATTACGTTGTTTACCCCAATTTCCATGATGTACCTACCAACAAAAATATGTTAGACCCTCACCCCACTACTATAAAATTAATCCTAGCCATGGGTAACAATCCCCTCAAATTGATGATCAAGAATCATTAGTGAAATCTTGTAGGCCTACATCGAACAGAAAATGTGTGTATTTCAGTTGTTTTTGGGCTTAGGCAAATGTATTTCGATTCGGTTTCGAAAAAAATTAAACAAGGTTAGACTTGCAGCCGGTTTGACCTATACCTTTGAAGTGACAAGATACATAAATAACATAAATAATAAAAATACAAATGGACTGCAAATGGAATGAAACGAAACACATAATTAAAAACTGTCAAGTTGGGGCCGAACACACGAGTTTGACAATTGAAGGAGTGATAATAGTGATAATACTGTTTGTGTGATACTACTTTAGCGTTTCCAATACTACTATTTTGGCATCAGTAGCAAATTTTGTATAGTATGTTGTTATAAATGAAGCTGAATGCAGAAGATAATATTTAAAAGAATTTGATAGAATTGGCAAATATTCATCAAGCTAAACAAAAATTAAGGAAATTGTTCGGAACGGAACACCGTATATTATTTAAAAATATCGGGACTGCCCTTGTAAGTTCCACCCTGGCTCTATGCTTGTCAGCACCGGAGCTAGCCACGCTTGACAAAAGGTTGAAATCAAGGCGTGCAAAATGCGAAATCCAGACTAACTGGCTGGCTTGCTCCTACGTTGGAATGTAGCTCAACTACAGATTAAAATGTATTTGGTGACTGGTGAGGCGTAAGACCGGTGACCTAAATTATCTCAGCCCCTCGGCCCAAGCGCGTTCTCCAGGGTGAGATGGAGGGGGCGCAAAGCATTGGTCAGAAGACAAACCGAACTGTTTGAAGACGGACGCCTTTCACATTCTGCATATGGCAGTGTGAGGACTGGGATGCCTGGCATTGGCACTTGACAGCGTAAAACTTCGCATCAATGGCGGGTAAGTTTCATTAATATAATGTATTATATAATAATTAATTATTACAGTATGTAATTATTACAAAATCAATAATCATATCATATATCTCATTGAGAAGTATTTATTTTACTTTACGTGAAGGGCTAAACCTGGATATTTAGTGTTGTAGGGAAGTTGTATTTGTGATTTTTTATTAACTTGTTTAGGATTTGAACTGAGCTGTCTGAACACAACCATAAGCCGAGCTCGTCTTTAATTAATGTACTCTGATTTAGCGAAATTCCGATTTTAACGAAAGGATTCACTCTGGCGCCAATATTACCATTATACTGCCATGTTAAAAAACATTTATTTAACGAAGCCTTTCCCCTGCAAATTCTCGTATGTATCGAAAACATTGATTTGTGTTAAAGCAATTTTCATAGGTAGGCTACTTGTAACCATTGACCTTTGTTGCGGAAATATGAGACGTTAAGCCCCGTCAATCAATCATCACTAAAAGATTGCTAAAATAATTTTTTTGAAACGTGTAGTATCTTTACTTGTTTTGTTCGCACGTGCGGAGAGCTGGATGGTTTCCCTTTGTGTTCAGCCTTTTGCGCCGCGAGGGGGGGGGGGGGGGCAAGGCCTGACTTGCCACCCCACCCCCCCTGGATTTCAAGAATTTTAAAATTTAACTTGCTATACGGCAATACGATACGCGCGATGTGTGCTATTGCATATAAAGTATGTAAGTACAAAATAAAAATAACAAATACTTAAATTTTATAGTAAATCTGTCCCATCATGCAATAAGTATTGTTATTTGAAGACATACATCAAAGCACCACGCACCACTGACCGACTATTTCTTAGGAGGGGGTGGGGGGGGGGGGGGGGGGGGGGAGGGGCAATATGACCACGCCAACCGCCCGGCCTCCGCGATTCACTCGTCACGCGCTCGCTGGCTACCTTCCTACTATTTTATTTTTACAATTTACGTTTTTTTTTTTTTTTACTTAATATTGCATGTAAAATTTAATGCGCATCTTAAAACTTAACAAAAAGTAAGCTTTTTGTTTCTATAATCAGTCACGGCCAGAACTGCCAATTACCAATTATCATTCATATCTCAAACGATATTACCGATAGAGCAGCGGTAAGACGCGAGACTCTAATTCGGGAGGTCGCCGGTTCGATTCCGGCCACCGGCAGTCCTGACTGAAGGTTTTTTCCGAGGTTTTCCTCAGTCGTAAAAGCGAATGCTGGGATTGAGTCATACTATCAGCCCTCGGACAATCCTTCCCAACTATCCAAACACCCTAATAACCTATATAAAGTCCATTCCTACAAAAGAACGATCCCAGGTAGCAAGAAATTTCCCCTCCACGTTACCACCACCACTCGGCACGGGTGACACTGCTCGCGAGGCGTTGGAATGCGGTAGACAGCATGACCCATTGTCCAGGTGTCATTGTTATGAACGCAATTTTTTGATGTAGTTGAAATGATACAATTTCTAATTTATTTTCAGATATATGGAATAATGACGTAATATTAATATAAACTGAATTTTGTATTTTTAAAATAGCTTGAAAACTGCCGTATTTAGAGCAAGTAGTAACTATGGTTACGATCATGTCAGAAAATATAATAATACAAGAGACTAAGAATGACTGCAGAATAAACACGTAAAATTAATATAAAATAAGGTGTATTTTTAAAATAACTTGATTACTGCCCATTTTAAAGCAGTGTGCTCATCATCATTATGATTTTCAGACTTAAATCGTTTATATTAAAAGTATATTTTCAAATCTTGACAGTGCCGGCCTGAGGGACAAAATTAAATTAAAATAAAATATATGATAATTTTATTGATAATATCCTATTATTGTTATTGTTATTGTTAGGATTATTGTTATTATTAATGGCGTTGTATTATGTTTATTATATTCTTTATTTACAAGATCGTGACCATAAAGTTACTATACTTGCTCTAAATACGGTAGTTATCATGCCAATTTTAAAACATGAGTCAAAGGTGTATTTCATTCATCTGTCAATCACTCTCGCCGAGGCAAGACGCCTGAAAACTAGAGTGGTTCTAAAAATAACAAAGTTCGGATAAAGTCAAAAGTTAGTAATTATCAGTAGTATTATCAGTTAGTAATTATTATAATTTTTTTTTTAGCTATATTATACAATCCCGAGAAAACAATCTAAATTTAATTTTGAATTTGAAAATATACTTTTAATATAAACGATTTAAGTCTGAAAATCATAATGATGATGAGCACACTGCTTTAAAATGGGCAGTAATCAAGTTATTTTAAAAATACACCTTATTTTATATTAATTTTACGTGTTTATTCTGCAGTCATTCTTAGTCTCTTGTATTATTATATTTTCTAACATGATCGTAACCATAGTTACTACTTGCTCTAAATACGGCAGTTTTCAAGCTATTTTAAAAATACAAAATTCAGTTTATATTAATATTACGTCATTATTCCATATATCTGAAAATAAATTAGAAATTGTATCATTTCAACTACATCAAAAAATTGCGTTCATAACAATGACACCTGGACAATGGGTCATGCTGTCTACCGCATTCCAACGCCCCGCGAGCAGTGTCACCCGTGCCGAGTGGTGGTGGTAACGTGGAGGGGAAATTTCTTGCTACCTGGGATCGTTCTTTTGTAGGAATGGACTTTTAGGGCCTAGTTAGTCATCTGAAGAGGGGCACATCAGGTAAAGCTGGCAATTTATTATAACATGTTGTAATGTCCCGTAAAGAAAATTAATTCGTCTTAGAACGTAGAATTAAATGTTGTCCTGTATTTATTTATTTATTTATTTTTTTATTTATTTATTGTATGTTTGTATGTTAATATAAATTGGTGTAACACCTTGATTTTAGGACAAGAGGATGACATTGATCCAATAGCTGATTTTATATTAGATGTTGTGCAGTCCAAAAATTTCGATGAAGTCACCATTCTCCTCCAATCGATTGGAGTAAAGGAGTTTAAGCACCTCCAATATGTTGACCCAGAAAACGACTTCAAAGACAAAATAACGCCCATCGAGGCTAGAATGTTGAAGAAAAAAATAGGTAAGCACTGAGAATTTAGAATCCTGCTCTGATATTTTACTTTTGTAGTAGGACTGGGATAATTAAACGTTTGAACGCCCCTGGCTAATTAATTCATCAAGGATTTAATTGAGAAATTAAACCTAAAACGTGTCATTTTTGTCTTTGTATTTTTTTGTCCCTTTTCTTTCATTAGTCAGCTGCTTGGCTCTGTCAGGCTTTTCTCTTTGTGTTGTGTTAGTTGTGTTATTCCCCCCACCCCCAACCAATGTTTTCGAAATGCGTAGAAATAATGATGGCGCAATATTAGCCTATTTTGAGTAGCTGCCCTATCGGGCTATCATACTCGTGCGGTAGGGACTGCACAATATGCTATAGGCTTATCATATCATATAAGTATATAGTATATCAATGTATACATGTATACATTGATCTTCAAGCACCAAGCTACAACAACAAAGCATCAAAGTGGGGGGTTTGCGTGCGAAGTTTGCACACCCCCTTGAACGCGCTGGTTCCTGACACGAAGTGTCAATAATCCAGCCAAAATTGCGAATGTCGTTGAAACGGTAATTAGGGCAAAAGCAACTGGACGTTGCGAAAAGATGAAGCGACTAATGAGACCGCCGGACGGTCAGGTGGTCACGTAGTTTGCACACTCAATCAAGCACCTTCTTCTTTTTCTTCTTCTTCTTCTTCTTCTTCTTCTTCTTCTTCTTCTTCTTCTTCTTCTTCTTCTTCTTCTTCTTCTTCTTCTTCTTCTTCTTCTTCTTCTTCTTCTTCTTCTTCTTCTTCTTCTTCTTCTTCTTCTTCTTCTTCTTCTTCTTCTTCTTCTTCTTCTTCTTCAAGCTTCCAGCATCAAGCTCCTTGGCATCAAGTTACTTGTTTTACATTGAACAATTTTTCCACTATTATTTTATTTAAACGTATTTAATATTTCACAGTTTAAACGTTTAGGTCATTAAACTGTTTTCCCCACTCCCATTTTATTGTGAGCTATATAATATGTTATGATATGATGGATCTATATATTTTTCTTAAATAGACAAATCAATCAGTGTGATGATTGAGATGATACCCATGAGACAATATCATGTTTTTAATTCAATCATATTATGATGTGTAGCTGCAGGCCTATGAATATTATATTGTCCTCCTTTGTAAATCAGTTTTTATAACTGAATACGATAGACATTAAATAAATAAATAAAATAAATTAATAGATTCTCTAGATTTCCCTCTTCTTAAAGAAATTTTTCCGGTTAGGATGTAATAAAAATCATGCCTGTTTAAAATATTTAAAAATGCGGAGAAATTATTGTAATTGAGAGTAGTTTACAAGCCCCGTGTCATATAACTTCATTTATGTACATAAGATATGTGGATTTTAGGGGAAATTATTCACACAGTCCAACATCATCATTACTGAAATATTCAGTAAAATCTTTATAATGATAGCCCTATTATAACAGTAAATGCTAATTAGTTTACAACTTTTCATATTACGTATTCTGTAGCCATGTATAGCATTCTCAAGGTGATTCCCTGGTAAAAATTTCGGTTGGTGACCAATTGGTATTTGGATGAAAATCAACTGATCTGAATTGATATCAGTTGATGTCAATTGATGTCAGTTGGTGTCAATTGGTACTACCTGTTGGTACCAGTTGATGTAGCTGATCTCAATTGATGTCAATTGGTACTGTCTGTTGGTGCCAGTTGATGTAGAAATATATCAATAGGTATTGTCAATTGGCGTTGGAATCAGTTGGTAGGAACAGCTTGCATTCAAATGATGTCAGTTAATACCAATTGATATAATTCGACATCAACTGATTATAATGTGTCAATTATTCGGGTCACTTGATAAACTAAGTAAGCGGTCAGGGTTATCAATTGGCACTCTGTAAACTTAGAACGCTGCATTGCATGAATATAATTTAAACATTTTGATTTAATTAATAATTTAAAATGTTTAATTAATAAACAAATAATAAATAAATGTAAATTCATACCGGTACGTTTTAGTTAAAATTAAAGGCATTATTTGTATTTATTTATTTTGTATTTATTTATTTAGAAATGATTATACTAAAATTAATAATTTAATTAGACATTTAATTTATTTATGAAATTATGAAGTTACGTATTGTTCGCATCTAAATTAAAATATGAAAGTAAATACATTTTTTAGTTGGCTGTTCTCTGGGCAAGTAGGATAACCGAGTCTCCCCCCCCCCCCCCCCCCAAAAAAAAAAACGGCACACTTCTGTCAACCTCAGCCCTCCTTTGCTGGACAGGATTCTACGACGACCCCCGCGATCGCGATGCATAATGGATATGATTCAGAGCAAATCATATCGCCTAAACTGTAGAGTACGTCGTTAAACACCAAATTATCAATCAATTATTTTGTTTCTTCATGAAAGTGACATTCGCGAAGATTGCATTTAAAATTACCAGATTGGCCAACGTGATGGCGCGGCGTACGACTCGAGTTAGGCTGGGGGAGATGTTTCTAAACTTTGATTTATCAGGTACATTTTTCAACTACCTTATATATTTACTGATATACCTTCTTAAATACTGGTTTTAATAATATAGTTGTCTCTTCCTACGGTCTTACCGTGATGAAACAACAGAGAAACAACATCTTACATTATCATTTTGTTTTCGTGAAGTTGGCATTACTACGTTCATTATCCGTTGGTTCATTCAAACCTGTCAAGACGCTTTGTTGATATCGCAGTATGTTGCAGTTGGCATTTTCCTTCGTGTGCCGTTCGTCTTTCAACATCAAATTGATTTGAATAAAATCAAACACGTAATTATTATACTACGCTAGTGTCGGCCACGAATGCAACAAGTAGGATAGGCTAGGCCTAGTTGAAAAGGTGGGCTTGCTTCATAACCTCAATCATTAGGCCTTGGCTAGGCCTGGGCTACTTCAAAGCCAATGCGGCAATGCCTCAATTTAATGTAGGCCTACTTAATGCAAATAATCTAAATGTAGGCTAAGGCATTGGGTAATGGCTAGGCCTAGGGCCTACTAGGCTTAGGACTAGCCTTATAGACTAGGGGGTACAGGCATAGGCCATAGGCCTAATCTTGCAAGGTCTGATCCTAACCTTTGCTTAAATGATAGTCTAGAGCTGTTTATAATACAGTATGTAGGCCTAGGCTAGGGCATTGGGTTTGTTCCCCATTACAAACCCAACAGCTTGGGCCTACCCTAGGCTTAGGACTATAGACATAATATTTGTTAGCGTTGGGGGCCTGTTTACTAACTCAAAAGACAAGTTGTATCGACAGTGGCATCTTGGTAAATATGCGTGGCGCGGTAGGCCTGGTATTATTACGTGCCAGATTATCAAATGTGTGCCCTAGGGTTCAATTTAGTAAGTTGTCATTCTCGATCCATAAGTTGTAGCATGCGTTATTATATTTAGGCCTACGTAGTTGTCGCTTGAGTTACTAAATAAACCCTCTGGTCCCAGCCTTTGCAGGGAAGTATCCTAATGCTAAGGCCAGAGCAATGTTGACATCAAGATTGCAATTAGGGGGGTAGTCGCAGTAAGCCAGATTCATACAAAGTCACAAGGTTTTAAAATAGTCATAATGGTATTGCAATAAGCTTTCAGCTCTGTTGCATCGATTCATGGTCGATGGCATCTCATTGGCTTGTTATAAGCGAGTAAGTGATGTTTCAATGACCGATTGGTCCGTCACATGGATTATGGTTTAGCAATAAGAGAGTTGAACATTTTTCAACTCGCTTGTGACTATGACTATTGCAATTACAATGACGAGTTTGTGTAAACCATTACCCATTTCCGATCCCTATCTCCCAACTCAGCTTATAACATAACCATAATCCTTGCGACGTTGTGTGAATCCGGCAGTAGAAAACGGGATTAGTTACCACTGGTATGCCTTGGCCTAGAACTTCCCATCTGTGTCCCATCATAGCCTGTGTATTAACGCGGCCTGAGACTGTGATGATCGTGGATAATTAATGCTATCGGTTTCATTTGCATCGCAATTGTGGTACAATATAAAACATATAGGCCTTACAACTAACTTGCCTAATTGCAACGTGAAAAGTTCTTTATGTGTGTGTAACTTGTTTGCAGTACCGGTAGTCCGGTACCATAGCCAAGTCAGAAGTGACTATTTTACGATTTAGGCCTACCGATTCCGATTGTGACCTCAATGCTGCTAATTGTGCTTGGGCATGTCCTGCTGTCACCTTTCTATTGGTAGCCCTGATAGGCGTAAATAGTACAGTGGTGATACCAGCTAAGAATTTGTGTTGCGGGGGTTTGAATGCCATGTAACCGTTTATATAACAAGCTTAAATTAGTTTTTTTTATTTTTGAACCGCAGAAGATGAACTTTGTTTGATTACTGGCGGGTAGCAAGTGTTAGGCATACGGAATTAAAATAATTGAGCTAGCGATATAAAGTACTTGGGAAATACCGGTACACTAAATTGTCAAGTTGAGTCTTCAGTCTTCTGTCTGAGTCTTCAGTTGCCTTACTGTTATCTTCTTAAAAATTACTGTAATTCCGTGCTGTTGTCATCATCGTACCAAGAAGATAGGGCCATTATACATAAATAAGATTTAAGTCTATTAAGCCTACATCTCGACTCGACACTCATGTCGACTCAAACCAAGAAGCACTACCAGCACTCGTACTTGTATATCTAATTGTTTACAGTAGTTTTTTTTCATGCAGGTTTTTTAAATTCTTTCTATACCTCTTCAATCCACATCAAGGCTTTTGGATGGTTCAAATTTCAAGTTGATCGGACTTTCCGTTCGACCGCTATCGACAGACATTAAAACAAAAAAACAGCACGAGTGCCATAAAAGACTAGTGGAAACAATAATCTAAGACATGAGAAAATAATTAACCTACGTCATAAAATTCTCGTGTATTCGAGTTTATATCGTTTAATCCAATTTTGTTTATTGATTATTGATTTTTTCTTTCTTTTTCTGTTTTCCATTTCCAATTCTTATAACTTTTATCTTTTCATAACCGTTTCTTTTAATATTTTCTAATTCTGTTTCTCCCTTTTTGTTCTTTTTTGTTTGTAGTAGGCCTACCTTATCTTACTTCCGTTTAACACATTTATGTGTGTTTCTGTTCCTATAGGCTATATTTTGTCTTATGGTATTATTTAAATTTATATAGCCTAGCAATTTTTTTTACTAAAATTATTTTCATTTTTCTTGTTTTTTTTTCAATACCGTAGTAGCCTACAGCAATCTGTTTTTTATTCTTGCTATTTTTTTATGTTTTCATTATAAATTTTATCTATAATTATACTTATTAGCCCGCCTTTGTAAAGCAGTTTTGTAACTATATAAGCCTAAACATTAAATAAAAATTAATATGTCCTCATAAAACATGCACTTTTTTTCACGATTTAATCTAATCTGCGGTTTGTGCTCCTGGAGCTCGATTCTCTAAATCTGCAGAAAATTTATCACCGGTTTCTGTCGTTATGGAAGGCGGATGGATGGCTGTGATTGGGTCACAGCCTTCTCATAACGACCGAAACCGGTGATCACCTTATCGTTGACCATAGAGAATCAGGGCCCTGTTCCCACAGCTTCCTTTCACTAACTTTATACTGCTATCATTTTCACTCACACTACCCACCTGAGAAGGGCTAGCTAGTTATTATTCCTTGGGTTATGGTGTAATCTTTTTTGAAATAGTTTTTAATATTGTTAAGACTGGGATTTGTTAAACTCATATTAGGCCCCTAGCAATTGTAAACCAAACGAACACTATACGACTCGCAAGTAGGTGAACGCTGCCGGAAGACTTGCTGCCCACTGAACGCGTATGATCTCTGGCATACACAGCACAGTGCACGCGTTATCGGCTGGCGGCTACACTCGGATACCAGATGCTCCGGAGGAAAGACGTATATGATATAGTGGTAATTGCTAATACCATCTCCAATACATTATTTATCTTTTCCTCCCTCGGAAAAAATTCAACAACTGTTACTTAAAGATGATAACTTCTCACATTTTTTATTTGGTTTATGTTTTAGACCTATTCACTCTTCTTAGGTTATCTATGCTGGGCAGCAGAAGCAGAAAGCAGGAGCTAAAATGTCCATATTAAAAGGTCATACTTGTATAGGCTATAATGTTTATAAAGTTTTGCCTCAAATGAAACATTTTATTTATTTATTGAATTGTATTTTATTATGTATTATCTATTGTAGGCATATTTATTTATTTATTTTTTATTTATTTTTCTAGTTTTTATTTATTTATTTATTTGTGTATTTATGTATTTGACTTGTAGACACAACCTGATTTCTAATTGGTATCCAACTGACCCTGAATAGCTGCCTGACAGATGATCACCACTAGCAGATTATTTGCTAGTTACCAATTGACAGAAGATCTACAAAACCCATTGATGACCAGTAGTTACCAATTGGCGGCCCTTTGAGCAATTGCCAATTGGCGTTCCAATTATCAAAGGGCCGCCAATTGGTACGGCTAATTGATATATTACCAATTGATGGCCAATTGACCACCATTTGATCAACTGACCAATTAGTCAATTGGTCAATTGGCCGGCTAACTGATATATTACCAATTGATGGCCAATTGACCGCCATTTGATCAACTGACCAATTGGCGTTCCAATTATCAAAGGGCCATCAATTGGTACTTTATCAATTAACCACCAATTGATATTTTTACCAGGGTTGTGCTGTTTTAATAGAGTAGGCATATCATTCTCATTAATCCTCGTTGATTAACTTTAACTAATATTTAACTTTCTTGTTCCCATTAAGATATTACCTTTGGAAATTCAAATCGTATTCCCGAAGCTACTAAAACACCTGAGACACCCACGACATCCAGGCCTTCTGGATCTGCCAACACTCCAGAGATGTTTGTCCCTGTGCTCAATACATTGGAAAATTTTATAATCCCATGGGACAAAATGTGTACACAGGGAACACTAAACGAACTTGCGAAGGGAAAAGTCCTTGAGACTTTTAAAAAAAACCTACTAATTCAAACTCTCGCAAGTGAAATTCATGAAATCAACAACTATCCAGGGTTGGACAACCTAATAAGAATTTCGAAAATGGTAGAGAACAAGTTTCCCCAATCTCTAAAAAGCTCGCTAGGTCCGGCAAAACTAGCGAGCCAAATTAAAAATAGAATAGACGGTATGAACCGTAAGTTAAAGCAAAGTAACAAAATAAAAAAAAAGCTTTACACATCACCGGAGGCACATTTGGCGCCAAAAAGGGGGCGTCCATCAAAAAAAGACAGGTAATGTTTCTAGACAGCTATCTTTTGTATAAGAGGGGAATTACTAGGAAAACTTTTTTGTTGACTGAAGAGTATAAAATTAAGAAATAAACTTACATTGCACGGTTTTGGGAAGCGGGAAATTGCTCCATTACTGATTTTTAGTGAGAAATATGTTACACAACTTATCGTTTTGGCATCAGTAGTGAACAGCATTATCAAACGATTGTTTGGTTTATGTACATTAATTATATTTGAACATAGGGCTGCATAACAAAAATAACAACAAATTTTGTAGTATAGCCACACTGTCAATAGGAAACTACATAGGCCCTACTGGCACAAGCATAATCTGAATTTATAATTTTATTAATAATTGTATCAATCATTTGTAGATTTGGCTGTGCTGCATGGAGTGTAGACGACATACCGGAAGGTGAAACAGTTGAATCCTTAGATCTTAAGCAAAAGAACATGCAAGAACAATACAATCGAAAAGAAAGGGATGATGCCCAAATAAAACAAGACATGGAAGTCACATATGGATCCCAGCGAGACTTGATCAACACAAAACCACCCATTGTTGATATCCAGAAAAAATGGCCATTTCTTTTTCAGGTACAGTATTATGTTCTTGTTATATGGTAATGTTTTCCCTTCGGTTAAAATTGCATGCTGTATGCCAGTAAGGGTGTCAGCACTGTCAGGTGTACTTGCAATATATGACTTGAAAATTGAAGCATCGGCTGGAATAACGTTGTAAGTAGCATTTTCACTTTTATCCAAGAAGGACAAAAAACGAGAAATTCTACATTAGGTTGATATTTTTCCTACTTTGATCTTTCCAATAGCCAAGTTTAATCTTTCTCTTTTTACATCTTTTAGTAATATTCACTTGTGCTGCACTGCGATCATGTAACTTTGAACGCTAACGTTGAAAATTTGGCAATCGTTATTGTGTAGCCAATGAGAGTCCGAGAAATCGAAGAAGTTCACAGGAACACGTCAAAATCCAGCAAGCTGTGAGCAACATTGGCAGTCTTTTGTTTTTATTGAAAGCTTGTCAAAATGTATCAAGTTTTCCACTTTCCTGAGTAGATCCACTGAGTAGCTACTCACAGCACGTTTTTATTCCAATATTCAACTGTGTCTAAATTCTAAAGCTATAGTCTGTCCTACTTTAGTTTTGTGAAATAAATTCATTTAAACACCGGCGTTTCCGCCATTTCTTGGTATTGAAATCTCTTAATGGTTGGGTACCCAGTGATCGA
Source organism: Isoperla grammatica (assembly GCA_945910005.1). Taxonomy (NCBI): domain Eukaryota; kingdom Metazoa; phylum Arthropoda; class Insecta; order Plecoptera; family Perlodidae; genus Isoperla; species Isoperla grammatica. The sequence continues at coordinate 15,756,923 of OX246740.1, forward strand.
GAATGCGAACGATATTCTCGATGATGATAATAATGATATTTGGGGTTTACGTCCCATATTTTTGCAACTATGTCTAGCTGTCATCCCAGGGATGAGTGTTTAACGTTTGATAGCTTTACCGAGCTGTACATAATTGCATTTAATAGATATGATCATTCAAAACTCAAAAGTACAATTTTCAACGATATCGAACGTTATATCTACCAAAGTTACATGATCGCAGTGCTGGAGACACTTCCAAACTTTTCTTAGCGTCCATCTTTAAACACCTACAACATTACTCCAACTTGGCAAACTCTGAGAAATGTTTATAACAATGTTTTAATGAAAAAATAACCAATAGTTTACACCTCAGTGCAGGCTGTGTGACATAAGACGTTTTTCCATGAAAAACCAGAAATGGTAAAAATGTGACTTAGACCTACAACATTAATCCAGCGGACGCTTCAATTGATATACTTACTTTAAAAAATGAAATATCTTGTGTTCCTTAATCAAAATATAAGGTATACAGTGTGTTCGATAAAGCATCCTGGCTGCCGGTTGAGCACATCCAGATGCAAAAGGTGTTCGTAAAATCCATGGTTGAGTGGGCGTGGTCACAACTTGGATGGCAACCAAGCCGTGCCGTGCCGAGCCCACGACAACCAAGAAAATAGGTGCTGCGTGGTTGGCATCCACCAAAATGCGCACCGATTCAAAATTTAAATGGCAATTTCAAACGTGCTGTGGGTAAAACCGACACTCTGTACCTTTTATTAGAACTGAACGAGAAGACTATTCAAAGATAGATCTAGCTTTCTTGCTTCTTCCTTAATTTAAACTGTATTTAATGCAATTTATTGTATTTACATTTATTTTTCTGCATCTTGGCCTCGTCAACTTAAGGTGCATTCACAATCTTTACTAGTACTATGGTTTAATGATTAAGAATAAGCCACAGGCTTCTTTTATTGGCTGGGAGGGAGAATACTGGGCTCTGATTGGCTGTGACTAAGGTTTGTCTTAGTCTTAATCATTAAACCATAGTACTAGTAAAGATTGTGAATGCACCTTTAGCCTAGCCTAGGCCCCAGGGCCTAGGACAACAGATAACGGCATGATTTAGTTATCTGTGCTGTGACTATATATTCCAAGAACTATAAATGTTTTAGTGAAAACGCCGTGTCCTTAAAGGTATGATAAATCTTGTCGTATACCAGTACATAAAACGAAACTCGACAAAACGGTTTATCTAAAAAGTTTTGGACCGTGAACCTTATCCGTATTAGGCCTAAAGTAGGCCCTAGGCCTGCAGTTTCTTACTTTATATTTTGTAGGCCTAGGCCTAAAGTCGATGGCTAGGCCTATACTTATTTCTCAGTTAGTCATAAGAAATGACTAAGGCCCCAAGCATATCGTGTGTATGAGGGTTTGACATTATGCAAATAAATATAATACAATTCAATACTTCTATTAGGCCTAGATTTAGGCCTAGAACTTGGCTTGAGGACTATTTGAAAGACTATTTACAAATTGCCGCCGATATTTTAACAACTGGTTGAGTATGGTGTTCGTAAAGTCTGGTTGGTTTAGGCTTAAAACCGTGCGCAACCAGGTTGCTGGTTGCCAACTGCTGGTTGAATTTCCGAACACACTGATAGGTTCACAACCGGGTCTCAGTGGTTTTCATATAATATTTCAATAAAAAAACACTTTATACCTTATATGTCATTGTATCTTTCCAATTATGTAGTGCGCATGCTTCAAACATACATGTTTATGTGTTTCAATGTGTTTTAGCGTGTCTTAAATCAATTATATCATATTGAATTGGCTGGGCCTACGCCTACGCACGCCATTCCAACTAGCAACATGTACAGCCTACTGCATAGAGAAATGGCCTACTGGGTGATACAATCAGCTGTTCTACGTTGTTTCTGTAGTCCGCCGCTAATGGCGCTAAATGCCACCAGGTTAGCTAACGTATGAAATCGTATATCACGCGTGAAAGTGCATTTAAATTCGGCCTACCCCTTCTTCAAATTACCCCTTCTTCAACTTTGAACAGTAACTTGTGTGTATAGGTTGGTACACCTGCTAATAAAAAAAAGCAAAGCACTTAGCTTGCTACAGAGATACTTGTCTTCATCCCAGTTTCCAACAACGAAGAATGGCGTGCATATGTCTAGGTTTAAAACGTAATAAAATTGATTTAAAACACATAAATATGTATGTTTGAAGCATGGGCTTACATAATTGGAAAGATACAATGACATATATTTGGCAAAAAGTGTTTTTTTATTGAAATATTATAAAAACCACTGAGAACCGGTTATGAACCAATATCAAATATAATATTGTATACATACTGGTCTACCCACAACAATAACTGATTTCCACAGAAATCAGGAATAATTCTTACTATTTATTCATTTTTAAGCTTACTGCTTCAATACAATACCTACAAGGACAGTGCATGTTCTTTGATTTCAACAAGTATTGTAAATACGTAATACTCGGGTGATCATATTTCCAAAAATAACCTCCGGGACAAATAAAATTAAGTCACGAAGCTGACATACCGCGGGGGGTTTTGGGGGCAAGGCCCCCCAATATCCAGCCCCGCAGGGTTTTTTTTAAGGGCGTTTTTGCAGGTGTTTTAGTGGGATTTGGTTGCAACTTTGGAAGTGGATGGAATTGTCTTTGATTTTGGCTTAAAAATTATTGTATTTGGGAAAATGAATTAACATTTAAAATTGTGTTGTTCGTACTTTTATTCTTCGTTTAGTTACTGACATGTCAAAAAACCGGTTTGTGGTGGTTGGGGGGGGGGGGGGGGGCACCACATCCTCGTGTCGCGTCTCACGTTGCAATAATCGTAGCCCGCTCTGCACGCGGTAAGTTATCAAAGAGAACTGTGCTAGTGCTCAAATTCCCGAAAGCTTTTTTTGGGGGACAAGGGACAAGGGGCAGAAACCCGGGACAATCCCGGTTTTCCGGGACGGATGGTCACCCTACGTAATATGTACATATTAATTTATTTGATTGTAATTGACAAATATAATTTGATATTATCAGTCCTTTTAACAGTGACAGAAGATTTTTGAATGAATATTTGTGAAATAATGTTTTGTTTCAGAGAGTGTATATGATGGCACACTTCAACACTTTAATGGGTGTCAACATTCATGAGACTGCAAAAGATAATGTGTGTCGGAAGGTACCTCAGATTATTTCTTTCTTCAAACATTTAGTTGAACACAACAAAACAAAATCATTGAAGGTCAGGGCACAAAATGAGAAAATTAAAGAAATCCTAACGTTTTTGGAAGAAACAGAAATGCCTATAACAGACCAATTCATTCACTGCATAAGAATGTTAAGCATCTACTTTGAAGAAACAGATGGAAAATTGTTTATGGAGTTTGAGGTAACTATGACAAAATTAATGTCAATTACTCTATATCTGTAATTTTGATAACATATGGTGCCTCTCCACGACCCATTCAGATTTTCAGGATTACTGCTTTTTGTACTATTACAAATGGTTATATTAAGAAAAGGCATACATTTGTGTTTGTCAAATAATGAGATGCTAATATTACTTGCAAATTTTAAACAATTTTCTTTTAACTATAATCAATTTTAGGTTCTCTACAACTTCAGAATAGAAATGGTCAGACTTCCAATTCCATAGTTTGGTCCAATTATGAGAATTTACAATAATAATAATTATTATTATTAAAAACTACAGACAATTTGAAATGTTTTGAGTTAAAACTTTCAACCGAATTAATATATTTTAAAAGATAATGTGAACAATAATGGTGTTGACATTTGATGGAAGTAAGTTGTGTCGGTTGCCGCCATTTTTTAAACTAGGAAAACGTTCTGTGTGACGCGTTGATAAGAAAGCGCGTCCACGTTTACGAACTTTCTGCCGAAAAGTTCGCATTTGCAAAGTTAGTCAGTGTTCAATGTAAGAGAAACGAGTCGCAAATGGCCTTGTTGCTCCCGCGTCCTTATACTGCAAACACTATAATATCATCATCAATATAAGAATGTTCACAACAGTTCAACAACAAACAAAATATTTTAAAATTTGCAAATCTTAAGCTTTTATTGTCTAATTTCCAAGGCTATTATACTTTCCGACATTGGTGAATGTCGTTGCTAAGATTTCTCGTTGTCATTTCCTCTAGTGTTTTCTGCACGGTCCGCCACCGTTACTAACACTTATTGACAGCAATAGAAATGTAATTTCTGCCTCGTATACGTATTAGATCGCGCTAACATTAGTATATTCGTGATCGGACAAAAATTTACTATAATATAGCCACCTCACATTTTGCCGTTACTGTTTCAGAAAAATATTTTCGAGTAACTTTTGTGTAACTTTGCAAATAGTTATCAGATCGTCATAGTAGTAACATATTCGTGGTCGGATAAGACGTTATTATAATATGGCTATCTCACATTTTGCCACTATTTTGTTTCAGAAAAATATTTTCCAGTAACTTACTTGTAACTTTGTAACTTCTTGACCAATTTTTCCACTAAACTAATGGCATTCAATCCACATCAAAGCTTGTGGATGGTTCAAATTTCAACTTGATCCGACAATCCGTGTTACCGCTATCGAATTACATAAAAACAAACAAACAAAACGAGAGGAATTAAAGTCAAGTGGAGACGCTCCCTTCGCTCTCTTAACAAAATTAGTTTTCCTTTACATCAAAATCTTTCATCATATTAGTGTCTCACTAATGGTTGAGTTTGAGAACCATTGAAGTTAGATGCACATAGTACCGGTATACAATATGCATACAAAATTGCGTTAAAGGGGTGGATTTAAAAACAGATTTGGAAAGAGAAATAGTATTTCGTACAGGATGGCAGCGAACGTTAAAAAGTGTTTATAGATAAATCATTTAATTTCATGGTTCTTTATTAGCATTTGGTTATTTCAGTTTACATAAATTGATCAAGCCCCCAATGAGCCTTGCGGCTCGCTATAGGGGGCTTTCAGAAACAGATTATGAACGATCGGTGAGATGAAGCGAGTACAGAAGATACCATATTGTGCTAATACATAAACTATAAACTATAATACATAACGAATTTTGTTTTGATAAAAGAGAAGGTTATACAATTTAATGTGGTTGGCCTACAGTACCTTGCGAGATGTAGGCCTCCATAATTAATACATATTTATAATTTATTTATTTTTAGAAAGAATAATTAAGGACAGTAAAAATAGGTAAAGTAAACTGTACTTACACGTTGTACAATATTAAATTACAAGTGTTATGCCCACATTACACGGCTCAACACCCCCACCAACGCCAAACCCATCGACCTCAAGAACAAAAGCGAATAAAAAACATTTGGTAAAAGATTGCCACATTTGGCAAAAGATTGCAACAAAATATCTGCAATCATTTCAGATATTATCATGAAGAATGGTTTAAATCCAGGGCCCAGATTCACAAAGGTGCCTAAGTGCTAAGACGTCCTAGTTTAGGCAAATCTTAGTGATATAAATCACGTATATGTCGCTCTGCAATGCAATAAAGATACAATATAGTAAAATATCAACAATTTAACTAATAATATTTGATTTGTGAATGTGTATTAATACATAGACATGATTTATCTTGATTTATCTAGCTAGGATTTGCCTAACTTAGGACAACTTAGAGTTACGCATCTTTGTGAATCCAGGCCCAGTGATGTATCCAGGGGTGTGTGTCCCCCTCCTTCCTAGATAGGTCACTGGATTTAAACCATTCTTCATGATAATATCTGCTATGAGCTATGATTTATCTACCAACACTTTTTAACGTTCGCTGCCATCTTGTACAAAATACTATTTCTCTTTCCAAATCTGTTTTTAAATTCACCCCTTTGATATACTGTTTTGTGTTTAGATAGCACACATTTAAAAATGTCTTTACATAACCTTGTTCATTGCCTATCTATAGTGAAGTCACAATGTAAACTATATTTTAGGTATCTGCATCGGTACAAGACGTGATCAAGCACACTGGTACACCTTCTAACCCATTTATTGCAGTTCTTGGTAAGTAAAACATTTACCTATATTTAGAGTCCATGAAAATGGTTTTATTTTACAGTAAATTTCGATTTTGAAGTAACGAATTTCGGTTTTATTCAAGAAAAGCTGTATTTACACGGTTTTATCCACATTCCCTATATTTTCACGCGCGGAGCGTTTCATATAAGACTTACACGTGGATGCTTTATCTACGAGAAGTTTAAATATGCATTTTCTTCAGTGTGGCTTGAGACACTCTTGGATACTTACATATTTTTTTCAAGTTGTCACACCGGCAAAATTAAAAAAATATAGTTTAATAATTAAAAATCCCTGATTTTCCACGTTTTTCGTCAAAAACACAAGATCAATATGAATTTCGGTGTTATTCATCAATTTATAATGTCGTTGTTTGGCGGTGATACAATTTTGACATTTTCTGGTTTAAAATTGATCAATTAATGCTCATTTTGTGACAAAGTTATTCCTACATATTTCGGTGTAATCGTCATTCGCAAAATACACGGACCTCTACTGTATTATTCAAAATGCATGTGGGCAATTTTGTTATTTTGTTTTTTCTTTGATACAGTCAAGACCACTTATAACAAACTAGAAACAACTGATTTTAACTTTATTAAAAGAGAAATGTGTTGAAAATTAACCCATTTACTTCTCTTTTTTTTTGCGAATATCAAAATAAGAGAGTTCTTTATAAGTGGCTCAATTGTACTAAACTAGGAAAACGCTCCACGTTGCCAGGTGAGCGATTTTAAAAAAATGTATCAAACAAATCATTTGCATGTTCTAAAAAAAAATGGTGAAGATACACATAATTTTTTTTATAAGATGGTGGCATACATTACAACCTTACAACTTGGGTAAATTATTTCTTAATATGTGGTAATGTCATAAGCAATGTTATTTAAATCACTTTTCTAAACATTAACTAAACATTGCGCTACATTTGAAAATGCGGTAAAATAACGAGAAGCAAGCTACTATATTCGAGTATTTGTAGCGAAAAATAGCCGCTACTCTATTTTTGCAATAAACAAATACACGTTTGTTTCGCCCACCAATTCCCACCGTCACAGGTTTGGAATGACGACTGTCAGTGTCCTTCTTAATCTAATGTTTCTTAGTCCCAATGCCGCCTCCCCAGTGCTGAGTTTGCTGTTTCACCCCGCAATATGAGTAGATATTAGTATGACTCACTTCTGGACTGTACCGTTTCAAATAGTGCGCAGTGCAGTTTCAGTTTCGGACTGTTGGTTTCGTTCTTTTATTCGGGTGTTACTGTATGCAATATAAGTGGAAGGGATTTGGAAGAGGAATACAAATTGCCATGGTCAGTGTATGAAAAATATTTTGAATCGAAAGGCACGACCACCAAAGGAAAGAAAACAATTTCCATGCAATGTAAATTGTGTTTACTACGCATACAAATTGTATCTGCTAATTCCTTTTCCGACCTACCGCACCTGTAGAAAATTATTGTGTTATAAAGTTATTTAAATGTGTTCCTGAAACAATTTAAATAGTACGTCCAGCCTACTCTTGGTCCTTTATTTTAAAAAAAGTAGCGTTACTACTTTTTTTGAGTAGCTGTACAAGTAGCAAGCTACTTACAAATTACAGTAGCTGAAAAGTAGCTATGTTACTTTCAAAGACCAAGTAGCTGTAGGAGTGCTACTTTTAAAAAGTAGCTTTAACGACACTGGACACAGTAGCACAATGTACAAGAAGGTTAGATACTGGTTTTAAATCATCATACAACAACCAGATATAAACCACAATGAAGCATTGTAAAATGTCAACAATAAGTTTTTCAATACATGAGCAAATAGCCAAGGAATCATGACAATTTAGATATTGGTGATTTAAAATACTGAACCTTTTGCACAATGTTTGTGTTAACATCGGGAAAAATTATTGACTAACTAGTAACTTGTGTTTGTGTGGGAAATATTGTAAGGGAATGTGGTTATTGATTATGTAAGCACTATCTTCTGATGACTTCTGTCTTATATTACCTTTTCAGGTGGAGTTTCATCCACAGAGGATACCTGTTGCCTAGTAGTGATAGAAAAAGCCGCCATGGACGACATCGCAATGACAAAGTACGAAGCTCTTATGGCTGTAATGGCTGCGTACTATGTGCTCAATATAAAATATCCAAAAGAAATTGCTTGTGTGTTGGAGTTCATTCAATGGTTAGTACTACTACCCATATTTTAAAGCTTAAACTACAAAAATACACAAAACAGTGCATGTATACTAGTGGTGCTAACTCCGTGGGTGCAGGAGGGCCAAAGCACCCATGAGGTAGATTTGTGTGAGTGCTCCGCACCCACACAAATATAAGGCATACAGTGGCATATCCAAGGGGAAAGGGGATTCGGGGACTTGGCCCCCCCCCCCCCGAACTCCCAGCTTTACTTTTAATATTCTTAATTTTCGTAAGATTATGGTAAATGTGTTCCGGTGATGAAAATACCTTAGTTTCTTCTAAAACACATTAAATCCACATTTGTCAAAAAATTGCCTACGACGCTAATGTGAGGGATAATCCCCCCCCCCCCCCCCCATTTTGTGTTGGTGGTGGAGCACCTTTTCACAGATATGTTCTGCTCTGGACAACCCTCCCCCACCCCCCAGCAACTATGTAACCTATGTGCGTAGTATGTTATGTCGATTTGACAAGGTAGGGTATATATAGTTCAATGATTTGTGTTTCAGTGTTGAGGATACGTTGTCGTTTTTAATATCAGTCCTTTTCTGTGTTCATAATCTACTCCAATACCACAATTGGTGATTGAAATTCTCCCCCCCCCCCCCCACCCCATAGACTTTGCCTAAATTTTGAGCATAGTGTCAAAATAGCTGCTGGTAAATTTGTACATATTTTTTCCACATTAGTATTCAACATTACCGATTGATTAAGCAGTCATCTTTTCAACAATTCATCAATTTTTTTGTAAATCCTTACAAAAATCACGAATGGGGGAATTTACAAAACAATAATAACTATCAATGGTCATTTCTGGAAGAGAAATAATGATTTTTATGTAATTCAGTAGGCCTACTTAAAAAATGTATGGATCAGTATTCTCAAGAAACAAGAGTGGATTTGGGGGGGGGGGGGGGGGGGGTTCGATCTCTCCTAATGTTCCTCTCCTGGATCCACCCCTACAGGCTTCTATGAAATAAAATATAATGGATGAAACATGAATTGTATTAAAGTGTCTGCCACAATTGTTTAGAACTGTTTTCTTTTTTAGGCATATCCTGTCGATCAAAGGCGATGGCAACAAAGTTGATTCCCGTAAAGGCCAAGACCATCATATACAGCCTAAAATGGCAACACTCAGCAAAAAGCTCGACGAGCATGTGAGCATCTGGAAGGTGTAGGTCAAGTCGCCGTACGACTACTTCGAGAATGCTTATATCACAGGCGAGGTGCTACTAGACGCTAAATAGTAGCCAACCAGCGAACGCTATTTGCCCCCCATTGTCTCGAGCTGTTCGCTGGTTGGCTACGCGGCTCCTTGTCTATGACGAAAGCATTCCCGAAGTTGTCATACAAAGACTTTACTTCTTTACTTTTTTTTTTAAATTTTAAAACTTTTATTCCTTCTTTTTTACATTACATAAAAATCATACCGAGGCAGTTTATGGCAGTTCAAGAGAGCCAGCCAGGACGACAGTATGGGCAAGGGGCCATTGAGGCAGTTCAAGAGAGCCAGCCAGGACGACAGTATGGGCAAGGGGCCATTGAGGCAGTTCAAGAGAGCCAGCCAGGACGACAGTATGGGCAAGGGGCCATTGAGGCAGTTCAAGAGAGCCAGCCAGGACGACACTATGGGCAAGGGGCCATTGAGGCAGTTCAAGAGAGCCAGCCAGGACGACAGTATGGGCAAAGGGCCATTGAGGCAGTTCAAGAGAGCCAGCCAGGACGACAGTATGGGCAAGGGGCCATTGAGGCAGTTCAAGAGAGCCAGCCAGGACGACAGTATGGGCAAGGGGCCATTGAGGCAGTTCAAGAGAGCCAGCCAGGACGACAGTATGGGCAAAGGGCCATTGAGGCAGTTCAAGAGAGCCAGCCAGGACGACAGTATGGGCAAGGGGCCATTGAGGCAGTTCAAGAGAGCCAGCCAGGACGACAGTATGGGCAAGGGGCCATTGAGGCAGTTCAAGAGAGCCAGCCAGGACGACAGTATGGGCAAGGGGCCATTGAGGCAGTTCAAGAGAGCCAGCCAGGACGACAGTATGGGCAAGGGGCCATTGAGGCAGTTCAAGAGAGCCAGCCAGGACGACAGTATGGGCAAGGGGCCATTGAGGCAGTTCAAGAGAGCCAGCCAGGACGACAGTATGGGCAAAGGGCCATTGAGGCAGTTCAAGAGAGCCAGCCAGGACGACAGTATGGGCAAGGGGCCATTGAGGCAGTTCAAGAGAGCCAGCCAGGACGACACTATGGGCAAGGGGCCATTGAGGCAGTTCAAGAGAGCCAGCCAGGACGACAGTATGGGCAAGGGGCCATTGAGGCAGTTCAAGAGAGCCAGCCAGGACGACAGTATGGGCAAAGGGCCATTGAGGCAGTTCAAGAGAGCCAGCCAGGACGACAGTATGGGCAAGGGGCCATTGAGGCAGTTCAAGAGAGCCAGCCAGGACGACAGTATGGGCAAGGAGGCCTGAGGAAGAGGTGCAGCCAGACGGGGCCGCTAGTCCTCACTTATCGACGTCCTACCAGCACTTGCACCTGCACGAGATCCATGGGTCTCCTACGCCGTATTCGACGCGGAAATCATCCTATTTTTATCTACTCTCATGTTAACCCCCATGTAGGCCTAAACTTAAATATTAACAAAGGGTTTCGAGCCTAGAATGGATCTAGGTAGGGTAGAAGTAAAATTTAATATTTAGACAAAGCTACAAGATATTTTGTTTTGTGATTGTTACTTTCTCAAATTGTGAAAATAGCATTAGGCCTATTATCCATGGTGTGTTCTGTTGGTTGTTGAAAATTATGATCAACAATAATACACTATGACTGTGTTGTTAACTCATTGTTGTATTAATATGTGAATGGTTAGAATAGGTTTGAACTTTGAATGCAACATTATGATACTAATCCAATAAAGTAGGCCTAGCTTTTAGTCTATCTTGTATATAGTCGAGTATAATGATTAGGTAAATAACCACTGCACTACACAGTACACTGTGTAGTATATCTGCTTTTTTAAGTACATAGGTAGTCTTGAACCAATAGGACTGAATTGTAAGCTTATATAAACAATGCTTTTGAATATTTCTTCAATTTTCAATTACCAATATTGTATATATAAATGTTTGAACATTTTTAGTGTATTGTATGGCTGATCATTTTAACACAATAATACACCAATAATAGAATTGAATATAGGTATTCCATGGTGTGCCATGATTGTGTTAGGTAGGCCTATATTCAGTGTTAACTTGAATTTTGTCGAGTTCTTTTTTGGTTATGACCTTTGAGTTGTACCTATTTATTTATGTGACCAATACATAACATGCTAAAACTCCTCTGGGGAGAGGGAGCATCGAATAGCCCTAAAACTGAACTAAAGCAAAATATGTATGATGCAAATAATTCCTATTGTCGATCATGTACTGTATAGTAGGTACGTATTATATTTATTGGTCATTCATTAATTCATTGTTAATAAATCGTGATGTCCCAGAATTGTGCTTTTAATTGTTATTCCCAGTCATAGCACCCATATATGTTTAAAGAACAGCAAACTAACGTTTTTAAATTATATTTTGAAAACGCTACACAATATTGAAAAAGTGATAACAGAGCGCCATGTGGTTTGGTAAGAGCTTCAATCGAGGATTACAAAACCATATGGCGCTCATTGTCACTTTTTCAATATTGTGTAGCGTTCTCAAATATAATTTAAAAACGTTACTTTTGGCACTGTTATTACAGTGAGACTACCATTTGCCGTTAACCCATATTGTCCTAATACCTGCTCTTGGGACATTCATTTACACCTATGAAAAAAATTCTATTGCAAGTTTATGTATGTAATAATTATATAAAATATCTTTGGCAATTATTTGAGAGTAATTTTCTCATATATTAAGAGAATATCTTTTTAACGTAATATTGAATTGACAATTAATGTGGGGTTATTGGCTCATAATATAATGATCAATATCCAATTACTTGAGGGTATTTTCATCATATATTTAGGGGATGCATCCATAATATAATTAGTGATTGAACAATTAATGTAGGGTTATTAGCTCATTATATAATACTAAATTTACAATTAGTTGAGGGTTATTTTCATCATATATTTAGGGGATGCATCCATAATATAATTAGTGATTTGACAATTAATGTAGGGCTATAAGCTCATAATATAATACTAAATTTACAATTAGTTGAGGGTTATTTTCATCATATATTTAGGGGATGCATCCATAATATAATTACTGATTTGACAATTAATGTAGGGTTATTAGCTCATAATATAATACTAAATTTACAATTAGTTGAGGGTTATTTTCATCATATATTTAGGGGATGCATCCATAGTATAATTAGTGATTTGACAACTAATGTAGGGTTATTAGCTCATAATATAATAGTCAATTTACAATTATTTGAGGTTATTTTTATCATATATTTAGGGGATGCATCTATAATATAATTACTGACTTGACAACTAATGTAGGGTTACTAGCTCATAATATAATAGTCAATTTACAATTATTTGAGGTTTTTTTTATCATATATTTAGGGGATGCATCCATAGTATAATTACTGACTTGACAACTAATGTAGGGTTATTAGCTCATAATATAATAGTCAATTAACAATTATTTGAGGGTATTTTTATCATATATTTAGGGGATGCATCCATTATATAATTACTGACTTGAAAATTAATGTAGGGCTATTAGCTCATAATATAATACTCAATTTACAATTATTTGACGGTATTTTCATCATATATTTAGGGGATGCATCCATAATATAATTACTGATTTGACAATTAATGTAGGGCTATTAGGTCATAATATAATACTCAATTTACAATTATTTGAGGGTATTTTTATCATATATTTAGGGGATGCATCCATAATATAATTACTGATTTGACAATTAATGTAGGGCTATTAGCTCATAATATAATACTCAATTTACAATTATTTGAGGGTATTTTTATCATATATTTAGGGGATGCATCCATAATATAATTACTGACTTGACAACTAATGTAGGGTTATTAGCTCGTAATATAATAGTCAATTTACAATTATTTGAGGGTATTTTTATCATATATTTAGGGGATGCATCCATAATATAATTACTGATTTGACAATTAATGTAGGGCTATTAGCTCATAATATAATACTCAATTTACAATTATTTGAGGGTATTTTTATCATATATTTAGGGGATGCATCCATAATATAATTACTGACTTGACAACTAATGTAGGGTTATTAGCTCGTAATATAATAGTCAATTTACAATTATTTGAGGGTATTTTTATCATATATTTAGGGGATGCATCCATAATATAATTACTGATTTGACAATTAATGTAGGGCTATTAGCTCATAATATAATACTCAATTTACAATTATTTGAGGGTATTTTTATCATATATTTAGGGGATGCATCCATAATATCATTACTGACTTGACAATTAATGTAGGGTTATTAGCTCGTAATATAATAGTCAATTTACAATTATTTGAGGGTATTTTTATCATATATTTAGGGGATGCATCCATAATATAATTACTGACTTGACAACTAATGTAGGGTTATTAGCTCGTAATATAATACTCAATTTACAATTATTTGAGGGTATTTTTATCATATATTTAGGGGATGCATCCATAATATAATTACTGACTTGACAACTAATGTAGGGTTATTAGCTCGTAATATAATAGTCAATTTACAATTATTTGAGGGTATTTTTATCATATATTTAGGGGATGCATCCATAATATAATTACTGACTTGACAACTAATGTAGGGCTATTAGCTCATAATATAATAGTCAATAAGTCGTATATAAAAAGTGAATTGTGCATTTTGCTAGGAAGTATTTACAATTTCTTGAGGGTTAATCGTTCTGTATCAATATAAGGTGTGTCCATAATGTTATGAGCATTTTTCAGTTAGTCTAATGTAAACTGTTCTTAGCTTTCATGTTGTGATTTAACAATTATACTATTGGCAGCAGGTGTTGCCAATAGTATAATGTTTTATTTCCACTGATATTTGTTAGAGTGTAGACATAGGCCTACCGATATCTGAATGGGATGATGCCTCAACTAAATTGCTAATATCATTATAGATTGATATTTGGGCTTAACGTCTCATATTTTTCAACGAGGCTAATCGAGACAATGAGTGGGTGATATATGAAGATGAAATAGGGGGCTGTTTGAAGGAAAGAGGCAAATAGGAGGGCGGGGTAGAAAGGGGAAGGGGGAGGAAAGGGGCAAGTAGGAGGGAGCGTGAGGAAAGGGGAAAGGGGAGGAAAGGGGATTGGGGTGTGGACTGCACTTCGTCAGACTTCTCCTCCTCGACCAGTCCGGCTAGGGTGGCCCTACCAGAAGCATACGCTTCCGCCGGCATAGCTCTCGGGATCAACAAAGCACGCAAACCTGCCCACTACGATAAGGTAGCAGTCCTTGGGCAGGAATATCATTATACAGAGAACAGAAGCCAAGGGTGGAAGCTAGAAAAATATTGACAACTAAGAAGATGTGGGAGATGATATCAATGACTATGAAATTTGATTATTTGGGCTTAACGTCTCATATTTTTGCAACGAGGCTAATCGAGACAATGAGTGGGTGATATATGAAGATGAAATAGGGGGCTGTTGGGAGGAAAGGGGCCAACAGGAGGGCGGGGTGGAAAGGGGAAGGGGGAGGAAAGGGGATTTGGGTGTGAACTGCACTTCGTCTGACTTCCGGCTAGGGTGGCCCTACCAGAAGCATACGCTTCCGCCAGCATAGCTCCAGGAATCATTAAAGCTCGCAAACCTGCCCACCACGATAAGGTAGCAGTCCATGGGCAGGAATGACTATGAAAGAAATAGGGTATAGTTTTACTCCATTGCAGTGCGAAAATAAATGGAAGACTCTTAAAAGGGCATTTAAAAAATGGTTAAACAATAAAAAAAAAAAAAAAAAAAACGAGTCGGGGAAGAAAATCCTGCCCATATGAAAGGTAAGCCTCTAGCAATTTGGTATTTACAACTAAACTATAACACAATGCATAGGATCGTGATCAATATCATTAATCGTCTATTCATGTTGTCAATACGTACCAGTACCAAGTACCTGCTATTGTATAGCTAGATTAAAATATGCTGTCCTATGATACCGGGAATTACTATACTTTCTAGTAGGGATGTGATTGTTAAACGTTTAGTAAATTACAGTATTTATTTATCAATCTAAGGTACACAATAAATAGCTAGAATAATAAGAAGAAGAATGAACATCAGACAAGCACAATTTGTAGTGGTGTTTCTATTTGTGTTCCAGGGAACTTGATATTTGGAAAAAGAAGCAGTATTTTCCCACAACCGCTATTGCGTACTGCAACTGCAGTAACCAGGGAGCAGCTGGCCACTAAATGTGGTGTTACCCTCAATGAACCCACAGGGTATGTTTCTTTTGTCGTGTGTTTCGGCAACCTTGTTTACACTTAAAACTTGCAAGCCATGTTTACAATTTGGAATCTAGAAAAATATGTTGCAGTAGAACCATAGCGCAATAGTAGTATTTTGGTTTCTTAAACGACTCACTTAGCTTCTATGCCATTCAGCGTCTGCCGAATCAGATCCATTTAACAAGGCCGAGGTCGTCATAGGGTATATACTAATGTAGGTACGTACACATTTATGTTTTTAGAAGCACATTGGAAAACGAGGGCCAGGCATCCACTTCATCAGAAGGACTTGTGGTGGAATGAACAGAACCAACACGTCCTGTCTCCCTACCAACACCAACTCAGAAACTGCGAGGCAGTTCTACTGTGCGGCCAGGCAGTGTCCAACAAGAGCTTCTTGCGTTGCGCAAATCTATTGAAGACCGGGAGGTAAAACGCGACGAGGCACGTCAGGCACGAGAGATAGATATTTGGGCTAAACGTCTCATATTTTTGCAACGAGGCTAATCGAGACAATTTGTGGGTGACATATGAAGATGAAATTGGGGGCTGTTTGGAGGAAAGGGCCAAGAAGGAAAGCGGGGAGGATAGGGGAAGGAGGAAAAGGGAGTGGGAAGGTTGTGGACTGCATTTCGTCTGACTTCTTCTCCTCGACCAGTCCGGCTAGGGTGGCCCTAGCTCTCGGGATCAACAAAGCGCGCAAACCTGCCCACCACGATAAGGTAGCAGTCCCTGGGCAGGAACAGGCACGAGGAAAACAAACAACAAGCAAGGGACGGACGTACTGCACTAGTAAGGAAACAAACAACAAGCAAGGGACGGACGTACTGCACTAGTAAGGAAACAAACGGAGCCATTAGAAAAAATATATGAGTTCATGTTAAAAAAATAAAAAAGGTCTGGAGTCGACCATTCACAATGTAGTGTTGGAAAATGTTTGTTTTTGAATGTTTCGTTTCCAACGTGCTACTATGGGCCAGTTGTTTTGTTTTTGTTATCACTTCTTTTGCTTTTGTTAGGCTTTGCAGGCAATTTTATTTTTATTTAAAAACAAGTTAGAGCAGAAATCAAAAATAAATCTTCCTTATTCTTATTCGTATTCTTTATTAGCAGTATAGTCACACACACATGCATACATACATTTTTATCACACACACTTATTTCAAATAACTTACTAACAAATACATTAAAATACATTACAAACACACTTAAACTGTCCTTGACAATTAAGCCTACAGTAATGCATCTTGTAAATGTAATGTAGTAGTACATACATAGCCCTAGTTTGTAAGTTGTAATGTACCGTCCTGACGTAAGACTGAGCCCTAGTTTGTTAGTTGTAATGTACCGTCCTTAAGTAAGACTGAGCCCTAGCTTGTAAGTTGTAATGTATACCGTCCTTAAGTAAGACTGAATAAAATATTTTCGTACATATCAATTTATCATATTCAAAAAAAACCTACATCACAACCACTCTAAGCCCTATCACAACTACCAGTACTGTTAGCCCTATAACAACCACTCATGCTCATGATTTAACCCCTGACATTGTTATGTGCTTTTTTTAACATGGATATTTGCAATGCTGACATTCGCAAGGGTTGTCTTCAGGATAGGTTACAATGTGATAAACATTATTCATCCAGCTATGTTCACCTTCTGCGCACGAAAAGCTGACGTGCTATTTCGTCACGTTAATCATTGCCATCAGCTTCGTTTGCATTTCCATGCTCGTTGACCTCGGGTTGATCATCTTCGATACCTTCCTCTCCCATGAATATCTGCATATCATTCAAATCTGCAATATTGTGCAGAACACAACATGCACGAATGAAGTGTGTAATCCTAGCATGACCTCGTAGCTTAAGGTGGTACAGTTGCCGAAACCTCTGTTTCATAATGCCAAATGTATGTTCAATGGATACACGGCAAGAGCTGTGTATCCTATTGAAGTTCCTCTGCACTGCAGTTAGGTGTCCATTGTCTCGATATGGCGTCAGCAAATTAAGGCGAAGAGGATACGCAGAATCTCCCAACAAGCAGCAACCTGAAGTCAGAACCCCATATAGAAAATAGCATGGTAGTGCTCTATTTGCAGTACTTGCACAAAGTAATTAAACCAGTTAGAGATGTTGTTCTTATTCATTATGGCAGTAAATACTGTTAACCTTCACATAAAGTATTCACGTTGTCATAAATGTCGCAGTTTGTAAACACCCTCGCGTCATGAACTGACCCAGATTGATTGATTGATTAATGGGGCTTAACGTCTCATATTTTCGCAACTATGGCCAATCGAGACGATGAGCGGGTGATTATGAAGATGAGAAAGATGATGATGAAGAATAAAGCCACATCCGAATCAGGTACATTGTACGTCGCGTGGGTCGTCATACGGGAGTCCAGCAAGGGAGGGGCAGGGCAACGTGGGAGGAGAAATCTTCAGTGGGACAGTGGGGGGGGGGGGGGGGGGGAGGGGCAGGGTCACCTTTTGTTGCCTCTTACGACTAGCAGAGTCACTCTGGGCCTATTCTACTCAGGGCCGAGACGGGTCTACATTTGATAGAAAATGAATATCAATTATCAAATTATGTTCCGAAAATGATCATACGGCCAAAATAAATAAATAAATCCTAATTAATTTTCTTAATTTCTTAATTCTTAATTTCTAGTAGGCCTTATCCCATAGGCTTACCTTAAACCTTGGCCATGTGCTCCAAATTATTATTATTATTATTATTATTATTATTATTATTATTATTATTATTATTATTATTATTATTATTATTATTATTATTTTATTGTTGCAATACATACAAACTCGGTCAAAACCGGCATAAACATGTTGTACGGACACAAATGTCAAGTATTTCCATGTGTTTACCTTATTAAAATCTACTTAGAACTACTTAATATATCATTGTCCACATTATTTTTTCCAAACCGAACTGTGGATGCTATGTACGGTCGTGGCCGATTTGTACTCATCCCAGCATTCGCTCTTTGTACGGTGGAAACCACGAAAACCACCATCGGGATGGAGAACTTCTTGAAGTCTTCATTCTTCTTAGTTCAAAAATGTTCGCACTATCCTACACGTGGTCAAAATAATTGCTTTTTGCATCTCGATGTACCTGCCCAGGGACTGCTACCTTATCGTGGTGGGCAGGTTTGTGTGCTTTGATGATTCCTGGAGCTATGCCGGCGGAAGCGTATGCTTCTGGTAGGGTCACCCTTGCCGGACTGGTCGAGGAGGAGAAGTCAGACGAAATGCAGTCCGCATCCAGTCGATGCGGTGGACACAAGGGGGGCTCTCAAGCATATTTTTTCCTCTTCACACATCACCATACCATTTTCATATCTTTCTATTACATCCTCTCTTCTCCATGCATGCTGGCCCCATTTGTGCCCTAATCGCCCACCGCTGTGTTTGCCGTGCAGCGCGACCCGTGTCGGTGGAAAGGGGGGTCCTGGCTGTTGAGGGAAGTGCTTCCCGCGGGTTGCATGGACCAACACGCAGCTTTGGCCTCTGCTTCATCTAGACGGGTGGTACAGTTTCAGCCCGACTTGTATCAATCGGCAAGTATCAACTCACGTTGCATATATTGGGTTAGCGCTCCAGCTATATCTCTTGCGTATCCCTGGCGTTGGAAGTTCCGCGTCCCATTTGAGGCTCCATGGTGGGTGGGGAGCGTGGGGGATGAATCGAAAAAAAGACTTATGGATAATACAAACCAAAAACCAAAAGGCAGTACAATTAAAAGAAAAAAGGAGGTGTCATCTGATGTTGAAGCACAGGGGGAAAACATCCACAGCAATGTGGATGTAGTTCCCCTGTATTTAGTTGCTAAATCGAGCGATGAAAAGAAAAATTTTACAAAGGTTAATCCTTTGATAATTCAGAAATCGTTAGACGATGCATTGGGGGTTGTTTCCTCTACAAAAAAGTTGCGCGATGGTACTTTGCTCGTCCATTGTGCAACTGAAAAACAAGCAAAAAAATTGTTGGGGAAAACATGTCTATGTTCTCTCCCAATAACTGTTCAAGGGCACCGTTCTTTGAACGTGTGCAAAGGAGTTGTCTCTTGCTTTGATCTCTTAAACTCAACTGTTGAGGAGATCAAAGAGGCTTTAGTAAGCTATAAAGTGGTTGAAGTAACAAGGATCTTGAGTAGAAAAAATGGAGCTTTGTCTCCCACACCAGCTTTAATTATATCTTTTGCCTTGCCTGCTCTACCGACAGACATAAAAATTGCCTATTACAATCTTAAAGTTCGACCATATATACCAAATCCGATGCGCTGTTTTCGGTGCCAGTTGTTTGGCCATCCACAGTCTCGTTGCAATAAGAACGAAGTATGTCCAGACTGTGGTTTGCCAGCACACGAGTCCCCATGTGTGGGAGAAATGTGTTGTGTAAATTGCAAGGGAAAGCACTCGGCTAGCTCTCGTCAATGCCCAATGTGGAAGCGAGAGCAGGCGATAATAGAACTATCGGTTATTTCGAAAATGTCGCCAGCGGAAGCTAGACGACAGATAGGAACGGCAACCCCCGTAACGCCGGGACTTACTTTTTCATCCGCAGTCATGAGCAGTCCATGTTCTCAACGAGAGACTGAACTGCTTAATGATAATAGAGCTTTAAAAGCGTCTGTGCAAAATTTAACTGCTACTGTGGCAACACAAGCCACACAAATTCAAGACCTCACAAAGCAATTGAGTGAGCTCATTTCCTTGTTGAGGAAGCCAACGCCTCCATTGGTTCCGTCAGTGGTGGTAGATGATGATGTGTCCCCGGTGGCTTCCATCATGTCCTCAACAGCAACTCGAGCACCCCAAGAAATTCATACAAAACAATCTCCCTTGAAAGCGCCCTTAAACCCAATAAATTCAAAAATTGTAAAGAATAAAAAATCAATAAAAATCAACAGGGTTTCGATCCCTGTTGATCATCCATCAACATCTTCTGTCACCAACGACTTGGTGACAGACGAGTTGATGGATGAAAATCCGTTCATGCTCCTCCGGGAGCATTCTAACAACAATAAATGTCACAAAACATAACATTTGTTGTTATGGTAGACTGTCCCTCCAAACTCACATAAATCACAAAATAATGGCAACATTTATTTCATGTAACTGTCGTGGTTTCTATACAAACCGAGAACAACTCCAACTGTTACTCCGTGACAAAAATCCCCTTATTGTTTTCTTGCAAGAAACGTTTTTCAAACCTAGCGATCAACCAAAAATTAAAGGTTATTCGTTATATAGGAAGGATTTTACTGAAGGTGATCGTGCACGGGGTGGTGTTGCCATTTTGGTGCACGACTCTGTGTACGCCACCAGTATCAACGTTACGTCTCGACTTCAGGTCGTTGCTGTCTCAGCGTATATCCCAAATCCCACCACCTTTTGTTGTATTTACATTCCACCCTCATTCGCTGTTACTAGGCACGATCTGGAGACAGTTTTCAACCAACTTCAGGGACCTATGATCTTGGCAGGTGATCTTAATGCTCACCATGTTGACTGGGGTTCATTGGTTTCTGATCCACGAGGTTGTATTGTCACGGATTTCATACATCACAACGACATTTCCCTTTTAAACACGGGCCAGATGACCCATTTTACCTCCCATTCTGGTAATTTTTCTGCCATTGATCTTGTTATGTGTACGCCATTACTGTGGCTTGATCTTGAGCTTGATGTGTTGGATGGTCTGCACGGAAGTGACCACTTTCCGATGCAAATTACATTATAAACTTATGTCTCACCGTACCACCCGGGGCAGGGTTGGAGATTGGCGCAGGCCGATTGGGGACGGTTTCAGGAACTAAGTGAGGACGCCTTGTTAAAGGTAGACTTTACTTGTTCTCGTGACCCCAACGTACTTGTCAGTGAAGTCAGCAGATGTATGCTTGACGCAGCATCTGCCAGTATACCTGTGACTAGCTGTAGGTAGGCCACGTCGACATCCTGTCCCGTGGTGGAACAAGCAATGCGAAGTTGCAATTAAAGCCAAAAAAGCGGCTTTCAAGCGCTTTAACATCTATCCGACGGCATGTAATTTGGAAATATTTCGACGCAAGAGAGCTCAGGCGAGATATATTGTAAAACATAGTAAAAGGCGCTCCTGGAGAGACTATGTGTCTACGATCAACCATTGTACTTCTTCCACCACTGTATGGAAGAAGATCAAGGCGATAGCGGGCCGTCAAGTGAATACCATCCCCGCCATTCGGGATAATGGCCAGCTTGTCACCACTCCGTTGGATGTGGCATCGGTGCTAGGCACTCACTTTGCTTCTGTCAGTAGTAATTCCCGGTACGATGTGGAGTTTCTTAATCGAAAGAAACGGTGTGAGTCGACGAAACTGAATTTTCGTTCGGAAAACACAGAACCGTATAATCGAGCCTTCACATTGTGGGAGCTCCGATCAGCCGTAAAGTGTCTCCGACCCACGTCTATGGGTGGAGACAGGCTGCACAACGACATGTTTGCTCACTTGACAGACTCGTCGCTAGAGGTTGTTTTATTGTTTTTAAATGTTTTATGGTTGTCTGACACTTTCCCTGATGAATGGCGTAGTGCCATTTTGATTCCGCTCCTTAAGCCTGGTAAAGACAAATCCATGCCGGTATCGTATCGACCCATCTCTTTAACTAGTTACTTTTGTAAATTATTTGAGAAGATGATAAACAAACGTGTCATGTGGATCCTTGAAACACGCGGATTGTTGGCGAACGTCCAGTGTGGCTTTCGTCAGCGTCGCAGTACCATCGACCACTTGGTGCGTTTGGAAACTTACATACAGGAAGGATTCGTGGCAAAGCAACACGTCGTCGGTGTTCTCTTTGACATTGAAAAGGCTTACGACACCACTTGGCGTTATGCCATAATGCAACAACTTCATACGTGGGGCTTCCGAGGGCATTTGCCCAAGTTCCTCGAGAATTTCTTAAAAGACAGGCATTTCAAAGTGCGGGTTAACAACGTGCTTTCCGCTCCCTTTGATTTGCAAACGGGTGTGCCTCAGGGTTATGTCCTCTCGGTATCCTTGTTTGCAATAGGTATCAATAGCGTTATTGCATGCATACCAAAAGCATTAATGTCGTGTTTATTTGTTGATGACCTTGGGGTTTTCTACAGATCTGTGAATCTCTCGATTGCAGAACGACAAGTGCAAAAAGGTTTAAATAATATCAGTGAATGGGCTCGAGCTCGGGGAACTAGATTCTCTCCCGAAAAGACCCAGTGCATTCGCTTTTGTCGCCTTCGAGGACTTCATAATGATCCAAAACTGACCTTCACCGATGTTGAGCTTCAGTTCAGGCCCCATGTCCGTCTTCTCGGTATGGAGCTTGACGTGAAGCTCAACTGGCATCATCATATTGTCCAATTGAGAAAACGTTGCATGTTAGCCCTCAACATTTTAAAAGTTCTGAGCAACACTAAATGGGGTGCAGATCGCACCTGTCTGCTACGCGTGTATGGAGCGTTAATTAAATCCAAAATGGATTACGGTTGTTTTGTATACTCTTCCGCTCGTGATACGACTCTTAAATTGCTCGATACCGTCCATCATAGTGGCCTTCGCCTTGCGCTAGGCGCATTTCGAACAAGCCCCGTCGTAAGGCTCTATGCTGAAGCAGGAGAGTCCTCTTTGGCAGAGCGACGAAACTACTTGATGGGCGCGTACGTAATGAAGATCAGAGCTATACCAAATCATCCATCACATCAGATTCTTTTTAACGACAGATTTGTCAGACATTTTGATAGTTAACCGTTGGCTACATTACCAACGGGCTTGCGTGTTTTACATTTATTTACATTTTTAGAATTTGATATGCCAAATCTTTTCAACTCGGTTTTTGGTATTAATCCACCTTGGATTATACCGGAACCGGTTATGAGATTTGATCTTTGTCGTTTTGATGAATTTTCTACTTCGGATTTAAAATTCAAAATTCACTTTCTGGAAATTTGCCATGAACAACGTGGGTTTACTTTGGTGTTCACAGATGGCTTCAAAATTGACAACAAGGTAGGATGTAGCTTTTATTGCTCCGCCTTAACTGAACAATTCAGGTTACATGACATGTGTTCAGTTTTCACCGCAGAGTTGGTCGCCATTCGCGAAGCTCTGAAATATATATCACGTTCTCCACAGGGTAAGTTTTTAATTTGTTCGGATAGCATGAGTGGACTTCAAGCAATTTGTGTCATGTATTCCGTCCATCACTTGGTCCAAGACATTCAGTTTTATCTGGAAAACTTAATTCGAGGAATTATAGTATCGAATTTTGCTGGGTACCTGGACACGTAGGAATTGAAGGAAACGAATTGGCCGATCAGGCTGCAAAGTCAGCCTGTCAACATCGCCATGTTGACTTCGATATCGTCCCTGTTCCAGATGTCAAGAGTACGTTCAAACAAGTCATTTTAGATAAACGACAAGCTGCTTGGGACCAAGTCCTGCCCAGGGACTGCTACCTTATCGTGGTGGGCAGGTTTGCGTGCTTTGTTGATCCCGAGAGCTATGCCGGCGGAAGCGTATGCTTCTGGTAGGGCCACCCAAGCCGGACCGGTCGAGGAGGAGAAGTCAGACGAAGTGCAGTCCACTCCCCAATCCCCTTTCCCCCCCACTGACCCATTGAATATTTCTCCTCCCACTTGGCCCTACCCTCCCTTGCTGGACTCCCGTATGACAACTCACGCGACGTACAATGGATCTGATTCGGATGTGACTTTATTCTTCTTTATCATCTTTCTCATCTTCATTATCACCCGCTCATCGTCTCGATTAGCCATCGTTGCATAAATATGAGACGTAAAGCCCCATTAATCAATCAATCAATCATGGGACCAAGTGCAACTGAACAAGTTGCACAGTGTGATGCCTAAATTGATCAATAAAGTTCGGCCTCCATCTTCTCGTCTGTCTCGCCGGGAAGAGGTTGTGTTGGCACGGGTTCGCATTGGCCACACTCGTTTGACTCATGGCTATCTCCTCACTAGAGAAAAAGTTGTCCCAAAATGTGACACTTGTGACGTTACTCTGACTGTACGTCACATATTGTCAGAATGTACCAAACATGATGTGTTGAAAACACAATTAAAGCTTTCCCCGTTGTATGAAGAACTTTTATCATATGAGAATTGTGATAAACTTTTAAAATTTCTTGTCCGCACACAGTTTTTCCAACAATTTTAGAAAATACATTACAACCAATATTAAATATAAAATAATATAAATTAAATTCATATACAATTAAAACAAAATTCCTACTTTAATGGTTACTTAATTACTTAGCTTGCAAAACACCATCTTGGTGGCGCAAAATGACCTAACTGGTTGAAGCGCCCTTAAACCCAATAAATTCAAATGCATCTCGATGTATATGTTCGGTTGGAGACCAATTAGTTTAATACTGTCATGGAGTTTACGTGGAACAATGCCATTTGCTGATATAATTAACGGTATAACAGTTACATTATTCTGCTTCCACAACCTTTTTATTTCAATAGATAATTCCTTATATCTGTTTATCTTTTCCCGCCAAGTTGTCTCTACTTTGTGGCATAAAGCACCGGCAACATCAATTAAAATCGTTTCTTGTTTCTTCTTGTCAATAAATATAATATCCGGTCTATTGTGATGTATGGTTTGGTCTGTTATAACTGCCCGGTCGTAATATAATTTGTAGTCTTGGTCGTAATATAATTTGTAGTCTTTACTATCTAATACCTTTTCAGGCAATTGTATTTGTAATACGCAGTGGTTGTGTTTATAAGTTTATACTTTTTATTATTATTATTATTATTATTATTATTATTATTATTATTATTATTATTATTATTATTATTATTATTATTATTATTATTATTATTATTATTATTATTATTATTATTATTATTATTATTATTATTATTATTATTATTATTATTATTATTATTATTATTATTATTATTATTATTATTATTATTATTATTATTATTATTATTATTATTATTATTATTATTATTATTATTATTATTATTATTATTATTATTATTATTATTATTATTATTATTATTATTATTATTATTATTATTATTATTATTATTATTATTATTATTATTATTATTATTATTATTATTATTATTATTATTATTATTATTATTATTATTATTATTATTATTATTATTATTATTATTATTATTATTATTATTATTATTATTATTATTATTATTATTATTATTATTATTATTATTATTATTATTATTATTATTATTATTATTATTATTATTATTATTATTATTATTATTATTATTATTATTATTATTATTATTATTATTATTATTATTATTATTATTATTATTATTATTATTATTATTATTATTATTATTATTATTATTATTATTATTATTATTATTATTATTATTATTATTATTATTATTATTATTATTATTATTATTATTATTATTATTATTATTATTATTATTATTATTATTATTATTATTATTATTATTATTATTATTATTATTATTATTATTATTATTATTATTATTATTATTATTATTATTATTATTATTATTATTATTATTATTATTATTATTATTATTATTATTATTATTATTATTATTATTATTATTATTATTATTATTATTATTATTATTATTATTATTAGAGTTTTAAGGCACAAAACAGCAAGGTTATCAGTGCCTATGTTACAAACATTTGGTTTGCAGAATTCATTAATGTGCTTTTTTTCAGTCTGGGTACTTCAATATTGATGGTGAGGGAACATCCCGAGCATCAACTGAGACCACAACATTAAAACACGACATTGCAACCCCTGGCTGTTCCAAAACGGGCGGTGGTGAGGGAACATCCCGAGCATCAACTAAGACCCCAACATCAATATACGACATTGCAACCTCTGGCTGTTCCAAAACGGGCGGTGGTGAGGGAACATCCCGAGCATCAACTGAGACCACAACATCAATATACGACATTGCAACCCCTGGCTGTTCCAAAACGGGCGGTGGTGAAGGAACATCCCGAGCATCAACTGAGACCACAACATAAATACACGACATTGCAACCCCTGGCTGTTCCAAAACGGGCGGTGGTGAGGGAACATTCCGAGCATGAACTGAGACCACAACATCAATACACGACATTGCAACCCCTGGCTGTTCCAAAACGGGCGGTGGTGAAGGAACATCCCGAGCATCAACTGATACCACAACATCAATACACGACATTGCAACCCCTTGCTGTTCCAAAACGGGCGGTGGTGCAGGAACATCCCGAGCATCAACTGAGACCACAACATCAATACACGACATTGCAACCCCTGGCTGTTCCAAAACGGGCGGTGGTGAGGGAACATTCCGAGCATCAACTGAGACTACAACATCAATACACGACATTGCAACCTCTGGCTGTTCCAAAACGGGCGGTGGTGAGGGAACACCCGAACATCAACTGAGACTACAACATCAATACACGACATGGCAACCCCTGGCTGTTCGAAAGCGGGCGATGGTGAGGGAACATTCCGAGCATCAACTGAGACCACAACATCGATATACGACATTGCAACCCCTGGCTGTTCCAAAACGGGCAGTGGTGAGGGAACATTCCGAGCATCAACTGAGACCACAACATAGATATACGACATTGCAACCTCTGGCTGTTCCAAAACGGGCGGTGGTGAAGGAACTGCCCGAGCAGTAACTGAAACCGCAACATCAATAGATGAGATGCACACTACTTGCTGTTCCCAAAATAATACGGAAAAACGACGGATGGAGCAACATATTTGGCGACTTCAAAAGCAGGTGACAACATCAAGGAAAGAAGTGACAAATCTCAAAGAAAAATTCGACAGAAGTCTCAACTTTCTGGGGGAAAAACAACGACTTTGTCTTTTGAATGGCAAAGAAGTGTTTGAATATTCACCTGAATGCATAAAAGAGGCTCTTCAGGTAAGGTATGCAGTGGGATGGAAAGGATATAAGTTTTTGGTACTACGTGGCTACCAATTACCATTTTACAGTACAATCTGTAGAAGACTTCAGACTGCAGATTTTATGCCTGGTATGCTGACTGATATTCTTTCATGCCAAAAAATAAAAGTTGTTGCTCTTGTTCCGTAAAAAAAAGAGATTGCGTTCTACAAATCGACGAAATGGAAGTCTCAAAGGGTGTTGAGCTTGTTCCTGGTTTCAAGAGGTTTGAAGGCAATTGCACGTTGGGTCCGGACCACGTGGAAAAAGAATTGGCTTCACAACTTCTCGTTGTGATGATACGGGGAATGAATACTAATTGGAAACAGGTTGTTGGCTATCATTTGTTAACAAAAACAAACAGCAGCTTCTCAGACTTTGTTAAAGAAGCTGTTGTTGTAGTTGAGGAGGTGGGCTACAAAGTCCATGGAAGTGTGAGCGATATGGGACCAAAAAATCAGGGAATGTGGCGTTCCCTGGGGGCTGGGAGCGGGCAAGTAGTGCCGCACCTTTGATGTTGCACATCCAGCCAACAACCTCGAAAGAAGAAGAACAACAGCGCCAGAGTGCATGACTTGACCCGCCAAGGGCGTGTTCTTCAAATACATTGGGGGCGATCTGAGCTAGCTCGGTTCGCCCTGAGCCGTTCTTCATCGTTCTCCATAGCCGCAGGGGAGCAATTGGAGTTAGCTCGGAAGGCTCAGACATTTTCGGCAGTGAGGCTCTCGATTGTACTCCGCAAAGGATACAAGCACGCCAACAAGCAAACCCTGATGATATCCCGCAGGCTGACGAGATCCTTGATCTACAAGCTGACGGGGACCTCGAAGGCTTCCCGCAGGCTGACGAGGATGAACGTGTGGCACTGCCAGTTCACTGTAACTGACAGGAGACTCCTACTCCTGATTCCTCTAGTTCAAGAGAATTACGAATCATTCCAGTAAAAAAATTAAAAACATGTTTGTTTACATTAATGTAGGACATGCCACAACATAGCCCTACATAAGCAACAACTAGGTTTGAAATCCATTGCAGCCAGCTCTTAATATTAAAACTTTCTTAACTTTATTGACTCCCTGAATCTTCTCTCATTTACGATCATGTTAACCCACATAACTCAATTTACCTACCAATCTCTGCTCACATAATATGATAAAATATAATTTTGTTTAGTACATTACAGATAGATCTCTAAGTCTATTAGGCCTATCCATGTCAATGTGCAGAATTTTTTACATTTTTATTTTTCCTTGAAGTTTTAATAAGTTTTATACATGTAGGCTAGTGTAGCATGCACTTCATGTAGCATGTGAATGATGGTGGTTTACAACTATATTATTATGCCAGCTCAAGCAACTAAAATAATTGATTGATTGATATTTGGGCTTAACGTCTTATATTTTTGCAACTTGGCTAATTAAGACGATGAGTGGATGATGATGAAGATGAAATTGGGGGCTCTTTGGAGGAAAGGGGATTTGGGTGTGGACTGCACTTCGTGAACCCATTTTTCTTTCTGTCGGGTAACGTGGTAGACAACAGTAGTAACAACATCTAGTTGAGTTCCTTAATTTTAGACCTAGGCCTGTACAGGCTTTCTTTTGTTTAAGGTATGGATAAAAGTGGCAAAACAAATGTCAAGGGAGACCACTTCAGTATTAACATGGACGCAGTGCGACACCAAGTGGAAAGGACTCAAGAAGACGTACAAGGCAACTAAAAATCACAACGGCTAAAGTAGTAATGGTCGCAGACAGTGGGAATATTTTGAGGCAAGTTGTTATTTATTATTATTTTTTGGTTATTTTTTATTTCAGTGTACAAGTTAAGTAATTATTGCTGAAACATTTCATCCCCCCCCCCCATGGCTGTCACCTTATCATTGTGTGGGGGGGGGGGGGGGAGGATTTTGGGTGGTCCTGTACATTGAGACCTAAGCTCGACAGGGCAGTAATTCCCCAGGCTTGCTTGGAGAATCCAATTAATTGTAACTTTCCCGTACCAGACAGGTTGACGAGTATTACGCAGACAAAGAATAGCCAATTATCTTCTTATTTCACCCACTCAAAGGGGGCTCAATTAGCCTCGTTGCAGAAAAAGGAGACATTGTCATTAAGCCCAATTATCATCATTGAACATGTCATTTGATTATAAACATAGTCCTGTCTTTTATTACTTCTTATAATAGTTACATGTAAACGAGCACACATCTTTGTTAGGATTTCGTTTTTTATGGAAAATAACGAAAAGCATAAAACAACTGGTTAAGTAGCGAGCGACCTAGGGTTTCCAATGAACTGTGGATTGATTTTTAATACAAGCCTAACTTTTCCCCAATGTTCCCTGTGTGACTTTAACAATTAAATTTAATTGTTTGCATCTACACATTGTTGCAGGAAATGGACAAATGTCTCGGCAACAAGCCCGAGATAACGCCAGTCGCAACTTGCCATGGTAACGTCTGTTGATGTCGATGACTTGGAGGCCTCTCTAACCAGTGTACGATACACTTCTTCCGCATCAGGATCAATTATAGATGAAAATGGACAGTCGTTTTCCTCGTCCTTCACAAGTTAACGGGTTAAGCTGGCCGAAAAAGCATCTACGGTCTATTCCTTGATAAGCGTGCAGCGGTGTTTTGAGTTAATCAAAGAGGACGTCCCGTCAATGAGCTGTCAATCACGCGAATGTTGTGGTCGATGCACTTCCATTGACCACCGAATTGGGGTTGCGCACTCAAACGGAATGATAATTCATGTCCTATAAAACATACTTTGAAACTATTTTTGAGATGAGCAACTGATCTGCATTGCAGAATGTTCGAAGCTCTATGATCAAAATTAGCATTTTATGTTAAGCTAGCAAACCTGGCATGCATTGCAATGCCACTGAAATAAATAAAGTGTTTATGTTTTAATTCTGTTTATTGAAGTGCTTTTTGACACACACACATTTTTCCGTCTGGTGTTACACAAAAGGGCCTCTGCCCATTCTGGGGGGGGGGTTTACTCATTCAGAAACCTTCGCGGGCGTGCGCACAATAACTCACTTAAGTTTTATTGCAATCGGATGAATAATGATAGAACGCATTATATTGCATGTTGGTGGCTCAGTGGGGGTGGGGGTGGTGAGGGGGTTGGGGGGGGGGGGGGGGTTGTAATCATTCAGAAACCTTAGCGGGCGTGGTTTAGGAAAGCATTATTGCATATTGGTGTCTCAGTGGGGGAGATGGTTATCATTCAGAAACCTTAGCGGGCGTGCATACACCAACTCATCAAAATTGTATCGTAGTCGGATGAATGGTTTAGGAAAGCATTATTGCATGTTGGTGTCTCAGTGGAGGTGGGTTGGTGACGGGGGGTTGGGAGGGGGTTGTTATCATCCAGAAACCATTGCGGGCGTGCGCACAACAACTCACCAAAGTTTCATCGCAATCGGATGAATGGTGTAGTAATGTATATAGGACATACATACACACATACATTCGTTTTTTTTATATATATATATAGAATAGAAAAGAAGAAGATAGACCATACATAATGTAATGACATGACAAATATTATGTGTAGAAGTAGGCCTAGTGTTCTAGTTGTTATGCCAGTCCAAATCAAGTTATTTTACTTTATCTAGAAAATGGCTGATGGAGATGGACCAAGACCTTCAACAACTCGGCCTTGTAGACCTCAGCTGCAACGCAACACATGACATTGAGCTAGTACTTGGCCTTCCAGATGAATAAGACGACGAGCTAGCCCTTTCAGACAATGATGAACTCGACTCTGATGCAGTGTATTCTCCTCAACACTCCTACAATGAAGACTCGGATTCAGGAAGTGACTCCTTAGAGGAAGAAGTGGATCAGGCAAGTACCAGAGGGCTTAACAGTTCAACATCTACTACATCTACACGTATCCCCAGAAATGCAACTTGGAAAATTGGCGTGGACAATGATTTAGTAAATGACACACCACCATTCTTAGATTGATGATTGATTAATGGGGCTTTACGTCTCATATTTATGCAACGATGGCTAATCGAGACGATGAGCTGGTGATAATGAAGATGAGAAATATGATAATGAAGAATAAAGCCACATCCGAATCAGATCCATTGTACGTCGCGTGAGTCGTCATACGGGAGTCCAGCAAGGAAGGGCAGGGCCATGTGGGAGGAGAAATATTCAATGGGACACCATTCTTAGAGCAATTCAAAGTAAATATTCATGGCATTCAAAACCAAGATGGCGCTCGTCAGTCGCGCCCCGTTTTTTTCGCGCTCCAGTATTTCTATTCGTATCCATGGTTTTCCTCAATTCAATTTTATTGTGTTGCGCTAAAGTTGATCGCGAAGTACTGTCGTGCCCGCGGAATGTTTTATGTGACAGTCTATGCGTAAGTTTGTTCTCTAAACGTGATTTTAGTTTCACCGTGAGTGTGATTGCTGGTCTGCCGGCCCATAACCTCGTCCGCCCCGTGCGTCGGGCTGCCCGTGATCGTACCTCAGTGTTGCCGCACTTACTAGTAACGTTAATTCTGCTGTCGGGTGACATACAACTAAACCCAGGTCCACAATCGCCCATGTTGGATACTTACTATATCAGAACGTATGCAGTCTCAAAAATACATTCACTGATTGCGTCACTGACTGGCATGTGCTTACTCGGTTTGATATTGTAGCTTTTACAGAAACTAAACTGTGTGATTACGTCGTCGATACTGAAATCCCAATATCATCCGAATTCAATATTTTCCGTCGCGACAGAACTTCTCGTGGTGGTGGAGTGTTGTTGGGTGTGAACTTGAAGTGGCCATGTAGAGCTAGGCCGGATCTCCCCCGTGTTTGTGAAATTGTTTGGGCTGAAGTGTGCATTCCTGGTAATAAACTGTTAGTTGGCTGCTACTATAGACCCCCTAGTAGCCCAATTTCATCCCTTGAGGCTTGTTTCGATTCTGTCCTTGCGGCTCTTGGACATGGCAGAGTATTACTTTTCGGTGATTTTAATCTGGGAATCAAGTGGACCTCAATCGAGACTGGTTCAGTCAGTAATACTACGGACGGATGGTTCATGGATAATTTCATCTACGGCCTTGGTCTTCAACAACTATGTCTGCACCCTAAACGAAACTCGGCAACGCTGGATCTTGTGTTGACGAACTTCAAGCCTGACACTGTCACTGTAACACCGAGTCGGAATATTTTCGAGTCTGACCACCAGTCACTGGACACCTCTCTCTCTCGCTACCTGCCCCTGGCCCTCGGCGCGCCAACTCGGCACCTGCTAGACCCACCCCCTGCTGGCGCAAGGCTAATTGGCCGGCTATCTCCGACGCATTGTACTCCCTGCCCTGGCAACAACTTGCAGAGCTCGACGTAAACAAAGCAGTGCAACTCTTAACTGAATGGATTCACAACATCGTCGTGGAATTGGTCCCCTTGCGTAAAATTAAATCCACAAAGTTTCCGGTTTGGATGACTGACCGCTCTAAAAGAGCGTTGACTGACAAGAACAAGTGTTGGTATTTGTGGAAACATACCGGTAGTGCGCAGGCACGTCTCACGTATGAGAATGCTCGTAAACTTGCGAAAGCAGACACTAGGAAAGACTACAAGGACTACACTGTCAAAATTACAAGTGAGGCAGCGTCCAATCCTAAAGGATTCTGGTCGCTAATTAATTCACGGAGGAAGACTGAACGAATTCCTCTCGAAGTCCGCATGGATGAGAAGACAGCATTCTATCATCAACGTCCTATTCTGTTCAATGACCACTTTGTAAGTAATTTTTCAACGCCTACATCGCATCCAATAACGTCGCCGCTGAAATCCAAGTGTTCCTTCTCACTTGCTTCGCTTTCCACCGATGAGAGGGAAATATTTAACCTAATTTCTAAACTCCTCATCTTTCCATTCCATTTCCAACATCTCCTCATCGTGCTACTGGCCCTGACAACATTAGTGCAGTTTTCATCAAGCAAACGGCAGCTCAATTAGCTTCTCCTTTGTCTTTTCTATTTAACAAAATCTTTTCCTCGGGGGTTTTCCGGACGCTTGGAAATTTGCTAATGTGGTTCCCATTTTAAACTCAGGCGACAAGAAACTTGTGAATAATTATAGGCATATTTCTCTTCTTCCTATTCTGTCTACGATCTGCGAAAGAGTTATACACAAGCGTCTTTTAAAGTTTACACTTCCGCATCTCTCACAAATTCAACACGGTTTTCTGCCTGGCAACTCCTGTCAGACAAACCTTGTCATGCTACAAGAGGCAGCGATAGAGGCTATTGATGCTGGTGATCAACTCGACGTTGCATTTATTGATTTCGCCAAAGCATTCGATTCTGTAAGTCATAGGCACTTATTGTACAAAATTGAACATCGTTTTGGAATTCATGGCAATTTCCTGGCGCTAATTACTAGTTTTCTTTGTAATCGTCATCAACGAGTTGTGATTAGTAAATCTGAGTCTGGCTGGGCCAAGGTGATCTCTGGGGTCCCCCAAGGAAGCGTTCTTGACCCCCTTCTCTTCACACTCTTCATGGACGATATAAGCGACCTAGCTGACTCTCAGATATGCGATTTCCTGCTATACGCTGACGACTGCAAACTCTTAAAACGTATCAGGAATGCCTGTGACGTCATCACGCTTCAGCGCGGTCTTGACTTGTTCAACCATTGGTGCACCGACTGGGAGTTGAACCCTTAATCCTAAGAAATGTTCTGTTCTCTCCATTACTCTACGACGTACGCCCAATCTCTTCGACTACCAGCTTGGCGGCGAAATGATTCGGCGAGTCAACAAGCAACGTGACTTGGGAGTACCTGTTGACGGTAAACTACTGTTTGTGGACCACGTCGACACAGTCACCTCCAAAGCCATGCGTCTCCTAGGAATGGTGTACCATATTTTGTATTTTATAATATACTAAAAGAAAATGTTATTATCTTGTGTTATAATTTGCTTTCCTAGTTTCACTCCTAAAACTAGGTATTTTAATTGAGAACTATTACAATGGCGCCCAATGCTTAGGCCTACGATACTTGTTCACGTTTCGAGATTTAACTATTAATTCACTAAAATATTAGATTCAAAATGAGTGAAAACAAAGGGTTTAATGACATAACTAATGATGCAAATATTTCATGTGATCCTGTGTTCGAGGGACCTGTCGACTCTACGGAGCCGACACTGACTGTCCAAGACACACCCACCATGATCCAACAAGCAGACGAACAGAACAACCTTGACCTAGTGGCGACAGCTGCAACTACCTCCATCCCGCCACCACAACAAACCCCTTCAGGTATCACATCCTGTAATAATACTGAGCTGGGTGAGTCAATTACTTTACTCATTAGCATGTTCACACAACTCAGGGTAGATATCTCTCACTTAAACGAAAAAGTCTTGGAAATTAAATCGGATATAACCGATCTCAAACAGGAAGTAAAGCAAGATTTTTCAAAATAACACACAGAGATAAAACAAATCAATTCAAGAGTAGATGAGGTAACCGAACAAGTCACAACACAGTACAAAATGATTACCACACAACATAACATGATAACCACTCTTAACTCAGACATGAACACCATTGACCAAGCAGTCAATATAAACACCAAAGAAATAAACAAACTAAGAACTAGCCTTGATGCTATAAACACTCAACTACAATACGAAAACAAAATGATAAAACTCACCACTGATGCGAAAATGAAATCACAAGCAGCTATCATGAAACTTGACATACAAGAACACACAAATAACACAAACGTGAACATTCAAAAACAGTCCGAAAACATAAGCAAAGAATTAGAAAATTTAAAATTAGAATTAACAAACTTAAAAATAAAACTCGAAAAGAAAATGAAGTAACAACCAACATATTCAACTCAACAACGCCTATCTCATACGAACCCTTCACTAACAACGTGATTGATTGATTAATGGGGCTTAACGTCTCATATTTTTGCAACAATGGCTAATCGAGACGATGACCGGGTGCAATGGTACAACACAGGGTTTACACACAATGGAATTCATAAACAGGGTAGAAAACAAAATTAAAATCTTTCAAGTGCACCCAGAACAACAGTATAGCCTGGTGACTCAGTGCTTAGCAGATTATGCGCAGTCGTGGGCGCATGACAACACATTCGACACTTACGAACATTTCAAACGTGCATTCATTAACAAATGTTGGGGACCATCCCAACACTCGACATTGATCAGAAAAAAACACAGGTAGTTTTGACATAACCAAATCATGCAGCATGGCTGAATACGTTAAAAGATATCTAAAATTAGCAAAATTCTTGCCGGATCCCATATCGACAACCACTCTCATTCGACAGTTAATCACTCACTTACCTTACGAAGTACGAATACTGTTAATCCAACAAAACTACACAGAATCAGACATACTTTTATACTTGGAACGATATAACCAAGACCACATTAACAAAGAAAACGGTAGAGGAGGGTACAACAACAGACAATCAGTGACGAACAACAGCGAACAATCACCCCGGCCTACACACGACAATACTGTCAAGAATCAATAGAATCTCTATGATTCTTGGCTTCTACCAACTATCTTTCATCGGACACACGCACACATGTTGCGCGGTTACATCATCGCCCGGGCATCGAACACTTCCATAGACCGTCGACGTGGCATCAACTCGCACGGCTCTCATATTCACAAAGGCAGAACGGGGATTTGTTTTTCACCTAAACACACGTAGTGGGTGCACGATTACTCTATCACCAGTCGATAGATTGTCAACGCGGCAACGCCTCACACGCACCCCGAATAAACCTCGCACCAGGGCTCGGAAGGCCGAATAAGCAAAAATCCTGCTGATACTTACAAATCCTGGAGCGGTAAGAATCACGCCGAAGTTGGAGAAGAGCGGACCGCTAATTGGCGGATGATGACGTTATAAACCACCATTGGTCAAGACTGGTCACGTGCCAAGTAGTAACAAGGGAAGAAGGGGAATTCGAAGGAACGCGAGGGAGGCGAATTAAATAGGCGCGCAAAGACGAACTCGAGAGAGACGCTGATCGACACGCAAGAAGTACAAGTGGGAAGAGTCAAGACTCAAGAAGAAGGAAGGAGCTTTAGTTATATACTTAATTTCAATGACTACAACGATAACAAAACATAAGGGAATAATGTTTTTGTTTTTAGCATTCTCTCCTGGCTCTTCTGCGTTATGATTGGTTAATCAGAAGGTGAATCATAGTTAGTTGAAATAAGAAATGGAATTGATTTATCTCATGTGACTGTGTCAAAACATTTGTGGCATGTGAACCACAGCGTTGTTATTGAATGTTCCAATTCGATTCAGAACCTCCTTTGTGAATCCCGTTAAATATAATCTGAACAACGAAATACAACTACAATAGAAGGAGGGAAATCTAACATTAAATAAGAAATGTATAAATAAATAAAGTAGGCATACATACAACAAACAAACAGCAAACAACAAACAACTACTACAAATATAACAAACTAAGCCTTACCCCACGCACTCGCCATACGAGGACGCAGGATTTGTTCCAACGAAGAGGACTTCGCGAAGTATTGCCACCGCATTGCGAATGCCTTTGTGGCTCGGGGATACCCCCGCCAGAAAGTCCTAAACCAAATCCATCGGCCAAACAAACCAAGCACTCCACCCAACAACAGCATTATCCCACTGGTAACCCAGTGGCACCCAGGCTTACACGTACTAAACGGCATCATGAAGCGAGGAGCTCACATCCTCACCAACGACCTGGCGCAAAACCTACCGCGGGTTTACTTCCGGCGCCCACCTAACATCAGCGACCGCATCGTTAGGCACACCCCAGACAGAAAGAAGGAGAAGCTGCCCCTACCCCGGGGATCACACCCATGCCACAGACCACGCTGTAAGACCTGCGCCATCCACCCTTTTACTACTACTTTCACTGCTCGAGCCACCGGAAAAACATACCCCATCAGGCAACACTACAACTGCACCACAACCAACCTGATTTACCAACTACATTGCCAGCTATGCCCGGCCGAGTACATAGGCCTAACGACCAATTCCCTAAGTACTCGAATGAATGGGCATAGGCATTACACTGTACAGAAACTTGATCTCAACCCGTGGCCCAACATGCAGGCACCCACAACCCCCCTGTTCAATGACTGCTACACCACCAGGGTAGTAAGATCATTACCATCCTCCTGCAACGAGGAGCACCTGAGGCAATGGGAACTGGCGCATCAAATAGTTACCAACTCGCGCCAAAAGCCCAACCTCAACCTAAGGTAGGCCTAGGCCACCTACCCCTAGGCCCCTCCCTCCTCCCACACCGCCACCACAACCAACAGCGCCTTGTAAATATCGTGTAGATAGTACTTTTAAATAGAAATAGTTTTAGTGTAGCCAGTCTTCATCAACGGTCGGTGACCAAGGCCACATAGGCCGAAACGTTCGACATCATGTGTATATATTTGTGTTAATCTTCACCTCAAGCAGCCACCCACAACCTTTCAGGTAAGCTGTTGGTCTCCTTTCTTCTTTCCCCAATATACATCTAGAACAATAATGAATACAACAAGTCTGAAAGATGGAAAGTTGCCTAGATATTACTAAAACAAGTCATAACACAGAGAGAGAGAGAAAAAAAGAAGTATAAAACAGAGATTATAGAACAGTAAAGAGGAAATTAAGTAAATGGAAAGAAAAAAGGACACGAAAGGAAAGAGAAGGCATGCTCACACGAGAATTACAAAACTTCAGAGGTAGCAATCAGGGAATCAGGGGATAATCAAATTTCCCACAATAAAAAACACGAGAAGTTGTATTTCTTCCATCTTCCCTTCAAATCTTGAAACCTCACACGATCACCAAATTCTTGATCGTAAATAGTAAGAATGCAATTCTGGTAACCCGAACACGTCATTATTCTAATATATTTCTTACATTTCAGCTGGCATCACTGGATTGATTGATTGATTAATGGGGCTTAACGTCTCATATTAATGCAACGATGGCTAATCGAGACGATGAGCGGGTGATAATGAAGATGAGAAAGATGATAATGAAGAATAAAGCCACATCCGAATCAGATCCATTGTACGTCGCGTGAGTCGTCATACGGGAGTCCAGCAAGGGAGGGCAGGGCCAAGTGGGAGGAGAAATATTCAATGGGACAGTGGGGGGAAAGGGGATTGGGGTGTGGACTGCACTTCGTCTGACTTCTCCTCCTCGACCAGTCCGGCTTGGGTGGCCCTACCAGAAGCATACGCTTCCGCCGGCATAGCTCTCGGGATCAACAAAGCACGGAAACCTGCCCACCACGATAAGGTGGCAGTCCCTGGGCAGGTGGCATCACTGGAACACCTGAGGTCGCTAGAGGTTGCTTTTAACGTCGACGTAAGCGAAGCGCAGTGGACTGTATGGCTCCTGTCCAGGTCTTCAATGATATTGACGTGTCTAAGCATAATGATGTGCCCCCTGTCAAACCGGATGTGCAGGGCTATTGCCAGACTTAAGCATCTGACGACTCTCCAACTGGCAGGCCATGGTAGGTTCCACTACGTTTCACACTTTCCGCTATGGTTAGGGAAATATCCTTCATTCGTTACTTGCATGTAAATTAGAAAGATTCTCATCTACAAATCTCAGATATAATACATATTTTCTAAAGCAAATCGTGTAATTTCTATTTAGTTCCAAAGTTCACACTCATTCTCTCCCACAGAAATGAGATACTATATGTACATTTTTTGTAATATTTTCGGGACACATAGGCTACTTTTTGTACTTCATATTTACTGAGTAAATTGGAAATTTTTTATTCAATAATTGATTGTGTGTATAAATAAATAAAGTAGGCATACATACAACAAACAAACAGCAAACAACAAACACACAAGATTGATCACCAT
This sequence comes from Isoperla grammatica, assembly GCA_945910005.1. NCBI lineage: Eukaryota > Metazoa > Arthropoda > Insecta > Plecoptera > Perlodidae > Isoperla > Isoperla grammatica. The sequence continues at coordinate 15,796,600 of OX246740.1, forward strand.
GTTGGAGATCGAATGCTTCCTGCTCTATGTCCACGTAGTCAACGATTGCACGAGGTTTTAAATAGTTACAAAGATTATTTTCCTATATACTTCATAATCTTGTTAGTGCATAAACTGCGTCAAGCAAATGCAACGAGCAAGCGACCAAACAGTTCGCTTCATTCGCGGCGTCCCCTGTTCGTGCGGATCCCAGTCTTCTGGTTGGTCCAGAACTTCGCTCGCCTCATTCGCGTCGCGTGCATGAAAACGATGCTTTACGCTTTACTCAACAGTATTCATAGCAAACATAATCTATAAGATGCTCTAAACCTTTCTTAGTTGCTAATAATCGAATATCTATAACCTATCACCTTTTAGATGAGGACAGTAGATCTAAACAGCATTGCTTTTCATTCTGAACAGGATGTTTACACCCAATGGAATTCATAAACAGGGTAGAAAACAAAATCAAAATCTTTCAAGTGCACCCAGAACAACAGTATTCCCTAGTGATTCAGTGCTTAGCAGATTATGCGCAGTCGTGGGCGCATGACAACACATTCGACACGTACGAACAATTCAAACTTGCATTCATCAACAATTTTTGGGGACCATCACAACATTGGACATTGATCAGACAAATCTACACTGGTAGTTTTGACATGCTGGAGACGGCTGGACAGGCTGCCGACGGCCAGCCGTCGGCTGGCCTCTAGGCCTTCCCTTTGCACACTTACCAATGTACTTCTTAACCCATAGTCAATCCTAACAGAAGTCACAATACTAAACCGGCGGTGGCAGTGCAAAGTGAGGTTAGGTTTACACTTTTCTACCGCGCTTGTTACTTCTTGTTGTGTTGTCTTGTGTGAAATATCAAAGAGGAATGTTTGAACCGACAAGAAGGTTTTATTTATGTTAGATGTCATGAAAACGAAGAAGATTGTCCAGCACTTCGATGGTAAAAGGTTTCGTGCCATTAAACTCTTTAAAACTATCGAGTCTAAAATGGTAGATGATGGCTACAACACAGAAAGTGCGGAGCAAATGAAGGCAAAGAGGAAGGCACTGAAATGTGCCTACGTTGCCGTCAAGAAAAAAAAACAAAACTACTGGGGAGATCCGAAACGAGTACCCGTTTTTTAACAGCTCGATGAGCTTTTGTACAGACGTCCGTCTACCCAGGTAGGGGATAGAGAAAGAGTCGAGTCCTCAGGCGTGTCTTCTCTTGATTTTACAGGTGAGCCCATCATATCGTCCCTAAGCCTAGCCTAGTTTTCTTAAGGACAATTATCCAACTAAACTAGGTCTAGGCCTAGGCAGAGCAAATGTAAGCCGAAGCATTTTGAAGGCCTAGGCCCTTCCCTTTTTATGTTAACGTAATCCTAGAATTAAAGGCCTTGGTAGGCCTAGGTACCTTGGCAGGTCAGTCGCTTGATTATTGTAGTGTCTTTGTACTATTTACTACTCCTCAACTGTGTATTTCATAGCTTGAAAAAAGGGTTTCTATTTTAAAGGTATCAATGACACATTGGTGATTGAAGTGGATCCCACCGTTACCCAGGACGAGTTGCAAGAGGCTATGTCATCTTCAGACATATCGGGGACACCCTCTCCTTCTGGTAAGCTTCATATACAATCATTTTTTATTATCGCCTGCTAATCAAACTACTACTTTTCAGGATCGGTTTCAAGCTCCAGGCGATCCAGTAAGAGCATTGGCAAAAACGTCCAGCAGGAACTTCAAAAATACTTTTTATTCGACAAAAAGAGTTAATTAAATTCCAACTAGAGAAGGAGCGTAAACTTGAATTGAAGATGATGAAGCAGCATACTTCCGATATAAAGGCAATGCTAGATGCGGCCATGAGCAACATGTTCAATTATGTTAGCAATTTAATGGCCCAAAAAACTCAAATGTTGCAGATGCCATTAAGGCTGCCCCAATTTCAAAATTTGGGCCATGGTCCCCATAGTACTTTTAACTTAACCCCACAGTTAAACATACTTAGGCCTACTTTGCAAGAATCACATACCAGTAATTCACAACTACAAAATTGGGGAATTGGGGGAATGGGAATTTGTTCGACTCCATTTTTCTTTAGGTAGCCTAATAGGTAAATTATTAGCCTTAAGTTGACGACTTATACTAGGTACAGGAATGCCTACGTCATAAATCAATGACGTGTTTACAGTCTCGGCAAAAAAGCAGCCGTGGCTTATTCAAATACCTGCGTCTGGTTGGCCGAGACCGTAGGGACGTCATTGATTTATGACGTAGGCATTCCCGTAATTAGTATACGGAAACTGTATAAACAATAATATCTATTTGGTGATTCCATGTGAACATTTATTGTCAATACTTAATACAGTACCAATAGGAAATATAATGAAAACAATAATAAATTGACAATTTTAGTGTAATATATGCTTGAGCTACCTTGATCGAGTTTCACCCTACCTTGTCTACATTTCGATGGTTAAGAAACAATACCTCGTATCTCCATTTTTAACGAAAATGAGTTAATAGCACGGAAATTTTTTAAATCATCACGCCGATGTTCTGGCAATAGCTCGTAACTCCATTCCAAGTAGTTCCGACGTTATCCGACAGATGGCAATACCTCGTATCAAAATTGTGTTGGAAATACCTCGTATCTCCGCAAGCTCGATGCATCGCGCGCTGTGCACTGTATCAGCAAGTGCTGTAGCATTGAAATTGTCGCCTTTTCGAAGAGTTCTAATGCAATTGGTAAGTAAATATATTGTTAAGTTATGAATAAGGCTATTAAACTTGCGTTTATTATAGAGACTAGAGCTAGGCCTAGTCTTTGTATGTGATATTAGCTCAGACAAGATATTATTTTTGTTGTTGGTCTAGGCCCTAAGCCTAGGCCTAGGCCTAGGCCTACAACAAGTAAGCGTCTTCTACTACTTGTTTTGTATTTCAGCAATGTCGAGTGACGATTTTTCCGATGATGGGGAAAATGATGTAGGCTTGTACTCCGAAAATGAGATCCTACACAATCTAGGGTTTACCAAATGTAAGCCATAAATTTTACTTTATATTGTTCAGTTTTGTAATATTTGTGTGCCATCCGTTAACAGTAATAGAATTTGTTTATTTATTCCATAGCATTTATCAACCGTGCTAGAAGTGCATGTAGCCCTGGCAACTTGACTGTCACTGACTGTAGGCCTAGTACATCCACAGCAAACACTGATACTGACGTGAACGAAAGTGAAGTTCACGATTCCGATGATGAGATCCTAGGCCTAGACGATCTAGGGTTTACCAAATGTAAGTTAATTTTACTTTATACTGTTCAGTTTTGTAATATTTGTGTGCCATCCGTAAATAGTAATAGAATTTGTTTATTTATTCCATAGCATTTATCAACCGTGCTAGAAGTGCAAATAACCCTGGCAATTTGACTGTCGCTGACTGTAGGCCTAGTAGGCCTACCTCCACAGCAAACATTGATACTGACGTGAACGAAAGTGAAGTCCACGATTCCGATGTTCAGAATGCTGGAGATGATCAATCTGATGACGGTAAGCAAATGCCGAGTTAACATTTGAATGAAAAGCAAACTAAGAAGTATTTCTGAATTAATATTTCGTTTACAAATTCACTCATCTATCAATATTGTTATTATTTATAGACTGGGTCGTCTCTCCAAGCGAAGATGGTGCCCGTGATTCCCAGTCAGGAGAATCGATTTCCAGCAATGACCCCTCACCAGATGAGGATCGTGAAAGAAGCATTAAATCGCAAAAACATAAGTGGAAGAAAAACACTAACAAGAATTTACGGCAGAAGGGGGAGGCCTATCTGGGCTATAGAAAACCGCGGGGCTCGAAAACTGTCGTGCAAGACACAGAACGACCTGCGCGAGCAATGGGTCCTACATGCTCGTCAACAATGTGCGGGAAGTCCAACAAGAGGTGCTGTTCTTCCATTACAGAAGATGACCGCCGTTTAATTTATTCCAAATTTTGGACAAATTTACACTGGGAACAAAGGAAAGTCTATGTGGCTTCGTTGGTGGACCAGAGTTCTGTGAAACGTAGACGTACGGACAGTGATAATTCCAGGCGTGGAGATACGCTTACTTATCATCTAAAGGTAGGGTCAGTAAGGATCTGTGTGTGTAAGAAAATGTTCTTAAATACTTTAAGCATTGGGGAATGGTCGGTGAGGAACTGGGTTAAAAGCGCAACCAATGGGATTACGCCCAGCAATGACACAAAAAAGACCAAAGTAGATAAAGCAAAAAAAAAGCAAAAGGACTACCTTGTAGAATTCCTTGGGAAATTACCTAAACTGCCTGCACACTATTGTAGAAAGGATACTCGAAAGCTATACGTAGAGCCAATTTTTGAATCGATGGCAGCTCTTTATAGAGCGTACTGTGCGGAATGCCAAGACACGACTCCATTGAGTCGATTCACGTTTGATGATGTGATGAAGGAAAATAACGTATCTATATTTACACCAAAAAAAGATGCTTGCGATACTTGTTGCGAGTATGAGGTTGGCAACATGAGTAAAGAGGATTACGATGCCCACATCATTAAGAAGAATGAGGCTAGAGTTCATAAAACTGAGGACAAGAATCAAGCTGCATTAAAAAAATGTTATTGTCTTACTGTAGATTTACAGGCAGTAAAGGTTTCCCCTTCCCTAAACGCTAGTGCGTTGTATTATAAAACCAAATTGTGTGTACACAACTACACAATTTACAATATGACGAATCATGTAAAATGTTACTGGTGGTGCGAAACCGAGGGCGAACTAGTAGCCTCCTCGTTTGCAACATGTCTACTAGACTACCTGTCGAATAACTGCCTCAATCCACCACTTCCCATTGTAATTTGGAGCGACGGTTGTACGTACCAAAACCGTAATGCTATCCTATCAAATGCGTTATTAAATTTTTCCATGGCTCACAACGTCCAGATCGAGCAAAAAATATTGGAACGTGGGCATACTCAAATGGAGTGTGACTCCGTTCACGCATGCATCGAAAAACGGCTGCGTAATCGCAAGATACAACTTCCATCGGATTACCATACCGTGACAGAGGAAGCTCGTTCAAAGCCGTTCCCTTACGAGAGTTCCTACTTACGGCACACATTCTTCAAAAACTATGCACAAAAGGAAAATTTATCCTACAAATCAATTCGCCCTGGATCGAAAGTTCACGATCCAACCGTAACAGATCTAAGGAGTATCAAGTACATACCCAATGGTGAGATTGAGTATAAATTAAACTTCGGAAGTGATTACGCCCCTCTTCCACAGCGACACACAGCATTCACTGCGGTTCCAGGCCTCTATCCGCAGTTGTATCAGAGCCAGATTAAAATCTCGGCCCAAAAATACAATCATCTTCAACAGTTAAAGTCCGTGTTGAATGAAGATGTGCATGCCTTCTACAACAATCTGATTCACGAATAAACGGAATTAGTTTAGATGCGTGTGGTAGAAACGTTGCAGTTGGGCACAGATATCAAGCCCGTTACTTCAGTTCCAGTTTCACCAAATGTTTTGTCTCGATTTTACCCTCTTTGTCTGGCCTAGAGTAAAATAGTTCCAAGGAATGTCCAAGGAATCTCAACCTAGTAGCCAAGTGTGTCGTTGAATAAAAATAATCAAGAATAGCCGTTTATCAGAGATTTGCTCCTAACAAACATTGTACCAATTGTGCCTTGAAAAGCACTCCATGAAATTTCTATTGTAATGGTTGGTGATACCATGGCTGCCAATTGGCAATTATCTATTCCCAGAATAAGAATAATTTTTGTGGATTAAAATGTAACATAAAAATTGAGAAATAACTAAAAATCAGTGTAAAATGTATAATAACACATCACAAATAAATACCTCGTATCTCCCGATTTCTGACATATTTTTTTTTCAATACCTCGTATGTCCATTATTTCCTGTGATAATTACATATTCAATGTACATTTCATTTTCATACATATATAAAGGTGTATGTGTATCATTTTATGTCAAAAACATTTTTTTCCATTTAAACCTGAATTTTAAAACAGTTTTTTCTTCGCCCTGAACAAACTGAAATATGGAGATAAGAGGTATTGTTTCTTAACCATCGATTTGTATTTTAGTCTAATTATAATAATGATTGATTGATTAATGGGGCTTAACATCTCATATTTATGCAACGATGGCTAATCGAGACGATGAGTGGGTGATAATGAAGATGAGAAAGATGATAATGAAGAAAAAAGCCACATCCGAATCAGATCCATTGTACGTCGCCTGAGTCGTCATACGGGAGTCCAGCGAGGGAGGGCAGGGCCAAGTGGGAGGAGAAATATTCAATGGGACAGTGGGGGGAAAGGGGATTGGGGTGTGGACTGCACTTCGTCTGTCTTCTCCTCCTCGACCAGTCCGGCTTGGGTGACCCTACCAGAAGCATACGCTTAATATCAGCTATATATTATGTTTATGTCCTTAATAACTTACGTATTATTTGTCTGTTCGACTACAGCATCCGATTTTCTGGACTTGCTGGAGAGTGGAGAAGCGTCTGACTTGGAAGGTTTTGACAGTGGGGAAGACGATTTTATTCCTGAACATCACAGAAGCAGACTCGGAGTCTCGTAGGGGGGTCGTCCTCTTGCTCGGTATCAGCTGGCTAAAAACAAGAGACAGTGGTTATAGAGAGTGAACTACGTACCTTCATTACAGGCGGTCATACAGTGGAGTCTCATTAAAAGAAATACATATTTACTGTAGTAGTAATGAAATGTAAACTGATGAATTTACAATATAAACAATTGTTGGTAAGAAACATGTCAAATTCAATCCACCCCGTTTGTCACCTGTATGGACTTATTCTGAGTTTTTAGCACGCTTGTATCAAAAAGTGCGACTAACGTAATTATAGTGTTCCTGCAGTATACATTGAACCTTGGGATTTGCGAGTACTGGAAAGGTCGAGTCAACCTCCGCCAAGATGGCGGATGAGGACTTCAAGTGGCTAGATAGCTCGATCGTTTTCTACAATAGCTCGACAAAAGAAGCGAATTCTGCAAGTAAAATGTTTAAACGTGATACAGTGCGTTCTTACAGTGAAGTGGTAATAAATACACATAACGAGAATATTTCTTCTTCTGCGGAATCGCGTTTAACTAACTCGGGCGTGGGTCTAGGCCTAGGCTTAGCCCCGACCCCTAGGTCGTGCGAGTGTCTAACTGCGGTCATAGATCTTACTAATGAAATAAACCGACTCAAACAACAAACTTACGAATCATCCATCAACATACAGCACGTATTGAATACCATTAAATCGGTGCAACAGGAAATTAGGTGCCATGGACTTGGCTCAGGCCTACATAACCTCAAACTTCACCACGAGACAACGAACGCGAAGCCAGCCACAAACACTGCCAACCGCCGCCATCTAAACTCAAACCAGTGGCAGTCGGGAACGTCGTCAACCTCACGCACCAGCGAGAAGATGGCGCCGCAGGCGGGCTCTTCAAACCTTGAACCGGTAACGAGAACAGAGGTTAGGGTAGACTCGGAAGACAACGATTCATGGGAAATGGTAAAATCTGGGAAATAGAGAGTCCCAATTAGGCCTACACAACCCTGCTTGCCAACTAGGAACCGTTTCGACATCTTACGGGACTACTATGCAGAATCCCAAGTTAGTGAATCTGCTTCTAAAAAAAGTGCTAGCATGAAAGAGTCTCGATGGCCACAAAAATCGGACAACATGCGGACAAGCTCGAAACTCACTTGCATGAAAATGATCTCAATAGAAGCAGATATCCATGGGCGCAACCTCCAGCACGGTCTACAAGAACAGCTAGGGCTGGACAGCCAGTTCAAAGTAAGTTCATTTTTTAAACCAAATGCGAAAGTAAAGAATGTCGTTGATGGGTTGGAGAAACATTTTGTGCAGGATGAAATCAAAGTCATCACAGGAGGCACAAATGACATTGAAACTATGGATCGTATTCCAATGATCAACACAAACAATGGCCCTACCAAGGTGACAGCAAATCAGCTACTCCAGATCAACGAAAACATCATAGACCCAATACTCAATCTGATTAAAAAAAACAGAAACCGAACACTGGTCACCTCGATACCTTATAGGTATGACAAACCGTACCTAAACAGTAAAATCAAGTTGACAAATGACTTACTAGAAAACAAGTTACTAGAAACAGCAGTAGAACAAGTTAATTACATCAACCTTAGTTGTATCCAACTAATCAGAACAGACTACACACAACATGGTCTGCATTTAAACCAAAGTGGGAAAAGGAAACTTTGCGAAGCCATCTCCAGAGTTATTATGCAGGAGCCTACCAAAACACTCAAGCAGACAGATGAAGAATCGAGAGCAAAGGGAACCAAGGGAAAGACCAACAATGATGACGGCAAGGTGGCCCAGGCGCTAATGGACGCGGAGCCAAGTCAAACCGAGTCAAACCATGAGACCAGCACTACGATAAACAATATCAACATCGAAATGTCGAAGACCGCCGGCTGCCCATCTCTGCCCGAGGGTCCAGCCTCCTCCGCTGCTGAGCCCTCTAAAGAAGCTGCGGTGAGCCTACTTGCCCCCGCCGAGACAACAGCCTGCACAGCTGCCGAGCCCTCTAAAGAAGCTGCGGTGAGCCTACTTGCCCCCGCCGAGACTACAGCCTCTACAGCCTGCACAGCTGCCGAGCCCTCTAAAGAAGCTGCGGTGAGCCTACTTGCCCCCGCCGAGACTACAGCCTCTACAGCCTGCACAGCTGCCGAGCCCTCTAAAGAAGCTGCGGTGAGCCTACTTGCCCCCGCCGAGACTACAGCCTCTACAGCCTGCACAGCTGCCGAGCCCTCTAAAGAAGCTGCGGTGAGCCTACTTGCCCCCGCCGAGACAACAGCCTCTACAGCCTGCACAGCTGCCGAGCCTTCTAAAGAAGCTGCGGTGAGCCTACTTGCCCCCGCCGAGACTACAGCCTCTACAGCCTGCACAGCTGCCGAGCCCTCTAAAGAAGCTGCAGTGAGCCTACTTGCCCCCGCCGAGACAACAGCCTCTACAGCCTGCACAGCTGCCGAGCCCTCTAAAGAAGCTGCGGTGAGCCTACTTGCCCCCGCCGAGACTACAGCCTCTACAGCCTGCACAGCTGCCGAGCCCTCTAAAGAAGCTGCGGTGAGCCAACTTGCCCCCGCCGAGACAACAGCCTCTACAGCCTGCACAGCTGCCGAGCCCTCTAAAGAAGCTGCGGTGAGCCTACTTGCCCCCGCCGAGACAACAGCCTCTACAGCCTGCACAGCCTGCACAGCTGCCGAGCCCTCTAGTGAGCCTACTTGCCCCCGCCGAGACTACAGCCTCTACAGCCTGCACAGCCTGCACAGCTGCCGAGCCCTCTAGTGAGCCTACTTGCCCCCGCCGAGACTCCTGCGGTCGTTAAGGAGACAACAGCCTCTACAGCCTGCACAGCTGCCGAGCCCTCTAAAGAAGCTGAGGTGAGCCTACTTGCCCCCGCCGAGACTCCTGCGGTCGTTAAGGAGACAACAGCCTCTACAGCCTGCACAGCTGCCGAGCCCTCTAAAGAAGCTGAGGTGAGCCATGACGCAGCTCTAGAAGCTGTCTCAGACCAGCAAGCAGCATCTGCTACCTATACCACCAGAGAGACCACCGAGACGGCACCAGGTAGGATACCGGTCCAAGTACAACAAACCAGCGACAAGTATTCCCGACCACACCCAAAATACAAAATCCATCCAATTGAACCTAAAGTAACCAGAAGCAGCAATAGTAGGCCTAATCATTTTTTAGAAATAACAACAAAAACCAAGCCACGTCTAAAAATAACACGCCAGTAAACCATCCTTCCCCACATTCAATACACAACGATAGCCAATCAATCACCATTCTTCACCAGAACTTGCAAAGCATTAGAAATAAAATTAACGAAGTAGAAATTATCTTAAACAACAATCAAACTGATATTTTTTGTGTAAGTGAGCATTGGCTAGAGGAAAGTGAAATTCATCATTATAAATTAAATGGATACACTCTAAAAAATAGCCACTGTAGAACTCAGCTGTCGCATGGAGGGTCGGCAATATATGTCAGAGACGATCTGGATCATATAGTTTTCAAACAAAGACCAGACCTACAAAATAACAATGTAGACAAACATGCAGAGTTCTCCGCGGTAGAGCTGAAAAACTACAAAATTGTAATAATTTCACTCTACAGAGCTCCAAATGGAGATATTACTACTTTTTTAAAAGCCTTAGATTCAATTCTGGATAAAATAACACGATTGATTGATTGATTAATGGGGCTTAACGTCTCATATTTATGCAACGATGGCTAATCGAGACGATGAGCGGGTGATAATGAAGATGAGAAAGATGATAATGAAGAATAAAGCCACATCCGAATCAGATCCATTGTACGTCGCGTGAGTCGTCATACGGGAGTCCAGCAAGGGAGGGCAGGGCCAAGTGGGAGGAGAAATATTCAATGGGACAGTGGGGGGGAAAGGGGATTGGGGTGTGGACTGCACTTCGTCTGACTTCTCCTCCTCGACCAGTCCGGCTTGGGTGGCCCTACCAGAAGCATACGCTTCCGCCGGCATAGCTCTCGGGATCAACAAAGCACGCAAACCTGCCCACCACAAAAAAGCTGTTCTTGCAGGAGATTTTAATATAGACATACTGCAATCCTCCATTAACCAAGCCCTCCTAACTGATCTTCTGTTTTCATATCATTGCTATCCAACAATAATGGAGCCAACAAGAATTACAACCATTAGCAAGTCCTGTTTAGATAACATATATGTCAACGTAGACACGCAATACCGATCGTTTGTTTTATCAACTGGTCTATCTGATCATGAAGGCCAATGTTTAATAATACCCTTATGCAAAGAAAACAAAGGTGTACGAGTTGCAAAATATTGCTACAAACGCACATTTTCAGATAAAAATAAGGCTATTTTCTATAATCTTCTGAACAAAGAGACATGGACAGATATAATTAATAAACGTACAACGGACGAAAAATACGAACACTTCTTGAACAAAGTAACAAATAATTTTAACATAGCATTCCCTATTAAAAAGATCATTGGGAGTCCTAAACGTAAAAGCGGAATTTGGTTCACCAAAGGTATAAAAATATCCTGTTCGAGTCTATCTTCTCTAACAAAAATAGTAAAAACTAACGTATGTTCCCAACAATTCAAAGATTACGTTAAAAAATATAAAAGAATTTATAAAACAGTGCTAAAACGGGCAAAACAAATGTTTGTTAGTAACTACATATGTAAATCAGATAACAAAAGCAAAGCTGTTTGGAGCGTAATAAGATCCTACACTAACCACAAATCAAAATCCAATGAAGACAAACAGATTAATAATATTATACAAAATTTCAAGATCCTGAGTGAGGAGAAAGAAATTGCAGAAGCATTTAACAATTATTTCATTAATATACCCTCGGAACTTGGCAAAGCCGTCACTAAATCACAACACAAAAGCATGCCTACAGACATACCTGATCCAATGATAATCTTTAAAACTAACACACAATGTAACACACAAACAATGTTTATGAAACCTACCTCACAAGCTGAAATTAAAAAAATCACACTAACACTAAACACTAAAAACACACAAGATATAAATGAACTATCGGTTAGTCTAATACAGAAAAGTATAAATCTTATCCTAGTGCCATTAGAAGAAATCTTTAACAGTTCCCTTCAGTCTGGGACCTTTCCAAGCTTCATGAAACTAGCAAAAGTCATCCCTATTTATAAAAAAGGAGAACACAACCAACTTAATAACTACAGACCAATCAGTATCCTCCCGGTATTTTCAAAAATTCTAGAAAAAATAGTAGCTTATCGTCTGCTAATTTTTTTTCAACATAACCAATTACTGTCAAAACACCAGCATGGTTTTTTACCCGGCAAATCAACTGATACCGCAGCAGCAGAGCTACTAGAAAAAATTCAATACTCCCTTGACCTTGGACATGACACACTAGGCATATTTTTTGACCTAAGCAAGGCGTTCGACTGTGTCGACCATAAACTGCTGATTGACAAACTTCATCATTATGGAGTCAGAGGGATTGCGGGCGAGTGGTTTTCATCATACCTAAGCAATAGAACACAACAAGTAGTCATCAATGGCGATCCAACTAAGAAATCAAGCCTGGGTGAAAACAAACAAGGCGTCCCTCAAGGCTCGGTTTTGGGACCACTTCTATTTCTCATACTAATGAATGACCTACCATCATACTGCAGCAATATTCCTCTTAAAGATCTTACAAACATATTCCTTTATATGATCCTCTATGCTGACGATACCAGTATAATAATATCAAGTCCAGCCTCTAACCTTACAACAACAATAATAGAGAAAGTTATAGCTGTCATATGTAACTGGTTCCGAGCCAACAAACTATTTCTCAACGATGATAAAACTCAGCTGCTGAAATTTAAGCTAAGATCTAGTACATACCCTAGCCCAACTAATATCACAATCAATGACAAGACCGTAAGCACCATAGACAACTGTACATTTTTAGGTATCAACATAGACGATTAACTCACCTGGCAAAAACACGTGGATAGCCTGTGCAAACGCTTAAATTCTAGCTTGTTTGCCCTCAGAATACTTTCTACATTGTCGAGCCAGGAAACAATTAGAGTAGCTTACTTTGCAAACTTCCATGCCACAATGTCTTATGGATTACTATCATGGGGAACAACAACTAAGCATCAACTCCAACGTGTACTGATATTACAAAAACGAGCAATAAGGATTATGGGAAACTTAAGAAGAAGGGACAGCTGCCGAGCAAAATTCAAGGAGCTTTCTATCATGACTGTAACTAATACCTACCTGTATAAATCCTTATGTTTTGTAAAATCCAACCCAAAAATATTCACAAACGAAATACATCACGCACACAACACAAGAAACAAAGAATTACTACAATACCCCACACACAGAACAAAAAATTTAGAAACACACCTATACTATATGGGAAGGAAAATCTTCAACAAAGTATCATCATTTATGAACACAGGCTTGCCCCCAACATCATTAAAACATGAATTTAAAAAGTACCTCCTTGCAAATCTCTACTACAACTTGGAAGAGTTTCTGAGTTCTCTACCTACCACTCAAGTGTAAACGTTTCCCTAAAACAGGCGTCTTATCTCACCTGACGAGAGTCTGTCAACTGTTCATATATAAATTTAAAATATGTTAAGATATTATGGTAGGGTGGAAGAACAAAAATGTATTTTTTGAACCTCGCCTTTTTTTCTTGTAACCCTGTATTCATACATGTTAACATGAAAAATAAAGAAATACTTACTTACAAAGTAGTTGTACGATTTCTTTAACGAACCAAGTAATCTGTGATCCTTATTACATGCCTAGATAACCCAAAATATATTGTATAGCTAAGTGTCTGCACTAAAACCCAGCCTTCGTTACCCAAGGCTAGGCCTAGGGGTAGTTTTCATAATTTTGGTCGTACTTTTTTTGGTAGGCCTAGGCCCTTTGTCTAGGTCTACCCTAACACAATAAAACGTTTTTAAATTATAAAAGCCCTGTTTTAAATCTGATTATAAAATGGGGCGAACTGTTTAGTTCAGTGGGGTACTAGGCCTTATTTGTACATTAATTCTGTAATTTTAAAATTGTTTTTCTCCCTGACTTTGTTCAAAAGTCTGCTCCTTTTGTATAATTTTTACTGTTATTGTGTTAACTGTGAAACTGGAACTGTACAGAAGTGAGAATAAAATTATTTGAAAATATACCCAGGGTTAACCAAGATGTCTCAAGTCAGTAGGTATTATAAAAATAATTTATTCTGAATAATTGTTGCGGGAGGAGATCAGACTAGATCCCGGATATTCTTGAAGAGAATGGAAGTCAGGATGAAGCAGGAGACAGAGAAGCAGATGACATTGATGGCGAACAGTTAGAAAATGTACGGGAACTTGCTGTTGATCAAGCGTATGCAAATTTCACAGCAAAAAGAGACATTAAATGGAGGCACAAAGAATTTGACGCCCCAGACAATACTTGGAACTATCCAGAGTTGTATGTCGAACATACAAGTATACTCTACTTCTATTGGAAGTTCTCTGCAACTGTATCCCATACTATGAAAAAATGTGTATTAAATGGCAAAATATTAAATGGCAAAAAAAAAATACCCCACTTCAGCCAATTGATTATTTAAAAAACCACTTTACAGATGAGCTATTTGAGCTCACGACAGAAATGACGAACCTATATGCAGTTCAAGAACAGACACAAATGTACAAGAATGCCACTGTTTTTGAGACGATGAGCGGGTGATAATGAAAATGAGAAAGATGATAATGAAGAAAAAGCCACATCCGAATCAGATCCATTGTACGTCGCGTGAGTCGTCATACGGGAGTCCAGCAAGGGAGGGCAGGGCCAAGTGGGAGGATAAATATTCAAAGGGCCAGTGGGGGGAAAGGGGATTGGGGTGTGGACTGCACTTCGTCTGACTTCTCCTCCTCGACCAGTCTGGCTTGGGTGGCCCTACCAGAAGCATACGCTTCCGCCGGCATAGCTCTCGGGATCAACAAAGCACGCAAACCTGCCCACCACGATAAGGTGGCAGTCCCCGGGCAGGTGTCGCAATAGGGGTTGTGGAACTATCCCGTGTACGACTTTACTGGGACACGGACCTAAAAATAGGTCTGTTCACAGGTAGTTTATCAAGGGAGAAATTTTTCTTATTAAGGTCACGTTTGCATTTTGTGAATATCCTTGCTAGGCCAGATGGAAACAAAGATGTTTTTTTTTTTTAAGTCAGACCGTTATATGATTCGATTAGGAATAGGTGTCTGGCTTTATGTCTTGAGGAAGGGTTGTGTGTGGATTGAACAGATGGTGCCATTCCGAGGAACTCTTTATGTCAAGCAGTACGTTAAAGGAAAACCACATCCTTGGGGGATAAAGTTATTTGTTTTATGTGATAAGAGTGGTATTGCTTATGATTTTTTTATATTTCAAGGCAGCAAAAGTGAGTTGTCCCCAGTATTGTTAAAATTGGGACAAGGGGCAGCAGCTGTCCTCCATTACTGTGAGAGAATCACTGCTTCAAACCACAAGTTGTTTTGTGACAACTATTTCACAACCTACAACCCTTTGGAGGTCTTTAAAAAGAAAAATATACATGCAGCAGGAGTAAATCGCTTTGCTAATCCACCCTTCTTGTCGGACAAGGAGATGACCAAGAAGGGACGAGGAACCAACGATTAGCTCGTAGTAGAGACGGTAATATTACTCGTGTCAAATGGTTCGACAGCCGTTTGGTCACACTCGCATCCAACTTGATTGATTGATTGATTAATGGGGCTTAACGTCTCATATTTATGCAACGATGGCTAATCGAGACGATGAGCGGGTGATAATGAAGATGAGAAAGATGATAATGAAGAATTCGTGGGTGTGGGTGAGGAAGATGAGGCAAAGAGGTGGGACAAAAAAGAAAAACGCTACATCCAAGTCAAACACACTGAAGTGGTTAAGAAATATAATGCTGCTATGGGTGGCGTCGACAAACTTGACTTCCTAATCAGCCTGTACAGTGTACAGGACTTATATTAAATCTCGCAAATGAAATTTGCGAATGATAGGACATGGGACTGACTTGGCTGTTACGAACACTGGCTTGAGTATAAGCGTGATGCTGCGAGTTCGCATTACCTGGCCAAAGATACGCTGGACCCATGATACAATGATATTACCGCTGGACCTAATGCATTTTAGAATACGTATGGCTGCGTGTCTTGTCCGCCAGGGAAAGCCAATGAGTTTGGCCAAAGATTACTCCACTCAGTAATCTTTGGTTTGGCTAAGTAAAGAGGACGTCCATTTCCGTCCTATTCCAAATATACTTGCAACCACCAAATAGGACAAAGTTCTTAGAGATATCTGCTGGCTTTTTTGGAAAATGGAATTATCCCAATTGTCTTGGTGAGATTGATAGTAAACACGTAATCATACAATGTCCGAAACTGGGAGGGTCGCAACTCGCAAAACTATTCATATAACAAGCTGCATAGCAGTATTTTAATGGCTGCATGCGATGGCAATAATGTAGATCCACCTTTGTTGACATAGGGGGGTATGGGTCGCAAGGGGATTTGTAAATTTTCCGGGAATCGGCATTTGGCATTGAAATAATTAATAATACACTGGATACACCACAAGATGCAGTATTACCTCCCACCGCTGCAAAAGTGCCGTACAATTTCAGAGCAGCTGTAGCGTTTCCTTTACGACCAAACATTATGAGACCATACCCAGGCCGGTTTCTGAATACCACTATTCACTAAACTCATTTTCAACAACTATCGTCTGTCTCGTGCCAGAAGGACAATTGAGAATGCGTTTGGGATACTGTCTTCACGGTGGCAAGCACCAATAATAGCAAGTGTGGAGCCAGTCGACTATATCGTAAAAGCCACGGTTGCCCTACACAACTTTCTAAAGTGGGATGAAGAGACTGAACCAACCAATTAACGACGGTATTGCCCACCAAATTTTGAGGACATCGAGGATGCTGAAGGCAACATTATTTTGGGCCAGTGGAGGTTTGAAAATGATGCTAACACTGTCGGCCTCGTCAACTTGGGTAGAGCGAGTTCAACCCATGCCCAAACAGATGCTACTAATACCCGCGAGTGCCTTGCCAACTATTTTGTTTCACTATATGGTGAACTACCATGGCAGTAACAAATAACTAATCATCATATCAGGGAGGGATAGGTATAATAGGTGCCATGTAGCTTAATGTAGCTTAATTAATTAATTTGGCACAAGTCATGAAATTCCAAAGTGGAGCTCTCCTAGAGGAATGAATGGAAAGTACTATTGCGAACTTAGGGACTAAAAAATGGAAGTGGAACATGTGCCAATAGGGCTCTAGTTTAGTGTCAAAAAGACTGAAGTGTCAATAAGACTTGTAGTGCCTATAGTAGAATGAATCAAGCATAGTTATATATAGTAGTATAGTAGTATAGTAGTATTGTATAGTGTAGTTGTATAGTTGAATGGATCAAGCAGGCGGTGCGAATGTTCTAGAAGGTTGACTGAGGACAAGAGCACGCCGTGGAAGCCTGAAGAATGAAGCCAGGTTCAGATAGTTATGTACTGTACTAGAAAGTTGAATTGTAACCGAAGTACTAATAAATCGATTCATATATACATGAACAACACATGGTGGCACCGGGTGCGTGAAAACCAACTTTCATCTCAGTACTAACAGCTAATGAAGTTTGCGCGGTGAAGTTTGTTTGTATATGGGAGCCGTGCTTTTCTCCATCGAGTATGGTGTCCGTCAACGGGATAGCGTTACATGCACTTCGTCCAGTAACACATAGCTTCCACTAACTTTGAAGTCTGTGCCATACCGGCCTTTAAGAGAGGTGAGTTCAATGTTGGAGTATAATTTAAAAAAAAAAATTGAAATAATTAATAATACACTGGATACACCATAAGATGCAGTATTACCTCCCACCGCTGCAGAAGTGCCGTACAATTTCAGAGCAGCTGTAGCGTTTCCTTTACGACCAAACATTATGAGACCATACCCAGGCCGGTTTCTGAATAACACTAAACGCATTCTCAACTATCGTCTGTCTCGTGCCAGAAGGACAATGTAGAATGAATTTGGGATACTGTCTTCACGGAGGCGAGCACCAATAATAGCCAGTGTCGAGCCAGTCGACTATATCGTAAAAGCCACGGTTGCCCTACACAACTTTCTAAAGTGGGATGAAAAGACTTTACCAACCAATTAACGACGGTATTGCCCACCAAATTTTGAGGACATCGAGGATGCTGAAGGCAACATTATTTTGGGCCAGTGGAGGTTTGAAAATGATGCTAACACCGCCGGCCTCGTCAACTTGGGTAGAGCGAGTTCAACCCATGCCCAAACAGATGCTACTAATACCCGCGAGTGCCTTGCCAACTATTTTGTTTCACAATATGGTGAACTACCATGGCAGTAACAAATAACTAATCATCATATCAGGGAGGGATAGGTATAATAGGTGCCATGTAGCTTAAGACAAGTCAATCAATATGTAATGTTAAAATGTAAATAAATAAATACACCAATCTAGCAATGAAAATAACATGTCATCAAGAAAGGGGTATGAGCTGTCTAAAATGATAAATTCAACTACAACATTTATGTTTTCTAATATAGGTTTTACATACATGTAGCTTAAGACAAGTCAATGTAGCCTAATGTCAAAATGTAAATCAACCTAAATCTAGCAATGACAATAAATGTTGTCAAAAAATGTGAATGTGCTAAGTTGAATTTAAATACAAAATGTATTTTTCTAATATACCCTAAGTACTTGTAGCTTACGAAAAGTAAATATAATGTTGGATTATAAATAAACCTAAACCTAGCAAAGAAAATACCTTATTAATGTTTTCAAGAATATGAATGAGCTAGGTTTTAACTGATAAATTTTAATACACAGATTTTTTTAATATATCTACATTTAGCAAAGAAAGTCAATGCAATGTTAAAATATAAATAAACTTAAATCTAGCAATGAAAATAATCAATGCTACACTTAGCTGCACACGTCAAGGCCTACTTCGTGTATGCACGTACCCCGTAATATTACTTTTATCCCAATGGATATCCCAAGTAGAACACATTCGTAGGGCCGACGTAGTATTTTCGGCGGCAAACGGCGGATGTGTATCTGCATTTTTCCAACCACAATCCAACGTCGCACCTACGTAGTATTTGGCGCGGAAACCACCTATTTACAATGCGCGGATTTGAGAAGTTTACCAGCGTCGACCCGACGTAGTATTTGGCGCGGAAACCACCTATTTACAATGCGCGGATTAGAGAAGATTAGCAGCGTCGGCTCGACTTAGTATTAGGCGCGGAAACCACCTATTTTCAATGTGCGGATAAGAGAAGTTTACCAGCGTCGGCCAACGTAGTATTTGGTGTGGTTACCACCTCTTTACAATAAGTGGATTACAGAAGTTGACCAACGTCGGCCCAACGTAGTATTTGGCACGGTAACCACCTCTTTAGAATACGCGGAGCAAAGAAGTTTACCAGCATCGGCCCAACGTAGTATTTGGCGCGGTAACCACCTCTTTAGAATACGCGGAGCAGAGAAGTTTACCAGCATCGGCCCAACGTAGTATTTGGCACGGTAACCACCTCTTTAGAATACGCGGAGCAGAGAAGTTTACCAGCATCGGCCCAACGTAGTATTTGGCACGGTAACCACCTCTTTAGAATACGCGGAGCAGAGAAGTTTACCAGCATCGGCCCAACGTAGTATTTGGCGCGGTAACCACCTCTTTAGAATACGCGGAGCAGAGAAGTTTACCAGCATCGGCCCAACGTAGTATTTGGCGCGGTAACCACCTCTTTAGAATACGCGGAGCAGAGAAGTTTACCAGCATCGGCCCAACGTAGTATTTGGCACGGTAACCACCTCTTTAGAATACGCGGAGCAAAGAAGTTTACCAGCATCGGCCCAACGTAGTATTTGGCACGGTAACCACCTCTTTAGAATACGCGGAGCAGAGAAGTTTACCAGCATCGGCCCAACGTAGTATTTGGCACGGTAACCACCTCTTTAGAATACGCGGAGCAAAGAAGTTTACCAGCATCGGCCCAACGTAGTATTTGGCACGGTAACCACCTCTTTAGAATACGCGGAGCAGAGAAGTTTACCAGCATCGGCCCAACGTAGTATTTGGCGCGGTAACCACCTCTTTAGAATACGCGGAGCAGAGAAGTTTACCAGCATCGGCCCAACGTAGTATTTGGCACGGTAACCACCTCTTTAGAATACGCGGAGCAGAGAAGTTTACCAGCATCGGCCCAACGTAGTATTTGGCACGGTAACCACCTCTTTAGAATACGCGGAGCAGAGAAGTTTACCAGCATCGGCCCAACGTAGTATTTGGCGCGGTAACCACCTCTTTAGAATACGCGGAGCAGAGAAGTTTACCAGCCTCGGCCCAACGTAGTATTTGGCCTATTGTATGCCAACCAGTGAGTTTCAGCTATGCTATACATATCTGGGCTCATTGAATGTATATTTATAGGTTAAGGCATATATAGTATCTTACTTATTTATTTGTTTAGATGCTTGCCCCTGCTAAGTGATGATAACAGTTCGGAAAAAAGGTTACAGCAAAACAGTGTTACCGTCGAAATTGTTTGGAAGCACAACAGTTGTTACACAACATATCTGATTCTAGCCAAGATTTGAATTCTAATAATCATCAAGATTTTAGTGAAGATGATTTAGGACCAAGAGCTGGTCCTGAACAATGTGCACATGTAATCCAGCAACCTTAATTCATTACAAGAAAACTGTGATGTAAGTAGTTTTAATGATGAAAATCCTAATAGTAATAGGTTACTAACACTCTCTACAGAATATAGTACTGTGAACATTGCGAATAACAATAGGCTTTCAGTAATCGAAGACGAGCATGACAATACGTCTACATTTCTAGGCTCAGATACTGAGTCATACATTTTCCATGAATCGAATAATGGAAAAGTTTTGAAAGCTAATATATTTTCATGGGCTATAAACTATAATATTACACATGCCGCTATAACCGATTTATTACATATCATTAATCCACTCTGCAATAATAGCCTCCCTAACAGTGCAAAAGTACTTTTGAGTACTCCACGCTCGAATGCTGGATCGTTTCAAAATATTGGTAACGGCCAATATCATCATTTTGGATTTTTGAAAGGGCTATTGGATAAATTGAAACAAGGTGTAAACTCTACAAAAAGTAGGCCTAACAATCAACCAATCGAAACAAATTCTTCAATTGAAAGTATACATTTTGCTTCAAATGTTGATGGGGATTTTTCATTTATTGGAATTCATGGATTTGTTTTTGGCCAATCCTCTGATCATTGCTTAAGGTCGTCGATACATCTCCATTTGTTGTGGGCATTTATTGCGGCAAAACAAAACCGGAATCATTAGATGGTTTCCTCTCCAAATTTATAAATGAACTGTTAGAACTAAAAACAGATGGTTTTAGTTATGATGAAACTTCCTACCATCTCGGTTTTGGTGGACCTTTTGTTTGTGATGCTCCAGCAAAAGCATACGTTACCGTAACTATATCTCATACAGGCTATTATGGGTGTGGGAAGTGTGAGGAAAACGGAGTCTATGACAAATTTTTCTCTATTCCTGAAGTTAGAGCAACGTTGCCCTCCGATGCTTCATTTCGTCAAAAGAAGCAATTCCAACACCACAAATACACATCTCCGTTAACAAAACTACCTATAAACATGGTGACACAATTTGTTCTCGACTATATGCATGTGGTTTGTCTGGGTGTTACGAAGCGTTTGCTACGAGATGTGTAGATGCGAGGGAAACGTAATACGCGCTTATGTGCAGGACAGTGCCAAACGGTTTCTGATTATCTTCTTCGCCTTACTGAACATACTCCAAGAGAGTTTGCTCGCAAACCAAAATCTTTAAAGAATGTACACAATTTCTTCTGTACAGTAGCCCAGTTGTTTTACAATCTGTTTTACCAACAGTTTTGTACAATCATTTTCTCCTGTTCCATGTGGCAATTAGGATACTTGTCTCAAATCTGGCTTATGATATCTAATACCTTGACTATGAACAGTGGAAACAGTTATATGGCAAAACAAGTGTTGTATACAATGTCCATTGTCTAGTTCACCTCGCAGACGATTGCAGATAATATGGCCCTCTTGATTTGTTCAGTGCATTTAAGTTTGAAAACCAGTTGGGTAAAATGAAAAGAATGATACGCTCGCCTGTTGGAGCAGATTGTAAAACGCTACCATGAACTTGGAAATTTAACAACGAATGTAAGCCACCCAACCTTCAAAATTAATGAATTTGGCACAAGTCATGACATTCCAAAGTGGAGCTCTCCTGGAGGATTGAATGGAAAGTCCTATCGCGAACTTAGGGACTAGGAATGGAAGTGGAACATGTGCCAATAGGGCTCTAGTTTAGTGTCAATAAGACTTGTAGTGCCTATAGTAGAGTATTGATGGATCAAGCAGGCGGTGCGAATGTTCTAGAAGGTTGACTGAGGACAAGAGCACGCCGTGGAAGCCTGAAGAATGAAGCCAGGTTCAGATAGTTATGTACTGTACTAGAAAGTTGAATTGTAACCGAAGTACTAATAAATCGATTCATATATAGATGAACAACACATGGTGGCACCGGGTGCGTGAAAACCAACTTTCATCTCAGTACTAACAGCTAATGAAGTTTGCGCGGTGAAGTTTGTTCGCATGTGGGAGCCGTGCTTTTCTCCATCGAGTATGGTGTCCGTCAACGGGATAGCGTTACATGCACTTCGTCCAGTAACAAATGGCTTCCACTAACTTTGAAGTCTGTGCCATACCGGCCTTTAAGAGAGGTAAGTTCAATGTTGGAGTATAATTTTTAAATGTTTAAAAGGAGTGAAGTGATAAATGGATTGTTAAAAAATGTTTGCAACCACAACACTGACTACGTTTACCACGCAAGCCGAGTTCGAGCTCGTAAGCTCGTCGAGCTGGACATAATGCGAACTGAATTTGCCTGATAAACACCTACGCTCGAACCCAACTCAGCTCGGAGACTAAGCCGAGCCAGCACGGTCCGTGCGATCTCAAATTTCGAGATAAATATATGCGGACCGAGGTGTGTACAATGATTGGTCCACCAGACACGTGACGTGATCGAAATAATCGTGTTCAGTGTAGGCCCTAGTAGGCCAACCTGCATTGTTTATATTTATAAGGAAACAGTAGAACAGGTAAAAAGTTATTAAAACTACTAATTGGACAATTCACTGTTATGACGGGAACGTTAACTTAGTTAAAACTTGGCGAACTTTCCGTTACCGGGCCCGATAACGGAAAGCTCTGATTGGTATCACCCAGTGGCGGCCCGACCTCCTTGAAATGCCCGGGGTCAAATTCGTAGCATATACCACCCACCACCGACTGCGTGGAAATCGACTTCGTGTGCGAATGAATGGGGGGTGTGGGGGGGAAGCCCCCCACAACAGCGCCGCAGGCGAAACATTTTTATAGAGTTTTTTTAATGTGGATTTAACGTAAGCGTTTGTAGAGGAGTAGAGGCAGTCTGGAAATGTATAACTCTTGTTTGCTTTTCAGGTTTTCTTCCATTGTAAGTGTCATGCATGCATGCTTTGAAATTGAATAGGAATAAGAGGGAGGGGTGAAAAATGTTCATAACACGTTATTAGTTTAGAATTAAATGAAAAGAAAAGTTGTTTATATAAAATTATATGTTGTTAATTAACACAAATGTGTTATTAAAAACATAATTGAAACGTTGGTGAGCCGACAGTAAGCAAGCGCCAAATACGATTACTGACTTCACCAATATACATAGTCTTATTTAAATTCTAAATTATTAATTTTATTCGTGTTATGTAATATTGATTATTCATTTATTGTAGACAATTAATATGGGATTTAACAAGATAACTGGATTTTAACAGTATACGCATTTAGGTATTCTAGACAGTATTCATAATGGGGTAATGGGATGGGGAGAAGATTCGAAGTCAGGAGGGTTGTGGGGCGATGCCACGGCCACCAGAGGTGGTTATTTCACGTTTTATGTACACACTTTTAAAAATCGAAACTAAAGCTATTGGCGTAACATAATGAATATGTTTAATATTTACAAATGACATTGCTAAACTTAAATCTGATTTTACCTGATTATGGAAAAAGTTAATGGTATTTTATAAACACAATGGCACTACGCCTATGATAATATTTCTTTCATGTTGGTGCAGGTCTATATTTCGTAATGTTAGACGCAGGTTAAAAGTTCACTCATGAAAACTCTGATATTTTCATTAATATGGCAAAGTATTCAAGTTGACACAGAAGGAGCACTTATGATTTTGACACTTATTTAAACAGCAGAATTTTGGAGAGCAGTGTAGACCTGGAAGCGAATTCATCAATTGCAGCGTCGATGTCGATCTTAATGTCTTTTTCACAAGATAGTATCATTAGGGTAGTCCATTAGGAGTGGACAGTAATATGACGCTCGCTACAGGCACGGCTCTCTATTTTCTTTTAAGCGCGCAATTAGAATGTTTTGTTCGTAAGCGAATTCATCAATTGCAGCGTCGATGTCGATCTTAATGTCTTTTTCACAAGATAGTATCATAAGGGTAGTCCATTAGGAGTGGACAGTAATATGACGCTCGCTACAGGCACGGCTCTCTCTTTTCTTTTAAGCGCGCAATTAGAATGTTTTGTTTGTAAATCGTTTTTGCTTTTAAGGAAAGATGATTTTGTTCTCTATTTTACGCCAAGTTGTTGTATGAGAAGTGTTTCTGTATTAGTATTCTGTAGATACGCATTATCATATTCTTTACAACTCATTTTGGTTTACAATAACCTGTTTAATTTATGGTTTCGACCAACTATATCTACCTACCCACCCACCCAAACACCCACCCACCCACCCCTTAACGCTCGCGGGGCCATGGCCCCAAATTTGAATGGTCGGGCCGCCACTGCACATCACCGTAGTGTTTATAATCCCGTACATGTAGGCTGTAGACCTAGGCAGAAAATATGTTTTATAGAAAGCCACCCGGTTCCAGTTTCAATGTGAAATTAGTTTTGTTGTATGAACTGTTACATAATATAGTTTGACTTCTCATCGAAAAATGCCAAGAAAAAAGCATCCGACTCCGGGAATTTGATAAAGCCTTCTTGGGTTCTTGTGAATCAACGAGTGCTCCATCACCATGCAACACAAAAGAAAATGTTCTTTCACCATCTACTGACGAGTTAGATAAATTCTTCAAGGATGTATATGAAGCGTGTCCACAAGCTGCCATCTTGCGAATTCTGCCAGGCTACTGCGACATTTTTGTTCCTCGGACAAGCGTTCTCCCACCCCCTCTAACGACACCGTTCAAGGAAGTGATTTCCAAGATGCCGTTTAGTGAGATCCTTCAACATTGTGAGAATGAATTTCACAAACTCGCAATCACCTCCGAGGCGTGAGCTTTAATCGAAAGCGAAACTAAAATGCAGGCTCAGTCGAGTGTATGGTTTCTTCAACGAGCAGGCCGCATTACTGTTTCGAAAATGAAAGCAGCATGCCAACGGACCCTGCATATCCCTCACTTAGTTTACTGAAATCGATTTGCTACGCCGACAAGAACGGATTCAGCACAAAGGCAACACGCTGGGGCCGTGAACACGAAGATGAAGCGAGACTCCGATATGAAGCAGTCATGAAAAGAAGCCATGAACGGGTCAGTGATCGGAAGAGGCCATTATAGAATTAACGTACTACCTACATCAACGTTCTAATAAACTAGTTCAGTTCGCTAATCATCATATGGAATAAATTATCGGTTTCACCATGTCCACGCTATTTTGACTCGGTGCTCTGAGCAACTTGACATTCAACATTAGTTGATTATCTCCACATCTTTGAGTGCATCTTGAGTGAAAGCAATCTTTCATATGGTACAAGAAATGTTCGATTTTTTAATTGATTCGCTTTGTGCATCAAGTTTACATGCATTACTTTACTTACATAAATTATCTTATGTCCACAGTTTAATGTGTCCACCTGTGGCCTTCACATAAATCCAGTTTCCTCATCTTGGCGCATCTCCCGACGGCATCGTAGAGTACTCTTACTGCGGAATTGGGATCATAGAGATCAAATGCCCCTACTGTAACAGTGAAAGTAGCCTTCTCGAAGAGATAACGAAGAAGCGGAAAATTATATCTACCGCAGAACGGCAGGATGGTGAAACGCAACTCAATCTTAGCCAAAGTCATCCATATTACTACCAAATTCAAGCGCAATTACTTCTTGTTAATGTTGAATTCTGTGATTATGTTGTATGGTCACAAACAGAGCTATACATAGAGAGAATTGAAAATAATTGATTGATTAATGGGGCTTAACGTCTCATATTTATGCAACGATGGCTAATCGAGACGATGAGCGGGTGATAATGAAGATGAGAAAGATGATAATGAAGAATAAAGCCACATCCGAATCAGATTCATTGTACGTCGCGTGAGTCGTCCTACGGGAATCCAGCAAGGGAGGGCAGGGCCAAGTGGGAGGAGAAATATTCAATGGGACAGTGGGGGGGAAAGGGGATTGGGGTGTGGACTGCACTTCGTCTGACTTCTCCTCTTCGACCAGTCCGGCTTGGGTGGCCCTACCAGAAGCATACGCTTCCGCCGGCATAGCTCTCGGGATCAACAAAGCACGCAAACCTGCCCACCACGATAAGGTGGCAGTCCCTGGGCAGGATTGAAAATAATGTTGAGTTCCAATCGAATCTAGTAGAGAAGCCTACACACTTCTTTAAAACTGTGATAATGCCGGAACTTATAGGCAGATATTTTACCAGCACCATTAAAAGTTCCCTCATTGTCAATGGTAGGCAAACTGGTTCCGGCATTTGCTACTGCATTGAGCTAGAAGAGGAACCAATGATACTGTGTTGTAATCCAGACTGCAATTATAAAAAATTCCATTGGCTTTGCTTAAAAATTAAGATGCAGCCTAGGACCAAACAATGGTTATGTCCTGATTGCAAAAAAGTTGAAGGAGTTGCATGAGATTCTAAGAAAGTGTGATACAGTTGGAAGGTACAAACCTCATCCAATTTAGGCTTAATATTGCAGTGTAGGCTGCCCTACATGAAAGGTCATGTTTTGAATTATTATAAAGCATTCCCAAGACTATACCTTACACGCTTTCGTCACAGGCGTCGGGTTCGTAGCCAATCAGCGATCGGTGTGTGTCTCAGGTGCTTCGCTGGTTGGCTAAGAATGCCTCGTCTGTGACGAAAGCAAATGAAAGGTAGTCTTAGAACAAGTATATATCTATTTTACTTAGCGGCTCAACACGTCTAGACCCTTGTCTTGAAAAATAACGACACATTGTAGTAACGAGATTTACAGTTGAATTGCCAACATTGTAAATAAATGTCATAGTACCATGTAGCTGGGTTAAGGACATCGACTTTTCTACGCTCAAACAGAAATGCAAATTATTAGAAGAACGGATTTAAAACTGCTCACATACAACTCCCTCTAGTCATAGCAGCACCTGCAAGGAATCAACTAGGCCTAAAGCCATAGCCACACCATCCCCAACTGCCGCATAAATAGTTTCAATCAACCAGCAATTAGCCGACACAGGTGTGAAATGTGCTTTTTATCCGTCACCCGAACATTCTAAACCGCATTTATCCCTACAGTCGTGACAGAGGTATCATTATCAGCAGACTAAACTACACGATTCCCAACTCCCAAACTCTATGACCTCAGTAACGAACAACCACTAGAAAAATGTGCATCAATAGAAATCACAATCACCCAAAATGTTGCAGTAAAAATTGAAGAGTCGACTAGGAACCAAAGTGCAAGCAAATTATGGCACTGGTTTCGAGCAGGAAGTGTGACGTTGAGACAGTACGGATAAATGAAAACATGATAAAATGAAAATAAAAGAAAACAAACCCTCAGCTAGCTCAACTTTGGGTTGTTGGTAGAGCACAAAAAATATATGAAAAGTTGTTGTTGCTTAAATTAAAAGATGAATTATGGTTGTAGGATATGGAAATTAAAAAATAGAGTAGTATAAAATATAATCTTAATGTTTAATTCATTGACACAAAAAGTTACACATACAAGGAAACACACAAAAAAATGAAAATGAAATACAAAATTAAACAAAATGAATTAATGAAGAACAAAAATCTGGAAGAAATACCGTTAATACTAATCTACCTCCCTATGGCCATAGTATAGGTAAAAAAAGTAATAACGATACCTGTTGTAGCGCTGGCTGGAGATGGCTTGATGTACGGATGGCGATGGTGATATTGATGATGTTGACGATTAGGTTGATGCAGCCGGAGAGCGTGGGTGTTTATAACTGTCTATGGGTTGGAGTTGTGGTGGTCTCTTGTTGTTGTATTGTTATTATTGTGTCCCGTTCGTTGTCTCATACGTTGTTACTTAATACTTATTAATTTATATTTACTGATTACTTATTATGATGATTACTTAGTACTAAAAACTACACTTCACTCACACCCGACCACGTTCGGCCAACCCGGCCATTGTCTCTCCTTACACCTTGGCCCGCGGCCGTCGTACGCCTAAAAAACCGACCTATTCGGCCAAAGGCCGTCTTTGTTCTGCCCACGTCCCTCAGGACTCCGGCTACAAACTTGCCCCTGTGTTCTTAGGGCGACCAATCAGAAGGCTCATAATTAGTGACGTCATGGAAGATTTTGAATTTAGTTTACCCTAACTAGGGGGGTGTAGTGTCCTAAAAATGGACTAGCCTGGTACTTAGCCTTGAAGTGGAAATTCTCACCCTTGGCGTGGTAAGAAACTCTGACCTCCCCTCCAAGACAAATACCAGACCGTCATTAAAAATGTCAAATAATTTAGAAAACTGATACTCTTCTGAGTGGTTTCCCTTGACTTGGGGCGCATATGGCTTTTAGAACACCCAAGACGTGTGGGACAAGTCTGTACCGTCTCAATACCCCTCGAATATAATTAAATACCACTACGTGTAATTAATTATATTCCATTTAATTGAAAAACCTTAAAAATTACAAAAAATTGAAGTTAAAATTAATACATATTGATTACAAGTTAATTATGAATTAATACAAGGATGATACTTAAAATTAT
Organism: Isoperla grammatica; assembly: GCA_945910005.1. Lineage (NCBI taxonomy): Eukaryota > Metazoa > Arthropoda > Insecta > Plecoptera > Perlodidae > Isoperla > Isoperla grammatica. Next base: position 15,825,420 of record OX246740.1, read on the forward strand.
TATAATATTTGCATAATGCTAAGTTGGGTTACACTTAAAAGTTGGAGCTGCAAACTCCTTACCACGATCACACTATACATCTAGCTCTTTAAACGGCACGTGGCTGTTCGGACAGGGTCGTCGTAAAATGCTAACAACTACCCCTCCTCTAGACCCTACTTTTTTTTGTGGTCTCACACCCAAATCTCTCCCACATTCTTTCTTACATCTGTTTTTCAACACTTGACCAAATTATTTCCACATGTTACAACAGTTTGAAACCCTCTTGTATGAACAACAAATAAATGAATGGCTCAGGCAATAATCGTTCCAGTTTACAATATGACTCCACAACAAAGTTACTTATTTACCTCTGCTCTGAGTACACTATGATAGCACCTGTTAGCGGTACCCACGAAGAAAAACACCACCAAACGTACGCTATTCCAATTACTTACATACCAATTACGACACAACAGATTGTTCATAAAAACTAAATCTCAGTACGGCCTCTTTACCGGTGAGTGCAAGAAAAGAATCTGTTGGCACAAAAATAAAAAACGCACGCTATACTAACCACCACTCAACAGTCTACCCATAGTTACCCACGAACAGTCAAAAACAATTACAACACTTACTTGCAGACTTGACGTTAAATGAACACAACTCAACTACTACCAATGAAAACTGAAATGACCTTCACAACTATCACCCTAACTCATCCGCCAATTTATTTATATTTCGCACAAAACGAATTCATTTAATTTTTGAAATTAATTTTATTGAATTTAAATTAACACTACCCCTCACCCCACGATTAACCGAAATATAACTCGAAACCTCTTGAAAATTAAACTTCCATTAATAAAACTTCATTCTACCTCATCCACCCCTCATAAACCTTATCGCACATCCGAAATCAACTCCTCCTCTTAAAACAATGAAACTTGACAAACAAAACCTTGCACTTCCTCTCAAAATACCAACTTAAACGACTTCCAAATTAACAAAACTGCCATATGACACCTTTTAAAACCCAATTCTTAGCGCGAACAAACTCTACATTCTTAATTCCTTCAAACACGTCCTACCTCCCCCCTCGTGACAGAAACCGAACCACCAACACACAAAAAAAACATCTGTTTGCGAGCTGAAGGCTCTGACCTTGTACGACCCCTCCAAGACCGACCCCCCGAAACCAAGCTCACTGCCCGCTGTTTACAAAACATCTTACATAACACAAAATACGTAAACTAACATTAACACAATTACGTACGCTATTTAATCTATTGTTAATCGGCCTAAACTCTAATTGATCGCTACGTTCGTCATAATAACTCGCTCGTCTCTTATGGAGCACATCCTCGCAAATTATTTAATTGTTACATCCGGGATTTTATTCATTCTATCGTACCACCTCGGAAAGTTAGCGGGTTAAATTTCTTCTTACTCCGACAAATAGACACACTCTCATTACTCCTTTCCCGCCTTTCCTTACTCCCTTTTACCTCTACTTCCTTAAATTTAACTCTTCTCTTCTTTAGCTCTCTCTTACTACTTCTTTTCTTACTTGAACCGCACTTCTTTAACTTACGCAATTTCTTACCTTTCCTCAACCTCTTTACTTTCCTTAAACTGAAGTTACTTCTCTTTCCCTTATCTACGTTTACTTTCTTCTCCAACACATTAACACTTGAATCTACTTCGCTTATCTTTGACTCTAATTCGCAACTCACTATCTCAACACTTTTATTTTTTCCTTCCTTACTTCCATAGATTACTTCATGCATCTCATTCTTACACTCTACTATCACTACTTTTATCTCTTCCCTAAACTTCTTTCTATCGTTCCTTAACTCCTCAATGAATTGTTTCATATCTTTGTTTACCTGTTCTGCGTTGTCATTCATATCCTTCATATCTTTCTTTAACTGTTCTGTGTTGTCATTCATATCCTTCATATCTTTCTTTAACTGTTCTGTGTTGTCATTTATATCCTTCATATCTTTCTTTAACTGTTCTGTGTTGTCATTTATATTCTTTAACTGTTCTGCGTTGTCATCCCCCTTACTTTCTAACCTTTGCGTGTTATCCTTCATATCCTTCTTTAACTGTTCCATATCATTCCTTAACTCCTCCTTTAATTCCTTTAACAGCACCAACAGCTCTTTATTTTCCATTTCCATTGTTTCAAATTATCTTTACTTAGTATAAAAAAAATCAATTATTAAACTACAGTTACTTATTCAATCGTTACCAGATTACATGACAAAGACATGACAAGGCTCGTTAAATACAATTATTAATCTTAACACAATCAAAATTCGTTACAATATTTATGTTTTAATATATCACTACAACCTTTTTATAAACAATTACTGCAACAACGAAATACAAAATTAACAAGATAACATAAATCTTGGGCGGTGAATCGGACCCCATACGTTTTTACGATTCACGCCACACGTTGCAAGGCGCCATTTGTGACAGTACGGATAAATGAAAACATGATAAAAATGAAAATAAAAGAAAACAAACCCTCAGCTAGCTCAACTTTGGGTTGTTGGTAGAGCACAAAAAATATATGAAAAGTTGTTGTTGCTTGAATAAAATATGAGATTATGGTTGTAATAGGAATTAAAAAAAATAGAATAGTATAAAATATAGGTAAATCTTAATGTTTAATTAATAACACAAATGACACAAAAGATACACAAAAATGAAAATGCAATACATAATTAAACAAAATGAATGAATGAAAACAAAAGTCTGAAATAAATATCGTTAATACTAATCTACCTCCCTATGGCCATAGTATAGGTAAAAAAAGTAATAACGATACCTGTTGTAGCGCTGGCTGGAGATGGCTTGATGTACGGATGGCGATGGTGATATTGATGATGTTGACGATTAGGTTGATGCAGCCGGAGAGCGTGGGTGTTTATAACTGTCTATGGGTTGGAGTTGTGGTGGTCTCTTGTTGTTGTATTGTTATTATTGTGTCCCGTTCGTTGTCTCATACGTTGTTACTTAATACTTATTAATTTATATTTACTGATTACTTATTATGATGATTACTTAGTACTAAAAACTACACTTCACTCACACCCGACCACGTTCGGCCAACCCGGCCATTGTCTCTCCTTACACCTTGGCCCGCGGCCGTCGTACGCCTAAAAAACCGACCTATTCGGCCAAAGGCCGTCTTTGTTCTGCCCACGTCCCTCAGGACTCCGGCTACAAACTTGCCCCTGTGTTCTTAGGGCGACCAATCAGAAGGCTCATAATTAGTGACGTCATGGAAGATTTTGAATTTAGTTTACCCTAACTAGGGGGGTGTAGTGTCCTAAAAATGGACTAGCCTGGTACTTAGCCTTGAAGTGGAAATTCTCACCCTTGGCGTGGTAAGAAACTCTGACCTCCCCTCCAAGACAAATACCAGACCGTCATTAAAAATGTCAAATAATTTAGAAAACTGATACTCTTCTGAGTGGTTTCCCTTGACTTGGGGCGCATATGGCTTTTAGAACACCCAAGACGTGTGGGACAAGTCTGTACCGTCTCAACGTCATCACTGGCTCCTACGTCATCGCCAAGTTTGCTTACATTAATTTGCTATCCGGATTCTATAAAGTTCAAAAATAAAGCTACAGAGTGGGGGTGCAAACATGAAGCAGATGCCAAAAACAAGTACGCTGTATTGACAATAGAAACCCATCAAAACGCTGTTGTGTCGTCTGTAGGCTTGGTCATTAATCCCAATTAAGTACCTCTACCTCGGATCTTCGCCAGATGCTTTCGTTTCATGAGTTTGTGGTGGCAACGGTGTACTTGAGATTAAATGCCCTTACCGTCTGAAAGACAGACCAGTTGACGACATTCCAGACAGTAACTGTCTAGAAGTGAAGCCCGATGGACAAAGATTACTGAACCGAAATGACAGTTACTATTATCAGGTGCAATCGCAGATGTATGTGAGTGAAAGAGAGTATGCAGGTTTTGTAGTGTGGTCTCATGTGGGTGAGCCCCACATAGAGCGCATCTACCCAGATCTGCAGTTTTGGGGAAATGCATTGGTGAAAGCTACGCGATTCTTCCGTGAAGGTGTGCTATTAGAACTGTTAGCTAGGTTCATTAGCCGAGGCTGTTTGAAACCATTGGGTAACTGAATGGACCCTGAGAGTGGTAATGCTGATGGAGGTAATGCCACATGTAATGTTGATGTATCTGACATCGACGAAACACCCATGTGGTGCACTTGTAACGGCAATAAAAACACTGTAGGACTAACACAGTAAAAATATTTTTAATGTTGTTCAACATCACGTCACGCAATATTTCGACAGCTGCTCTGCTGTCATCAGGCACGACCAATGGCAACGGCAAGTTGTCAGACAAAGAACCAATGATTCTGTGTGAAAGTGGTAATTGTCCAGTGAAGTGGTACCACACAGCATGCTTGAAGTTAAAACGACTTCCGAGTAGAAAGTATCAGTGCCCATCTTGTAAGCCTGAAAAAAGGGTGTATCAGTAAAAAGGAAGGCCACATAAATTAAGGCAAAGGATACAACGTAAGTGGTTGCATTGTGGATTTGTGGAATGTGGAACCAGTAAACTTAAGACAAAAATACAAAATAAGAGTCCCGTGGTATCTTAGGGCCGGTATTACAATCTCTTGCTAAATGTTACTGATAACTACCGTCTAGATATCGTTATCTTCCCGATAATGCACTGCGCTGTATTATGAGCAACTAGCAGCTACTACACACATCCCGATAGTTATCAAGTGGTTTCGTCCCGGATATTTGCTGTTGGCTGCACTGCCCCTATTGTTGTTGTTCTATCGTATCGCTGGTGGCGCTATCGTTTTGGAAAAGGGCGGACAAGAAGAAGCGCTCGCGAGCAACCAATTTTTCGGCGGAAGATACTCACACACTTGTAGATCTGGTAATGAAATATTCAAAAATTATAGAAGACAAGAGAACGGACGCCGTGATATGGCGGGATAAAGTAAGTATGATTTGATACATCCAACCTTAAGTTATGTTTTCCAAAATGAGAGTTTATGTTGCCGACACCATGCTTTGTCTGTACTGGTACACATGGTCTGGTCATACATTAATGTATGTTTGAAAATATTCTTTAAGGTTCAGTAGCCCTGGCTCTGTCTTTTCTTCTACGGCTGGGCCCTAGACCTAGGGCCTTGGCCTACATTTATTATTGAGGTTGGCTAGGGTCCAGGTAGCCTAAGCCCAGGCTAGGCAATATCTGTCAGACACCTTTTGGTAGACCTAGGCTTAGGCTAGGCGTAGAACTCAAAATTTAATTTTGGTTACAATTGGAAATGCATGAAAATGAAATGCATGTTTTCAGGAAACAGCATGGAAATCCGTATGCACGGAGTACAATGCCTCCACACTTCAAACCAGGACACCAGAACAACTAAGAATGAAATACGAAAAATTGAAAGGGACTAATCGCCAAACATTGGCCAAAGAACGCCAATGTCGTTTGCAAACTGGCGGTGGTCCTTTTCTCACCACACCCTCGCACATCTCAGTGGACCTAATAGACAAGATTCGGTCACTGATACCACTGTCAACTGAGGGGATGGCATCCACAGTCGATAGTGTCGGGATCCAGCCATCACAATCTGGTAATAACATCTAGGCCTACAGTTTCATTTTATTTTGCCTTTATTGACAACGGGGCAAGCCCCACAAGTGCAATATAATAGACATTATAGACATAATACATAATAGACACACATAACATACATAATATACAAAGTATATTAAGCTAGTAGGCCTACATAGTGTAACAAAAAGAAAGAAAAAAGATCTGTGTGCGAGTGTGATTGTGAATGGATTGTGTGTGTGAGAGTGTGGGTGTGAGTGTGAGTGTGAGTGTGAGTGTGGGTGTAGGTGTGAGTGTGAGTGTGGGTGTGGGTGTGGGTGTGAGTGTGTGTGTGGGTGAGTGTGATTGTGAGTGTGTGTGAGAGAGAGAGTGTATGTGTGCAGAACCCCCCCACCCCCCTAGAAACCCTCAAGGCGAAAATCAGAGAAGAATGTGTGTGTGAGAATGTGTTTCCTAGATGATTCTCATTTTGTACCATGACAATGCAGTGTACATGCCGGTATTTTAAGATCATGTTATGTTTATGTTTCAGAAATTCAAAATGTCTCACTGCAGGCCGAGTTCTTCGTTGATGACGACGTTGATGAGGATACTGAAGATTTTTTAAATTCAATTTTGGACGAAGTATGTATCCAAACTTGTAATTTAAAAAGCTACCTGATCCTGAAGGCAGAAGGCCTGAAGGCAAGTAGGAGGGCGGGGTGAAAAAAAGGAAAGGGGAGAAAAAGGGAGGGGGGAGGTTGTGGACTGCATTTCGTCTGACTTTTCCTTCTCGACCTGTCCGGCTAGGGTGGCCCTACCAGAAGCATACGCTTCCGCCGGCATAGCTCCAGAAATCATCAAAACGCACAAACCTGCCCCCCACGATAAGGTAGCAGTCCCTGGAGAGGACACCGGAACAAGAAGTGAAGTTAGTGGCCAGTGCGGTGTTAGATTCAGCCACAGCCCACAGGTGCGTCGTGTAGCAATGCAATCTGCGAGACGCTGGCGAAATATGAAGTCATATTCGACAATGTCTGTTGTTTTGTATCCGACTCTGCTAATTACACGACAACTTGCGCCCGAACCCTCCAGGGACATTCTGATTTCAACATAATTCACGTACAGTGCTGGGCGCACAAGATCAGTCTTTGTGGAGATTATTTCCAAGAGAACTTAAGTGAACTCAACACGGCGATTACAAAAATAAAAAACGCATTTTTTAATACCAGAAAACGCAAAACTAACTACAGTAAGTTTCTTGAAGAAAATTATCCCAATGATCCGGCCAGAGTCATACTATTCCCGATTCCAGTAGTGACTAGATGGAACTCTTGGTTTAAAGCCGCATTTTATGTCAGCACCCATCTTGATGACACCGTGGAATTTTTAAAGAGTAGAGGAAAACAATGCTGGTGTGCAATTCTTCCGAAATTGCTCCGCAGCCAATATCGGAATGGTTCGATGCCAAGGACTCTTTGTCGCTACCAATAGTAAAAGTTTGGTAAACCTTCTCGTGTATCTCGAAGGCAGCACTTACCCACAGGCGCATGTATTGTGCGAGCGCCTAGGCGACCTTGAAGTTGCGTCTGTAACTGTGGAGCGGGGGCTGACGGACGATGAAGTGCCAGAAGAGATACGTGCTCAGTTGTCTCTACTGAACGCAAGGGCAAAGGCGAATGTTGTTGATGTCTTAAAAAGTGCTACCATGGCTGCAGCAAATAAACTAAAAGCCCCGCGACACAAGGACCCTGCAAACACGGTTTTCATAAGAGTAAATGCACTTCTCAGTCCAAGAAAATTAAGTGTTGGGCTCAAATCTCTCAACGAGATCAAAAAATACACAAGCGAGATTCCATTGTTTCGCAATGTTAGTGACCACTACATAGAGATTGGCTACGAAATCCTTAGAAAGCAAGTTATTGCAGAGATGGGCAAGGCAGAAGTGAAAGATATAGATCTTCATAACATTTTGTGTTCTTTGAAACCTGACCACCCGCTGTTCACGTCGGCGTGTTTGAAATCATTATGAATCCCAAGTGGACTGTGAATGGTCCCTGTCGAAATACTGGATTGTTGTGAGCGATCGTCGCCGCCGACTGCTTCCAGAAAATGCAGAGGTTGGCCTACTTACCATCCTTGCATTCAATGATTAAATTCCAGACACTGTGCGCGAATTAACATGAACAAGTACAAGAACACACAAGTTTGTTCAAATTATTAATCTGTATATTAATGTACCTAATCAATATTCATAACAATCTAAGCATTTAAAAACTGTCATAAACTTGGAAGGAAAACCGAGGCTGAATTTTAGACAAAAATTAAAACTGATTCTCACTCCCATGTGCTTGTTTTTCTTTCAAACCAACCATAAACTGGCCTGGATTTTTTTATTTTTTTTTTCATCTTTTTTTTTTACTGTTGCATGAGCAAATTTGTTTTTTTGTAAATAGGAAAAAATCGCGGAATTTGTAATTTAAAGGCGCGGATTTTCAAAATTAAAAAACCATTTTTGACATCAACATCTATACATGATGGAAATAGATCTTATAGTCCACGAGATTAACACAAGGGAGAACAAACCGGGGCGGTGTGCACTGAGGCCGATGAACGCACGTAAAAGAGAGGTATTCGACGAAATCATCGACAAGTTGCAAGCAGGCGATATTACTGAGCCCTGCACTACCAGTGGTTGAGTGCTCCGGTATTAGTATTTAAGAAGTCTGGGGGTTTTCGACTATAGGCCACTGAATTTGAGAAGTGAAGTTGACCCACATGCTATACCTAGGATAGATTGGATTTTTGCTCAATTGGGTAAAGCTAATTTCATGACGACCTTTGACCTGTTGTAAGGCTATCATCAGATCGTAGTCGCACCATCGGATAGGCCATTCACTGCCATCGTGGTGTGTTTAGGTTCAAACGCATTCCGTGTGGACTCAAGGGGGATAACCATTCATTCAAGCGGTTGATGGATAAGGTGCTTGAGGGGGCAGCTTACAAGTATGCTTTAGCGTTTTTAGATGACCTTATTGTATATTCTATCACCGAGGAAGAACACGCGATGCACGTGGCTGACGTGATAGATCGTCTATGCAGAGCGGGGCTCACTGTTAATACTAAAAAAGTGCAGCTATGTGAATGTCAGCACAATTGACAATTGAATGAATATGAACTCTTTAGATGTCGAAAAAAGTACACAAGGTGATAACATAGTGCCAAAATATCACTAATTCGCCGCCAAATAGCTTTTGTAAGCTTCGTGAAGTTCTCACCAACATTTTGGTCCGTGACAACTTTGTCACGTGAAATGAGAGGACAACTTGCAAGATGGCGTATAGAATACTAAGGTGCAGTTCTCATTTCATTTCACGTGACAACTTGTCACAGACCGTTACAGAATAAAGGTCCAGAAATGTAAAACCAGCTGGTATGATGGAGAGTTCAATAGCGTCAACTCCAGCATCGCATCTCTCAGTCGATTTAATGGGCTCATATCCAAGCACGTCAAATGAAAATAAATTTATTTTTGTGATAATCGATGATTTCACAAAATGGGTAGGGATGTATCCACTTGCTACTGCTAAGGCAGTAGTAAGATGTTTAATGGATAATTGTTGGATATTCGGTTTTGTGTCTCAGACCCGATCTGATAATGGAAGTCAATTTGTGAGTAAGCAGTGGAAGGATGCTTGCTCGCAATTAAGACGTGATAAATTGTTCCATACCAGCCGCAGGGCAACATAACGGAAAGAGTGAATACAATCTTAAAACAATGTATTGTTTCTTTGACCACGGAGCACAAGGCATGGGACGCCTGGTTACCCGAAGTTGGTGTTGCACTCCGCAGTGCTGTTCACGAAACGGCCGGGTATTCTCCAGCCCATCTGCCACTAGGCAGGGAACTAAAATTCCATTTCGATAAATCTAACGGGACAGGCGGTGGTGCAACGGCAGAAGATCACATAGGAAAATATGCAACTTAAAAATACAAAAAAAAATGCAACTATAACACTTAGACAGCCGACTGAAAGTGGCGAGAAGGATGGCGCTTGACAGCTTAGGCACAGCGCATGAGGTTCGACGGAAAGCGTACGAACATGGGCGGCGAGAGGAGAAAAGCAATTGACCTTGGGACAGCTAGTGTTGAGAGACACACACGTGCTTAGTGACGCTGCACAGGGAGTTTCTAGCAGATTGGCAAAGAAAAGGGGTGGTCTGAGGCGGATTGAACAACAAGTCAATAAAAATGTTTATTGCTTGTCGGGCCCTGTGATTGATTGATTGATTGATTAATGGGGCTTAACGTCTCATATTTATGCAACGATGGCTAATCGAGAAGATGAGCGGGTGATAACGAAGATGAGAAAGATGATAATGAAGAATAAAGCCACATCCGAATCAGATCCATTGTACGTCGCGTGAGTCGTCATACGGGAGTCCAGCAAGGGAGGGCAGGGCCAAGTGGGAGGAGAAATATTCAATGGGACAGTGGGGGGGAAAGGGGATTGGGGTGTGGACTGCACTTCGTCTGACTTCTCCTCCTCGACCAGTCCGGCTTGGGTGGCCCTACCAGAAGCATACGCTTCCGCCGGCATAGCTCTCGGGATCAACAAAGCACGCAAACCTGCCCACCACGATAAGGTGGCAGTCCCTCGGAAATACGTGAGCACGAACAATGTAGACCATCTTACCCCTTTCACAGCCCAGCCATCTTGGGCTCAGCCGGCAACAACTGTAGATACCTCCCCAAACAAAATACAACCACTCCCTCCCATGCCAGCATCCACCACAGAGCCGGTTCGCTGTTACAACCTGCGGTCAGCAACCTGTGGATAGTTTAAACCCCCTCTTACCGTTGGTGACACCGTTACCCCTACCCTTGGCATTCGATGCAACCTCCTGGACAGTAGTCGCCATGTCTTTGCCCTGGAAGGTCTATCGGTTAGAGTCGTCCAAAGAGATGGAAACTTGTGCGCATCATGGTGACCCGTACCTACAGACGCATCCACGCCTGGATGGACTCGTTGCGAAACCACTTTGCGTTTTTTGCGTTTTTTTTTAACCTTGACAAGATGTTTTTTCTGGAAGTGCTGTGTTGTCGCATCTCCATTATCATTCTCCCTCCCCCAATCAGTCAGAAAGACGCATTCACCGCAACTCACGCGTCTGTGGCAACACTGAGGCAGTTTTCAAGTCGCGTGGGTTGAAATGTTGCTCGAGCTTCGTACCAAATCGTGTCCGCTAAGCCCTGGAACGGTGAGGGAGGGGGGTTGGGGGGGGGGGGGAGGGAGGACTGGTATTACCCAGATCAGTCGTCCGAGTCGCTTGGACGCGTCCGAGAAGGGGTAAGAGGGGTACTTACCCTGTTGTTGTCTCTTCGTGAAAGGAATTCACGGGTGGAGAAAAACATCTTGTTTGCGCGGCTGGGAATTTCGTTGTAGTAACGCGCGAGTATAGTCGGGGCTGAAAATATTGGTTCGATATAACGATTATTTCGTAAGAGTAATTTTTCGATGTAATGATAATTTCGTAATAATGGCGTTTGTTGTAATGACTTTTGTATATAAATATATAAAATATAAAATATATAAATTATCTGGGTGGTTCGATTCCAAACATGTACGCCTATTTTTATTTATTTAAATAAAAGTCAAAAGTCGTTACAACCTTCTATTTGGCCTAAGTGCCATTTGTATTTTTCAAAGTGTCGTTGCAGGGTTTTTTTGTGCTGTGTTTGTTCGTAGGCCAACGTTAATTACGAGCAAGGAAAAAGGCTATCGAGTTAAAGAGGAATGGTTCTCGAAGGTGGATTCCCTTCAACATGTGATTGCAACATGGTGCAAGAAATTAAGTGATCGAGAGGTTTTTTGCCAAATCTGCACTAAAACTTTATCCTGTGCATCAAGGGGATATCCTGCCCTTGGGCAGCATGTAGACAGTAAAGTACACAAAGAAAATGCTCGGATAAAACTGACTCCTTCTCAGCTTGTTCTCAGCTGTAAAGCAACCACTCATGTAAACTCGGCTACTCTTATTCCAAATGGAATACCATCATCATCATCTGCAGACAAAGGGTCACCCCAGGTACCTACTACTGCTACTCTGCAAATATATAGCCTCAAAGACGAAGGTACCAAGGCAGAGATAATATCGGCATTAAAAAACATACAAAGTAATATGCCGGCGGCTTCGTGCGATGACTTGCACGAAGTTTTCGCTGCCGTGTTTCCAGGAAGTGTGCCGGAAAACTTTAGAATGGCCAGAACTAAACTGGGATATTTGATCACGGAAGCACTGGGGCCCTATTTTCGTAAACAACTATTAGACGATGCCCAAAAATCGTTTTACACTATTATTTATGACGTAACCACCAACAATGAAGCGAAAAAGGAACTTCAAGTAGCAGTCCGTTACTAGTCTGAAGCAGAATCCCAGATCGCCACCCACCATTTTTGCGATTTGCGATGAATTACCCTGTAGGAGACTCAAACTAACAATAGATAGCGCTGCTAAGCTACCTCCTTATCTGCGCCATTGATGATTTAACAATGAAACAACCGTGAACAATAATTGACAGGTTAACTCCTCCATATTATAGTTTAGTTTCTGGCCACCAGAATGCATCTAGTCTATCTTGAGTGGACAATAGGAGACTTAAACTAACAATAATAAACATTAAACTAACAATAAATTCGCTGCGGAGAGCTCACTCGCTGCGGAGAGCTCATTCGCTGCGGAGAGCTTGAGAACACAACATCACGATCAGATGGCGGGGTCCGGATCCAAGATGGGGATGGTCATAAAAACCGGTATTTGTGCAATTCACCGCAGCAGAATCAGCTACTCTGCTCCCAGCAAGTAAGTGATGTGTGTGCGTGCATAAATTCGTGCCGTTACGATCGTCCGTGCGTCGTAAAAAGTGATTTACACAGGCCTAGGGCCTCCTCGTGTGGCTTCGAACCCGCGCCTGAGGCGCCATCGCTTGGACATAACTCTCGACCCTGTCCACACTGCGGCAACGTTTTGATGTGCAAGCCCCTTCATCACGACATAGTGTGCAGTCTCCAAGCACTTGCAGGCAAAATCAGCAAACTTGAAGATCTAATAATATCTCTGAACGACCGCCATAACCTCAAAATTGGTACGCATACCAAACAGGAAGTTCAACCCCACAGCCATAGCGATCTATCCCACAGCCAGTCCCCGTGTGATGGAAGTGCCTGTGATACTGCGACTGCGGGAGGCGAAACCCTAAACCATCAACACAAGACAAATGTCGCTCAACCCATGCAGGATAGGCCTAGGCCAAGTCTAGTCGTCTCTCTATCTGAGTCTAGGCCAAGGCCTACACAGTCCTCGTCAACCAATCCCAGACCTACAATATTCCAGCCAAACACAAGGCCTTTTCCCCAATGGCCCTTGGAAGAAGTCCACCACATCAGTAACAGCGATAAAAGTAAGCCTCTAACCAATAGGCTTCACCTAAGCCTAGCATCCAAGCACAACCTTTCAAGAGCGATACAGTGACTAAGACGGTGCCCAACATTCACAGCACACATCATGCAGTCGTAATTGGTGACTCCATGCTCAACGGCTGTCACTCGATCAATAAGGGAATGCATTATCATCTCGTTACGTACCCTGGAACGCAACCTCATCAACTCAGTGCGATTATTACCAATATGCATCCGAACACGTCGACTAAAATTCTAATTCTTCACAACGGTACTAACTCGTTAGCTACTAAAACGAGCAAGCAATTAGGCGATGAAATCTACCAGCTAATAACAGCGGCTCACAAAACACACCCAGTGGCTAAAATCGCATATATTGGTGTGATATATCGCAGGGATATTTCAAACGAGGCAGTGGATGCAGTAAATGAGGAAATTAGATGGGTGTGCAGGGCACTGGAAGCCGTCTATGTCGACCCAAACAAATGGTTTTTCAATACGGACCTGTCGAGGGGTGGTCTGCACCCAAGTTTGCAAGGCACCATCAAACTACACCATATGTTATGTGAAATCATTGACACCTTGGAATGGACTCCCGACCTGGGCCTTATTAGCTCGAACAACCATCTCAAGTTAACTAGACCTACCAACTCAAATATGAAGTCTTTGATATCTAGGCAACTAGATGACCAGATGCCGAGGTTTACCACCAATGAAACGTTATTGGAAAGGCAAGGTAACCTATTCGAAGCACCCTCGAACACTCCACTCGCACATTGTGTAGCAGCGGACATGAGCATGCACCGTGGAATTGCTGCAGCATTCAAGACTAAATTTGGAAACGTGGATCATCTAATTGACCAAAAGAGGAATGTTGGAGAGAGTAATTTTTTTTTTAAGAGTAATTTTTCGATGTAATGATAATTTCGTAATAATGGCGTTTGTTGTAATGACTTTTGTATATAAATATATAAAATATAAAATATATAAATTATCTCACTGGGTGGTTCGATTCCAAACATGTACGCCTATTTTTATTTATTTAAATAAAAGTCAAAAGTCGTTACAACCTTCTATTTGGCCTAAGTGCCATTTGTATTTTTCATTGTGTCGTTGCAGGGTTTTTTTGTGCTGTGTTTGTTCGTAGGCCAACGTTAATTACGAGCAAGGAAAAAGGCTATCGAGTTAAAGAGAAATGGTGGTAAATGAGGAAATTAGATGGGTGTGCAGGGCACTGGAAGCCGTCTATGTCGACCCAAACAAATGGTTTTTCAATACGGACCTGTCGAGGGGTGGTCTGCACCCAAGTTTGCAAGGCACCATCAAACTACACCATATGTTATGTGAAATCATTGACACCTTGGAATGGACTCCCGACCTGGGCCTTATTAGCTCGAACAACCATCTCAAGTTAACTAGACCTACCAACTCAAATATGAAGTCTTTGATATCTAGGCAACTAGATGACCAGATGCCGAGGTTTACCACCAATGAAACGTTATTGGAAAGGCAAGGTAACCTATTCGAAGCACCCTCGAACACTCCACTCGCACATTGTGTAGCAGCGGACATGAGCATGCACCGTGGAATTGCTGCAGCATTCAAGACTAAATTTGGAAACGTGGATCATCTAATTGACCAAAAGAGGAATGTTGGAGACATCGCAACACTGTATACTAAAAACAGGCTTTTGTTTTATCTGATCACTAAAGAAAAATCTTACCATAAACCTGTAGTGCAGGATCTTCGAAATTCCCTGAAGAAACTTCGTGAGTACTGTGATTTCTACCACATACCCCAGATAGCAATGCCACGAATTGGTTGTGGACTTGACGGTCTAAGGTGGCCGAACGTGAAGACCGAAATTGAAAACATTTTCAAATCATCTCGCACGCAGATCATAATCTACACGCGCAAAAAGGCAGCTGATACAGCCCCCCGCAGACTCTCAGCTCTGCCAGCTGCTGGCGATTCGTCCCAGGTCATCAGAAGTGAGTCCGGGATGCCCAAGATAACCCCGGCCCACGAGACTGTGTCGCGGCCCGCGACGCAGGACGCTGTGTTGGAGGACCCGACACAGCCCCCGGCCCACGAGACTGTGTCGCAGCCCGCGACGCAGGACGCTGTGTTGGAGGACCCGACACAGCCCCCGGCCCACGAGACTGTGTCGCAGCCCGCGATGCAGGACGCTGTGTTGGAGGACCCGACACGGCCCCCGGCCCACGAGACTGTGTCGCGGCCCGCGACGCAGGACGCTGTGTTGGAGGACCCGACACAGCCCCCGGCCCACGAGACTGTGTCGCAGCCCGCGACGCAGGACGCTGTGTTGGAGGACCCGACACAGCCCCCGGCCCACGAGACTGTGTCGCAGCCCGCGATGCAGGACGCTGTGTTGGAGGACCCGACACGGCCCCCGGCCCACGAGACTGTGTCGCAGCCCGCGACGCAGGACGCTGTGTTGGAGGACCCGACACGGCCCCCGGCCCACGAGACTGTGTCGCAGCCCGCGACGCAGGACGCTGTGTTGGAGGACCCGACACGGCCCCCGGCCCACGAGACTGTGTCGCAGCCCGCGACGCAGGACGCTGTGTTGGAGGACCCGACACGGCCCCCGGCCCACGAGACTGTGTCGCAGCCCGCGACGCAGGACGCTGTGTTGGAGGACCCGACACGGCCCCCGGCCCACGAGACTGTGTCGCGGCCCGCGACGCAGGACGCTGTGTTGGAGGACCCGACACGGCCCCCGGCCCACGAGACTGTGTCGCAGCCCGCGAGGCAGGACGCTGTGTTGGAGGACCCGACACGGCCCCCGGCCCACGAGACTGTGTCGCAGCCCGCGACGCAGGACGCTGTGTTGGAGGACCCGACACGGCCCCCGGCCCACGAGACTGTGTCGCAGCCCGCGACGCAGGACGCTGTGTTGGAGGACCCGACACGGCCCCCGGCCCACGAGACTGTGTCGCAGCCCGCGACGCAGGACGCTGTGCTGGAGGACCCGACACGGCCCCCGGCCCACGAGACTGTGTCGCAGCCCGCGACGCAGGACGCTGTGTTGGAGGACCCGACACGGCCCCCGGCCCACGAGACTGTGTCGCAGCCCGCGACGCAGGACGCTGTGTTGGAGGACCCGACACGGCCCCCGGCCCACGAGACTGTGTCGCAGCCCGCGACGCAGGACGCTGTGTTGGAGGACCCGACACGGCCCCCGGCCCACGAGACTGTGTCGCAGCCCGCGACGCAGGACGCTGTGTTGGAGGATCCGACACGGCCCCCCGGCCCACGAGACAGTGTCGCGGGCCGTGACGCAGGTCGCTGCGCTAGAGGAGCCGTCTTCACCTCCCTCGTCAGCATCAAAAAAGTTGAGCATCAGAGAACAACCACCGCGACTATCAAAATCCTTCCATAAAGTTATTCTTTCTTCTAAACATAGGCATAACCAAATTTTTTAAAAAGCAAATTGACCCCAGACCCTACTTAAAGCTACCTCACAAGCAGCAAATTGCATTTCTTAATATCTGTTCGATCCGCAACAAAATAGAAGAACTAGAACTTCTAACAAAAAATCTTGACCCTGAAGTGCTCTGCCTATCCGAGCACTGGCTAACCCTTACCGAAATCAAAACCTTTTGTATTGCTAACTATTCCAACACTGAAATCTTTTGCCGCTCTGCATTTTCTCATGGTGGAGTAGGTATACTCTCCAAACCTCACCTTAATATTTCCCCAATAGTTGAAATCAGAGACTTCTGCCTTGAGAAGACATTTGAATGTGCCGGCGGCATCTGGATTCTCTCTGACCGCCAATTAATTGTTCTTTCTCTTTACAGATCTCCTCTTGGGGATATCCCGTCTTTTCTAACTAGACTCGAAGACGTATTGATTCTTACCACTAAGCTCCACCCAAATGCGGAAGTTGTCTTGTGTGGTGATCTCAATATTGATCTACTCACTCCTTCAGCCCACAGAACCAATCTCTTAGATCTAGTCCACTCATTCAACATTCAAGAAACTATCACCTCCCCAACGCGTGTGACAAGTACCAGTAGCACCCTCATAGACAACATCTTCACCTCCCTGGACAATACTCTCTTCTCTACAAACACTTTTGATCCTGGCCTTTCGGATCATCACCTTCTCACCATTTCTCTGGCCTCCTCCAACAAGGTGCCAAAGTCGAAGCCATACAAACGTCTCTTTAACCTGGCCAATACTGATTACTTTATGTCTCTGCTAAGCCTCGAAGAATGGAACTCCCTCAAGTCATCTGCTGACGCAGATCAACTGTTAACATCATTCCTAACTACCTTCCTGCATCATTTTAACACGGCCTTCCCCTATAAAAGTCTCCCCCTTAAGAAAGAAAAATCTAGCCCTTGGATCACTCAAGAGCTGCGCTTGGAAGCTCAAAACCTGCGATCACTTCACCATAAACTAAAAATCTCTAGTAACAGTCGTGATCTCAGAGAGCAATACCTCAGTCTGAAAAAATCACATGCCAAAAACATCCGCAAGGCTAAACTCCATTTCAACGATCGCATCATAGCCTCATCCAACAACATACCCAAAGCCACTTGGTCTATGATAAAATCACAGACGTCAGCCGCCACTCCCAGAGCAAACCTTTCCATTATTACTAACAACCAGCCTATCTCAGACCCTAGTGCCCTTGCTAACCACTTCAACAACTTTTTCATAAATTCCAATGCACCAAGCCTCCCTTCTTTCATTCCGCCCACTCCTCCCACCACGCATGTTAACACCAATATCCACCATGGTGATTACACAATCTTTCTCTACCCCGCTACTCACACGGAAGTGGCTCAAGTTGCTAAGAAACTAGGATCTAAACACTCCAGTGGTCTAGATGAAGTCCCGGGCACGCTTCTGGCCAAATGTATACCTTATATAGTAGGCCCCTTGACATTTTTAATTAACGAGTCCCTTTCGTCTGGTATTTTCCCCTCTCAATTAAAAATTGCCAAAGTCATACCGATCTACAAGCACAAAGGTATGAAAACTGATATGAACAATTATAGGCCCATCTCCATTCTCTCTGCTTTCTCTAAGATCTTTGAAAACATTATGCATGATCGTCTGCTCTCCTTCCTCAATTACCACTCCCTTCTATCACCCTGCCAGCATGGTTTTTTAAAAAACAAGTCTACCACCACTGCAATATATAGCTTTCTCTCTCCCCTCTATTCTGCCCTTGATAAAGGGGAGCATGCCGTGGGTTTGTTTTATGACCTTAGTAAGGCATTTGATACCATCGACCATACCATCCTCCTTGCTAAACTAGAGACCCTTGGGATAAGAGGAACAGCTCATAATTGGATGGCCTCGTACCTGTCCGACCGGACACAGGCAGTGGAAATCCGGTCATCAGGTAATAACTTTACCACCAAAGTCCTCTCCGAGCATAAATCTCTAGGTTCAGGGGTTCCACAGGGCTCCATCTTGGGTCCACTAGCCTTCATTATATACGTCAATGACCTGCCTAATTACATGGAAGATGGCAGCATGACTCAGTATGCAGATGACTCTACCCACTTCTTAACTCTCCCCAAAGACCATGCCCCTCTCCTCCCAGCTCTCGTCAACAAACAAACTTCTCTCATGTCTTCCTATTGCCACAATAATTTACTAACTCTCTCACTACCCAAGACCGTATACATCTACTTCCACACCCCTCAAAACACTCCAAAATCCAGTCCCCTGGTACGACTCAACGAGAAAAGCATTGCCCGCACTAATTCTTCTAAATTGCTTGGCCTGACTGTCACTGAAACCCTAGATTGGTCATGCCACATCAACCAAGTCTTTTCCAAAATCAATAGTGGTTGCTTCATGCTAAGGAAAATAAAACAGATAGTTCACCCTCACATTCTTAAGCTAGTTTATTTTTCTCATATTCATTCGCATATCTCATACGGCATACTATTTTGGGGTGCATCTTCGCATGCAACTAGACTCTTCATTCTACAGAAAAGAGCTGTCCGCATCATTGCAGGTGTATCCAGAAAACAATCTTGTAGAGAGCTCTTCAAGGAGCTCGGAATACTTACCCTTGCGAGTTCTCTGATTCTAGCAGCTTCTTTATTCGTACGTCTGAACCCCAATCTCTTTCCGTCTAATGCATCTGTTCATTCCCATTCTACTAGAGCCAACCTTCAAATCCACATTCCGCACCACAATCTCTCCCTATTCTCTAAAAGCCCTCAATACTTAGCTCTAACTATTTTCAACAAACTCCCCAGCAACATTACAACATCCCCATCTGTGGCCTCCTTCAAATCTCGATTGAAATCCTTCCTTATTTCCCGCAGTTTTTACTCACTGCACGAATATTTCACTACCAACTAGCTCTAACTTTAGATTGTAAACATAAATAAAATTTTATTAATGGACTCACCAGATATATTATCTACATTATATGTGCTCATTACTGTCTATTTTGTACTGTACCTATATTAACCCTGACATTGTAAATAGTAATTTCTGCATTGTATTTGTATTGTATCTTTTTGTATTGCAATTACTGTACCTTTCTGAATAGGTGTTTACATTCTAATTTTCACCTTATTATTATTTATATTTAATTAATTACTAACTAGTTTTAAGCTTTTTTATGTAAAATATTGACAACTCCTATATATATACTATGTATATGTCCATTGGAAGCAATAAACATACATACATACATACTAGTGTTCCCCGTCCTGTGCCCGAAATGGCACGTCCCGATGCATTCCATGCCAATAAAAAGGTGAAAGAAGAGGCCATGGACAAGTTTTCCGGGCCTCCATTGACAACGTCAGTAAAAATATAAACCTGTTGGCCCAACGATCTTCGTCTAGCAGTAGCGGCAGCTGCTCAAGCCAGAATTCGGCAGACAGTCATTTCGCAAACTATCTATGCGAAATGATAGAGCAGATCACTTCCAACAAGAAGAGACGCTAGTGCGATCAGAAGTTACTAAGCGTCATTGGCGAGTACCTTTCAGGTGATGAGTGACGACTGATAAAAATGAAAATCCATATTATAATCTTTATTCTTTGTACTGGTATGGTAGGCCTGTAAGTTTTTATAACAAATGAGATTCCTTGAAATTAAATAAAATAACATGTGTATTTCATAATAATAATTGCATTCAATTAATTGCACTAGCCATCCACTTTCCAGCCTTTTTTTAATATGTTAAAGCCCTAGACTAGGCCTAGGCTTAGCCTAGGCCTATTCTACTTATAAATAAAAAAGAATGTCGAAGTGGCTTACCAAGTAACAATGTAATAAGGCATGATTGGAGCAATATTGCATCATTTATATCATCTTCATTGTCCATTCTTCGTTTTCTTCACGGCTTTAAAAAAATAATCACAAGCTTCAATCAAATGTCAGATCTGGTAATAAAAGCAGAAAAGGCGCGCTAATATATAGTTCCATTATTTAACAACAGGTGTCAGGACTGACGAGTCAAAGCACTCGGATGCTAGTTGGTAGTATTTTTCTTTGGAAATGCCAGTGGGCGTAGCTTGACTAATGACTAACAAGTTGGTTAGTCAATAGTCAGTAGTCACTAATCATCTGTGTAAACGAAGCTTTATAAACCATCAACTAATAGACTGGTCCCACGTACTCAAGTATCTAGGTATTTACCTTGATAAACGACTCACGTTTACCAACCACATTAATTGCAAAATTCAGCAAGCATAGTTCGCTATATCACAATTGTATCCCTTATTTAACAGACATAATCGTATGAACAAACAAAATAAATTAATTCTGTGCACTATGATAAGTAGGCCAATTCTAATGTATGCATGCCCAGTATGGAGTTCTACCTGCACATCTAACTATAGAAAACTACAAAGAGTACAGAATAAATGTTTAAGAATGGCAGGATTGATTGATTAATGGGGCTTAACGTCTCATATTTTTGCAACAATGGCTAATCGAGACGATTAGCGGGTGATAATGAAGATGAGAAAGATGATGATGAAGCTAAAGCCACATCCGAATCAGATCCATTGTATGTCGCGTGAGTCGTCATACGGGAGTCCAGCAAGGGTGGGAAGGGCCAAGTGGGAGGAGAAATATTCAGTGGGCCTCTTACGACTAGCAGAGTCACTCTGGGCCTATTCTACCCCGGGCCGAAACAGGTCGATACAAGCTCAACAACTACAGAAAGTGAACCCGCTGAATTAACCGAGACTAGTAGGCCTAGCGAGCATCCAGAGCCCAACACGGTACAAATCACGGATCTCGAATACCAAATAAAGGCCCTTAGAACCTCATTGATAAACAATCACGTCATCAATATTGAATCAACTTTGTATAAAGTTGCACATGAAGTCTTAGATTGTAACGTAAATTTTACATTTAACAAGGAGCTTCTTTTTGTGTCCCACCTACAAAAAAATGTGGTTGTGAAAACTATCAGTATTGATCGGGCATTAAATGTGAACATTTTTGCTTTGGGAAGACCAATCGGCAATAACCATGCCATATGGCAGCAATACCCTAGGCAATGGGGCATAGGATTTGACTTTGATGCGTTTATCAAAAACGTGCTGGATAATTGGCATGCGTGCAAGTCATGCTATAATATTCCCACGGTCATCAAAGTTCAAAAATCCCTAAATGAAATCGACCCGTTAATCATTATCCCCTCACGAACAGCATACGCTCCACATTGCAATTTGCTAACGAAAGAAAATGTGTTTTTACTGTAGAAAAATGCTCTGAGATTACCGCCACAGATTCAGACCGAACTCCCGTAAAAAGGGCTCTAATCACAGTAAAATAAGTAAGCTGTCAGGACAAGAAGCACTAGATAAATTACGGAAGTTCAGAGTGAGAATATTGCTAGAGAGGAGGAAGAATAAAAGGCTCAGGGCAAAACTTCAAAACTTCATTAGCAAAGGTACCTGCGTAACAGATGCAGACAACTTGACTTCTTCGCAGTCCTCTCAAATGATAACACACCCAGTTCCGATTTGACAACTATATTTTTTCAAGAACAAATCAAGTCTGCAAAAACAAAATCACCAAAGTATCACAGGTGGCACCCCTTGTTGATAAAATTGTGTTTATACCTTAGAAGCAAATCTGCGTCGACATACTCTGCAATCCGCAAAGTCATCACACTTCCGTCCGAAAGAAGATTATATGATCTAGAGACGCTGAACCATGTTCCACCTGGATTCCACAACCATGTCCTGGACACTATAGCTATGGAATTTGACGACTCGGGCAGCGAAGATCACCGCCACTACTGCAGTTTGTTGCTCGACGAGGTCAAGATCCAGGAAGATTTAATCTATAAGAGTTCAACAGGGGAGCTAGTGGGCTTTGTGCAACTGGGAAACATGGATCAGCTGCTGGAGCAGATAAACAATAATGCCAAAAACGTTCGTCAAACTGACCGACCCTTAGCGACCCATGTTTTACAGCTGATGGTGAGAGGGATCTCATCATCAGTTGAAAGCACATATGCTTACTTCCCAACGAAATCACTCAAGGCACATCAACTGCTTGAAATTGTATGGTAAGCAGTCCAACATCTTGAAGGCAAAGATCTCAGAGTACTTGTACTGGTATCGGACGGAGCGGCTGCCAACAGATCATTAGAGAGGAATATTTATTTTGTTTGCGATGTGCCAAACCTTCTAAAGCCGGCAAGAAACGCTTTTTCGATCAGTGGCTCCCATAAGAAGTACAGACTGCTTTGGAAGAACAACAAGCACATAGAATGGATTCATGTTGTGAGAGCATATAAAAAGGACTTGTCTTCTTCGTTCCGAGTTTTACATCACATAACACATGGCCACCTGTATTTGACGCAAACGTCGTTAATGCGAGTCAAGTTAGCTGCGCAAATCTTGTCAGCTAGAATGGTTACTGCATTAAAACATCTGGGTGGTGACGAAACGATGGAGACAGTAAAGTTCATCGAAATGTTCAACACATTGTTCGATTTGATAAACACAAGGCACTTGAAAGAGGGATTGTACACTAGAAATCCAAACATGAATGCGTACACCAGTCCAAATGATGAAAGACTAACCTGGCTCAATGAAGACTTCCTATAATACCTACATGAATGGAAACAAGAAGTGGAGGAGAGGCCAGGAAACTTTACGGCAGAACAAAAAAAGAAAATGCTTCTGAGCCGAGAGACTCAAGAAGGCTTATATATGTCAGGTAAGCATACTGTACAAATTCAAATATAAGTGGGCTAGCTTTTGTGAGTATTAGTGGTGAATATAATAAATATTAATGTTTTTATGTACTTGTGATTGCAATCAAATTTATCACTGCTGTGATACGCTTCATGCTCGATGCACGAGCACAATTTGTGCTGACCAGTAAATTTACGGGTTTGTCAGGTAACGTTGTAAGGTAATTTGAAAATTATTTATATAGCGTACACTACAAGTTAAGCCTACATTGACCATACTTGAAATCACTAGATAGATGTCTTTGGTAAAGCCTGTATTACACGGTCAAACTTTTTCATCCAACTCCTTGAATTCAAGGACATAAATAAATCCTATTATTGTATTTTACTACACACCGACTGTTTTTGATGCGCTTTTGTCCTTGAATTCAAGGAGTTGGATGAAAAAGTTTGGCCGTGTAATACAGGATTAATACTGTGTAGATTGAAGCTGCCCAGGTTGGACAACCTGTTGAGCAGGATCACGTAGGCCTAGCACGTCCATATATCAATGTCAATGTCATAAGCAGTAATAAACTTGGCTTCAACTGCAACTCACTGAATGTCTTTTACCGGATAACATCCTGATACATGGTGTCAGAAGTTATGGATGTTGTTACGTGGTATCAACTTGACTTGAAATTCTCGCTGTAAGAATGAATTCAACCAAGGGGTGCACAGGCCTAGGCTCACGTCGATGCTGCTCGATGTTCTTGAAGCTTTTCGATTTGGCCTAGGGCGTAGTCTCCATACGAAGATGAAAGCTCCAACCCCAGCTATACCAGGACTTTACAACATGGTGAGTCTTCCAGTTCCTTTTGCTGTGGTCATTGGCGGAGACGTGGTAGAGAATTGGTCATTTTTTAAAGCGCAATGGACCAACTATGTCATTGCTAGCGAGTTAAACTTAAAATCGCACGCAATACAAGTCGCTACATTTCTGAGTGCAGTTGGGAAAGATTGCTTCCACATCTTTCAAAACTTAGTATTGTCTTATGCTGACAAGTCTACAGTTCAGTCAATCATATCACGCCTTGATGTATATTTTCTTCCTAAAGTGAACATAATCTATGAAAGATATGTCTTCCATTCCGCTGGGCAGGAGGATGGCGAGTCAGTAGATGCATTTGTCAATAGACTAAGGAAACTAGTAGCTATATGTTCCTACGGTCCGATGACTGAGGACATGATGCGGGACAAGATAGTGCTAGGGATCCGACAAGTTAGAACGCGCCGCTGTCTGCTTACTGAAGTTGACTTAACTCTAGACAAAGCAATAGAAATGTGCAGGTCAGAGGAAATTACAGAAAGACAGATACAGCAACTTGACAACTCATCGAGCCATGGAGTAAACAAACTGTCCAAACAGGGAAAGTCACATCGTAAGCCGACTCCGAAGGTTATTAAAAACATGTAAATACTGTGGGCGTCAACATGAACGAGTGCGGGAAAGCTGCCCTGCATTTGGCAAAAAATGCAACATTTGCCACAAGGAAACCACTTTTCAAATGTGTGCCTAAGCAGACAAGGTACTGAGCAACAACAAAAGTCTAAAGGAAATAAAAAAGTGAATGTCGTGTCGCAGATTACGAAAGCACAGTGTACGGACTCCGATGAATCACTTTATCAAGTGAGCGCTATAGGTTATGATGTCCATAAAGTTAAGGCCATGATGACACACATCAAAGTCAGTGTGGCTGGCAAGAATGATGTCATCGAAGCTCAAAATAGACACAGGCGCAGACTGTAATGTCATAGGTTTAGTGCAATTCAAGCAACTTGCGCAAAGTGACTGCAAAGCGCTTGAACCTAGTTCTGTCAAACTGAGGACTTATAGTGAGTAAATATTAAAACCATTAGGCCAAACACAGATTGATTGTAAATACAAGAAAAATAAATGTTCGGCAATATTTCAGATAGCCGAAGGTAACACACTACTCTATTGTCAGGCGATACTAGCATGAAATTACAACTTGTTAAAATACTTGCAGATCTCCATGCAGTAAAAGGTCACTAGTCCTTTGCATAACGCTCGAAAAAGGCCTGGTCGGTATAAAATATGGGTCAAATGATGACATATATCAAATGAAAGCTTAAGACGAGTACTTTTCAAAAAACTATGATACACCTCTTGCAAATCCTGTGTTTTATGTCAAAACCAGGGTCAAAGGTCCAATCTGTAAATTTTTTAATAATTTTGAATTAAATAATGAAAAATGTTTACAAGTTTAAGCATACATTTTTTGTAAGGTAAATGTATTATATTTATTTAAAAAAAATTAAATTACCCACTTACCCTTTTTGACTTTGATTGGGGTCAATTTCCTCAAAATGGGTAATTTCTAGAATTTTCTTCGATTTATTGGCCAATATTCATTATATCAACGTACTTACTCATAAATAAGTTAAAATGAATAGTTCTTATTGTTATCACATTGCTTGCACGGCATTCATTCAAAATGGCGGTCAAAGGTCAATAGGTAAGTATCGTCAAACTAGGTTTAGTAACTAAAATATAACTTGTGGGTACTCTAAAGACGCAGAATTTTTTGCAATTGCAATAACGAAAAATAATATTGTCTTAATCGTAAGAGAATATAGTTGCCATATAACTTATAAAATATTTAAGTTTATTACTGAATTTTTATTAAATGCCATCAGCAATCAGGATATTTTGTCAATTGGTGTGCTACTGTAACATAAAACGGATTTAGAAAAAAGCCGGACTGTCAATACATAAATAATGTATGTATTGACCTACATACATCTAATACATACACCTATACATACATATACCTAATACATCTACAAATAGGTTGGATTGCTCAAGTGAATTAGACATCGTGTGTAATGAGCCTCAGAAGAAAGAACCCCGCCTGCAGGAGAGCAAGACTACTGAAGGTAGTGTACAAAATGTTCCAAAATTATCACAGCGTTATTACAACAAATCGTGGGAAATTGGTTTCCCGTGGTTATACGAGGATAAAATTCGCGGCGGTGCATTTTGTAAGCTTTGCGAGAAGTATGCAGAGGAAGACAAGATCACTTTGCACAGTACCGGAGGAATTTTCATAAAAGTACCATTTACTAACTTCAAAAATGCTCTGGGTAAGGATGGGAAATTAAATAAGCATGTATCATCTGCATCTCATCTTAAGAGTATTGAAATGGTAAAACTATTCTTAAAGGGAGAAAAGAATCCCATTCACAATCAAATCCTAACACAAAGCGAGACGGAGCGAGACAGAAATCGAGCATCTATCGCATTATTATTGCGAGGTGTTTATTTTTTGGCTAAAGGGGAAATTGCGCACACAACAAAGTATCAACCTCTAGTAGAGCGGATTATGAGAAAATCCAACGATAATTTAGATTCGTGGGTTAGCTCACAAAGTGAAAGATCGACGTATGTGAGTAAATTTACTGCCAGCGAATTGTTATGCTGTGCTGAGGAAGTTGATGATGATGATATTTGGGGTTTTACGTCCCATATTTTTGCAACGAGGCTAATCGAGACGGTGAGTGGGTGATTATGCGGATGAAAAAACGCCACATGACATCCATGCCTAAGCCAGGATTCGAACCTGGAACGCAGAGACCGCGGTTTACTAGACCAACGCCTAATCGACCTCAGCCAACTGCGCTGGCTTGCTGGGGAAGTAATAGACGAAAAGATTACTTTAGATTTGAAAGATAAAAAGTTTTCTATAATGGCTGATGAAAGCACTAGTGTAAAAAATGAATCAGAACCGTCTGTTTGTAATTGTTACGTACGATAATGAAGGTTTTTCCATCGAAACGTTTTTGTGTACATGCAAGCTCACAGATACAAAAGCAGAAACCATTGCAAATACTATTGACAGCGAACTAAAGAAAAGAAATATTTCTTATGATAATCTCGTGGCATGTGGATTTGATGGTGCGGCAAACATGTCGGGCAACAAGGGAGGGGTGCGGCGACTTGTTTCCCTAAAGGCAAATGGGGATATCCCTTACGTTCACTGTCGCGCTCACATTTTGTCATTAGCGTTAACAAATGTGCGCAACAAACACCCCAAGGTTAAACGTGTTTTACATGTCCTGAAAGACGTTTACAAACTCTTTCACCAGTCACCGAAAAGAGAAGCAACACTTCACAATATACAATCAGTATTAAATGACCCAGTTTTGAAAATACCGGAAGCCATTAAAATTTGCTGGCTTAGCCACTACAAAATAGTACACGCTGTTGTTTCAAGTTATGAGCCCCTAAAGATGACATGTGAGCACTTGCACAATATTTATTAATGGGGCTTAACGTCTCATATTTTTGCAACAAAGGCTAATCGAGACGGTGGGCGGGTGATAATGAAGATGAGAAAGATGATGATGAAGAATAAAGCCATATCCGAATCAGATCCATTGTACGTCGCGTGGGTCGTCATACGGGAGTCCAGCAAGGGAGGGTAGGGCCAAGTGGGAGGAGAAATATTCAGTGGGACAGTGGGAGGAAGGGACAAGGTCTCCTTTTGTCGCCTCTTACGACTAGCAGAGTCACTCTGGGCCTATTCTACCCCGGGCCGAGACGGGTCTCCTTTTGTCGCCTCTTACGACCAGCAGAGTCACTCTGGGCCTATTCTTCCCCGAGCCCAGACGGGATAGCACTTGCACAAAGATGGGGCTGACTTAGCATCGTTAGCTAGGGGGGATTTTACTGGATTTCCAAAATCAGAGCTTTTTGATCACTCTCTGTGGTCTTCATGAAGCTCTGAGCGCTGTTTCGAATCTCAGCTTAAAACTACAGAATGATATTTGGGCTTAACGTCTCATATTTTTGCAACGACGCTAATCGAGACAATGAGTGGGTGATATATGAAGATGACATATGGAGCTGCTTGGAAGAATGGGGCAAGTAAGAGGGCGGGGTGGAAAAGGGAGGGGGGAGGTTGGACTGCATTTTGTCTGATTTCTCCTCGACCAGTTCGGCTTGGGTGGCCCTACCAGAAGCTTACGCTTCCGCCGGCATAGCTCTCGGGATCATCAAAGCACGCAAACCTGCCCACCACGATAAGGTAGCAGTCCCTGGGCAGGTAAAACTACAGAAAGTTGATCTCGAGGCGTCAATGTTACCGACAATGATTTCTTCTACAATTTCCCATCTGAAGCGTATTTCTGAGAGCTGTGTGATTGAAGACAATAATATTGAAAATGAAATAATTACTCGTGCGACAGCTATTCTAAAGAAAGCAGACCCCTTTCGGCCTATTGTGGAGGACAAACCTAACCTCTCCTCACTCAAGGATTAATGGGGAGTAAAAAACTAGAAAGAAAGGTGGGTCCGCATCCTTGAAACGGACGGAGAGGATTCAGATGAGGAACAAGATCAACCTCAATCTCTAGATCAGGGAGACAATGAAAATGATTATATCTTCCAATTAAAAGAGGAAATGGAAAATGTTGATACTGTGAGCCGGCTGATTGGGGGGGGGGGGGGGGGGGGGTAGAGGTGTAAATTTCATCATTGACAGTGGAGCTTCAAAGAATATCTTAGACAGGTTTACATGGGAAAAAATGAAGAAACGGGGGGTTAAAGGAGTGTCCGTGATAAATAAGAAACCCCTATATCCATTTGGTGCGTCTAAGCCCCTGATACCCCTAGGACGTCTGGACACAACTGTGACAGCTAGCCTTCTTGGCTTGGTTGCTTACACCTCACGATTCATACCTAACTATTCTTCTCTTACATTTCCTCTGCGAAAGTTGTTAAGAAAAGATAAAGAGTTTGTATGGGGACCTGAGCAAGACAAGGCCATGACTAACATAATACAGGTGCTTACAACACGCCCAGTGCTTGCATTCTACAGACATGACGCACCCACCACCATTATTATAGATGGAGGTCCTCACGCCCCTGGCGCCATTTTACTGCAGGAGCACGACCCTGGGCAGGCTATTAGTTTGTGAATTTGTTTCAGAATGGTCTGATATAGCAGTCAAAAGGACCAATTTTTTTAACATGATACCATCATGTCAACACGTGACCAACGAAAAAGTGGGTAGACCCAGGAAGGCCTATGGCCTTAAGTTTTCGAAAGAAATTACATATCCCTAGGCTATAAGGTTGTGAATTTGTTTCAAAATGGGCTGATATGGGAGTCAAAAGGACCAACTTATTAAATATGGAATCATAATGTCAACACGTGACCAACGAAAAAATGGGTCAGCTCCCAAGGTTTGTTTGTTTTACCTACTACTGCGGTAACAACCATTGAGGGGGTGCCCCTTAGTGCTTATTCATGAAGCTCCCACTGGATTTGTATTATTCCACATTTTCTTTACAGCATGTACCAAACGAGAAACAACCAAAGCCTACTGACAAGAGATTGATGATTGATTAATGGGGCTTAACGTCTCATATTTATGCAACGATGGCTGTCCGAGACGATGAGCGGGTGATAATGAAGATGAGAAAGATGATAATGAAGCCACATCCGAATCAGGTCCATTGTACGTCGCGTGAGTCGTCATACGGGAGTCCAGCAAGGGAGGGCAGGGCCAAGTGGGAGGAGAAATATTCAATGGGACAGTGGGGGGGAAAGGGGATTGGGGTGTGGACTGCACTTCGTCTGACTTCTCCTCCTCGACCAGTCTGGCTTGGGTGGCCCTACCAGAAGCATACGCTTCCGCCGGCATAGCTCTCGGGATCAACAAAGCACGCAAACCTGCTTACCACGATAAGGTGGCAGTCCCTGGGCAGGCTACTGACAAGAAAGCGGATCTCAAACGCAAGCAGACTAAGGGGGGGTCAAACCTTGAAAAAAAATAATGTAGAGCTGAAAATTTGCACATAGGTCCCGACAAGGCTGCTTCTTAACATACTCAAAGTCCCCTAAAATCCCATGTGCGCGTCACCATTTTTTAGGGGTGTAAAGGGTGAAAAATGACAATAATGAGAATTCTACCTTGAAAAAATAAAGTTTAGATGAAAATTTGCACACAAGTTCTAACGAGGTTGCTTATCAACATACTTAAGTTCCCTTAAATCCTATGTGCGCGTCACCGTTTTTAGGGGTGTAAAGGGGAAAAAATGACATTAATGAGAATTCTGCCTTAAAAAAATAAAGTAGAGATTAAAATTTGCACACAGGTTCTAACGAGGCTGCTTATCAACATACTCAAGTCCCCTTAAATCCTATGTGAGCGTAACCTTTTTTTAGGGGGGGGGGGGGGGGGGGGAAGGGCGTTAGTGTCAAAATGGTGTTGCAGACTTAAAAGTGATTTCATTTGTCTCCAATTTGGCAGTTTTCTTTTCGGATGTTTTTAAACTTCACGTTATTTGACATACTGCTTGGGTAACAGACTATGCAACTTTCGGTTTGCTGTCACGTGCGAGAAAGACGCAAGATTTTAAAAGCTTTTGTATGGAAGTCAGCGAATTGCCGTATTTACAAACGGAACAGAAAATTAAATAGAATATTAGTTTCTTCTTTCAATAAGCACTAGTGAATGTCTACAGCATTCACTGACAAGACACCGCCAGTCACCACCCCTAATTTTGGTGTGTTGGAGAGGTGGGGGGGGGGGGGGGGGGGGGGTGGTAACGAGGGTAGCCCACTGTTTCACGCTCAGGTGTGACACTCTCAGCTAGTATGGTAAGTGTGGTGCTGTTAAAAGTTGTGGAGTGTCGTGTAGTGAATGTATGATGGGTATATTTAATTGTTTTTACGGTCACAAATCTGTATTCCTTCTGTATCAAATATACTGTATATATTAAATATACTGTATCAAATGTATCTGTACTGTATCAAATCTTTTAATGATGATGAGATTGTGAGCGTGACAAGGGGCCTAGCAGGCTGAAAGAAACTTCTCAATGAAACAGCTTTAGTGTCTGTGCTGCTTGGTGAAACTGATGATATGCAGGATATGCAAGACGATGTGCGTTTTCTATGGCACTAGATGCAATGCAGGGATGTAAAACTGGGCAGGAGCTTTCCAGCCAGGAAACACTCATCAGCTTACACAACTCCTTAAATCACAAGAAGGTGTGTTGCTCAGGCGACTCGGACTGACAAATTATGGACACAGTATCTTGCCATGGTACAACTCATTCATTTATTCGTACGAGCTGGGAGAACAGGAGACTGGAATTTGCACCTTTACTGTGTAAGAGATGTTACCATATTTCCATGCTGCTGGGCACTTCCCGTACGCAAAATGTGCACATCTATATACGCACAGCAGATGGAGATGATGGAATCTAAAAGGCCACATGATGAATTCGTTACGTTTGATGAGGAAGGAATGTTTACAATCAGGCGCAGTCATGAATTTTGGGCAGGTGTGTGGAGTGATATGGCAATTGAACAGGATCTAATGCTCGCAATGAAGATATAATGTGATCCTTACACATAACCGCGTGGAGTTTCCGACAGCTCCCTGCCTGTCTCAACATTTGTCATGCCATTGAATCTCTCACTGAAGATGTCTCGACGTCTTCTGAGCAGCATGTAGAGTTTATAGAGAATCCCGCAACATACTGGAACAAGCACTGTGATAGGCAAGATATATGATGTATCCGAGATCCAAGGAGAAGTTGGAAACAGAAAAGATAGTTTACTATTTTCTCATACCATCACAGGTTCTGATAGTACTTCCGCCATTTATTGATTATTTGGGCTTAACGTCTCATATTTTTGCAACGAGGCTAATCGAGACAATGAGTGGGTGATATATGAATTTATGGAATGTGCAAAAAGGAAGCTGGAAACTGCTTAAGAAGACAGCACAGCTAAGACTGCGCCACTGTGTCCATCAACCCATCGGCTATAAAGGAGGAAGTTATTAAGGCAGGGGTAAAATTCTTCATGAATCTGTACAGCATTGAGTAGTTTGCCAGCCTGGATAACTTCGTCGCCGGTTATACGCTCGCACGCTAGCCAGGCAAGCAGTGACAGCCGCTTTTGAGCTGGCCTCTCTGCCGCCGACAAGTGCCGCATGTTCACAACACTTACTGAGGACCTATTTGCAAGTAAGTATTCGCTTTGCAATAGAAGTGTGTATCGAGAAAAAATGCACTTATTATATTCTGAATATCATCTAGGTTCCGGAGTGGCGCAACATGAAGATACTGATGACCCAGAATAAGCTTAACATGTTTTATGTGTCCCCTTTACTGCAACAGCAGTTCTTTCTTGCTGTACACACCTTTTCAAGGCCGTATCGCATGTTCCTAAACTTGTTACTTCAACCCTTATTTTCCACGAGAAATCCATGTTAGCTAAATAGAATGCAAACAACTTATGTAAAGCATAAACAAGTCTTAAAAGAAAACTGTGTTCCAAGTTTTAGACCAGTACGCTAATTGTTAAGGAAGCAACCCCAAAATTGTCACATCCTTTTTGGCCTCAACACACCACAGTTACCCAAGTAGTATATAATATAACATGTGAAGTTTGAAAACATCCTTAAAGCAAACTATTTGCAAAATTTCAGACGAGTGCTATCATTTTTAAGCCTGCAACCCCATTATTTACACTTATGCTCATTACACCCCTAAAAAATGGTGACGCGCACATGACATTTTAAGGGAATTTGAGTATGTTAATAAGCAGCCTTGTTAGGACGTAAGTACAAGTTATAAGCTCTAAATTATTTTTTCCAAGGTAGAATTCTCATTTTTGTCACTTACACCCTTTACACCCCCAAAAAATGGTGACGCGCACATGGGATTTTAGGGGACTTTTGAGTATGTTAATAAGCAGCCTTGTTAGGACCTATGTCAAATTTTCAGCTCTACATTATTTTTTTCAAGGTAGAATTCTATAATACCTGGGCTAATCTGACACAAGAGCGCAACGCGCAACACACACAAGAGTTGGTTATATTTTATATTTTCTTGTGTTGTGCTTGCGTTGCGTTACGATCGACCAATAGGAATCTCGTTTCAAATTGGGAACTGTTTTCTGTTCCTGTGTTCACTGTCAATGTTGTTGTAAACATGGAGTTTGTAGACGTGTTTGGCGAACACGGCGAGGTAATTGTTGAGATTGGTGACACATCAGGTGACATTTACTTGTTGTTGTTGTTGTTGTATTAACTATCTAAGTTGGTAATGCTGTAGCGGTATTCGAAGTTGTTAGCCGTTACGTTGGTAATAGTGTTTTTTCAGTATCCACCATTAAATCATCTTTCTTGGATGTCCATTTGTTTTCTCTGCAAACTAATCCTGTTAAAACAACTTAATCCTGCCCAAAACTAACAGGTTATGGGCCCAGGTGCGTAGAAAAATGGTGATACTCAGTGAAAAGTGATAAAGTTATATCGTGATATGGCGAGATAGGTGAGATTTAAGTTGAAATAGTTGAGAGGATGTTTAGAGGTTAGAAAAACGTGGTCGAGAACAAAGGAGCTAGGCTTAGCCTAACGCCTAACTAAACATGGCATCGTCAAGAGACAGCAATACGATCAGTAAGCTTGGATCAAAGAACTATTACGCTTGGTCATGTCAAGTGCAAGCGATTTTAGACAGTCGAGATTGTTGGGAAGCAGTAGATCCAGGATGGCAAGACGTCGAGATAGAAGATCTAACAGCAAATCGACGATCAGCGAATAAGAGGGCCCTTGCGTTCATCAAGCAGAGTGTAGAGGACATTTATCTCGAAGACATTGGCGAGGTAAAGTCAGCAAAAGAAGCTTGGGACATTTTGAAGAGAAATAATTGTGAAAGAGACCCATTTCAACAGATTCTCTTGTTATAGTCGTTGATGCGGTTTGATAAGGAAGATGGTGTTGCCATGAGGGAATATATAGCTAAATTAACAGCTAGACACAGAGAAGTATCAAATACAGGCCTGGTTGAGTTCGAAGAAAGGACCTTGGTTCTACTTATTCTGATGGGTCTACCAGCAGAATATGATGGTGTCGTAAGACACACAGCAAGAGATGAGAAAAGTCTGACCCTGTCAAAGGTAAAGCCTATTCTCATAGCGGAAGAAACCAGGATAGAGCAAGAAAAGGAGCAAGCTAAAGCTCTACTAGCAAGAAAAACCCCGTATAAGCCTACAAATAGTGAAAAATCTTCATAAGAAAAGAAGGATGACAAACCACCTCATAGAAACTGCTTCAACTGTGGGAAGTTTGGTCATATGGCTAAACACTGTCGTCTTCCGAAGAAAGGCCAAAACCAAGACAAAAAGAAAGAAGATAAGAAACAAGAAGAACCAGAGAAGAAAGCGAGTGTCGCAAGTGCAAAACGGGAATATGTAGCTTTGTGTAGTACTAAAAGTGTAGCTAAAAACTGTAAAATAACTGAATGGTTGTTAGATGGTGGAGCTACAGACCACATGACATATCATCCAGAGTACATGAAAGCAATTCAAAATGTGAAAGGAACAGTGTCGGTCGCAGACGGAGAAAAACGAGACGTTGCTGGATCAGGTACTGTTGTGCTGTTGTGCTTCAACTTGTTGATGAATGTGGTGGAATAGATATAGGTTTAGAAAACACATTGTTAGTACCTAGATTGGATGTGAACTTGATTTCAGTAAACCAGTTAGTAAAGCGTGGGTACTTGGTGACTTATGCTTTAGATAAGGCTGAAGTAAAATCAAAAGCTGGTAAAGTAATATTCACTGCAATCAGAAGGGGTGAACTGTTTGTTGTTGATACCTTAAACAAGTTCAGTAAAGATGCTAGTTGTGCAAATGTCGAAACTGACGAGTATTCTAAGACTGTAAATGCAAGTGCACATAGGGCAACTTTCGAGTTGTGGCATCGTAAATTAGGTCACAGTTGTGAACAGGTGTTAGCAGATATCACCTTGTTGAATCTAGACAAAAGAAGCGTAGAAGAGAAACAGCAAATATGTGAAACTTGCGTTTTGGGAAAGGCAAAAAGGAAAAGGTTTGTTTCTAGAACTGAGCACAGAACTGAAAAACCACTTGATTTGATTCATTCTGATCTTGGAGGACCTATGACTCCTTTATCCTTAGGAAATGGGAAATATTATGTAACATTTTTGGATGATTATTCAAACTTTTG
This sequence comes from Isoperla grammatica, assembly GCA_945910005.1. Lineage (NCBI taxonomy): Eukaryota > Metazoa > Arthropoda > Insecta > Plecoptera > Perlodidae > Isoperla > Isoperla grammatica. The sequence goes on from OX246740.1 coordinate 15,860,715, forward strand.
CACTGTTGGGATACTAAAAAGTAAAGGCGAAGTATTCGAAAAGTTCAAAGTTTTTAAAGAGTCAGTAGAAGTATGTCATAGTCGTAAAATCAAATGCTTGTTGACAGATAATGGAGGAGAGTATACAGGAAAAGATTTTGAAAACTATTTAAAACAAAATGGTATCAGTCATAAAGTTACAGCACCATACACACCACAGCAAAATGGAAAAGCAGAAAGAATAAACTTGACTTTGTTAAACATGGTGAGGTGTGTGCTTGTTGAATCAGGTTTACCACAGTATTTTTGGGCAGAAGCCTTAAGCCATGCATGCTGTATCAGAAACATTTGTCCTTCAGTAGCAACAAAGGGAAAAATTCCGTTGGAAATATGGGCAGGAAAGGAACTGAGATTGGATGAGTTAGAGAGATTCAAGGAATTTGGATGCAAGGCGTTGATGACTGTAATCTCCGGACGTAAAAAGTTAGATGCGAGAGCAGTTGAGTGTGTATACCTAGGTTTTCAACAGGATGCTTGTGCCTATAGACTATGGAATATTCAGAAAAGAAAAATAGAGGTGAGCAGGAAAGTTGTCTTTGATGAAAACGGTTTTCCGTTCAAACGTGATAAGGGATCAAAACTGTCAGTAGATGAGAGGAAGGAAAATCTGTACACTTTAAGTGTCAGTAGTAGTGATGATGAGATACATGGAGGAGGGGAAGATAGAGAGATAAATGAAGAAAGAGTGGAAGATAGAGAGATAAATGAAGAAAGAGGGGAAGATAGAGAGGTAGAAGATGAAGAAAGAGTAGAGGATATAGAGGTAGAGGTAGAAGAAGAAGAAGATAATAGAGAGGGTGAAGAGGATCGAGAATTAGAACCAAATCTCAGGAGGTCTAATAGAGAACGAAAATCGAAGAAAAAATGTACAGGACCCTGTTGTAATGTTGTAAATTTAAACCTGGAAATTGAACCAAACAATGTAGAGCAAGCCTTGTCGGGCCGATATGTAGAAAAATGGAAAAATGCAATGAAAGAGGAAATGCAGAACATGATGGAAAACAATGTTTTTGAAGTTGTTGAGAGACCACATAATGTAAATGTCGTTGGGACCAAATGGGTGTTCAAAATAAAATCAAATGAAAATGGAAATGTCGATCGTTTTAAGGCAAGAATTGTAGCTTAAGGTTATAGTCAAGTGCCAAATGTTGATTATTTTGATGTTTATAGTCCAGTGCTAAGAAAGAAATCTGTAAGAGTTTTATTAGCTCTAGCTGTAGAAAATGGTTGGACCGTTGATCATTGTGATGTAAATTCTGCTTTCTTGAAAAGTCCGATCAAAGATGATGTTTATGTAGAACAACCAAAATGGTATGAAGAAACTGACAAAAGTGGTAAAGAATATGTATGGAAATTAAACAAGAGTTTGTATGGTTTACACCAATCAGGGCGTAATTGGAACACCTTAGCTGATAAGAAGCTACAGGCTTTAGGTCTGAAACGTTGTGTAAGTGAACCATGTATCTATGTAATGAAGGATGTTGTTGTAGGAATGTATGTTGACGATTTAATGATAATAGGCAAACATGAATTGGTGTCAAAGTTTAAGAAAAGATTATTTCTTGAAATGGATATAAAGGACCTGGGAAATGTGAAGCACTTGTTATCTATGAAAATCTGTAGAGATCACTTGTCAAAGTTGAAAGTTGATCAAGAAGGTCATGTTCAGAAAATGTTAACAGAATTTAACATGTCAGATTCTGCGAGTGTTTCAGCTCCAATGAGGTTAGGTTTTGTTACTACAAAAGAAGAAGGTAACTTCAATGAAACAGTATACAGAAGGGCCATTGGGCATTTATTGTATTTAGGCAAAGGTACGAGACCCGATATTTCACTGTCAATATGTAAACTCAGTCAAAAGTGTGTTCAACCTAAGATTTCAGATTGGGAGCAAGTCAAACATCTGTTAAGATACGTAAAGGGTACAGCCAACAAGGGCTTGGTATACAAGAAGGAAGGTAAACCCATTTATGTCTATTGCGATGCAGATTGGGGTAATGACAAGGAAGACCGCAAGTCAATTAGTGGTTTTGTTATTTTTCTTGCGAATGGACCAATTGTATGGCAGAGTAGAAAACAACGATGTGTAGCAAACTCGTCTACCATGGCCGAGTATTTAGCAATGTATGAAGTTGTTAAAGAGATCGTATGGTTAAAAAGTCTCTTTCAGGAGATAGGACAAGGAAGATTTGTTGAGGGACAAATACAAATATTTGTAGATAATCAGGGAGCTATGGAAATTGCTAAAAATGTTATAGTTTCTGATAGAACAAAACATATTGATATTGCATACCATGATATCCGAGAGAAGGTATTGGAAGGGGATGTTAAATTTATCTTTGTGAAGTCAGATGAAAATATTGCTGATATCATGACGAAACCTTTATCTGGACCAAAAACTAAAGAGTTTGTAAAGAAGATGGGTTTGGGGTAAAAACTATTAAGTTAAAGCATCGAAATTGTGCAAGTTTGAAATATGTCTTTGTATTGTGTAATAATTTGCAATTTCAGAGTTTGAAACTTTGTTTTTTATGTCATAAAGAAGTGTTTTTTTAAAACAAGTAAACGTCAAGGGGAAGTGTTGAGATTGGTGACACATCAGGTGACATTTACTTGTTGTTGTTGTTGTTGTTGTTGTTGTTGTTGTTGTTGTTGTTGTTGTTGTTGTTGTTGTTGTTGTTGTATTAACTATCTAAGTTGGTAATGCTGTAGCGGTATTCGAAGTTGTTAGCCGTTACGTTGGTAATAGTGTTTTTTCAGTATCCACCATTAAATCATCTTTCTTGGATGTCCATTTGTTTTCTCTGCAACCTAATCCTGTTAAAACAACTTAGGCCCGGTTTCACCAACGTATTTAAATCGGAGATTAGCTTGATCGGCGCCATCACCAACTTTCCATAAAAAAATAATCTTTCATTCAGTAAAAATATTGTATATTGTTATATTTCAGAATTTAGTAATTAATAAGCGTCAGTTTTAGAGTAGATATAAAATAGCCTAACATTATTGCAGGTATTTACACTCGACAATGTTATATGGTCATAATTCATACAATGATTAATATTCTGAAGTTTGCTACTTATTGTAACTTCATCGCAACGTTCATTTGTTCTTGTAAATAAACATGAAATCAAAACAAAGACTCAACAGATGGATCGAATATCCATTGTTGTACTGATCTGAAGACAGAGCATGGATTTATTTTGAGATAATAAACCTCGGCCATGGCCTTCTGTATGCATTTTGATAAAGGATCCAATAATGCATAACAAATGACTAATCATGTGTCAGACATTTATTGCCAATCTGAAAGAATTTTTGTTGGTGACGTTCTGAATACATTTTCTCGTTTTTCATGAAAATTAGTTTAAATATCAGTAATAACAGCATGATAGTTTATAGCTACTCGTAGCTGATACAAATTAATTACTCAATATTCTGGAATACAGCCACATGCAATGTTTTCAATACATGCAAAATTATTTGTTTATGTAAAGTTGGTGACAGCGCCGATCAAGCCAATCTCCGATTAAAATACTTTGGTGAAACCGGGCCTTAGGGCCGGTTTCACCAGCATTGACTTTTGTCGAGTTCAGCTTGAACCTGAATGTTACCAATTTGAAAAAATAATAACTTTTAAATATTTAATTTCTCACATATCTCGCATTTTTTTTGTTTGGGATACTTAAGTATTATCACTGCATGTTTATTGTTTACAGAGAGATGGAAATAATTTCTCACAATGCCACTTATTGCCTTTTGTAATACCATGAAGTTTAAAATAATCCATGTAAATGTTGGTATAGATGTTTGTTTACTCATAGTACAGATGTATTTGTATGTATAAATGAATAAACAAAAACTGCAAATGCATTGTTGGATAGAACCCTCGATGCCCACCGTTCAAATTTGTGATGATAATCTCCAAAGCAGTTTTGTCACTGCCTTCTGTACGTATTATGCACAAGCAGAGTACAAGTTATCCAGTAGGCAATGGCTAAACAATTGACTGTAAATATCTTTGACATTTATTACCAATCTGAGAAAATCTTCCTTCAATATCCTTCATATTTGCCATTAACAGGATACAATTGCATGCAAATGGGATTTAAATGTGTATTTTGTTTCACATAATTACTGAAACTGTCTGTTAATCGACGTATAAAGCTACACAATATCAATAAAACATTTCACTCTTCATGCAGTGGATTTTGCAGTTAAAAGTTGGTGCTAGTGTCGTTCAACTGAACTTGGCCAAAGTTGATCTTGGTGAAACCGGCCCTTAATCCTGCCCAAAACTAACAGTAATTACCGAGTGCGAAGTGGAAACCACATCCACTGACGAATTATTGGTGTTGCTTGTACAACAGTACCCACATCTGTACGACAATACATCGAAAGGGTTCAAGGATGAGATGCTTAAAAACAATTCGTGGAGGACAATTGCGTCCACCATGCAGTGGCCTGGTAAGTTATAGGTTATAGTAAGCCTAAAAGCCCAGTAATTTATTGATGAAACTGCTAAGATATGCATTACACTGTACCCCTAACCATTCTGTTTTCATTATTAAATTCCAGTTGAAGACTGCAAGCAAGCGTGGAAGCGCTTGCGTACTCGATACGGCCGGGAAAAGAAAAAAACAATAGGACCATCAGGGTCAGCTGGTGGTCCACCTCGCCCTGTCTGGGCAATGCTAGGGCAATAACACTTCCTGCAAAAGGTTGTAGAAAGTCGCAGGTGTGTTAGCGTATCACAATCACTTCGTATACCAAGGGCAGAAAGCGAGCTAAGTGAAGGCGACTTGAGTTAGTTCGCTATCGTATATCAAGGAAAGCCGGCTCGCTTTGGAGGTATTAGCTCGCTTGAAAAGTAGGCCTGACCTGGGCCTAACATCAAGCGCTTCGAGGTGTATATAAGGCCATGTCAAGTCGCTTTGAGGCCAAGTCGACTTGAGTTAGCGCGCTTTGCCGCCCTTGGTATACGTGGTGAATTATTAAATAAATAACAAAACTGGATTTAGTACCTTTGCTACTTTACAATCGTTACCTGTGGATAGGTCTAGAACAATCTACACTGAACAGTAGGGCCTATAATTAACAAAAAGTTGACAATATAACGCAGTAGAGTATGCATCGGTTTAGCATCTTTTATTTCTCTGCCTTCACAAGCGCCCTAAAGTGTATTATTAGCCCTACTGAAAATTACAAAAAATCTGCCTTGGTATTGTTGACATTTAGAAATACGGTTGGATTATGGGGTGACAGTTATCTAAGGAAAGTTTACTAATGAAACTTGGTATTTTATCATAGGCTAAAAATAAATAATTATTTGCATATCATATAGTTAAAAACCTGTATAATATCTCAAAAATTGCCTACAGCTAACCTCTTTGTTCGTCACATCATGTTTGATTACTTTCCGACTGGGCAGTGAATCTGATCCTTATCAAATATATTTCTTTCTGTTTTCAGAACTACAGGAAGTATTGATGTCCCTCGCTCAATGTTCTCGCCATCCCCACTAAGCCAGGGCAGCAGCAGCTGCAGTCTTCCTGCCTCATGCAGCAGTAGCAGCACCAGCCTGCCTGCGGCCTCGTTCAGCAGGTGTTCGAGTGCAAGTAGCAGCATCAGCCTTCCTGCCTCATTAAAAATTCCTAGTACCACAAGCCCAACTCCTACCGTACCAGCAAGCCCTCAGCAAACATCTTCAATTATATCTTTCCCATCAACTTCCAATGCCTGCGCCCCCCACCCCCCTCCCCTTGGTCCTGACGAGTTTTTTAAAAAGAAGAAGGCAAAGCTCGATGGCATAGAAATATCAATAAAAGACTCGTTGGCGGTGTTTGCAGCAAGGTCTGCTCCTCAAAAGAAGGGGGAGAATGAACTGTTTGCCCAAAGCATTGCTGCCATGCTGGACCGCATGGACAGACAAAAATGCAATGCATTAAAACTTAAGATTCTCCAGATGTGCGTCGAAGAAGATACCTAATTAATTTAGATTAGAATTAGAAAACAGTCGCATCCGTGACGTATCTACCTTATAATACACAATGTTATAAGTAGTAAGCTAGCATTTGTTTGCATTTAACATAATTTTCTTTATTTCTAGTATTATTTAATTCGGCATAAGAAAAGTAGCCTTTATACACTTATTTTTTAATCAGTTTGTTTTTTAAATGAAAATGTTCAAGCAGTATTATCATGTGTATTGATTTGCCAACATGTTCTTTAATTACATAAATTCAGCTCTTAGGGCCCAGTATTATAATTGCCCAGTTAAACATTTAGCCCACTGCTAACTCCGAAAACAAGTTAGCAGCGAGCAAATGTTTAGCGGCGCATTATAAGTTGGTCTTAGGTAGCTTACCTTACATTACATACATTGTATTTCATTCTACCTATGGTGGTGCACATCCCCGATTTACCATCATATATTGCCACTCAACTTCTCCCTCCCGCGTCAGAAAATAGTCTGCTAAACTATCATGCAGAGCAACAACTTCACGTGGTGAGTTATTGGCTCCCAGCCTTTCAATGTCTCGCATCCCACAAATTGCTTGATTATCATGACGCCATTGTTCTGGAACAAGTTGGCCATCCTCGTTGTATTGATCAGCATAATTTGGAGGACAGTAGCGACGTTGATTGTTTGGCATAGCAATTTCCTCCTTCTTGATGAAGTTGTGTATACATAGCGTTGCCCGAACAAACTTCTCGACGTTCTCGGGGTCAGCGACTGTTGTAGTTCTCAAAACCCTCCAGCGATTAACTAAAATTCCAAATGAATTTTCTATAATCCGACGAGCCCGTGACAGTCTATAGTTGAATACCTTTTTATTTTCAGGCAAAGGTCCAGTGCGCCCAGGGTAGGGTCTCATGATTGTAGATTTGAGAGGAAATGCCTCATCTGCTACAAAGTAGTAAGGGAAAGACTGCATAGTCTTGGGTAGGTACGTGTTGTCTGGCACATCCAAGGTGTTTGACTCTAGAGCCTGACCAAATGAAGACTCTTTAAATATCCCTCCATCACTCTGGGACCCTGGAGATAGAAAATTGGCACTTGTTTATAAAGTTAAAAGTTAATCCTGCATTTTGTTTTTAACCATCACGAAAACATTCTTCACTTACCATAGGAACCGACATCAACGATTGTGAAACAATAGTTCCAGTCACAGGCTGCCAGCAACACAAGGCTAAAATTCTTTTTGTAATTAAAAAAAACAGAGCCAGAATTTGCTGGAGCCTGGATAGAAACATGTTTACCGTCAATGGCTCCTATACAGTTGGGCATATTCCACCGTTGATTGAAGCCTGTTGCTATGTCCTTCCAGTCTTGTTCTGACGGTTTTTTCATATAAATCGGGCACAGCACACTCCAAATTGCATCGCATGTCTCTTTGACTACTTGAGATGCCGTAGACTTTCCAACATAAAAATCCCAGGCCAAAGATGCATAGAACCGCCTTGGGATAAATATCTAAAAAATAACATATAAAATAACTAAAAATGTCTCTTTAAACTTTTCTGACATGTTGAAGACAAGATTCTCTAATTTAATTGGAGGGACCATTTAAGCGTGTTGTACTAATGTGTAATAATAACTAATAATGAAGTCGTTTGTATACACTTACTTTAAAGTCATAGCCAATCTATGTTCTGGGGTGAGAGCCTGTCGTCTGCTTCTCTTCAATAGCCTGGGTTTTACCATTTTAAGTAACTTGTTAAATTGCGCCACAGTCATTCCGGTGTACAAAAAAAATTGATCGTGGTCGTTTGCTTTTATGAACTTAAAAAGGTGTTCATAGTGACCCTGGTTTTGACGATACCTAAGTAGAGGTCTTACCGCCCACCTTCTTAATCTACTCCTCTGCTTATTTAAATGCTGATAACTTAGAGCAATGGTTATCAGCCACGAAAACATAAACACATAATCTTCGTAGTCATTCATTGTTTAGACAATTACTACTGAAACTAGGAAAGAATGTGTTTACTTCCATGCGTTGATAGCTCCTGTCAAAAATCAACCATCAACAGCTGGTTGTATTTGGCGGCAAGCCGCGGCCTTCTAAATTTCCCACAGGCTTGCGGTGACGTTACGCTGTGCTTGCGCTATGCCAATCGTGTGTTCGATCTGTTATTACGTTGCGCTTGAATTGTGCTATGCTTGCGCTACGCCAATTGTGCGCAGAAAGTCCGAAAGCCACGCGCAACAAAATGCTAAGCGAGCCATGGTAAAGAAACCCACCATAGGTGGGCTGCTGTCGACAAGTTAGGGAAACATTGATGATGACGTTGTTTTGGAAAATGTTTTGGATACGCCAATGTCAATAGATGATCATTTACGTTTCTAGTCTACATAATTGAGATTTCTTTTAATATAGCCTTATAGGTCTATATAGGCCTAGACGTTATGCAAATGCATATTTTGTATTTGTCGCCCTCCACCTATGGCATGGCTGCCATAGGTATAATTAGTGATAACAATGTTTTAGGTGGATACTGCTAACACTGTTCGGGTATTGCTGCCGATAATTTGTGAATCCATTGTTGATATCCCTTTGCCTAAAGATTGATTGATATTTGGGTTTAACGTCTCATTTTTTGCAGCTTGGCTAATCGAGACGATGAGTGGGTGAAATATGAAGATGAAATAGGGTGCTGTTTGGAGGAAAGGGGCAAGTAGGAGGGCGGGGAGGATAGGCGAAGGGGGAGGAAAAGGGAGTGGGGAGGCTGTGGACTGCATTTCGTCTGAATTCTCCTCCTCGACCTGTCCGGCTAGGGTGGCGCTACCAGAAGCATACGCTTCCGCCGGCATAGCTTCAGGAATCATCAAAGCTCACAAACCTGCCCACCACGATAAGGTAGCAGTCCATGGGCAGGCTATGCCTAAAGATGATAATGTAAGTTTATATATTAGCATATCTCGTGGGGTAAGAGGTAAATCTGATTAAGTCCACATTTGACCATTATGCATGTTTGGTATGTAAAAAATCCAAATTTCCACGTCTGTCTATTGCAAAACTGTTTAAGTCCAACACTAGTTCTAATAAAATACGAATAGCAGTTTCTGTTTTGAGTAAGTCCACTGTGTACATTATGCTGAGAGCTTAAACTGGTTAAGTCCAGTTACTTGCAAGTATTTACTTTTAGCTTTGATAATTTGGAAGCAAAAAGTGATTAAGTCCATTACATTTTGAGCAGCCCGCGGGCAGAAGGATACGGTTAGTTACTTCAAGGCGGTGCATTTGTGACATTTGTTGACATGTGAAGCATCTGAAGGTTCTCTTTACATTCTGTAAGTATTAAGATGTATTATTCTAATTATATCTAGAACTCCATTCTTCAGCATCACTGCTTTAAATACCTGTTGCGAGGTGCATAATAGTAATGCAAAACACATGATTACTTAGGCCTAGACCTACTAATTGAATGCACTGTTTGTTTGTTTTTAGGTTATGGCTTGTCAGTGTGTATCATAAAGCCATTATGACAACTAAACCCAAGAGAAAATGTGTGGGAAAACGTCTAAATAACACACAAATCGAAGAATCACTAAATAGAGACGAGAGCGATGATGAATTCGACATTAATGATTTACCAATCATATTTAATTTCCCAACAGCTGATGAAGGTAGGCACTTGAGCCTATAGGGCCCTAGCACAGGCTATGTAGGTATTTTATTATGTATCATGGTCTAGGCTCTAGGCCTACAACACACCTAGGAATTAAGTAGGCCTAGGCTAAGCCTTTAGTCAGGGAGAAAATATTTGAACGAAAGTTGTGTAGGCCTGGCCATTACTCTGGGAGAAAGAGTTCAATGAAAGTTGAGTAGGGCCTAGGCCTAGGTCTACGCTTTCGTCAAGGAGAAAAGAGCCTTCGTAGCTATATCAGTTTCAACTTGGAGAATCATAGACGTGTTCTGTTGAATACTCACGTTAGCAGTTGTGAACGTACACAGAGGACAATTATTAAAGTACACCTTTTTGTTTTTGCAGAAAATAATGCATCCCAAGAGATAATTGCAGAGGTTATCTTGACCAACGCTCAAGACAGTGGAGATGATCTTAACTTACACCAAAACAGTGATGGGGATGTAAACGGACCGGTGCACGAAGACTATGGAGACGATCTCACCTTACTGCAAGTTGGTGGAGAGGATGTAAACGGACCGGTGCACGAAGACTATGGGAACGATCTCACCTTACTGCAAGTTGGTGGAGAGGATGTAAACGGACCGGTGCACGAAGACTATGGAGACGATCTCATCTTACTGCAAGTTGGTGGAGAGGATGTAAACGAACCGGTGCACAAAGACTATGGAGACGATCTCACCTTACTGCAAGTTGGTGGAGAGGATGTAAACGGACCGGTGCACGAAGACTATGGAGACGATCTCACCTTACTGCAAGTTGGTGGAGAGGATGTAAACGGCCAAGTAAATGAACATGATGACGACGGTCAAAACTTACAGCAAGATAATGGAAGTGTATACGATAGTAATGAAAGCGAGGGTGAAGAATCGGATACTCACAGCGATCGAGGTACTCGTCACAGAAAAAGCAAACCGGATACGTGGAAAAAGAATACTACAAAACGCAAGAGAAGTCTTAGGAAAGAATATATCGCTAAAAACGTTACATATGCGGCTAAATGCCCCCAAGTAGTACACTGCGAAACATGCAAGTTCAAGTGCACAGACAAATTTACCGAAAATGATCGCAAAGTAAAATGCAAAGATTATTGGGAATTGGCTGGTTACAATCGGAAGAAAGACTTCTTAATTAATCTTGTTACATCTTCAGCACCCAAACGTAGAAGACCAAGAGGCAATGGGAAAGAACGAGCCAATTCAAAGGTATACCATTTTCAGAAACAATCAAACATGTTAAGAGTATGCCAATCATTCTTTTTAAAAACCCTAAACATAAGTCATGGACCTGTGGACACAGCCCTTAGGGGAAAAGGGGAATCTGGGACATTCACATCCAGAGACGAAAGAGGTAAGAAAGAGCCTGGCAACAAACTTCTTCCCGATCAACTACAGCAGATTAAGTCCCACATCGAAAGCTTTCCAAAAATGGAGTCGCATTACTCCAGGAGTGAAACTAAGAGGCTCTACTTGGATAGCAAACTAAGCATTCGGAAGATGTTTGAGTTGTATTGTAAGAAATACACTTTGTGGATGGTGTTGCTGCATGTTCGCAGAACAAACACCGAGATATTTTCTGCAACAATTACAACTATTCATTTTTTAAGCCTAAAAAGGATCAGTGCGCTGTATGTGCTAAGTTCACTGCATTGTCTGAGGAAGACGGCGAAGGTGACATTGAATACACGACTCACATTAACAGGCGAAATATGGCAAATGCTTTAAAAAATGCACATAAGCAACGGGCAAAAGCAGATGCAAATTTTCAATCTGTTACTTTTGACCTAGAAAGTGTGCTTCAAATACCATCAAGCGATATTTCCCCTATGTATTATTCTCGTAAGATTTGTGTTTATAATCTCACAGTTTACGAAACATCTCCTCCAAATAATGCATACTGCTATGTATGGAGCGAAACTCACGGCAAAAGAGGTAGTTCAGAAATTGGGACATGTTTATTGAAGTGGCTGACTCAACTCCCTGACAACGTAACGGAAGTATCGATGTTCTCGGATACGTGTGCAGGTCAAAACCGGAACCAGAATGTTGCTGCCCTAATGATGTACACAGTACAGAAGTCGAACGTTAAAATAATCGAGCACATATTTTTAGAGAGTGTCCACTCCCATATGGAGTGCGATTCCATGCATAGTGCTATAGAAAACAGGAAAAAGTTTGTATCTGTGTACACAATCCAAGATTGGATAAATATTTTTCGGTCAGCGCGATCCAAACGTAAACGAAAGGATGCTCTACCGTACTTTGTGACATTGCTTCAGTTTGCCGATTTCTTAGACCTAGAAAACTTGGCCGAAGGTATGATGAAGAACAAAACCCTAGATGTGGAGAAAAATAAAGTGAATTGGTTAAAGGTCAAGGGTTTCAAGTATGATGCAGCTTTGCCCGGTATTTTGCAATATCGCTATGACTATGATGGGGTCTATAAGCAGATCCGAGTTTCACGAAAAGGAAGACCTTCACTACCAGCAGACCTAAAAACCAAGTACACGGAAAAACTGCCTATAAGTACACAAAAAAAGGCTGACCTTGTTCGGCTATGCACAACCAGAGCCATACCGGAAGAGTTTCATGGATGGTATGCAGCTTTGCCAACTTCGACAAGAGTACGAGATGCTGCTCCAGAACCCGGAGTGGAAAGTGATGAAGATAATAGCAATCTCTGAGATTTCACTGTATTCGCTGTATTTCACTGTATGTATGCACATCTACTCGATAACTTAATTTCTGTGACGTTGTCAGAATTTTCTTTGGTTTGTCGATAAGTTGGACACCGGGCAATATCTTACGTCTTAAAACCGAGAACTCTTAAGTTAAACCTAAAATCTCATTCATTTATGTTGACGGTAACTAAATAGGCCTACAAAGTTTTGTGTGTTCCAATGTCTAAAGTGGCTGACTTTCTGCAAGTTATACTAAAGCGAAAAAAGAAGAAGAAGAAACACATCTCAGTATTTTTTCAAGTGACTTAACTAATGTAATCTACCATCATAATAAAATCTAACAACTTGCATTACAACTGGGCTTACTTTGATTTTAAAAGTGAATAAGTCCCTCTGAACATAATCCCTGTCCAAACCAAAACTGCTAGACACACCAGAGGGGAAACCATTCGGTTCTCAGCCAACGAATCATCCTGAAGATGGCAAATGCGATTTTGCCGAAACGTCGAGACAATGACAATGGCCCATTTCTGGGCCAGCAACCAGTCTCAAGAGAGCAAGCAACGTGGACAGCAACCCGAGAACCTATTATTTCATATATATATATATATATATATATATAAATAACTAAAACATTATCTATCAGTAAAATTAATGAGTTAGGTCCCTACCCTTGGTCAAACCCTACGCCTAGGCCTACACATAATACTGGTTTGCAAGCCTATGCCTAGTGACTAGGCCTAGGCTAGGCCTCTGCCTATCCTAGGCTTTGGCAGTAGTAAGATCTGAAGGCCTAGGCCTAGGCCACTAATAATGTGTGGGCTAGGGCCTAGGCCCTACCTTTTGAACACATCTTGTTACCAGTGGGTCGAATCTTTTACTTGGGACCTACGGCTTGGCCTAGGCCTACACTCCTAGTCATAGGCCTGGTCCTAGGCATAGCCTTTGCCAAGGGTTAGCTCTACATGTAACAGCCTTCCTCTAGGTCTAGCCCTAGTCCTAAGAAATCTAATGTGTATATTATATTTCATTTCCAGGTATATGATTGATTCTGGTATTGGTACTTGACAAGTAAACCGATTTCTAACTGCCATGAATATTCCAAATGTATCCGAAAGCCATATGAAAAGTTATGAGAGAAAAGTAGGCCCAGCAATCAAGAAAGTTGCTCAACAAACCTGTTTAGAAATGGCTGAACTTGAGAAGCAGGCCCATCTAACACATACTAAGTCACTACTAGCTAGTACAAGCCTAGACAGTGAAGCAAACCCACCCACAAACCCACCTTGTACATCTACTACAGAAGCCCAGCCTACGGATAGTCCTACTTACAATCCAGGGCCAAAAGCTGTACTTGACTTACCCACTAAGGCTACCTGGTCATTGGTACCTCTATAGCAACATTTCCCATTTTCACCGGCGAACAACGCCTGCTCAACTCCAGTTGACTCTAAATCAACAACACCACTGCTCAACGTCACCCATCATACCTTACGAAAGCCATATACCCCAACACACAGGCTTAGTCCTATCTCTACAAGCCAGCTGGAGACCGCTGGAGCCAGCCAGCTTTCTGAATTTTTCGTTGAATTAGGACGAATATTGACTTTTTCACGTCATGGCGTAAGTTCACAGAAATTCGCGTTAACACAAAATCAAAATTTCGCTAGAAACGTGTTCCCTTATCTACAAAACGTCGAGATCTCGAGCTCAAAGTTTTAAAAGTTCCATGATTGATTAATGGGGCTTAACGTCTCATATTTATGCAACGATGGCTAATCAAGACGATGAGCGGGTGATAATGAAGATGAGAAAGATGATAATGAAGAATAAAGCCACATCCGAATCAGATCCATTGTACGTCGCGTGAGTCGTCATAGTGGGAGGAAAAATATTCAATGGGACAGTGGGGGGGGGGGGGGGGCAAGGGGATTGGGGTGTGGACTGCACTTCGTCTGACTTCTCCTCCTCGACCAGTCCGGCTTGGGTGGCCCTACCAGAAGCATACGCTTCCGCCGGCATAGCTCTCGGGATCAACAAAGCACACAAACCTGCCCACCACGATAAGGTGGCAGTCCCTGGGCAGGTTTAAAAGTTCCATTTCGTTTTATCGCAAGGTACGAAATTTACGCAATCACTTCAACTTATTATGTGTGTCTATTTGTGTGTTGTACCACTCAAAAAAACAAATCAATTAGCTTATAAGGCGCAAGTCCGATATCGCGATATGTACAATAGGGCAAAAACATGATTTTATCAACCTCGAAGCGAAAATATAAATTTGAAGCTGAACACATGTGTAATATTTCAAATTGAAGCTTACATATTGTACTTTCAGAATCATCAAGGTTCATTGGATATGCACTTGTATATTTGATAATATGACACTTGACGTGCACTGATATTCGTTTATTTAACTTTTTTACATTTTCCAATATAAATTGTAGAACAATGTTAGTGATTAAAGAAGGGTATATAGATATGAAATGCATTTTTAATTTGGTTCTACATAATATATGCAACAGCATATACCAGTATCATAAATGTCTCAAAACACAACATGAAAAGCAATTTGGGAGATGGGTATCTTTTTTGAAAATAGTAATGGTACGTCTGTTACTACAAGTTACTATTTGGTTCTGAGTAACTCAAAGTCAAATAATTTTAAAACTTTGTTTTAAAAGTTACTTTATGGATTTGAATAGGTAGTAATTTTTGTATGAACTTACTAGCGTGTTTAGTTGATATGTTTGTGGTAACTGACGTACATTTAACACTAACGGACGTACCATGGTACGTCTGTTACCACTCTTTTACTTTTCATGTGCCAAATTGTTATTCAAATTTCTTCCTTAAAAAGTGTATTAAACTACCACTAGGATAAGATCAAAGGTTTCTTGTTAAAAATGGCTTCCAACCACCTGTTTTCGGTGATACTATTTTTATCTGTGAGTGGATTCTTGGAAATATTGGTGCTCCATTAGCAGTCAATTATTAACAGGTAAGTAAAATAACAACTTTAAGGGGTGGTTTACTTGTTAATCTAAATATAGTACATACTTAGGACAAGGAGTAAAGTAGGCCTAGGAGTTGTGCGCATGCTAGATTTGCTATACTCCCAATGATGTAAGGGCTAGCCTACAGGCCTGAATATCCACATGGCTTGACATTTGAATGTACTATTTAAGCCTTTTTTGAAATAAAAGACTTGTGGACTAACAAGACCCTGTTTTTTTTCTTAAACGATATTTTAACATTAGAGTTGGTAAATAATGCCACTTACTGGTGCTGAGAAACAAAACAGGTACCGAGAACGTAGAAAACAGTCCAGAAAATACGAAGAAGATAAAAAGAAGGATGCTGTAAAGAAAACGGAACTGCGAGGAGTAATGAAAACAAAAAAAAGGGAATGGCAAAATTATCGGAAGAATGGAAATGCAAGGATTAAAGAATATAAAACAAATAAAAGATTCAAGCCAATGTGTGAGTGAAGGAAGGAGGAAACGCTATGAATGCAGCTATATACAAAACTCCACAAGCTTTATTATTATTATTAATGGGGCTTAACGTCTCATATTTATGCAACGATGGCTAATCGAGACGATGAGCGGGTGATAATGAAGATGAGAAAGATGATAATGAAGAAACAAGCTTTGGGGAAAGCTGTTTTTAAAGTGAAGAAGAGTTTACCAAACTCGCCAAGAAAGAGAAAGGTCGTACTTGTACGTCTGGCCAAATCTGCGGGGATTCCTGTTGCGCGTTCATTATTACACATAAAAAAGTCATGCACGTAGTCTGAATCCTGAAATCGAATCATTAGTAAAGACATTCTACCTTTGAGATTATATATCTTGGCAAGCGCCTGGGAAAAAAGACAGAGTTTTAATCCGTGAGAGGAATGTAACTGGGCAAAAGACAAAACACTACATTCAAAAACGTTACCTTATAATGTCCATAAAGAAGCATATCAGTGTTTTCTCTTAGAGTTTATGACACTCAAATTGGACTGTCCAACAACAGCGGCCAAAACAAGTGGATACCTTCACCCATTTGCCGTTTACTGTTTGCGTATGTCAATACCATGAGAATGTAAGGCTGTTACTTGAAGCCCTAAATCATATTTTGAATGTACCAACCTCTTTCCGGGAATTTATCAGCATTATAACTTGTAACCACGATAACTTATCCTGCATGAGTATGCAGTGTAATGCATGCAAAAACAAAATGCATAACATTCATCCACGATTAACAGTTGTTGATCCAGAAAGGGATCAAAATGTAAAATTCTATCAATGGAAATCAATTGAAGGTAAATCATCCAAAGTGGAATTAATCAAACCGCTTGAGGAAATATTTGAGGAATTAAGTGTGCAAATACAACCATTCCTACTTCATACATTCATCAAGCGACAACAGTCACAAAATTTTGAAAATTTAAAGAAAAGTGTAATAAAGTAAAATTAATACAAGAATGCGTACGGCAAACATTTTTATATTTCCATAGCTCATTAAAGAAAATAAGGTGTTTTTAAACAACTTCCCGGAAACACTTCAAAACTAAAAAATCGATTTGTGATAGAATACGGGTAAACCTTTTGGCTTAACAATGTAAACTGCAAATGTCAGTGTTATATATTGAACAAAATAGTTTTACTAGATGGTCCATGTTTCTAGGGGTCAGTCATTTAATCTGCTGCCTGTTGACTTGTTCCAGATCAGGGAACAATGTGAAGCTGATGAAACTAATGATGTCTGGACCACTAACAACAACATGCAAACAATTGAAGACTTAATAACGGATGTGACCAGGTGCAGGTGAAATCATCTAAAGGGGTCCCTTCTAGCCTGCGACCTGTTATCTGCCGTCTTCCTACTGGAAGTGCTGAGGCGATCCTCTATAACTGGCACCAAGGCCAATACGTCGGCGCCAGAGATAGTGGCGGTCACATATGTAGGAACTTTTGGTATGTATCTAGTAAGTAGGTAGTACTTCTACCTACTTAGTAGTAGTAGTAGTACTAGGCCTACTACTACTACTACTACTACTAATACTACTACTACTAGTAGTAGTACTAATACTACTGTTTGCTAAATGCTGATTGGCTCCCGCCTACCGGAAGTCGTTCGTGTATATAAAAAAACTGTCTGTTTTACCTGGACGCAGTCAGCGTCATGGTTATTTATCAATAAACATTATCTCTACTAATTGAGTTTGTGCCTGACTACAAATTCATTATAGTGGCGAAAGCCAAATTGGACCCAAATAAACTGGCTGCTATCTGTGGTAAGCAAATTTAGAACCACATGCACAACTTACATCTTGTACTTAAGAGGCTTGGGTGCGGACACCGAATTCTCGTACATAGCCCTTACACCCACTTTTAAGACTACAGTATTTTCTTTGTAGTTGGGTTTATTCTATTTTTAGTTAGCTTGCTACTCAAAATGATGAACCATGGAAACTGAGCATTCACCGACATTTCGTCTGAACTACATCAAACATCTTCAGGGTGACCCATGACTTAAACCTGAGTGACGCCACAGTCACCCTGAGGATATTTGATGTAGTTCTGACTAAACGTATAATAACCATCTTATTTTCTATCTGCAAAACATAACTATTTATATAACCCTACAAATACAATGCAATTAAATGTGGGATACAACTGCGCCTACAATTTTGTTTCTTGTTTTTCAAATTACGTAACACACATTTTCCCAGACTTATCTAAGGAGAAGATCCTCATGTCTATTAGAAACAAGATAAATCATTTGTCAACAAAGAGTCACCACCTGATCAAAGGTCAGATTGTTTTACTCCATAGTCCAGCATCAAATGGAATCCTGTGCAATTTCGAGGAAAGAGTATAGCACCATATACCAATGTGTTCATAAGGTTTTACAGTATTTAGCGCACTTTGGTGCCAGAGCGATATCCGCGACTGAGGGCGGGGGCGGTGCCCCCAATTTTGACTACGCATTGCATAGAATATCGCTCAAATACGGCCAAACGGTTGGTCTGACAACGAACGATTTCCTTGTCACAATTATTCATGTACGGTACATACTGCGAAAGATATCGTCAATTAAGTATAAAATTAATATATTCTCAATATATAAAACCATGGGACAACTATATATTATCAAAACATTACAAACACATTCATACACGTATAGAAAGTTCAGAGTGTTGCTATATCGGTGATTTTTTTTTTCATAATTTTATCTTCAAGCGATTGGTATTAGTGAAGTATTAAAGACAAGAATGCGCGGGGCTTTTGTGCGCCCGCAAAACACAAGTGTAATGCATAGAAGCATTGGCAATCATAATATTGTACTATTTCGAAAGAAAAGTAGGCCTACACTTATATCTTCGTTTTAGCTTGTAAAATAATAATTTGGATGGTGCCAAGCTCCAAAATTATGCGTTTTCGTTATATTACATTTACATTTCAAGAGGGAGAGAGATGGATTAATGGGGCTTAACGTCTCATATTTATGCAACGATGGCTAATCGAGACGATGAGCGGGTGATAATGAAGATGAGAAAGATGATAATGAAGAATAAAGCCACATCCGAATCAGATCCTTTGCACGTCGCGTGAGCCGTCATATGGGAGTCCAGCAAGGGAGGGCAGGGCCAAGTGGGAGGAGAAATATTCAATGGGACAGTGGGGGAAAGGGGATTGGGGTGTGGACTGCACTTCGTCTGACTTCTCCTCCTCGACCAGTCCGGCTTGGGTGGCCCTACCAGAAGCATAAGCCTCCGCCGGCATAGCTCTCAGGATCAACAAAGCACGCAAACCTGCCCACCACGATAAGGTAGCAGTCCGTGGGCAGGATTTACATTTCAAACTATACCTTTTTAACCATAATTTACTTATTACATACATCTTGGAGGCACGAATGACCCTCGCCGTTCAAAGCGCCCAAATTCCAAAAATCAATCAATCAATCATAGGCGTTTACAAGTTATACATAAAAAACAAAATGGCCGACTCTCATGAGGTTTTTCCTATTTATCTTCACAATCGTGCATTTTTTGGCAAAACTTAATATGACAAAAATTGTTTCTAGTAAAATTCGACACACATATAATACTTGGATATTTTCATAGGAAGTACTACTTACGTACAAATTTAATTTTTGTATGTGTGTATCTGAACTCAAATGTCCAAAACTTGGCTCCCGTTCGCTTCTTGATGAAGCAACTGTGACCTTAGGGAGTGGTCTCATCTCTTCTTTTAAGCTTATAAAATAATAATTTTGATGGTGCCAAGCTCCAATGATAGTCGTTTACGAGTTGCATGTGAAAAACAAAATGGCTGCCACTTCAGGTGGTTTTGGCAATTAATCTTCATAACCGTACTATTTATGACAAAATCTAACATTGCAAAAAATATTCCTTGTAAAATTCTACATACAATTCATATTCAGGTATTTTCATATGATTTATCATTTACCTACAAATTTAGATTTGTGTATGTTAATCTGTACTCAAATGTACAAGCATTGGCTCCCCTGGGCTACTTGATGAAGCAAGTATGGACTATGGGAGTGGGCTCAATCTCTTCCTTTTAACTTACAGAATATTAATTTCGATGGTGCCAAACTCAAGTACTAGGCGTGTAAGCACGCAATTTTGATCCTCTGTTAAACATTTTGTTCCCACCGAAGTAGATCTCGATGATGTGCATGTGTTGGATCCTATCCAGTATTTTTCACGATATATTCCAAACACATTGTTAGAGCAAATGGCAGCCATGACAAATCTGTGGGCACTACAAAACGGTACAGCGAGGTTTGAGCCCACCTGTTTGGAAGAAATCCAAATTCTGATAGGCCTTCACATTGCTATGGGAAATTTGAACATGCCTCGTTGCAATGTGTATTGGGATAGAGCTTTGGGAATTGGACTCTTAAGGGATAGCATGACCCTGAAATGATTTTTTAAATTGCGTTCACATCTCCACTTGGTCAACAATTTGGAAAGAGATGAAAGTAATAGTGATCGATTTCATAAAGTTATACCAATATCCGTTCAAGCAAGGTGTAAGCAGCTAGAACTTGAAAAAGATTTGTGCATTGATGAACAAATGGTTCCCTTTCGGGAAAGTTAATGTCAAACAGTACATTAGGGGCAAACCAAACCCATGTGGCATCAAAATCTTTTTGCTGTGTGGAAGAAGTGGGCTAGCGTATGACATTGTTATTTATCAGGGCCCAAAAACCGAGATTGACCCAGAGTCTCTGAAATCGTTTGGTTGGGGGGCTGCTACAGTGTTGCACCTTGTTGCCAGAATTGAAAAACGTAATCACTGTTTGTTCTTTGATAACTACTTCACTTCGTACCACTTGCTAGAGGTGTCGCACACTAAGGGCATTCAAGCTGCTGGAACAGTTCGAGTGAACAGATTCGAAAATCCTCCCCTGCAAAGTGATAAGGAATTCAAAAAATTGCAGCGAGATGCTTAACTAGTAGAGATGGGAAGATCGCAATGGTTAAGTGGTTCGATAATCGTACCGTTGTCTTGGCATCGAATTTCATAGCCATTGGGAAAACCGATGAAGTAGAAAGGTGGGATAAAAAACAAAACAAAATTGTTTAAGTACAGCGGCCAGAGATAGTCAAGCTGTACGATTCCTCAATGGGAGTTGGACAAGATGGATTTTCTGATTGGGCTGTACAGAATCTACATCCGCTCAAAAAAGTGGACGTTGCGTATGCTGTTCCACGCAGTTGATTTGGCTCTGACTAATGCCTGGCTAGAATACCGCAATGATGCGGAACAAAAACTTGCGAAGAACAAGGTTTTAGACCTACTTCATTGTCGTATGCTCGTAAGTGAAACACTTGTGCGGGCACATAAGACCGTTTCCCCTTCCAACAAAAAAAGTGGCAGACCGAGTTCCGCTGTACCAGAAGAGATGCGAGTACCGGCAGCGCGAAGAAAGTACGAGCAACGACCAATCGCCGCAGTGCAGTTGGACTACACCGACCATATGCCAGAATTTGATGGCAAAAAAGAGGCAAGTAGGTGCAAGAAAATAGGCTGCAAGAAAAAAAACCATTTTCAGTGTGAGAAGTGTAAAATCCATCTGTGTCTCTGTAAAGAGAGAAACTATTTCAAAGACTTCCATCGAAAGAAAACGGTGAATAGAAGTGTAAATGCTATTTTATATTCCTACATTATCCATATTATTATAAAAAGAAAGCTTTCTTGAATTTGTATACATAAACTAAAATAAATACAATCAAAATTGGTTTTCAAGAATAGTAATCTGTATCCAATTATTTGCATTACACTACATTGTATATTTACATTAGTACATATGTGTATCCATTTGTATACATACACTAAAATAAATATCAAAATTTGGTTTTCAACAATGGTAACAATAGTAATTTGTTTCCTGACTATCCAGCAATCATGTGTATACTTATTTTCAAAATAAATTTCAATTACTATTTTGCAACTACAAATGGCATTGTCCATTAAATTGGACATCAAAAAACAACCTGACCCCCCTCAAAAAAAAAAAAAAAAACATGTTTAAAGCTATAAAATTTCATATTTTTTGGCACTTCTTTAAATAAATAGCCATTGAATGGGCTAGGGCTAGGGTAGGTGTAGCTCTTCTCAAAATAGCCTAGACTCTTAAAGGTAGGGTAGGCCTAGGCCCTGTGTGCCTAGAATGATTTTAAGTCGAGGTTTCCTATCCTCTAGACCACCATGCCTTTACACCTACGCCTAGGCCTAGGACCTAGCAGTTTTCTTAATAAGCCCTAATGTGCAGAATATTATGGTGAGTGATCCTATGGCATTTGCTCATACAATTTCGGCCTGTGTCCTATGTTGTCCTAGGCCGAACTGTCCAATTGGGCAAGCAGTTGGCCTCTAATACGTAGGCCTAAGGTGACGGGCCAACCTGTTAACCTAATTCAATATTGGTTACGTTGATACTTGAAAGTAACCTGCCTGAAAAGTTGCCAGGGGCGGTTGAAATGATTTCACCCTAGCCTCTGAAGCCTTCCCACACATGAAATAAGAACAGGCTAGAATTCATAGTCGGCCCCTGCACCTAGGGGCACCCATTGGTACCAAGGTAACAGTTGTTTGCATGTTATTTTCCACATAGAAAACAAATCCATAGCAGCAATGGCTTCGTATGCCTGTCTACACTGGACCACCTTACACTGGTCACTGGCCAGTGTAAAGTGGATGCAGAAAATAGAATTATGTAAAGGGGTGAATGGTATAAACATATTCAAAAGAGCGGCTACTACGTACACTGGCTTACACTAGTGTAAAGTGTAGGGACAGGCGAACGAAGCTCTTGGCATTTAAATAAATACGCTTAAACGTTTAATAGTACTTGCCCCAGCACTGCAACTAATATTATCTGCAATAATTCGAAAGCAGGACTGAAAACCTACAAATACAATGACACCTTCAGTGATACTATTTTTCGAGAAAAATAGCTGAAATTATGGGATTCACACTACCATCAGCATACCGGTCATTGTTAACCAAAAAATGGGCTAACTTGACACAGAAGTATAGGGTGAGTTATCCTGAATTAATTTGATAAACATTTTGATACTGGCATCCCAGTTGGACTGAGATAATGTTACGAGATTGCCACATCAAGTGTGATTTTAATTTTTAGGATCTGAAAACTCCACCCACTGGTATTTCTACGAAAGACGACACTCTTTTCTCCCCCGCCACCATCAGGCCGAACTGTGCAGTGTGTCAGACAGCGGGACGACGCAACCAAATAGTCTTGGAATGCAGTGTGTTTTGCGCCCCCACACATCGAACCTGCGCTAACTTGACATCTGCTTTTTGGTCAATTAAGAGGGGAACAGATGACTGGACCTGTTGGAAATGTGCTTAGACCAGCCTCTCAAAAATTCGTTCTTTGATACGCCTAGAGATAGTAACCTAGAACGCGCGCGCCACAACAACAATGTTAATAGTGTAAATAGGAACAGGATGTACGGGGGTAGAGGTCATGTCTTTAATTCAATGCTAGAAGTTTAAAAAGCAACAAAAAAAGGGGCCCACTCATACAAGCATGGATCGAGGCTGCCGACCCATCAATAATCTGTGTGTGTGAAACGTGGCTAAATTCTACGATCGAGGATGCAGAAATAATGCCCGACAAGTACTCTGTTTTCCGGAAGGACCGCCTAAATGACAGTCATGGAGGGGTTCTTATGGCAGTTAAGCCGGAGCTTAAACCGTCACGGGTCATGGTGTTTGAAAACGAAGCAGAAATAGTATGGGTAGAAGTCACATGTGGCCCAGACAGGATATTGGTAGGGTCGGCGTATCGAGCGCCAAATTCAAAAGAAGATAAGAATGAACAATTAATTGCATCTGTAAATAAAGTATAACAAATACAACACAAATATAAATCAATTGTGCTGTGTGGAGACTTTAACTAAGACTGACTGGGGCGCAGATGATCATGCAAGTCCTACAAATCCTCTGACTAACAATTTTATCACTGAATTTCTGAATGTTGTACCTCACCAAATGGTGAAGGAAGCAACTAGAATATCAAAATCCACACGCTCAATCATTGATCTCGTGTTGACTAACAACCACGAAAAAATTGGAAATGTAGAGGTAGTGCCTGGAGTGAGCGATCACGTAGCTGTGAAGTACAATTTACAGTGGGAGGTGCCCAAACCTAAACTTGTGAAATGAAAGGCTTATAATTATAAGAAAGCCAATTGGAAATTGTGAGAAAGATGCTTGTCTAAAAATCACCCAATATCGTCAAATACAGAGGGTGTTGAGAGCCTGTGGGCGGAGTGGAAGGAAGCGTTTTGGAGGTGTGTGACCACAGCTGTTCCCCAGGTAAATTAAAGGTAAGAGAAAAAAGATGATTAATGGGGCTTAACGTCTCATGTTTATGCAACTACGGCTAATCGAGACGATGAGCGGGTGATAATGAAGATGAGAAAGATGATGATGATGAAGAATAAAGCCACATCCGAATCAGATCCATTGCACGTCGCGTGGGTCGTCATACGGGAGTCCAGCAAGGGTGGGCAGGGCCAAGTGGGAGGAGAAATATTCAGTGGGACAGTGGGGGGGGGGGGGGGGGGGGCAGAGACAGGGTCTCCTTCCGTCGCCTCTTACGACTAGCAGAGTCACTCTGGGCCTATTCTTCCCCGGGCCCAGACGGGCGAAAGGTAAGAGAAAGTCACCATGGACTACCAATGAGATAATACATATGATAGGTAAACGAGACCGCCTATATCAGAAATTCAAGAACAACCGAAGCGATGAGAACTGGGATAATTACATGAGAGCCCTAAATGTAATTAAAATTGCGACGCGGAGAGCTCACGATGAGTACATTTGGAAACTGGACGAAGGTAACAGCAAACAGCTTTGGAAGTTCATCCATGGTAAAATTGGGAGCTCGGCCCCTCACCATTTTGTTATTGACGGGATTAATATAACCTACCCCTACAAAATTACTGAGGCTTTTTCTGTTAACTTTTAGGGCAACTTTTCCTGCCACACAAATACACGGGCCGACAACCTCTGCCCTCCAGGCTTTGTAAACAAAAATAAAAATGTAAATAAACCGCATAAAAGGTCTCTTGGAACAGTTAATTTCTCAACGCAAAATGTATTTCAAACGATGATCAGAATTAAACCGGACGGTGCAACAGGACCGGATGGAATTCAGACTTAAATATTACATAAGTGCGCTAAAGTGATAGCTCCGTCACTCAGTCATCTCTTCAGTGTTTCCATGCGATGTGGAGCGATACCACAAGAATGGAAGTTGGCAAATGTGGTTCCAATTTATAAAGCGGGAAGCAAGAACAACATCGAGAACCTCAGGCCAGTATCGCTGACATCAGTAATTGGAAAAATTATGGAGAAGATTGTGAACTAGAGTTCGTTCAGACTTAGTTTGACGCCCCACCCACTCGTCACGTGATCACGCTAAAGCATGTGAACAAACATGGCAAAATGACATACCAAACTGATTTGATTTGATTATTTGGGCTTAACGTCTCATATTTTTGCAACGAGGCTAATCGAGACAATGAGTGGGTGATATATGAAGATGAAATAGGGGGCTGTTTAGAGGAAAGGGGCCAATAGGAGGGCGGGGGTGGAAAGGGGAAGGTGGAGGAAAGGGGATTGGGGTGTGGACTGCACTTCGTCTGACTTCTCCTCCTCGACCAGTCCGGCTAGGGTGGCCCTACCAGAAGCATACGCTTCCGCCGGCATAGCTCTCGGGATCAACAAAGCACACAAACCTGCCCACCACGATAAGGTGGCAATCCCTGAGCAGGACCTAACTGATAACCTTCGTTTTACCTAACGAACGAAACATACACAATGCTATTCAAATCTTGACCAATAAATTACTATTTACAAGGCTTTTTTAGTACACTTTGGTTATTGAATTGAATATAATGAGATATTATATTTATAAACAAAGCCACTTCTACCACAGCTCAGTTGGCAACAGTAAAGATTTTGAAACGACCAATCAGAGATCGCGCCCATACCACCATTGTGGAATCCGCTAGAAGAATTCTAGTGAGAACTAGTCGCGCTCGCGTCTTAGTCGACAGTTTGAGACGTTTCGTTTGTTTGTAAACAATTTTAAAAAGCTAGGTTATGGCCGATTGGCGGAATAAATCAAAGTATAGAAAGAGAGGTGTTGGGTGTCAGCGGCCGTTTCAAGAAGCGATCGTACTTCTTTATCGCCATTTTGTTAAGGAACAAGAAGAAGGTGAATTCATTGGTTATTTACAAGATCCACTTGGGAGATTGGATGCATTGTTGTCAGTAAGTGAAGCCTGCCTCATTCATTGTACTACATTATACATACACTCATTTAAGAACCAATAATTGTGAATAAAGAAATACAATTGGGCATTAGTGCAACAGATTGTAACTAGTAAGCCTTATGTCCTTAGTCCTGTTGAGGTCAAAACCCCCAAGGTATTAACCTAGGCCTAGGCCTACATTTTTAGGCACGTCATTTTTTAGTCATGTAGGCCCTAGCCTAGGCCCAGGCTCTTGTCTAGGATATTGCTAATTTCATTTTATTATTTTACGACCTTGCCACTTAGCTAAGGCCTAGTTAGTTCACGACAAATTATACATAGGTAGGCCCTACTGGTAGGCCTATTTATGGCTCGGCTAGACAACACAAACGGGGCGGTTGGATCGAACCTGGAGGGCCTTGAACGGGAGGATGGAGAGGAATGAGGAAGATAAACTCGCCACCGTTTACTGAGGCATCTGCAAGAGAGCCGAACAGCAACAAGGTAAGCTAGGCTATGCCTAGTTCGTATAAAAGCCAAGCTTCACGACATTTTTTATTTCTTCAGGTTTCTAGAAATACGGTTCGTGATGCGCTTGCGAAAGAAGAAAAGGGCATACCATTTACAACACCAAATAGGACTAGAAGAAGGAAACGACCAGCGACAAATGTGGACGACTTCACAAAGAATGTTATTGCCCGCACTATCTACAGGTTTCATGCTCAAGGTAGGCATTTGCCTAGACAAGACTTACCTTTTGTTTGTTAAATTAAATGTGTTAAATTATAATAGGCCTAATAAACATAATAATAAAAATACCAATCATCATAGGCTTAATAGATAGACCTACAATAAATAACAAAGTAAACATTGCTGATTAATGTTGGCATATTCACAAACAAGTTTGTATGCATTAATGTAAATAGTTTTTACATAATCTGCAAGAACGAATTCATGCCAATAGAAATACCATAGTAGACACGAAGATCGTGTTACATGTTATATCATGCATAAATAAGTTTGAATTTTGTACAGGGAAGAAAGTTACATTGGATGCACTGCTTCGAGACTTGAAAGATTCCGGGGAATTTAGTGGTTCAAGGGGATCGCTGTACGTGATCATTAAGACTATGGGATTCCGGTTCAAGAAAGTCGACAATAGTAAGGTTTTAATGGAAAAGCCAGAAATTGTATCGAAAAGACTGGTTTTCCTCAGGGAGTATATGACCTTAAAGAGAGGGCCTAACCCTCCAACTTTTGTTTTTTTTAGATGAAACCTGGATATTCCTGCATGGTACTGACATCAAGACATGGACCAAGTCAGGCAACCTCATGGCCGTTCCAAAACCTACGTAAATTAATGTCTACTGAAAGCTATCTGAAGGAAATTGATATTGTGTTTCTTAAAAAAATGTTCTCTAATGAAATAGACTTGTATCCTTTAACTCGTGTAAAATTAAATTATCGTTCTGTACGATTTGGTAGAGGAGTGACCCTCTGTCCTCCCTTCGCAAGAACATCTCAATATCAGCATGGTTTCTGTTAAAGGGCAGTTTCACTATTTAATGGTCTTGGAACCGATACAAAAAATATTCGATGTACCGTCAACCAGGGTAAAGTTGAACTAGGGGGTAAAGTTGAACATAAATTGCAAATTATCTTACCCTTCCTGTGAAACAGTTTCTTAATGCAAAAAATTAAAAACTGTTTATGCATTATGTTACGAAACCCATAAAATTACATTATTATTGAAATAAGAACGATAAATAATGGCGACACAGGAAAAATAAATTAAAACACATAAATATTCTTTGTTGCAAATTAAACAAGTCTAAAAACTTTCTCTAAGACAGCTTTAAGATTTTTTTTTAAATTGCCACACTTTTTGAATACTGTGCTGCCACCTTTTGTGAAAATAAGACAATTTCATATTTGTGTCTACCTACTACTGGAGTCATGTTATAACCTCAAAATTGATTGATTGCATGCATCACTCAGGGTAAAGTTTAACAATGGTAACTTTACTGATTCACTGCTTCATGTTACTACCTTCAAGTTGATTCAATATTAAGGTAAGAAAATACTTGAAATTATATAAAGTGTTTTTCTCTGTAATTACAGATCATTTCTGTGCACTGTCAAAGCCTAGTCTGATGACCTACTATGTTAGTTGTTTCTTTTACAGGCAACCTAAAAATGCCTAGAACATACAAGCCTAAGACAAATGGCAAAAAGTTTTTCCAATATACCAAACAGGATCTAGAAAGAGCTGTCCAATTGGTTTTTTTTGATTATTTGGGCTTAACGTCTCATATTTTTGCAACGAGGCTAATCGAGACAATGAGTGGGTGATATATGATGAAATAGGGGGCTGTTTGGAGGAAAGGGGACAATAGGAGGGCGGGGTGGAAAGGGGAAGGGGGTGGAAAGGGGAAGGGGGAGGAAAGGGGATTGGGGTGTGGACTGCATTTCGTCTGACTCCTCCTCGACCAGTCCGGCTAGGGTGACCCTACCAGATGGTCTTAGGAAAGAAACTGTCCCTTAACAAAGCCTCAATTAAATATTATCAAGTGCCCAAAGATACTCTTCATAATAGGTTGAAGCAGAAACATGATAGGCCACATGGTCGCACAACAGTTCTCTGTGGAAGAAAAACAGTTAGTGAAATGCTTACTGATCACTGCAGATTGGTGTTTCCCCTTGAACAAAATTGATGTGAAGATATTGATTAAATCGTATCTCGATAAATGTGGAAGAACTGAAACACGCTTTAAAAATAACTGTCCTGGAGACGACTGGGTTAATCCCTTCATGTTGCGATATAAGGATCAGTTGTGTTCCGGGATGTCGAACAACATTAAACGAGCTAGAGCTGAAGTTGGAGAAGAAGAGTTATCACTGCATATATAGACGAACTTACCAAGTCACTGGATGGTTTGGAACCAGAAGTAATCTTCAATTATGACGAGAGCAATTTGACGGATGATCCTGGGCGGTCGAAACTCATTTATCCTAGAGGGATTAAATATCCAGATAATGTAATAAATCACACACAAATCTCTACTTCGCTGATGTTTTGTTGTTCTGCGATTGATTGATTGATTAATTAATGGGGCTTAACGTCTCATATTTATGCAACGATGGCTAATCGAGACGATGAGCGGGTGATAATGAAGATGAGAAAGATGATAATGAAGAATAAAGCCACATCCGAATCAGATCCATTGTACGTCGCGTGAGTCGTCTTACGGGAGTCCAGCAAGGGAGGGCAGGGCCAAGTGGGAGGAGAAATATTCAATGGGACAGTGGGGGGAAAAGGGGATTGGGGTGTGGACTGCACTTCGTCTGACTTCTCCTCCTCGACCAGTCCGGCTTGGGTGGCCCTACCAGAAGCATACGCTTCCGCCGGCATAGCTCTCGGGATCAACAAAGCACGCAAACCTGCCCACCACGATAAGGTGGCAGTCCCTGGGCAGGTGTGGATGGATCGCTTTTCCACCATATGTGGTGTTGTAAGCTGAACACTTATGGGATCTTACTTATGGGACTGACTTAAGGAGAGTAGGAGGGCCGAAAGGCAAGCCATGTTGTGCAAAACGTTGTTGTAAGAAAGGAACTAGGTATAACCGTTCAAACTACGGTTGGTTTGATGCCGTGAGTTTCACCGATTGGTTTAAGAAAACCTTTTTACCCCACGTTCTCCAAATTGAAGGGCCTAAAGCTCTCATTGGTTACAACCTTTCGTCGCACTTTACGCCAGAAGTGATCCGCTTGTGCAAAGAAAATAACATACGATTTATTCCATTACCTCCTAACAGTACACATCTTACACAGCCCTTAGACGTTAGTTTGTTTGGGCCATTAAAAAGAAAATGAAAAGGTTTGCTCCAAACATGGAAACAATTAAATCCACGTTGATCAGCAGTGGATTTGGATTATTTGGGCTTAACGTCTCATATTTTTGCAACGAGGCTAATCGAGACAATGAGTGGGTGATACATGAAGATGAAATAGGGGGCTGTTTGGAGGAAAGGGGCCAATAGGAGGGCGGGGTGGAAAGGGGAAGGGGGAAGAAAGGGAATTGGGGTGTGGAATGCATTTCGTCTGACTCCTCCTCCTCGACCAGTCCGGCCGGCTAGGGTGGCCCTACCAGAAGCATACGCTTCCGCCGGCATAGCTCCAGGCATCATTTAAGCACGCAAACCTGCCCACCACGATAAGGTAGCAGTCCCTGGGCAGGTGTCAGCAGTGGATAAGACTGAGTTTGCCAAGCTTCTAAAATCCTTGATGGATGAAATTAGCCTGAACATGGCAAAAAATATTATTAGCGGCTTCGAGTGCACTGGGATATACCCAATCTCAAAAGACCCCTTGTTAGAAAAAATTGCTAAAAAATCTCGACCAGTTAATCCAGTTGATGTAACAGATGGATCTTCAACCCTTGTACCGGTATCTATGGATGAAGCTTTGTTAACATTTCTCCAGACTCACTGGAAACCACGAGAAAGAGCTCCGCCTCGAAAGAAAAAAAACTTAACGCTGTACCTGGTAGTTCAGTGGCAGCAACAGACACCGATAGTGACCTAGATTTCACAATGGAAGAGGAAGCTACCAGTAGTACCAGCAACGATGTCCAATCCGATTCATCAACTCATGATTCAGAAGACGAGAAACAAATGTTGGTACCACTGGTGGTTTGCCAAAAAACGTAAATCTCGTGCCCAAGGTTCATCTGTCCTTGTGACATATGTGTCCAAGGGAAGAGACAAAGTGTTGTAACATAACAGAAGCTCACTACATGTTTTATATCTATCTTTGGTTATTAATTTTGTAATAATTTAATAATTAACTGGTAATCAATAATCATTCATTGGTAATTAATTTGATTTAATTTGGATATTTCATAACATACAAATATAAACTCATGTACAAGCCAGAACTTGGTCAGTGGACCTGATGTATTTGATCTGGTCTGTATTTCGAACTTCAACATTTAACAACAAATCTCGACAACTACGCCGAACAGAACATTCCAGAAGCATTCAGTCAACTTGTGAAATCACTGCTTCCAAGAAACAGAACAAAACCTATTCTCTTCGAAAAACTTCGACGCATTACCCTCAGGCGAATAGAACCATCGCGACTTCGTACGTTCTGGACTTTGACAGAAGCTAACAACATTTGGCCTTGAAACGAATCCTTCCAACCAATAGTAACTGTCGATACATTTCATCCACCAATCACAGGCTACAAGAGATACCACTTCGAGGACACTTGTTGGGGTGTGTTGGAGGCCTCGCTCGGGAAGAACGAGAACAGTCGTCAAAGAGCCATCATACAGTCCGTACGCGTACAGTGTTCGGTACATCCACAACACACCACATCGGCTTCCCGGCTACATCTCCATAGACCGGCATATAACTTAAACCCGGACGTCACCTTGCGGACCCGGAGGAACCACAAACCGTAACTAACAAATTACCATCATATTTTGCGTGTGCTTTTGCGTGTGTCGATTGTGCGCGCATAAATTTAATCAAAGGCCTTTCGATTGAACAGAGAAACAACAAGTAACCGATAAACAGTTCATTTACTTGATTTTGATTTGATTTGATAATGATTTGAAGTTGATTTTGATTTGATTTGATAAGATTTGATTTGATTTGTTGAGATTTGATTTGATTTGATTTGAAAGATTTGATTTGATTTGATTTGATAAGATTTGATTTGATTTGTTGAGATTTGATTTGATTTGATTTGATAAGATTTGATTTGATTTGATTTGATAAGATTTGATTTGATTTGTTGAGATTTGATTTGATTTGATTTGAAAGATTTGATTTGATTTGATTTGATAAGATTTGATTTGATTTGTTGAGATTTGATTTGATTTGATTTGATAAGATTTGATTTGATTTGTCATCAAGATATTAAATGTAATGTACATGTAATTTAACAATATAATTTAGTTAATTTTAAAGTTTCAATTGTTGTTAATTGTTCCTAACGATCTCCTGCTTGACATCATCCATTTCTTGTGTTTTTACTGGTAAGCTGGCCAAGCACAAAAGAATTACATAACTAAAAGGGAGGTTTAGTTACAGTGTATTTGGGTCAAGTGCTACAAGTCGACAAAGATACTAACGAGACGGAAGTCAAGTTCTTGAGGTCCGTCCATGCATGTAAACTAATCTTTCGCTTCCCTACAAGCGACGACATTGATTGGGTACCAGAGGAACAAATATTAGAGGGCGCTGAGCAGCAGTACACAGTAACTATCAGGGGTCTTTTCACCTTCAAGAAACCGATTGATGTCTTGAAATAGGCCTTATCTTTCTCTGTCATGTGATGCACACCGAAAGAAATGTGATTTCATATATTTTATGACTTTGATTAAAGAATATCATGATGTTCTCAAACTCCTGGTTTTTACATGCTACTGTGACCTATGTTTTCCATGTCAAAGTTCCTCTAGAGTTCATTTCTGTGTTCACTTTACCCCAACACTCATGGTTCTCGAGCCATTGGGTTAAACAGTTCTGTGTTCATATGTAGTAATTGCTTGTAGGCCTATTGTGTTCATAAACTTCATTTTCTTCCGCATTCTTTGAACTTGAAATAAATTCCAGTTGCAGATTGTGTAACCAGGATAAAATGTTATGATATGATATTTGGGCTTAACGTCTCATATTTTTGCAACGAGGCTAATCGAGACAATGAGTGGGTGATATATGAAGATGAACTAGGGTGGTGTTGGGAGGAAAGGGTCAAGTAGGAGGGCGGGGAAGAAAAGGGAAGGGGAGGAAACGGGAGTGGGGAGGATGTGGACTGCATTTCGTCTGACTTCTCCTCCTCGACCTGTCCGGCTAGGGTGGCCCTACCAGAAGCATACACTTCCGCCGGCATAGCTCTCGGGATCACCAAAGCACGCAAACCTGCCCACCACGATAAGGTAGCAGTCCGTGGGCAGGATAAAATGTTATCACAACATATCCTGTTAAATATAAATAAATCAAAATCAAACTCTTATTTTAATATCGCGCATGCTGTTAGGATTGATTGATTAATGGGGCTTAACGTCTCATATTTATGCAACGAAGGCTAATCGAGACGATGAGCGGGTGATAATGAAGATGAGATATTTGTGCACGTGCACAAATATAAATAAATATTAAAAAATACTAATACAGTATTATAAATACCGTATTAATACGTTTTAACTATTTTGTGTATGAACTTTCCAAAACTAAAAAGTTCACTCCAAAAAATATTTGTTTATGTTCTTTCCCCAACACTGCATACATACATCCACAGGTGTGTGAGAAGCAACAGGATCCTTCATAAAGCTGATGATTGTGTTTTACAGATGGACGACATAATGCACTTCGTAAAAGGTGTTGTGAAAGACATTGACGAAGCGATGGAAAAGAAGATTGTGGACTGTTTCGCTGACATAGGAGCAGATTCCTTTGAAGATTTGAAAGAAATCAATTTCCGCGAGGACATGCCCGGCTGCTTTAAATTAATTAAAGCAAAACAGCTGCAAGCCGCGCTAAGCACCCATTTTAACCCCTCACAACCATCGACTTCCAGCGTTGTTTCTCCGCTGCCACTACAACCCCCCATGCCACAGCAAATGTGTCAACCTAGTCCGGTAATCACCGACAACGCAGTCACTACTCCCACGTCTACCCGCAATTAGCTTTTCCAATTTAAAATCCCTTATAATAAATTCTCTCCCTCCATATTAAAGAAAATGGAAAAGAACACGAGACCAGCCAAATCTGAGAGATCACAAGCCGTAACAGCAATTGCTGACGAACTTTGGGAGGTGTCTCAGTATCCTGGCACAGAAATATATGTTCGCGTCGCAAAAGAGTTGGCGCTTAAGTACCCTGATACTTTTGCGGATATTTTGGAGGATGGGAGCTTGATTGGTTCAGTTCAGGCTATAACTTCATGCGGCGCAAAATTGAGGAAAAGTTCGGCAATATGCATACCGCATCACGGAAACGTAGAAGCCTTTATTATGAAGGAGAGGCTTGCAACATTATGATAAGACCGCAATCCAAAAAATCAAAAAAAGACACATATGGCACAGTCAACTACTTGCCTGACAAGCTCCCTGAAAATGAAACTGTTGGCAGTCAGGAAGAATAGAAGAGGTGGCTCCGGCCAGCATATAATTTAATATTTAACTAGTACCATCATACTTTGAGGTACTATACAAACAGGTAATCC
Organism: Isoperla grammatica; assembly: GCA_945910005.1. Taxonomy (NCBI): domain Eukaryota; kingdom Metazoa; phylum Arthropoda; class Insecta; order Plecoptera; family Perlodidae; genus Isoperla; species Isoperla grammatica. The sequence continues at coordinate 15,895,145 of OX246740.1, forward strand.
TACGCTAGATTAGTGGCTTCCTAGGCAAAGGCCTACGCGCCTATGCTTATTTAATTTATTTTCCTTCTTATTACAAGTACAGAAAAATAGGCTACGTAATAATGGCAATATATACATATTTTAATAGTTCTTTACGAAGTATTACAATCAAACTAAATTCGAGCCCATATGACGAGTCTGCCCTGGTCGATAGGCATTGGTCCCTTGCCATGGTCCCCAAACAAATGACTGTCTCTGCGTTCCTGGTTTGAATCCTGGTTGAGTCTGGATACCATTGGCATTTGTCATCTTCGGAATCACCCACCCACACATCGTCTCGATTTGCATCGTTGCCAAAATATGAGACATTCCTAAATATCATCATTATCATGGTGGAAACTCATATCCTACAATTATTTCTCTAGAGAGGTATCCAGTTAGTTGTTATGTTGTATGTAGTTAGTTATGGGTGTATTGGAAACCAAAGGGCTTGGGGGCTAGGTAGGCAGGGATTTCAAACCCAATGCCTAGGCCTAGGCTTTGCGATAGGCCAAGCTATACAACGGCCTAGGCTTTGGCTTTATCCACCAAAAGCTTTCGCTATGTATTTATGCATTACCCAACAACAGAATATTAAAGTTCCAGAAAACGTTGGATGCAAAACTAAAGTAAGGTAACTAGATTCTAGGCTTACCAACGGATCTAGGCCTAGCACCAGCATTTAACAAGCCTGCCAAAACTCTCCAGAGTATCGTCTATGCTGCGTGTTAAAGGTTGAAAAAATCGCAATAATGGTTCGACTTCGATCTATTTCAAGACCAAACCCGCGAATATGTTCTGTTATGAATTGCCGCATTTCGCAGTCAATCGCACTAGGTTTTAAAGACATGTCATCGTGTGCTATGGAAAGTAATAAAAAAAGTTATAAAGCGGCAGAGGACAGCTAATTTTACTATCGAGCAAACCGAAGAATTGGTGAAGGCTGTCAACATGCCTCTAAAAGTTAACAACATGCGCTCTGGCGAGCAACTGCAGAACTAGCGAACTGGTGTCATTGGGTTTGAATTTCAAACACATTGACATTGCAGCACGTGGCCCAAAAAGCACAGTTCAGCATGGCAGAGTTTTCTCCGAAGAAGGCTTGTGTTCCCCAATGTTCGTCAGTGGCTTTTCAGAACAGAAATGTAAGTTTTCATGCCTTTCCGAATAAAAAGGAATGCGATTTTACAAGAAATACGTACGGAACGATGGACAAAACTAACCAGCGAAACCTATGGATTTCACGCCTCAAAATTGGCAAAGCAGTCACTAAAACATGTTCGTGTGCTCGAAGCATTTCGTCCGTGAAGATTACTTCTATTCAGGTGATTAATTACTAATATTTATTATTTATGTTAGCCCTAAGCCAAGGCATCACCTTTTTAGCTTGTAAACCGGAGACAAAATTAATCATATGCTTAACCTGTATGCCTATAAGCCTAGTTTGAGGGTTCAAGTAAGGCCTGTGTGAATAAATATCAATAACCTAGCCTAGACTTGCTTGAATTGCTTGGGCCTAGGCTAAAATCTTTTCAAAGTAGGACTTAATATTATAAGTAGGCATATGCCTCTAGACAAGTTGTCATACTTGGAGACAAGGCCATATTTGATAACAGTGCAGGGAGTTTATAAAAACAGTTCTACTAGGGTTAGGTCCTAAGCCATCCCATATTATATATCTAGGCTTCCCTAGGGCCCTGACATTTATTATTAGTTTCTTCTTTCAGATGTAAAAGTTAGTAAGAGGTGTCTAAAGAAGGGTTAGTTAGTTATTTGGGCTTAACGTCTCATATTTTTGCAACGAGACTAATCGAGACAATAAGTAGGTGATAACTGCTCCTACAAGAAACCTACCAACAATTACCCATTCAAGATCTAGGCCTAGTTTCTCGGATGCTACTTATAATTATCAACGTCTGTGTTAAAGGCTGGTTGACCGCACGTATGATCCGTGCTGTGTGTGAGGAAAAATGTAAATATTTAAATTGAGCAATCACGAGGCACGAACTAAGCCGAAACTCGTGATTGTTATTTGGTATTATTAATTCACATCAAGATAAGAGACAATCATATTTTTAAGTGTTCATTCATTTTTGTGTTGTCTTTTTATATTTCCCGCTATTTATATTTTTGCTTTTAAATGTTTTTGTAATGTTAGTAATTTTTTATTTAATGTGGTTGCCACTACTGTATCACCCATCTCGGCCGCCGGACTAAAGTGCCCTCTGCGGCCGAGTCTTAAACTATTCAAAGGTTTTGGCGGGCCGGGGTGGGTATATAAGAGATGAGCTGATGATGATTAATTGATAAATGGGGCTTAACGTCTCATATTTATGCAACGATGGCTAATCGAGACGATGAGCGGGTGATAATGAAGATGGGAAAGATGATAATGAAGAATAAAGCCACATCCGAATCAGATCCATTGTACGTCGCGTGAGTCGTCGTCATACGGGAGTCCAGCAAGGGAGGGCAGGGCCAAGTGGGAGGAGAAATTTTCAATGGGACAGTGGGGGGAAAAGGGGATTGGGGTGTGGACTGCACTTCGTCTGACTTCTCCTCCTCGACCAGTCCGGCTTGGGTGGCCCTACCAGAAGCATACGCTTCCGCCGGCATAGCTCTCGGGATCAACAAAGCACGCAAACCTGCCCAGTGCCCACCACGATAAGGTGGCAGTCCCTGGGCAGGAGCTGATGATGAGATGAGCAAAATTTAGTGCTGTTTCGGTTATGCCTGACACGCTCATCTTATCTCGGCAACACTGTCGTTTCGATTATGTCTGATGCACTTGTTATTCCTTACTACGATTGATGATGATTGATTGATGGGGCTTAACGTCTCATATTTCCGCAACTATGGCCAATCGAGACGATGAGCGGGTGATAATGAAGATGAGAAAGATGATGATGAAGAATAAAGCCAGGGGGGTGAGTCTCGACTTCCGCGCGGAAACGAAACTTTCGACAGGCTGAAATCTATTCTTGACCAATCGGAACCATGTGGCGTATTTTAAGTATTTTCGACAGTCTGCTAGCGGTGAATCAGTGCATCATCCAGGTGGCAGTGGGTATTGTCATTAAAGCATTATCATTTGTTCTGATAAACATGTCAAACGGGCACGACGTTAACAATAAGTAAGCTAATACTTTATTACAACACATTCTATTAGGTTCCATACATTATATAGACTAGGCTGTAGTACTACGTTACTAATGTAGGCCTATTAATGTAGGCCTAGGCTTATTGTAGCCTAGCAATGGCCTAAACTAAAAGAGTTGGGCCTAGACCTAGGCTAGACTTAGACCACGTGATCTTCTGACGTCACTTTCGACTGTGGACAGTAATTCCATCTGCAATTTGGCTGTCGGAATTACATCCTACAGACGAAAGTGACGTCAATTCATCACGTGGTGTAGTCCTAGCCTAGGCCTAGGCCCAACTCTTTTAGTCTAGGCCATTACTATGCTACAATAAGCCTAGGCCTACATTAATAGGCCTACATTAGTAACGTAGTACTACAGCCTAGTCTATATAATGTATGGAACCTAATATAATGTGTTGTAATAAAGTATTAGCTTACTTATTGTTAACGTCGTGCCCGTTTGACATGTTTATCAGATCAAATGATAATGCCCCACTGCCACCTGGATGACTCACTGATTCACCGCTAGCAGACTGTGGAAAATACTTAAAATACGCCACATGGTTCCGATTGGTCAAGAATAGATTTCAGCCTGTCGAAAGTTTCGTTTCCGCGAGGAAGTCGAGACTCACCCCCCAGATCCGAATCAGGTCCATTGTACGTCGCGTGGGTCGTCATTCGGGAGTCCAGCAAGGGTGGGGCAGGGCCATGTGGGAGGATAAATCTTCAGTGGGACAGTGGGGGGGGGGGGGGGGGGGGGAGGGGCAGGGTCTCCTTTTGTCGCCGCTTACGACTAGCAGAGTCACTCTGGGCCTATTCTACCCCGGGCCGAGACGGGTCTCCTTTTGTCGCCTCTTACGACTAGCAGAGTCACTCTGGGCCTATTCTTCTCCGGGCCCAGACGGGCTTCCTAACTACGACAGAGCTCTTGGTTCGACTATGTCTGCCAGTCTCTGGGTATTATCCTAATTGTACCAAATTGTAAATACAACCTCATTAAGTTACACCTATATCACTGCCTTTGAATTTTCAAAAGACAAGCTTTCCTCTAACTTCCTGCATACCGATTCGAACTTCGAGAAGTCGAGAAGTCAAGAACGTCGAGAGTTCGAGAAGTCGAGAAGTCGAGAATTCGAGAAGACAAGAACGTCGAGAAGTCGAGACGCACCTTAGTCTAGTTCCCCAGGCGTCACGACGCTTGTCCCTTCAGTAGCCACCTCCCGCTCATTCAACCTTTCCCACCCCCGCGAGCCCGCGTGCACGGTCTTCGTACGAGGGCGCTCGATACAGTCAGAACAGGCAGTCTAGGAGAGAAGAGGTAAGCCAGATTGCATGTATACATCTCTAGATTAGCTTGTAGGCTTTAAATTGGAGCCAATGTGCTAGATAGATACATTATGTATTTTGTATTGCAGAAATACATAGGTACATAAATCGTATGCATTCAATTCATTTACAAATTTAGGGTATAGACTATAGAGTGGCAATTGGAAGTTCAATACATGACATTGCCATTGTGGGAATGTGGGTACACAAAGCTCAATTTGTGTGGATGTTTGTATTGAAGCTGATAGTCCAGTGTTCCATTCCTAGTTCAAAGCATTTTTTCTCCAGGTTCAGAATTTTTTTAACGCCAATGCACTACATAGAAATAATATTGCATTTTATAGTTGAGGTCACTTATTATAAGCCCCTTTTAAAACGTACTCAATATCTGGTAATTATGACATCGGCCAAATCAGCTCCACCTTGCTGGGATTGTCATAACCCTTTGATGGGATGTGGTTTCAATATGTAACCACAGTTGCAAAGTGAACTGAAAGCCGCCGCGCATCGAACTCTGAGTGTTTGCATCGTATCTGGCGGATGTTTTATCAACTTTAATAGATTTAATTTCCAAATAATTTTTTTGTGTGTACAAGACTGTGATGGAATTGTTTGCTGATTGACACATGCCATCAAGAAACTGCAGTTCAGGTAAATATGATAAGAATAGTATATTTAACTACTGAAATGATATAATTATCACATATAACTATAAATGTGGTCATTAGTGACTAATTATTACGTGGTTTCTCTAGATAACCACTTCTCACATGTAACAAGTTTAACATAACCTCACTTAATTTGTAAACAGGTTTTACAGGTTTTACATGTTTCTAATGTTGTTTATATTTATTCATTTGGATGTCACGCCGGGTATGTCTTCAAGGAGACTCGATACTCCAATGTTTTGAAGAGATTCCGAGTGATTCCGAGTCTGTTACGGAAGATCTGAGTGAGAGATTGATTGATTAATGGGGCTTAACGTCTCATATTTATGCAACGATGGCTAATCGAGACGATGAGCGGGTGATAATGAAGATGAGAAAGATGATAATGAAGAATAAAGCCACATCCGAATCAGATCCATTGTACGTCGCGTGAGTCGTCATACGGGAGTCCAGCAAGGGAGGGCAGGGCCAAGTGGGAGGAGAAATATTCAATGGGACAGTGGGGGGAAAGGGGATTGGGGTGTGGACTGCACTTCGTCTGACTTCTCCTCCTCGACCAGTCCGGCTTGGGTGGCCCTACCAGAAGCATACGCTTCCGCCGGCATAGCTCTCGGGATCAACAAAGCACGCAAACCTGCCCACCACGATAAGGTGGCAGTCCCTGGGCAGGATCTGAGTGAGGATGAAGATGATAATACAGGTGTACCGGGGCCGTCATCGCTAGGCCTACGTGACAATGGTTCAGGTATGATATTTTCAGATGACGAAGTAATGACTGATAGCGAGGGCGAATTTTCATCAGACGATGATCAGCCTCTACCACGTTTTGGGGTGTATAGGCCGCCTAATGCAAAAAACCCCGTACCAAGACCAGACTGGAAAAAAATCATACAACGTTCCTGTTCAAGCGTTTGGTTCAGATTCTGGCCCCAACCTCCCTGATGGGCTGGAATTACCAATCGAGTATTTTCAACAATTGTTGCCCGATACATTTTTCGTTGAGGTTGCGTTCCAAACGAACTTGTATTTTGTACAAACAGGAGGGGTTAATTCTAAACCAACAAGTGCAGACGAGATCAAACTTTTTACAGACATAAATTTTTTGATGAGTATAAAGTCTCTCCCAAGCTACAAAGACTATTGGTCAAGTCGCCAAGATTTGAGGGACCCTTATATTTCCTCGTTAATGTCCTGCAAGAGATTTGGCTGGCTTTTGTCTCATCTGCATATGAGTGATAATTCGATCATGCCAAAACGAGGTGAAGATAATTTTGACAAATTATACAAGGTGCGACTTATTTTGAATACTTTGTCTAATTCATTTCTCTCTACATACAACCCTACTCAAAACCAGGCCGTAGATGAAAGCATGGTTAAATTCAAGGGGCGCTGTGGATTTATTCAATATATGCCGAACAAACCAATCAAACGTGGCTATAAAGTGTGGGTGCGGCCCGCACCCACAATTTTTTTCCAACTGGCTTTGTTTGTCAATTTCAAATCTACACAGGCAAGGTGGATAATATTGTATAAACTAACCTGGGAGGAAGAGTTGTTTTAGAGTTGACCGATTTGCTAATCCACAAATACCACCACATTCACTTTGATAACTTCATCTCCTCCATCCCCCTACTAGAAGAAATGTTGCAAACTGGTCGATTCGGATGTGGCACGGTACGCTCAAATCGCAAGTTTTTGATTATTTGGGCTTAACGTCTCATATTTTTGCAACGAGGCTAATCGAGACAATGAGTGGGTGATATATGAAGATGAAAGAGGGGGCTGTTTGGAGGAAAGGGGCCAATAGGAGGGCGGGGTGGAAAGGGGATTGGGGTGTGGACTGCATTTCGTCTGACTCCTCCTCCTCGACCAGTCCGGCAAGGGTGACCCTACCAGAAGCATACGCTTCCGCCGGCATAGCTCTCGGGATCATCAAAGCACACAAACCTGCCCACCACGATAAGGTAGCAGTCCCTGGGCAGTCTCCCAAAGATGTTGGAGGACAAACGCATAAAAAGGGGGGATGTAGATTTCGCAATGCGAAAAGATGGCATCTCAATAACTAAATGGAAGGACAAGAGAACGGTTCATTTTGTGTCAAATATGCATGACGCATCAGACATGACAGTAGTTGACCGGAAGGAAAAAGATGGAACTAAAACTGCTATTCAGTGTCCCACGATAGTGAAGGACTACACCACTCATATGGGCTATGTAGATAAAGCTGATATGTATAAATCATATAACGAGGTTGACAGAAAGAGCAGTAAATGGTGGCATCGGATTTTCTGGCACTTTTGTGATGTTGCAGTTGTAAATGCATTCATCTTGTACAACCTGCGACATCCAAAGGAAAAAGCTCTCAAGATATTCCGCCTCTGTGTTGCTGCTGGATTGATTGGCGCAAATTAACAACGTCAAGGACCTGGACGCAGATCCTCCTCGGAAACAGTAGTTGAAAGCAGATTCAAGCCCTACATTCCAAAAGAGAAGAGGTTGGACAAGGCCTTACATCTCCCGACCAGAAGTACTTCCAGGAGATGTGCCCATTGCAGTTCCAAAAAAAGCTCCACACCGCACAAAATGGATGTGCGTGTGCTGCCAAGTTCCATTGTGCATTCAGGAAACCAAGAACTGTTTTGCAGACTATCACACTAAGTAAACCATTGATGTGTAAGCCTGGAATGTGCTTTTAAACAATTAAATGCATTCTAATATCGAAGTTGTTCATATTCTCAGTTCAATATTTTTTACTTATACCTTTTCCTATGTGTGAGGTGGTTATAATTTGATTATTTGGGCTTAACGTCTCATATTTTTTGCAACGAGGCGGTGTAGAGACCACATCATATTTGAAAAACTGTTGAACTCAAAATTATGAAAACCATTTTCTTTGAATGCCTGCCCAAGAAAGAAATCATATCATAAAATAAATATGTATTATTTTTTATTTTCCCTAATCCACCCTTCAAAGGGATAAGGGAATTTGTCAATGGGAAAATGGGAAGGGGCTTCTATAAGACCTCCCCACTTGTTTATTTGAACACAAACCTGAACGAAATGTGACTCAAAAATATTTCACTGTATAGGCCTAGAATCCTAGAGTAATTTAAATCATTTTTTCACAGAACAAATTGCGGGATTCTTGCCATACGAGTGTTCCATGCACACCTACATCCGCCATCACCACTGAGCCGGGTGAGGACTCGATGAACTTCGATCAAGATTTATAACACAATGCTGCAGCGGAGGCCCTGATTCTTCTTGCCACTCAACCATGAGCCAATCGACCGCTCGAGGAATGTTTCCATTCAAACAAACACGTGCGTAACACGAGATGATGATGATGATTATTGGGGCTTAACGTCTCATATTTATGCAACGATGGCTAATCGAGACGATGAGCAGATGATAATGAAGATGAGAAAGATGATAATGAAGAATAAAGCCGCATCCGAATCAGATCCATTGTACGTCGCGTGAGTCGTCATACGGGAGTCCAGCAAGGGAGGGCAGGGCCAAGTGGGAGGAGAAATATTCAATGGGACAGTGGGGGAAAGGGGATTGGGGTGTGGACTGCACTTCGTCTGACTTCTCCTCCTCGACCAGTCCGGCTTGGGTGGCCCTACCAGAAGCATACGCTTCCGCCGGCATAGCTCTCGGGATCAACAAAGCACGCAAACCTACCCACCACGATAAGGTGGCAGTCCCTGGGCAGGGTAACACGAGATGCTGCCACCCATGTTACAAGTGGAGACTTCAAACAATCATTTTTAAACCTTATCACCTCTGACAAAAAATTACACGTTTTAACTGGTATTCCATCAATTGACATTTTCCATGCCATTATTCATTTGTTCACACTTCTTAAACCAGAAAGTAATAGACACTTCATGTCGAACAAAGAAAAAATATTGCTCACTTTCTTGAAATGAAAACTAGGAGCTATGTCCGTAGCACTGCAGCCACGTGCAGCAATATCTTATACAATACCATTACTATACTTGCCAGCATTCTGCAGTCAGTAGTTGTATGGCCATACAAGTTCGAAGTTGTCGCAAACATGCCAAAGTGTTTCGCGAAGTTCAAAAGCGTACGTGTAGTTTTAAAATGCACAAAAATTAGGATATTTAAAATTGATTGATTGGTAGTGTTTAACGATGTACTCGACAGCTTAAGTCATATGACGTTTTCCGAATCAGGTCCGTCTATATCGCGGAAGTCGTCATAAGGGGAGTCCAGCAAGGGAGGGCAGGGCCATGTGGGAGGAGAAATCTTCAGTGGGACAGTGGGGGGGAAGGGACAGGGTCTCCTTTCGTCGCCTCTTACGACTAGCAGAGTCACTCTGGGCCTATTCTACCCCAACTCCGCCGGGCTGGGTTTGACCGCGCCCAATCTGGCTGGGGGTCAACCCGGGCTCAGACGGGTCTCCTTTTGTCGCCTCTTACGACTGGCAGAGTCACCCTGGGCCTATTCTTTCCCGGGCCCAGACGAAAGCAAATGTCTCAAATGTAGGGTGATTACATATTCACATTATAAAGGTGATCAAACAATCAAATACATGATAGGAGTGTCACCTGCCGGTATACTACCTTGGATTTGTAGGGAGAGCTTCAGACAAAACTATATTTGTACAGAGTGGCCTAATCGAAGTGGAGTTGAGATAAGATTCACTCATGGTTGATAAAGGGTTTTTAATTAAAGATGTTTGTGATGAATATAATGTAAGACTGATACTCCCTCCATTTTTAAGGCACATGTTCATGTTGAACGTGCAATTGAAAGAGTCAAACGTTTTAAAATTGGCACAGACAAAATGCACTGGAAAATGCTGCATCTTGCAGATCCAATCATGCTTGTAATACGCGCAATGGCAAAACTTTCTTCTCCACTACTGGCAGATGACGAATTTTAATTTAAATCAACATCTTTAAAAAGGCCCCATCCCCATACTATTAGTTGTAATGCTGACATCACATCACTGCTCATGTTACTTTAGTAGATAGATAGATTAATGGGGCTTAACGTCTCTTATTTGTGCAACAATGGCTAATCGAGACGAACTTTGGTTGATACCGGTAGCGTTTGATATCGTTGCAAATTGTACTTTTGAACTATCGTAGTGCCTAAATGCAATTATGTACAGCTCGGTTACGCTATTAAACGTTGAACACTCATCCCGGGGATGACAACTAGCCATAGTTGCAAAAATATGGGACGTTAACCCCAAATATCATTATTATTATCACGACTATCGTACGTTCTTCTCGATCACGGGCACCCAGCCATTAAGAGCCCTCGATACCAAAAAAATGACGGAAACGCCGGTGCTTAAACGAATTTATTTCACAAAACTAAAGTAGGGCAGACTATAGCTTTAGAGTTTACACTTGCCTCTAGAACACAGTGGAATATTATACTAAATACATGCTGTAAGTAGTTACTCTGCGGATATACTCGACAAAGTGGAAATTTTGATACATTTTGACAGGCTTTCAATAAAAACAAAAGACTGCCAATGTTGCTCACAGCTTGCTGGATTTCGACGAGTTTCTGTGTACTTCTTCGAATTTTCGGACTGTCATTGGCTACACAATAACGATTGCCAAATTTTCAACGTTAGCGACCAAAGTTACATGATCGCAGTGCTGGAGTACAGTACGCTACGGACGGGTAGTGTTGTTTGTTACCAAGGTGAACAAAATCATTTGTTTAGTCACTATCAGGAAGCGTTTATTATTTTTATTATATACCATGTACAAGTGATTCCTTACTACTAAATATACAACATATTGTTATGTCACTAAGAACATTTCATAATAAATAAAATATATAAGCCCTATAAGAATAGGGCTTATGCTTTCACACAAAACGCGTGTACATCAATTCATTTAAACCTTGGCATAAAGTAATAAATAATGTACTACTATTATACTACATAATTTGTAGTGCAGTTTGTTTCCTCAAAAGCGTGGAGCGGTGTTTATGAAAATCAAAGGGGACGTCCCGTAGCGCTAAGTGAATGAGCTGTCACTCACGCGACAGTTGTGGCTGGATGTGCATCTATTGTCTGCCTAATTGATAAAGCGCGGCACACCGGAAGGAAAATTCATGTCGTACTAAAGACACAATTTTTAGATTATTAACTTATTTTTGAGATCAGCAACTCCTGTACATTGCGGAATGTTTTTAATCGAAGCTCTGTGACCAAAATTAGCAAAAAGTATTACAAAACAACAGAGTATCTCATTTAATGATATAGGCTTATTTTGGTCGTAGAGCTTCGATTATAAACATTCTGCAATGTGGAGGAGTTGCTGGTCTCAAAAATATGTTCACAATCTAAAAATGTGTCTTTATTACTAGGCCATGAAATTTCCTTCCGGTTCGCCGCGCACCATCAATTTGCCAGACAATAGATGCACAACCAGCCACAACTTGTCGCGTGAGTGACAGCTCATTCACTTAGCGCTACGGGACGTCCCCTTTGATTTTCATAAACGCCGCTGCACGTTTATGAGGAAACAAACTGGAGTAGTGGTATCTCCTATATTTTCCCTATACTAAGTGTTCTCTGTAAGAAATTATAGTTAAGTATTATTTGACACAAATTATAAATTACACAAAATATAATATGGTAGACATACACAGTATAAAAATGTACACATAGTTTTTTGACATGTCAGAAGAAAATCATCTTAAATGTATCATTAACGTATTAATGTTATATACGAGTTTGCTACAGTAAGCTACGCAATGTGAATAATTAATACGCACAATACTAAAGACAAAACAGTAGAGATAATGATTGAGAATCTTATGATTGATATTAGGGCTTAACGTCTCATATTTTTGCAACGAGGCTAATCGAGACAATGAGTGGGTGATCTTATAAAAGAGTAGAATGTGTACTATCGTGGTGTTTGCAATGTGACTGATTAACAGTATTAATCTTTTAAGCATGTCGTTATTTTCTGAATGATGAATGATTGAGATCCCGACTTCTTAGTCCGAAGTTTTGGGCCTAGGCATTCAAATTGTTGTCATAGAATTTTGAATTTTGAATTTATTGGGTTTAAGGGCGCTTCAACCAGTTAGGTCATTTTGCGCCACCAAGATGGTGTTTTGCAAGCTAAGTAATTAAGTAACTATGAAAGTAGTAATTATGTTTTAATTTTATATTCTGGTTGCTTTTTAGAACATAGTCTATGCCCTATGCAGCATATATATATAGTAGGCTACAGCAATGCTAAGATACGGCAGAGTTAAAAGGGGAGGAATCACGTCAGCGTAACGAAGCCAAGTTGGCCAACTCCTTATGCTATAAACGGGTGCAAGAGCATGAGAACCAAGACTAAAAATACAAAATAACGTTTAATGCTTACGACTCTAGGTCTGTTGTCGCGGTAGGGTTTAAAATTGATGTAACATAGGCCTACTTTTATTAAACTAATTACACTTGGAATTACTGTATATATTGTATTTACCCGAATAGAAGACGACTTCGAATTTAAAACTGGAAAAAATCATATTCACATTTATAATCTTAGTAGGTACGCGAATTAAAGGCGACCCCCGATAGTTTAACCATTTAAAATATAAATAATTATAGTATTGGATTCAGATAAATACGTTTATTCCCAACTGTATCTTTGCTACTTCATTGGACTCACAGCCTTACTACAGTGATATGCCCTTACAGCACCATCTTTCAATTCAGGGAGCATTTTTTAAATAAAATCCAGATCAATATCTATCTGAATAACTTGTATTCCATGATCATAAGGGGCATACAATACCAAATCTCATGACTTTAAATTTAAAATACACATTCCTAACTGAACTTGTCCATAGTACTTATGTTTCTTTCTTATTGCTTATTTTTCTAACCCTTGATCATTCTCTGTCCACACAATCCAGGCACATTCATCAATAAGGCCTTGCGCCATTGTGTGTATACCAGCTAAGGGACATTTTATTTCCAACAGCTTCATCGGTTCTTGTCCTTCACATACAATCCCATCAGCGTAATAGCCTAGCCAAGGGTGGAGTGGGGGAACTATCAATCCTACTTCCTCAACATGGCTGGATAATTGTGAGGCATACGTTGCCCGAGCAACTGGCTCGTTTACAGTACCATGTCTGGTGGCTTTGGTGCTAAAGTCTTTGGGCTAAAAGTATTTTGCAGCTTTATCCTGCCAATTAACACACCTCCGCTGACTTGATGTGAATATGTCATAGCATCTGCTACCTTTGGATGAATTGATGAATTCTATGGATGAAGAGGGTGCGATAATCAGGTTCTTACTCTCGATGCCAGATGCCAGAGAAATATGAATTGGTTATATATGTGCTGCATTTATGGGTCAAGTTCCGAGCATTCGAGACTTTCCCTATTCTTGCAACAATTGTGGACTAAAGGGGCATCGCAAGATTCAATGCTGGAGGAGCATATTAGAGCCGAGGCCGTAGTCGAGCCAGCGGAGCCTGACGAGGAGCGCATCGAGGAGGACGTGGGTATGGAAGTTGGACCACTACATCAATCCAGGGATTCGTGGCGGTGGCACTCGTGGATAAGCGCGTGGCCGTAATCGTCATCGTGGTGGCAGTGGAGGTTTCAATGAGGGGTCGTTTTCGGGTGCCAAGGAGGAGGCTATATGAATGCGTCATGTGCTGTAGCAGAATACAAGGAGCCGGTGGCCTATTGCTTCATGGCTCCATCATCACCAGGTCCTTCAGGACAAGGCGCTCAGTGTCTAAATCAGGTGGGTAAAGGGGAAGTGCAACAGTTAGTAGTGTTAACCTCAAATGAACAAGTTTGGTATTTGGACTCTGGAGCGTCGGATCATATGATCCGACCAACTGTACCAGTAGTAAAGAAAGGCAACTTGAGTGTCCTGTAGCTATTAATATTGCCAAACAGTCATTAATCATGCATGACTATGAGCAAGAGAATGTGATTGTTTACTCTAAAGTTCAGGGTACAGTTAATAAAATACATTTAAAGGATTGTCTTATTGTCAAAGACTTGAAGTTTAACCTCATATCTGTTTCCAGGTTGGAAATTAAAGGCTTTCATATTCTATTCTGCCAAGGAAAATGTTCTATAATGGAGGACATTTGCAGTAAATCTACGGACATTTTTTTGAACAGTATGATGTAACTTGCAATTTAATTAAACTGCCATACCGTCGTAAAAAATCACAACGTTGCTCCCCCCCCCCATTTTTATTCTAGTGTTCATTATCATGGTCTAGCAACAAATTGTTACGCAACACAAACATAACAGGCGCAGTAGGACTTCAATCATTTCGTATTAGTTGGGATAATAACAATAACATAATTAATAAAACACTGTTGCATACCCCTATTATTACAAGAATTGTTTTTAAATTTATATTAGGCTATACACATTACACAATCGATATTTGGGCTTAACGTCTTATATTTTTGCAACTTGGCTATACATGTTTTCTTCTTAATCTGTCTAGAAAGAAGTTGTCACCTCAATCCTCGACTTCTTGGGCGATAGATACTCCCTCTACTGCAACAACAATGATGTCTTCAATTGAGCCAAAAACAAAAATAGTGGAAGAGGCAAATAAGAAGAGGAATGTGCAGCAGAAGCTGTTGGACAACCAAAAAGAATTTGCAGCAAGTAGGGCAGATAAGGAGACTCGTAGCAAGGAAAAAGCGGAGGCAACAGCAGCCTACCGTGCTAAGAGGTTGCAATTGCTTCAAGCACGCAATGAACACCTGCTTAAACAAAACGAAAGTAGGCTTAGTCCTTAAAATACGTATACTAGCAGTAATGTTGGTTTTCTTCTTTCTTAGAATTTAGTTTTTACATGTTGACGAAGATTGTCTATAAGCTACTAGGCCCGGTTTCACCAGGATTAGCTTTTGCCAAGGCACACTAGAACCAACTTGTGATTGTGAAATGTATTGAGCGTGAAATATGTTTTATTACTATGTTTTGCTTTATATAGCTGTTTATGAAGAGTGTTCTAGCAGTGATAATTGAAACATGATAAATATTTAAATCATATGTATACTCACTTGCATTCAGTCAATGGTAAAATATTGGGAGGCGTAGCAAGTGCACAAAGTGTTGCGAGCGATCCGGCCAACAGTCACTGAATATTCGATACCCTACACAAAACTTTTAACAATAAGAATTCCAAATAATTGAAAAATTACTTTGGAATCTATGTATATTGTTCCAATAATAATTAGTGCACTACCTTCTAGAGGGGTTTTCGGTGAATTCTAGCAGGCATTGTTCAGTGGCCAGAACACTCGAAGCACTAAAGTGTAGTCGTCTGTTGTACGCCTCCATATGGGAGACCGTATGACAGCAGCGCTGTTAGCGTTTACATCTAAATAAATGTCAGTATGCCCCTCACTAAACGTTTATCATTAATGAAAACTAAAAAAAAAAGAAAAAAAAATGTTTATCATTAATAATAGTTTACCAAGCTAGTATGTATAGTGTTTCCATTTTTCTTTTTTTGTATTCGTTTGATGTTCTTTTCTTCATGCATTAGTGGATTGAACATAGGCTCCGATTATGTTCAAAATTGGATCACCAACAAACTTCAATTACTTAAATGGCAAAATCATTAATGGAGATACTTAGTTACCTTCACTTCAACACATCACATCACACAGAGGGCCTCCCGAGTGAATTATGTCATATGTATGTGTAACTTGTTTTAAGTCTTCCCTAAGCTATACAAAGTATAAACATTTCTTGTGAGCGAACTATGTTCATTTGTACCATTATTTAAGAATGGATGTACTTATATTACGGAGAAGCATTTGAAGTCGCGTTTTGTATCCTTGATTGGGTTCGATTTCGAAGAAAGGGCTCGACAAACGACTGAAGAAAAATTCCCAAGCCTTGTGGCATTCTTAAGAGAAAATGTTGCTCATGAGTAAGAAACTGCAAGCAGACCCAGACTTCTTGGCGAGAAGGGACGAACTGTTGAAAACCTCGAAACTACCAACCAGCTGCCAGCTTCCAGGCATTACAGATGCGTTGATGTTTCTTTTGCAGCACGACCAAAACCTGTTTATGAAAGAGTACGAGGTATGCACAATTGACTTGTCACAAATGTTGCCAGGGCTCGTAGAATACTTTGGTTTTCATGTTTTTTCTTTTTTTGCAATTTGAAAGTCAAATATCTCGGCGAGGTGGTGAAAAGTGAAGTATACGAGCCCACATGAAACAGTGCCCCCCAACACTACTCCCAACCCCAACACAACTCTCAACCCCAACACAACTCTCAACCCCAACACTACTCCCAACCCCAACACTACTCTCAACCTCAACACTACTCCCTACCCGACACTGTCCACCCACCCACACTACGATCTCCGACACTGTCATAAACATGTAGAACTTCTGCAACACATCCAACACAAGATTCACTCGAAGATAGATTCGCCAATTTTCTGTTCCCCAAACAGCGGCATCATCCCTGCAATAATGGAACAGTTCGTTCGAGTTCGACTGCACACCCATGCCAAGGAAATAAAGAACAGGCGAAGGCTGAGCGCAAAAAGGCTTACACATCCAAGAGCACAAGTTTTTCAATATCACCGGCAGGATCTTTGTTATAATATCAAGAACATTATAACAAATTGTTTCTTGGTTTAAAAGGACATGGATTGACGCTCGTCCCGTGTTCAAAGCGCCCTTGCACTCGCTACCGTGTTCAAATTAACCGCGAATTTAGATCCAAAATTGCGATCCTATGTTAGAAGTGTATTGGATCATAGAGATATATATACTACTCCGCAGAGAGACGTAACTCAATGCTATCGAGATGTTAACAAAGTTGTTCTCGTCTGTGACGTCATACAGCTGTGCATGCTGGGAAAATCGGCCATGTTGGCCCCGTAAATCTTGTTGTCGTAAGGTTATTGGTTTGTTTACATTGTCAATAGTGTGTAGATTGAGGGCTTTCTCCAATTCTTCCTTTATATTTCTATAGTTCTGAGGTAAATACATGGTTGAGTGATGTCGGAAGGGGTAGTAATATAATAAATAAGGAACCCGCAAAGAAATGGCTCAACAAGATTTATTGTTGCCATGGTGTTTGCAACAGTAACACTGGTGATGGGAATCCAAATGTCAAGATGCTGCCTTTCCCTAAACCGTGTCGTATTTATTGCGAGACAATTACTAACCGATCTATTGTACATAGTTAATCGTGTATTAAAGCAGCAAATATGTACGGTGAATACACTTATGTAAAAGGGCAGACAACAAGCTAAAGAATCTATGTGACATTGCATCGAAAACCTACATGTGACGACAGCTCAGGACCAACGCCCGAGTACCCAGACCCAGTTCCTGCTGATAAATTAGCCAGTGATTTGGTTAGTACTTTAAGGTACTTGTAAATTTAAAAAAAAAATGATTTTTTTGTTTATTTAATTCAATTTCTTCATTTAGTCCTGTTTCTATGCATATATGATACATATGTATGCTGTTCTTATTTATTGCGGTATTATTATTTCATTGTATGCACTGTACTTGTTTTATGCTTCAAAACCACGCTCAGAACGGCAAAAATGAAAGACATTCGCTCAGGTTTGTGTTTGAATAATGCGGGTTATCTGGGTTATTTAGTTGAGATTTATTTTAAGTTGGTGTACCTGTTTGTTTTTCAACTAGTTCCTTATAGTGTCACTAGAATGCAGCACCTCATTTAAATTGAGAGTTTGTTTGCCATGTGTTTTGTTTTGAGTGGTTCGGACGTCCATTTTCTCTATGATTGATTGATTAATGGGGCTTTACTTGATTGATTAATGGGGCTTAACGTCTCATATTTTTGCAACAATGGCTAATCGAGACGATGAGCGGGTGATAATGAAGATGAGAAAGATGACGATGAAGAATAAAGCCATATCCGAATCAGATCCATTGTACGTCGCGTGGGTCGTCATATGGGAGTCCAGCAAGGGAGGGCAGGGCCATGTGGGAGGAGAAATATTCAGTGGGACGCAGGGGGGGGGGGAAGGGGGGGGTCTCTTTTTGTCGCCTTTTACGACTAGCAGAGTCACTCTGGGCCTATTCTACCCCGGGCCGAGAGAGTGTGCTTTACGTCTCATATTTTTGCAACAATGGCTAATCGAGACGATGAGCGGGTGATAATGAAGATGAGAAGATGAGGATGAAGAATAAAACCACATCCAAATCAGATCCATTGTACGTCGCGTGGGTCGTCATATGGGAGTCCAGCATGGGTGGGTAGGGCCAAGTGGGAGGAGAAATATTCAGTGGAACAGTGGGGGGGGAAAGGGACTGGGTCTCCTTTTGTCGCCTCTTACGACTAGCAGAGTCACTCTGGGCCTATTCTACCCCGGGCCGAGACGGGTCAATTTTCTCTAAGTTTGTCTTGTTTTATATATTAAGAAGTGAAATGGGAAGCAAACGGAGACGAATTGTAAGCACAAGAAAGACAGTTTTTAAGGCTAAAACTGGTAAATGCAGTGTATTGTATCTGTAAACAGTTCTTCTAGGCTTAGCATTCCAGCCCTTGGCCCAACTAGCCCTAGGCCTAGACCTTGCACATCAACAAGTGAGGACCCAACTTTAGTGTTGAATGCTAGTGATGCGTCTAGCCCTTCTTATAACAGTAGTAACATTTCATTAAGCAAAATCTCAAGTGTAGTGATTGAACCATTAGACGAAGCAAAGTCGAGCTTGACAGGAACTGTCATGTTTGGTTTGGAGTGTCTTCAAACCATGTTGAATGTAGTTGGCTGCCCCGAGTGCCATTCAATTAGATTGACATAATTTGTTAATGACAAGTTAAGGATGGGAAGTGTGTTGGCTCTCAATCGAAGGTGCAAGGTATGTGCCTACACCACTGATACCTAATTTACATCCCAGAAACACGGGCAGGCGTTTGACATAAATCAAAGGCTAGTTTACGCAATGCGTTTAGTTGGTTGCGGCAGAAGTGAATCTGTTAAATTCAGTTCGGTGAAGTGTTTAGTCAAATTTTTATAACTTTTTTATTTAGATGCACCATACATTTTCACTGCGCCAGCAAAACGAGTGATTTGGTTTAGCAGCGTTTTTGTGGAGTCAGATGGCTCATAGTTAGGGCCTATATATAACTTTTCGTATAGCAGCCGTTGAGTACTTAGAACATAGAGATATATAGAGAATATAGAGAGATAGAGAAAACTCAGCCAATATGGCCGCTATACGGACGTGCTGCGATTACCTCTCCGCCGATAATAGTGTCAAAAATGGTTCTTCTTCAGATATAACAAATTCTAACGTGTGCAAGTGCATCAATCAAGTGTGCTACACGTGTGAGAACATTAATTTGCGCTGCAGATATAAGTATTACTCATGTTAGGGTGATTTAGGTAGGCAGGACCTTCCCGCGTGCGTGGGCCAGGTACACACGTGCAAGCCTAGGCCTAGCCCAGAGTCTGTGCCTCGTATTACTGACTGCAGATCCCACGCCCCTCACACCGTCGATGGTAATACATTCCACCATGAAATACTATGTAATCTCAAAGTCCTCACGGAGAAAATTAGCAAATTGGAGGCCCTAATAAACACGTTGTCTAACCATAACCTCCAAAGTAACCAGTGTGAAGTAAGCAGCAAGATTAGCGCACAGGAAGCGCAACCGCACTGCCTTAGTAATCAGTCTCACCGCCAACTCTCCCCGGAAGAAGACACTAGCACCCGGAAGATAGCATCAAGCCAGTCCCCCTCGCATAACCCCAACCTCAGGGACTCGCACTCCAATCCTATACCAAATAGGCCCACCATA
Organism: Isoperla grammatica; assembly: GCA_945910005.1. Taxonomy (NCBI): domain Eukaryota; kingdom Metazoa; phylum Arthropoda; class Insecta; order Plecoptera; family Perlodidae; genus Isoperla; species Isoperla grammatica. Next base: position 15,915,109 of record OX246740.1, read on the forward strand.
ATCAGCAGGCCTATGCCTACCCAACGCAGCACCCCTATCATATCGAATGGAGTGCCTACCGGGATTGGCTGCAACAACACCGGCGGTTTGAGCCTAGGGCTTTTCTTCGATTGACAATCACCACAACTTTTCACGTAACTCGTAACCTCCGTACACATATTATCCCAGTAAAATCGTGCCTTCAACTTGGCATAAGTTTTCATAAAACCAAGATGACTACCCCCTCCCGGACTGTCATGGCAATCATACAGCACTTCAACCTTCAAATTATCAGGAACAACAAGCAGCTTCGTCGGTCCGTTGGGGACAAAGTTCTTCTTGAAAAGCACCCCATTCTCTAGGTCTAGGTCTAGGCCCGCGTAAGAACCATACTAAGAGCTAGATATAGACCTAAGCCCTAATGGGAATACACTAGATTCTTGGCTGATTTATGTTAGTTAGTTAGTTAGTTAGTTTGGGTTTAAGGGGATGCCCGTATGTTCTATGTGTCAACAGGGAATAAAATAAAAAAGCACCCCATTCTCTAGTACGTAACTACGCGACTGACGCCGAACCCTAGAAGTAGCCTGATCGGGATCCAATATGGCGTCCATCAACTCAGCTAGCTTAGGATCTTGCCTCTGAGCGATAGCCATCTCATCCATTTGAATCGGCAATGTCATAATTTCCATTGCTCCCTCTATATCCTCCGGCTCAGGACCCTTTTCAGGTAACAACCGTGACAAACAGTCCGCATCAAGATGTTGCTTGCCAGACTTATACACGATTTCCATGTCATAGTCCATCAAAAAGATAGTCCATCTGGCCAGCCGACCACTCCTTGCACTGCTCGTTTTTTTTTTTTTTTTTTTTTTTTAATGGGGCTTAACGTCTTATATTTATGCAACGATGGCTAATCGAGACGATGAGCGGGTGATAATGAAGATGAGAAAGATGATAATGAAGAATAAAGCCACATCCGAATCAGATCCATTGTACGTCGCGTGAGTCGTCATACGGAAGTCCAGCAAGGGAGGGCAGGGCCAAGTGGGAGGAGAAATATTCAATGGGACAGTGGGGGGGAAAGGGGATTGGGGTGTGGACTGCACTTCGTCTGACTTCTCCTCTTCGACCAGTCCGGCTTGGGTGGCCCTACCAGAAGCATACGCTTCCGCCGGCATAGCTCTCGGGATCAACAAAGCACGCAAACCTACCCACCACGATAAGGTGGCAGTCCCTGGGCAGGTTGCACTGCTCGTACGCAAGTAACACAGTCCACAATGATCTGTGACGACTTGGACCCGTTAACCCTTGTTAGTGAATTATCTTACACGTTAAGATGACTGCATTCTTTTTAGACTTGCCCACTGTTAATGGTGCGTTTGAGGCAGGAATCGTTGCTGGTGTGGAGCCCTACATCCCTGACGGCCGTAGGCTGAGACTAGGCGTGAAGTTGTCTACAACCTATGATTCTTGCCTTCTGACCATTTGCCAATCTGCACATAAGGCAACAGAGCATCTTAGTGGCGAGCTAGGGGCAGCCAGGTCAGGGGGCGTGGGGATAGCTGTGTCAGGTGCAGACTTCAATATGCTTATTGTGAATGCTGCTGCGGGCCTTCACCTTGTTGGCCTCATCTGCGAGAACGGGGATGGATCGCCTGATGGTGCCTGGAGCTGGGGAGCAGTCCCGGTACCTGTGCCAGTCGATGCAACCTTTACTGCGGGAAAAAAGCGCATGATGATTACTGTCGCAGTTGCAACCAAGGTCAACTGGTGGGCTACAAATCACCACACTGGCCAGACCGCTGCTAATGCTGGGGCATTGGGCTATACTAGGAAGGTCCTCGATGTGCTCATGGGCAACCTTGGGTTATCTGATCGGGCTAAGAAGGAGATAGCCTACCTCATTGGGCACTGGTGTTCTACAAAGGCTCTGCTGCGGAAGACAGGGATACCTGACATCCTGCCAACTGCACCTGTTGGCAGTGATGCTGGTCGACTTAAGACCCTGACGTTTTCTGACGATGTAAAAGTCAGATTAGCTGCAATGCAAGCTGGGACACATAAGCATGCTGTGGCCATGGCTGCAGCCATTAAGCTGGCAAGGTCATCCATAATTAGATTTTTCGGGGATACTGCACCTCTCATTGCCTTGAAGACTGCAGTTGATACAGTGAAGCAGGCTCCTGCCAAGTATCACATAGGTGCAATGTACTTGACCGGTCACCAGAGGGTTGCTTTCTCTGACTCAGATGCTGAGAATGTCATGAGGAGGCTTGGCTCCTACGTGCACACCGTCCTCAATAAATCCACCCTCGCAAAGAGCCCGCACTTTAGCATGGATAGGGTTCCCTCGTAAGAGGAATACAACACAGAGTTCAACAATGTTGTCATTCAGTTCACTTCTGCTCCAATAAGCCTGGAGAGTGTGAACGACATCATGAGTGAGCAACGTTCATCAATGACTAGGGAGGCACAGACGGCCCTCTTGACTGCCTTTACAAGGGAAGAGAGGAACGAGAAGAGAGGCGGGTAGGGGTCGACGGGCTCGGGACATTCGATCGCGAGGAGAAGACTGATAACGGCCGACGGGGATCGAACCAAGGATAACAGTGGATCGGAGGATTGACCCAGTCACTGTGCCAGGCCGCTGTAAAAAGGGTAGGAAAATACATGTTGACCACGCACTCACACTCACAACGTTATCGTTGATTAAAGACCAATAGGGTACTTTCGTAAGCAAATATACGTAACCCTTGCTATTTGAATTCCGTGTATTTCTTTGTAATTCCGCATGATCCATCCCTACAAATACTGGTCCTGGTCAGAACTAGGGAGGGACTGAGCCGCAAAGCTAAAACATCGGCTACGCACCCCATGCTAGCAGGGCAATTGCATCTGCCCTGAGGCTCAGTCCAACCCTATTTCTTCACAATATCTCCCTTAAATACTACATGATTACCCTATTGGTACATATCAATCGGTTTGTATTAAAATTCTCTATAAAATTGTCTTCGTAATATGTTCTGTGATATGAACCGTTCAAAAGTTATTAATGAAAAAGTGTATGACGTCACGACGCTCCTGGCGCCCTCTGCAGCGTGCCACGATGTGCCAAGGAGGTGCAAAATACTCAAATAGTATTTCGTAATAGAATTGTTCCGTTGACATTTTCTGTGACATGAACCGTTCAAAGGTTATTAATTAAAACGTTGTTTTGACGTCATGACGCTCCTGGTGCCCTCTGCAGCGTGCCAGGTAGGTGCAAAATACTTGTATAGTATTTTATAGTGGAATTGTTCCCTTCATATTTTCTGTGTCATGAATCGTTCAATCGTTATTAGTTTAAACGTGTATATGACGTCACGACGCTCCTGGCGCCCTCTGCGGCCCGCCAGAATTTGGCAGATAGGTTATAAATGCTCGTCTAGTATGACATCATAAAATTGTCCTCTTGATATTTTCTGTGACATAAACCGTTCAAAAGTTATTAATTAAAACGTGTCTATGACGTCATGACGCTCCTGGCGCCCTCTGCAGCGTGCCAGGATGTGCCAGGTAGGTGCAAAATACTCGTATGGTATGCCGTAACAGAATACCGTTTACCGCAATACACTTCCTCGAAGGGCGCGCGAGAACTTAAATGTTACCTTTTGCTCTTCTACTAAAATACTAACACAATTTGGTTTTGATTTGGTATTTTTAAAAACTTGACTATACAACGCAACGTAATGGTAAATAAAACAGTATTAATTGTTGTTACACCGTATGTATACATGCAGCCTCATGCACAAAGCCACTTGCAGACGCAACTTTTGCTTTGCACCCGCAAATCAATGAAACCGAATGCACAAAAGGATTTACCGACGCAAATATTTGCGAGAGCTCGTTAAAGTTGCGGCTGCCTCGACCGTCCCACAAATAGATAAAAATGGCGGCCCTGTCAAATACGGTGGACAACGGGCTCCCGCGATCTCGTGTTTTAGAGATTGCACCAATGTATTGGAAGTTCCTGATTAGATTTTTAATACTAGTTATTATCCGCCGAAACATTTGGCTCCACTGTTAGTCGAAGATCTTCCTGTGGATTCAAGAATGTGCGATAAGAAAAAATTACCGTACCTTCCAGTTGACGCTCAAATAAGTCTCTTTTTAATATTGGCCTAGGCAAGCATACTTGTAAACCATGTGTTAGTGCGGAGTGTCTAGCTACAAGCCATAACAAATCTAAATGTGTGTAAAACCCAGAAAGTATAACTAGGCCTCAGCTCAGCCCTAGGCCTGGGCTATAAGCAGGCGTATCATGAAGCCCTAGGCCTAGCTAGTTCTAGGCCTAGAGCACAGGCTTCTAGGGCTTAGCAACTTGTGGTATTGACAGCTTCAGTTAAGTCGTAGACGAAAAATAAATAAACGCTTTCTGTGCAAACAGCTAGGTAGGCATAGGTCTAGGCTTAAGACGTCTAGGCCTAGGCCTACCCTACGCCGCGAAGGCTGTGTAGGCCTAGGATCCGGGATACGAAACCTCGCAAAAACCTGGGGATACCGCCGTAAATCATAGCGTAGAGAGAATACAAATACAATTATATCCATTGTACGTCGCGTGAGTCGTCATACGGGAGTCCGGCAAGGGAGGGCAGGGCCAAGTGGGAGGAGAAAATTAATATTCAATGGGACAGTGGGGGGGGGGGGGGGGGAAGGGGATTGGGGTGTGGACTGCACTTCGTCTGACTTCTCCACCTCGACCAGTCCGGCATGGGTGGCCCTACCAGAAGCATACGCTTCCGCCGGCATAGCTCTCGGGATCAACAAAGCACGCAAACCTGCCCACCACGATAAGGTAGCAGTCCATTTTATTAAATTTGTAAACATCATGTACGTAATTATAATCAATATGCAAATCACATTGAATTTAGAACACATAATATGGGTGATTTTGTTTCTTACAGGCATCTAGATGTATCAGCTCTACCAACTTGAATACAAAAGCAAGTGCCGATTTCCATGCACAGTGTGTATTCCGTAAAAATTTTTTTCCTCTTATGCAATGATGACTTTTCAATCATTCATTTTTCTTGCTATCCAAAAATGATGGGAGACAATTCTCATAGACAATCATAGAAGTATTGCGATGACCACAGCTAATAAAAAGGAAAAGAAAGCACCTTTAAATAGATGTAGGGCTGATGCACAAATAACATCAAACTCTGCACATCGTCATTTCTTGGGCTTTATCATTATACAACTAAGTAAAAAATTCGGCCACAACAAATTTTTAATCATTCTACATAATCGCGTGCAAGCAAATGATTCAAATATTTATAGTTTGTCGTGGACAAGTTTGCTTGACAGAGGTGGCCTTGTATATTGCACATCTGACAGGAATCAATTGTTTGAACAAATCCTGGAATGTGAAGATACATTTCTAAAAGAAATAAAAAACAGGAACACACGTAAGTTAAGTTACAAGAAGATCTTTGTAACAACCCAACATTCCTAAACCAGTGGAAAGCTAAGTATAAAGGAAATGATTTGCTATGTGTAAAAGCATATCTAGAAACAGTTCAAAAGCACATTAAAGGGGGTCTCAAAGCTTTTGTTTGGTAAGTTAAAGACATTTATAAAACTAAAGAACGAATAGCACGTACTGATGCAAAAATTAAAACTAAAAACAACACAATAACAGGTAGCAAAAAACCACTCCGGACACAACTGGCAAACCGTCTCTCTACGAAGTAGTATATATCTCTATGATTGGATGACCTTACTTGGCCATCGGCCTGTGCGATAGTCGGATAAGGCCAGGATGGATGACACTCGACTTCCTTACCGACTCCCTCTAGTACTACTCTTGGCCGCTAGGTTACATACTACATCCTGTTGGCTACCTTCGGGCGGGGCCGCCGCCATACTGCTTTCATTCTCCAACGTGTTTAGATGTTATTGTACGGTAATTATTATTATTTCTGATTACAGAGAGCTCCATCTTCGCTGCGAGGTGACTAGATTGAAAGTATCGTTTACAGAATCGACTGCTAGGGTCTACTACTTGTGGTAAGTTATTTTACACGTATCTTTATTAATAACAGATAATTGTACCTAGGCGTGTGGGCCTAGGCCCCATCTCGGCCTTCTAGGTTATGTGTGTAGGCCCTAGGCCATATCTTTAAATGACTACTACACCTAGGTACGTTTTAGCCTTATTAATTACGTGTTATTGTGCTACGTTGACCTGTGTAATCGTAGGCTAGGCCTAAATGTACCCCATCTCGGCCGTCCACGTTGGCGTGTAGGGCCTAGGCCTAGGCTAGCTTAGCCTAGGCCTAGTTGTTTAGCTATTTTCCTCACCACCTACGGACGTTTTCTTTATTAATATCAGATAATTGTGCCTAGGCGTGTAGGCCTAGGCCTAATCTCGGCCCATCCTAGGCCTAGATTGATTGATTAATGGGGCTTAACGTCTCATATTTATGCAACGATGGCTAATCGAGACGATGAGCCGGTGATAATGAAGATGAGAAAGATGATAATGAAGAATAAAGCCACATCCGAATCAGATCCATTGTACGTCGCGTGAGTCGTCATACGAGAGTCCAGCAAGGGAGGGCAGGGCCAAGTGGGAGGAGAAATATTCAATGGGACAGTGGGGGGGCAAGGGGATTGGGGTGTGGACTGCACTTCGTCTGACTTCTCCTCCGCGACCAGTCCGGCTTGGGTGGCCCTACCAGAAGCATTCGCTTCCGCTCCTAGGCCTAGATCCTGGGGGGTCCATAGCATGTAGGCCCCTAGACCCTAGACATATGCCTTAAGGTCACCCTTTTTATTGTTTGCAGACGAATTTGCTGAGGTCTGCGTTGATTTGATTTGATTTGATTAATGGGGCTTAACGTCTCATATTTATGCAACGATGGCTAATCGAGACGATGAGCGGGTGATAATGAAGATGAGAAAGATGATGATGAAGAAACCTTCGGTCTTTTTCAAGATAGAAGGTACATTGCAGTCCAGTACCTGACGATTTTCCAAGCTGCCAGAGTTGTTGCGCTTGTCTTCATCAGGTTGTATATTTCCTTATTCTTGTACAAATTAATTAATTAATTCTCTTTTTTCAGAGTAGTTTTCTGTCCTTTCAATATAACTTTTATTATAGGAGATTCCATTGTGAAGGCCTTCCCAGGACATGTAGCTGAGGATGTGACATGCTTGTCATTTAGTGGCTACAAGATCTTCGATTGATTGATTAATGGGGCTTAACGTCTCATATTTATGCAACGATGGCTAATCGAGACGATGAGCGGGTGATAATGAAGATGACAAAGATGATAATGAAGAATAAAGCTACATCCGAATCAGATCCATTGTACGTCGCGTGAGTTGTCATACGGGAGTCCAGCAAGGGAGGGCAGGGCCAAGTGGGAGGAGAAATATTCAATGGGACAGTGGGGGGGAAAGGGGATTGGGGTGTGGACTGCACTTCGTCTGACTTCTCCTCCTCGACCAGTCCGGCTTGGGTGGCCCTACCAGAAGCGTACGCTTCCGCCGGCATAGCTCTCGGGATCAACAAAGCACGCAAACCTGCCCACCACGATAAGGTGGCAGTCCCTGAGCAGGTACAAGATCTTCGAGTTGCTTCCCCATGCTGTTCGAGTTGCTCCTTTCTTCGTGAAGGTGATCCTGCACGTAAGGACTAATGATGTACCTTCGCGATAACCGGTGGATGTTAGCTCATTTTATCTACATCTTAACTCAAGCATTGATTGGATTTCCTATGCATAGGCCTACTTGGCCAATACTCTTCCCTTGTTGCGTGGCTGTTGATATTCGTATAAAAATGTCTACCGTTTGAGGAACGTTTGCTGCTTGCATTAAATATGTAGCTTATTCTATTTACTGGTTAACAGTTTTGAATATTGCAGATTTTTCATACAAAAAGAAACTTGCACACTTTGTTTGTTTGATAATTGGGCCACAACGTTGGCTGAAACTTTCACGTCAGATGTCGAGTCCTCTAAGTCTATTTGGTTGTTACAGATACTAGTGTCCTAATACAAAGACCTAGTGACAGCAATACTGCGAGAAAATCCAGACATCGAGTTGGTTGTCTCTGGCGTACTTCCTCGCTTCACAAACTGCTGGAAGGAATACGACCAAGCCAATTTCCTTAGTTGGACTAACATCAAAGCTAATCGACTCAATGGTAAGTGTTATTATTTTGTTTTTAATTCATAATGTTTTTACTATGCACTATTTTCCTAGGCATACCACATTGTCAAGTACACCACATCATGGTACACTACACACTACACATGGTAGACCTACACTAGGCTACATTTATTTTGTTTTCGTTATTTTTTCAGAGGGGCTTGATTCACTTTGTAAGCACATATGAAGATACCTTTCATTGACCACTGGAATTCCTTTCAATCACCATCAACAATGAATCGGAGCGGTCTGCATCTCAAACCAACTGACCTCAAACCACACCCAAACTTCATCGTACAACATTGAAACGAAAGCCATCTTGCAGTCCATTCATAAGACCAAGTCTCGAAGAAAGGACAAAAGTTAAAATATCTCTTCTAAACTCAAATTCAAACAACACACTGGAAGTGCTACCTACAAGTACTCATCAACCCAAAACCCCTCGTAAAATTATGCATGCAGTACATCCTGTTAATACAATCATCAAAGGCGACACAAATAAAAGCGTACATTGTCCAAGCTTCATAAAGGTCGATACAAACACTTCCACGAAAAGTAATAATCAACTTTCATTCAAAACATTTGACTCGTGTAGATCTGCCGAGACATATGAACGCGCTAAGCCCTTCACTCCACCCATCACAAATGTAACAGAACTTTTGAGTCCACTAATAGAGGTAAATCCTGAAATAAATATTAGTCTCCTTCACTTAAAATCCCTTGAGCCAAAAGTTAGTGCAAGTGATCTGGAAAGTCTAATGGAAGCAGACTCCTCATTTCATACGGGCTGGCTTTATGATGCAATTATAAATGCTTACATACACAAGAGTTGTCAAAATAGTTCACGTGCTTTGTATTGTACAACAACCTCTTGTTCAATCTTAAATAATATGAACAATAAACGCCTTTGGAAAACCGACAATCTCTTAACCCAAGATTTCATTTTTGTACCTTGTAATGTACAATCCCATTGGGTCTTGTTTGTGTGCAGGCCCAAAATACAGGTTATAGAATTGTATGATCCCCTTTACATGACATGTTTTCCTATATATGGCACATTCATAAATAATTTAAAGTCTTTACTAAACAGGAAACTGCAGTTCACTCCTAGCAATGAATGGAAGATATCCTGTCCCCCACATGCTATGCAATCGGATATGATAAGCTGTGGTGTTTACGTTTGCTATTTTGTGAAATGTCTCTTAACCGGGAAAGATTGTACTGACGTTGTAAATGCAGCTTCTTTCAGGCAGGAAATCTATAACACCTGGACAATAATCAACAATAAGGCATTTGATAGTGCAAGCCTATGCATTAATGTAAAAGAAAGTCACAAGCCGCGCCATGCAATGCCTATTCTCTCTCTCTCCTTCTCTGTCGTTGTCACGGTGGAAATCATTTTACTCTAGGTCTAGGCCTACCGGGCAGTTAAATTTACTTAGCACATTGAAATACTAGTCATAAGAAGACTAGAGACAATTAGGGGTAATTGGGGTAAGAAGGAACGCGGGGTAACTGGGAACGGCGCTGTCCTACAAATATGTTGATTAAAATATTTTTTGTTTAATTATTTATGTTTAATTAATACTTAACCTTCTAAGGGACATTGTTAGAAATTAATAAATTTGTAACAGGCACGATCTATTTAACTTTAAATGACACCATGTAAAAAAAACGTGTTCGTAAAGTAGCAATTCTTCCTCATTTCTATTTTTTTATTACTAGTTGTGTGGAATTTATTGTGCAAGTTTACATATTATGTAATTCTCTTCTCTTGACCTTGACCTTTCAAGATTAATTTTTTACTTTTTATTCATGGTTATAGATTCCCCATTTTCATTGGTTGTTCCTACTTACCCCAGTAAGCACTTTTTTGGGGGTAACTAGGAACACCATTGTGGGGTAATTCAGAACATGTGGGGTAAGTAGGAACAAACCATTAAAATATGGTGTGGTTTCATGGGGTACCGGTAATGAAGAACAAATTAAAAATCTTGGGATATTTGTCTTAGAACTCATGTTATGTTGGTCAACCTGTCAAGAAAAGAAGAAGAATGAAGATTTAACAAAATTTTGTTGGCACTAACTGGTAACTTTATCAGTTTGTGGAAGTTTATTCTCGCAAATTTTCTGCAGACAGATTGCAACTGAGAGAAAAAGCTGAAATATTTGGTAAGTGAATTAATTAGGGGCCTAGACTTATCAGTGTATATTATGACTATGACATGACACTATTTAGCACAAATTTAGACTTTCTATTCAGGCCTGAGGCTTACCTAGGCCTAGGGCCTAGGTAACCACAAGAGGCCTAGGTCTAGACCTAATTCTGTGTTATTATTTTTAGACATAGGGGCCTATAGACATGCCCAGAAATTACGTTAAGAAGCGGCCTTTGGCACAGTACATTAATGAAGATGTACAGGCAGCAGTGCTAGAAGTGAAAAACTTAAGAATGACATTTCGTCAAGCTAGTGACCACTACAAAATTCCGATTGATTGATTAATGGGGCTAAGTGGATGTCCCTAACATCTGTGCTAGCATATGAAGATGTAGAACCATGCATTATGTACTTAACAGAAAAGGGTATCGATATTGATGATGTTAAGTGCTTTGACCAGTTCTCGAACCTTAAACTATTCCATAACAAATTTTCAGGTAATGAAACTTTTCTAAAGTTAAATTCAAGTCAGAAATGGGCACAGTATTTTAATCAAAGCCCAAATGTTGATTGTCATTCAGAGTTATTAAAAATCTGCGAGTTTTTTTATTCAATCCCTAGCCATAATGCAAATGTTGAGAGGTTGTTTTCACTTGTAACTGCTCAGTGGACCAAAGAGAGAAATCGCTTGTCAGTAACTAGTGTTAAGGGACTGCTTGTTGTGCAGTATGGGTCATTCTCCAGAAATGGGGTACTTTCATGTAACTCCAGAATATCTTCTTGATTATTAATTTTTATGAATTACAAAAGTCATCCTAAGAAACAATATATTTTTGTTAGTTAGGTCCCGACGATTAAAAATAAAAATTCAATTTAGGTTATTCCTTAATTAAGAGTCAAATGTGTAAAAATCAACTCCGTGGACTGTAACCAGCTACAGTTTCACTACAAAAAGTGTTACTATTTAAGAAGATTATGAATATAATGGGTTTTAATTACATTTAATTAGTTTAATAACATTGTAAAATACTGCTGTTGGTTCCAATTAGAAAATATCTTCTGTATTTATGAAGTTATTTATCCCCAAAGTTTGTAACCAGGTTCAAGCATCAACTCCATGGGCAAATGGAACTGGTGTAAAATCTCATAAGTTGGCACAACTGCTCTTTTTCTACTGATAGGCCTGAAAAAAGTCCGCCATTTTCTTTGTATCAGGTGTGAGTGATGTGGGAATTAAACTTCTGCAAGTGAAAGAAAAACGAAAACAACTCTGATTTGAGGGGAGTATGTTTATTGACTGTCAACTCCATGTCTTCTACAAAATGCAAAAATATTTAACTGCATGTTTTGATTTTTAAATGCCATGGTGCATATGGTAAACAGATATCAAATACCACAGCCCTACTCCATAACCTCAAAACCATGCTCTATAACCTGGCTGAAAGTGTGATTCATCAACTCCATGGACATCAACTCCATGGGCACTCCATGGGCACTTTTGCCCATGGAGTTGATGCTAAGCAAGGAGTTCATTGTCTAGAGCTAGAAAGTGATAATTGGGTTAAAAATATAATACTGTACTATTTTTTTCGTAATAATAAATACAACTCTTATTACATTTTTTATGTTTATTTTACAAATATCATATTCGCACATAACAGAGGGGATGTTTTGTTTTTTTATGGATGTCCTTAGGTAATGTGTCTCCTCACCCTATGTAGGCATACATTATTATGTTTTGTCTATGTTTGAAACATTTTAAATACAGCCTAGAAGAAGAGATGCAAGATGTCCAAAAACTACTTTGTTAATTTCATGAGAAAAAACCCAGACAACACATTTTCATTTCCATCAGCTATTGATCAGAGTTGGGTGGAACAAAGAGACATAGTGCAAGTATTGGAGGAACCCATACTAACCCGCCGCCAATCTTATACTTTTAAATATTTAAACCTTTCTTTCCCCAATTTGGGATAAATTTCAATTATTCACTTTCTAATTTATAGATAGCCAAGAGGGCCTTAGTTTTATGTTAACCAGACATGCTTTCAGTACTTCTTTTTAAGTTGTAATGTAAGTTATAACGTTCAATTTATTTCATCTGCATTTTAAATAAAGTGTCTACTTTACTACTAGCAAATAATTGTTTTCATTTATTCTCAACCACAACAAAAAATGTTTGCCAATCAAGATGTTTTCCTTATTTTAATTGTATTTTCAGGTAGAACTAGAAACCTCTCAATCACAAAATGTAGGTACCATATTAAAAATGGTGTATTGTAAACGAACGTACTTATTTACGTTTTCAACACCCAATACGGCTTTAGTGGAACAAAAATGCAAGTTTCAAAAATGTATATGGTTCCCAAAGATCGCTAATACTAAGATTGCCTATTGGTATTTCAATTTATTTCAATTGCCATGGATAAAACTCAGAAAACTGACAAAGATCAACTCCATGGCCACTATCAGTCAACTCCATGGGCAGCAAAAACAAAATGCCTTAAAATCTTCTAAAATAATCTTAAGCGATCTCTGCTACTATCTGGTATGTATTTAAACTCATGTAAGGAAAATGAAAACCTCATTTTTATTTGGAATTGGAAATTATTTTTCCATTTATTTTTTTAATTCAAAAGTACCCCATTTCTGGAGAATGACCCGTATAACTTTAAGGATATGACATGCTTGGAGTTTTATGACTACATTCTTGGTAAACCCAAAATACTGAAAGACATTGGTTCATCACAAAAGTATTGTTAGCCTCTTAAATGTAGATCAAAGACAAAGTCATTCATTTTTTCTTTAAAAATAAAAAAATTGATTCTAGTAAAAGTTATGGTGTTTGTTAAACAAGATTTAAAAAACTCACTTCCACACCCATCTTGGCTACAAACAAATCCCCCCCCCCCCCCTCCCCATTTACTCGCATTTTGTACAATTAATTTCAATTACGGTGTTACGGTTCGACCTACACAGGACAAAAATATTAGTTACAGAAAAAAAATATTTTAGTGCGTGTCCTACATTGGGTTGGAGAAAATATGGTAACCCTAATGCTACGAAACCAGCACAAATTTCTCTCCGTACCCAGAGTTGTTTCCGTTGCCCATATGGAAGGCAGTGTACCACGTACGGTACCTTAGGCCTCTGGAATGTAGATACTCAAAGCAAAGATATGCCTCAATTAAGTTATTTCCAGTAAAATATTATTCTTCACCTATCTGAAAACATTAATTTTAAAAAACGTGAATTCTTTATTTGTTTCATTAGTTTGTCATGGGGGTATCAACAAAGAGATCATTAACGAAGATGAAACCAATGTTGAAGACCAGAATGAGCTGGACTTGGGTGTGGACAAAACAAATGGCAGAGTGACAGTTGGGGATTGCATTGCCGTGATTTATGACAATGATTGGTATCCAGGTATGTAGTAGGGCCTAATGCAAGATTTACGTTATATTAAGCCCACATATCAATGTGATTTTACTTTAAATTAATTTTTTTTATTTCTAGGTATAGTTGAAAAAGCAGTTGAAGATTTGTTGACAGTAAACTTCTTGAAGGGAAGTGGCAAGAAAAAAAATTGTTTCTCGTGGCCGAATATTGCTGACCGTCAAGAGGTCATGGTAGACGACATATTGTGTGTATTGGTACAGCCGTTTCCCATTTCATCCAGACTGCTTGCCATTGAAGGATATGAAAAGGCAAATGCTCTCATGGATAAATGATAAAGAAGAATCCAGCTGCGTTCACATGACAAATGTTATTAATCAACAGCGGCAATAGGCCAATAGCCTAATACTAGCTCTTTTTTAAAGTCTTAAACTGCCTTAATTTAATAATTAGTACTTCTTACTTTTCAGCCCATTAGACATCTAACATTTGCAAAGTTAGAAAACAGTGTACTACATGATTTAATTGAACATTAAAACACTATTTTTGCAATCCACAAATGGTTTCTGTCATGACCGCCACCATTCTGTCATTACCAAGGTTCCATGAAATCAACAATGTGCAATAACAATGCCTGTGTGCAATAATGATTGTTGCCATTATCTTTGGCATGTTGTTTAACACTTAACACACTTTAAAAAAAAATAAAAACAAATTTTATTTTATAAAATATTTAATTAAGATAGTATTTATATATATTGCTTATTTCGAGAAAATGACCCATATGCAGCAGGACCTTCTACACTAAGGACAACACCTAGGCCTATACCTCAAGCGTCTACCTCAAGACCTGGTACTCCTATGCTGGAGAGCAAGATTTCCCCAAAAGTCAGTCAAATGGTTGACATGTTTATTGACAAATTTTAAAGCATTCAGTCAACTTCACATTCAGCAGTGCAAGTTATGACCAAATAAAGGCAGGTGAGATTGCGTAACCACCAATACGGGGAGGTTTTGACAAGTAAAACAGTTTTCAAACGAATTGCAGAAGAGGAACTTAAACGTTCTACCAAAGGCAAGGAAATAAAGAAAGAAAAAACACCAAAAGCTCCGAAAAAGGTGAAGAAGAAAACAATCGTGGATTAATACCTCTATTGATGACGTTTTTGATGATATAAATGATGATGACGACAATGATGTCTGTTATATTTCTGCAAACGACGAATCAACACCAAGTGTGGTACTAAAAGCAGGTGATCGAAATCTTCCATTTCAAATTGGGCTGTATTATGGTGTTGCTTATGAAAAAAAGTGGTATGTTGGGCGAATTCTGCGGAGCGTTAATTCCTATGAGTACGAGCTTAAATACCTGGAAAAGATATCGGAGATATGTTTAGATGGCCAGCTCGTGATGATTACGATATCGTTGGAGATGATCGTATTTTTGTTGGCCCTGTAATTTTGTCAGGTGTAACAAAATTTGTCTTAACCCTTTGCCAGAAGAAATTCACTTACAATTTCTCAAATACAACCAAACATTGAAGCGTTGACTGACTGAATGACTTTAAATAGGCCTAGCCTAAATCCTGGGTTTATTCTTTATTTGTAATCAAAAGACTTTGTGATACTAAAAAGTGGCCATCCCATGTATGCGTCCGATCTGTGCGTGTGATCTGTCGCGTGAATTGCACGCTGTGATTGGATAAACCGAAAAACGATCGCTTCGCACGGATCGGATGCATAGACCTAGGGCCTATATGGGACGGGCACTATACGCTAACTTGCAATGTTTCCAAAAGCCAGAACAATTTAAATAAGGAGATTCTCCATACTTGAAATGTTAATTGTTTGGTCTCGTTTACCGATCGGGGAAAAAAAGGATAAAATTTTGCTTATCAAGATTTTCGATTCAAAATTGAAATGTGGATTCTCTAAAATATCAAGTGTAACATAAAAAGTGTCTTTAATGATTAAACAACTCCATTTCTGATGCTGAAAAATAAAACTACAAAGTGTCATTAATTGTATTTTTAAGTATTGCTAAAAAATGTTCAGTTCAATTGTACATAAAACCTGTAAAATGTTATGTAGAAAAAATTCAATATATAACATACGTTCACTGAAATAAGCCCTATATTCCTATTTACCCCAGATATTTTACCATACATTTCCTACAGAGTTATGGCTGTTATTCCTACTTACCCCAGTTTGTTGGGTAAGTAGGAACAAGTGCTCATTTTTTTTTTTTTTTTTATATTATATGGATTGCCAAAACTTTCACACACTGTTCGAAAAAATCGCAAAATTGCGACGTTTGATGCCGTAATGATTTACTACACCGCTCTCGTAAAACTCATTTGCTACAAATGCTGTCGCATTAAAGCAAGTTAGACACATTTGTTGCTTTTTTGCTACTTATGATGCTCTTTATATACTGCTCATACTTCCATTTAAAAACTGCTGAATCCTTAGCACTACTGAAGTGATAGCGTAGTATGTTTCATACATTATGTCTATACAAACTGCACCGTCACATGCAAAATTACTGCAATTTATTACTGTCAATTGACGACAGCAAACCAGTAGCATTTTAGCTGTGAATGCGTTGACTAATTTATTCGTCGGGTGTACTAAAATTACTTCGAGATCAAGTAACATTGCTTGATATTTGAGTGCAGATATACGACAGCAAACCAGTAGCATTTTAGCTGTGAATGCGTTGGTTATTTTATTCGTCGGGTGTACTAAAATTACTACGAGAACAAGTAACATTGCTTGATATTTGAGTGCAGATATACGACAGCAAACCAGTAGCATTTTAGCTGTGAATGCGTTGGTTATTTTATTCGTCGGGTGTACTAAAATTACTACGAGAACAAGTAACATTGCTTGATATTTGAGTGCAGATATACGACAGCAAACCCGTAGCATTTTAGCTGTGAATGCGTTGACTATTTTATTCGTCGGGTGTACTAAAATTACTACGGGAACAAGTAACATTGCATGATACTTGGGGGCAGATATACGACAGCAAAACAGTAGCATTTTAGCTGCGAATGCGCTGATTATTTTATTTGTCGGGTGTACTAAAATTACTACGGGAACAAGTAACATTGCAAGATACTTGGGGGCAGATATACGACAGCAAACCAGTAGCATTTTAGCTGTGAATGCCTTGGTTATTTTATTCGTCGGGTGTACTAAAATTACTACGGGAACAAGTAACATTGCTTGATTTTTGAGTGCAGATATACGACAGCAAACCAGTAGCATTTTAGCTGTGAATGCGTTGATTATTTTATTCGTCGGGTGTACTGAAATTACTACGAGAACAAGTAACATTGCTTGATATTTGAGTGCAGATATACGACAGCAAATCAGTAGCATTTTAGCTGTGAATGCGTTGGTTATTTTATTCGTAGCATTGCTACAGCTGTAGCAATAGCAACGCATAATAAATGGGGGTGAGGATGTGGGCGACTGTATCTTTTTATCAGTTGTGTGATATCATAATATAAACAAAAGACTAGTGCGGCGAGCGTATTTGTACCGGTCGATTTAAAGTAATGATAAGCAAAATACCGTTAAAGATAATGCACTGAAAATACGTCATTCTACATGCCCAAGTATGTTCTTGCACCGCAATAACAATTGTTTATTATCAAGTAATTCTTGGGAAACTTAGTTCGATGTGAAGTGTATTTAAGTAGGATAATTGCTGGTACCGGTTGCTAAAAAATTAGAATAAATTAATGTTTGTACTAATAGAGGGCAATGTTTCAATTGGTGGGGGTGTGGGGGGGGGGGGGTGGGGGCATGGGCTATCATTCAGGGTAATGCTTCTCTTGCATTGGTAATAGATGTTCATTCATTCAGGTCTTATTTTTTTGTAGGTTTGAGACGGAGGACAAGTTACAATATACCCTCACCCAATCCCACTCACTCCTTTTACGCAACCCAATAGATCTGCCATATTTCTCACTCAACGCAGCCACCGTGGGGTAACATAACAATTTTATTACGGGATTAACATTGTGTTACTTTTATATATCACCTTGCTGTAAACCAAATTCGGGTTTGGGGACAGGAAACTAAAACGGGAACAAAAATAGCTCTGTTATTTAATCGGTGTATTTAATAACTGCACCATATGGTGCACATGCGTTTCAAGCCTTAACAGTAAACACGCCTAAACATTCGAACGCGTATCGGACCTTGGTCGCAAGTGATTGCCCGGACTACAGCTCCCACATCGGACAATGCATCCAAACCAGTGCCGTAAAGGAGACCCCCGCCGCCCCCGCGAAGCGGGGGGGCCCGCCGTTTAGGGGGGCCCGGCTCGCCAGACATACAAAATCTTGTTTTTTGTCATCGAAATTCAAATTTTGTTGAACACGCAAGAAAACCAACAGTAACTTTTCTTTGTCACTACTCACTCGTCCCTTGAATGAGAGAGTATGATAGAGGAGATGCTGCATCTCAAGTTATCCAACGTTTGAAGATCTTCAACGTCATGAATTGTCAAATTGGTATTTCAATCCATTGCAACCATCTAAGTGTAAAATTAGGGTGAAATGCGATGAGCAGTAGCAAATTCCATTTTTAGTCAAATGTAGATTTTCAGTCAACTGTCAACATCTGTAGAAAGTAGTTTCAGCTTGGTCTTCAAAATGTGCAGACGTATCGTGTGACTCTTGAAATGCAAGATGTGATGTGTGAATGAAGGATGATATCACCCACTTCCAAAGCAACTAAATCTCACTAAAACACCTCCAAAAATGCTCTTAATAAAAAAAATCTCTGCGGGGCTGTTTGTTGAGGGGCCTTGCCCCCCAAACCCCCCGAGGTTCATCAGGGGGCCCGAAACGATTCTTGCGGGGGGGCCCGGGCAATTTGCGTTACGGCTCTGATCCAAACATGAAGATAGCCAAGTCTTCATTTGGTGGCCCTTCACAACAGTACCTGCTATAAAATACGCGATTATGATTGAGACCACGAATCATAAAGACAAGTACGTGGGTTCCCGGTCTCGCGTCTCTACCTAATGGAAAGATAAAGTCTCCGCCTTCAAGTCTTTCCATAAGTCCAAAATACCAAGGATTGTCATGCACATTGCATAAGCCCTCACATCAAGGGAAAGTCAAATTTTCGCGATTATTTTATATCCTTACTACCCAGGTTCCAATTCATTACATGGTTATTTATTTATTGATATATTCAATATTCATATACTTATTTACATACACATTTATTTATGTATGTATGTATTTACTTATTTATGAATGTCTATCGACTGAATGAATATAATGTACCAGGGGTACTGGGTGATAATTGGGATAATTTGGGAAGCCATGGGATTGGCGGCTTTACAGAAAATTTTTCAACTTCAAAAAACTTCTGCAGATTTTGTGAAATCGATCGCAATGACTTCAAAGCAGGTATAGACGAAGCCCCTATTCGCACTAAAGAAACTTACGCAGAATGTGTAAACGTTTTGAAGGCAAATGATGATCTCTTGCAAGTGAAAGGTATTATGTTCAACTCGATTTTTAACAAACTTAAACATTTTCACGTTGCCTATGGTTTACCACCATGCATTGCCCATGACTTGTTTGAAGGAGTACTCCAATATGATATACCTTTGTATTTAAACTACTTCATTAATTTGGGACTGTTTGATCACAGTTTTATACAAAGGCGTATAGCACAAATTCACTTTCGAGGTGCAGACGCGCAAGACAAGCCACATTCCATGGCTGAGAAATCGTTGAAACTTGGTGGCCATGCAATCCAAAATTGGAATTTTTTGAGATTTCTACCCCTGATAATTGGACATAAAATCCAGGATTACAACGTTGAAGATGCAGCATGGCGTCTAGTTCTACTGCTAATTGAAATTGTCCAAATAGCCACCACACCGAAAGCTAGCCTTTTTGACTTGGCCTACATTCGCCTGGCAGTAAGAGATTATTTGGAAGGTCGTCGTAAATTATTTCCATTGAAAAGTCGACGCCCAAAGGACCATTACATGTATCACTACGCCGATTTGATACGTCAATTTGGGCCTCTGATCAAAGTATGGACAATGCGCATGGAATCAAAACACTCATATTTCAGAGAATGTGCAAGAAGGTCCAAAAATTTCATCGATATCTCTAGAACCCTTTCATACAGGCATCAGTACCTCCAAGCCTCTCTAAGGGAAAATGGACTTTTCTCTCAGAGCATAGAAATGGAGAATGGGTTTTCTTTTGAAGAAAATGTGCACATGCTCGGTCCTGACGTATTGAGCCTAATTCAAGATCAATCATTTAATACAAGTTTATTAACATTCGCAAGAAAGTCTGTATTCAGAGGTGTTCATTATTCGTCGGAATCGCTAGTCATCGTCAACACAAATCGTACCATGCTCAGTATCGGATTGATTGGGTGGATATGCAACCATAACTGGTGAGAAACAAACCTTTTGGGTGTCTAATTAATGACATATTTAATTAATTGATGATTGCTTATTTCTTTCGTTGATTTACCGGTATTTGATACCGTTGCTTACTAAAGGATAAGCTTATAGTTGACCCAACGAAAGTATTCTGATGCTTACGACACAGCCGAGTCCAAGGTGACAACTTAATTTTCTACTTTGCTAATTCCTACCATCTAATCTAAACAGGTCCACTGGGGATAATTTAAGACCTTCCTTTGGTAGCCTGTAACGGTGGGTGTGGCCAAACCGCCTGTGCACTCGACTAAGCTGAACCATGCATTTACGAATGTGTGAAAGAACGCCAGGTATCTGTTGATTTTCTTTCAATTGGCGCGGTTGAAAGGGGGCAGTAGACAATGACCTGAGATCGGTATGCGAATACTTTTGTTAGGACTACTATACATTGGCATGACCCATAGAAATAAATGATGTCCCTTGTAAAAACTTATACATGAAAATTGTTTATATTCTAGATGGAGGAAGTTTTGCAATACATCACTTCCGTGGTTCCAGTTCCTAAAGAGACAGAAGACATAATAGAAGATAGATTAGTGTCCTTAGGAGTAACGTCGATGGACGATATAGTTGATATTAATTTTGAAGAAGATCTGAAGGGCACCATCACCGTGATCCAGGCGAGAAAGCTTCAACGATCAATTAATACGATACCAAGTGAAGGTGAGTTCATAGCTTCAATCAATACTAAGGATGTGTTCCAAATTCCAATGTCCTATTTTAGCACTAGTCGACTAGTCTAGATCACTATTCAACAGCAGAGAAGTCTCGTGAATTTTGTTTGTAATTATTTTATTAACATCATTAGGACATCTTTCTAAGTTTAAAAATGTTTATTGTTTTTGCTTTATTTCCAAGAGCATATTTTCATTTATAAAATCCGAGTAAAAAATTAGCACTTTAATATGGCGGGGAAAACACCCCATGACTTCAGTATTCAGTATCACTTTTACAAAAATCATGATAAAGATTCTGATTTTAAGATGTTTTATTCATTATCATATATCATATAACATTATCTATCCTACTTCAGAAATGTTTGAACTCTGAAGACAAGTTTTCTTTTACCTTAATCGTACCTAACTTTGTAACATTCTAGGAACCAGTTTCAATTATTTAAAAGTTAATTATTTGCATTTTTACAACTACCATACAATACTTAACGACACATTTATATGGCATGTAATTTTGATTTCTACGGGAAACTTCAGCTTTACTAATAGCTCAATGTTATATGCAGCAGCAATGAGTACCGATGTTTTGTTCAAACACTGAGTTTACGCGATTTTTAATTTATATTTTTAGCGGCCCCTGAAGTAATGACTTTAGCGGTTCCAGCAACACCAACATCCACCTTGACCAACTCAACGATGACACCAGCAACAACCCCAACGACGTCACGTTCAGATGCAAATCCGAGGGCGAGCCTTTTTTTTATCAAATCCCTTGCTGGGAGAAGTTCCCCCCAGACATTATGCGGGCTGCAAGGGAAGGGAAGGTTGGCGACCCCTCGGACAGGAGAGAGGTCGTTAGGATTGTTGTCGCCGACATCATAGATTTGGAAGAGTATCCAACGATGGCACAAATAAAAAAAATTGCCGTGAATATTTGCACCAAATACCCAAAAACCTTTGGAGACCAGTGGATTACTGGGCAATCCATTGGCAATGGATGCATGTCCATGGAACGGCAACTTAAATGGAGACTTGACCACGTCAGGAAAAAAAAAAGATTCAACTAACCATGCAATCAAATTTCAAGCCGGCTGCGTCGAAACGTAAAGATCGGTATGGCACAATAAACTTCATGCCAAATATTGAGTCTTCTGTACACCCAATGGCCTCTTTGCAAACCATGCAAGCTTGGTTGCAAGCGGAATTCGAAAAAGAAGATCGGGACGAAGAAAAGGTTCTCGACTACATGAAGCACACCTATCCTCTCCAACGCCATTCCATAAACGGCCAGCATATGCTGCGAGATGTACGCAAAGAGTGGCCATTTCTGTTTACGGTGAGTTATTCAATGTTATCATTTTCGCTTCTCAAAGTCAAGTACCAATGCTACATATACATTAATTGAGAAAAGTGTAGAGTGTAGAGATTGATTAATGGATTGATTGATTGATATTCAATATGGCCAACATTTATATATTATTATAATTATTATCAGGGTTCGAAATGTCAGATGTGTATTCAAGTCAACAAATATACTAATTTTCACAAAGGTGTTTTCAAAACACATACATTAGAATACACAATACACATGTGGCATGATCTGGAATTTATTTGTATAAATGATGATTATGATTATGTTGAATATATTGACTTTGTTTGAAACATTCTTCTATAGGCCTTATGTTTTCAGACAATGCATTTGAGCAACCACTTCACGTTATTGATGGGGTTTGAATCCAGTGAGCGAATAAAAGAAGAGGTGCTTAGAACCGTGGATAACCACCTGAAGTATTTTGATTCATTCCGAGGGAAGAAGACTGCGTTTGGGGAGTTTGCCAAGGCTGTATTTGAAAAACTAGAGACGGAACCTCAAAGTATGGAGCGCAAGTTTCTGGCTGTCTTCACCCTAATTGGCAAATACCTTAAACAAGACGTGAAATCCCTTTGGAAACCATACACGGTTAGTATTTTGATGTGTAGTTCTGCTATACCAAATTTGGCAGATTATTAGTTCATTAGTTATGACTTCAACAAGAAAACACACTACGTATAACTTTGTTTCATCAACCGATTTAATAATTAATATTTTATAACAAAAATAAACTGTGAAAACAACAACAACAACAACCGAAGTCATTAGTTTAAAAGGCTGTGTTGATGTAAACAGAACAGCTGCAGTACAAGCTGTCATTGTCAGTAATTTCTGTGTAAGTCTCTCACAGAAAGTGTTGAGAATGGAGAGGTATCTTACTGACATCGCTAACACGTTTCCTTTAGGTGATCTATCTGATGATATGCATGAGGTTTTTAATGATTATTTCGACTCGTGAAAAGATTGTTCTGGGAGTGAAGGTGATGTCACTGATTCAGATTCCGATGATGGATTGCTAAATCAAATGCATCGTCTTGTTGACCTCAAGTTCTGGATGACCCTGGCGTTTTGGAAGACGTAGGGTTGGACACTCCGCAGCAGGATATAAAATAAATGTACATTACATAATTATATTAAGGCGTACTGTCACGGCTCCTGACCAGGACTTGGATACAAAGTGACTGTCTTTGATTTAACCATCTACTGTATATGAAGCCTTGCAAGTATCTTGGATGGCAACTTTAACTTTAAGAAATCCACTCGATGTTGAGTGACTATATAGGCCTACTGCTTTTGTTTCTATTTAAGGCTGTGCGGGCACGGTTTTTCAGTTCTCTCCCCAAGATATGAACATTGCTGACATCCTTATTTTGCTGGTAGGTCCTATGTATAAAATTAATAATTAATAATAATTCCATGAATTGTAGTCTAAACAAGGTAGAAGCCTAGGGCCTACCTCCTGGTTAGGCTACTAGGCCTAAGCTTAGTGTTTGAATGTAGGGTAGTGAAGTGAACTGATCACGTGTATTTGTTATTCTAGGAACACGAGCTTCCTGATGTTGCTTTTGCTGAAAATATTGATATAAACATCTTGCCAGCTCTTCAATTACAACCAGCCGTTAACATTGTGGATGAAGCCGATGCCGAGTTCAACATAATTGAACTTGAGGTTAGTTTAAAGTTATATCGGTGTCAATTATATTATAGGCCTAGCAAGGCCCTAGCCTCTACATTGTCTAATAAGAGGCTGGGTCCTAACCAGTTAGGAGGCTATAGGCTTAGGTTTCGGCTACCGTAGTGCATCGGTAGGCCTAGATCAGACGTAAAAGAGCCTAGATGAGACTAGGCATGTGTCTAGGACTAGGCTGAGGGCCTTCATTATCTTCTAGCAACAACCTAGTCAGGCCAAAGCCTATTCCAAAGCTGTAGGCCCAAAATTAATTGAGTAGGCCTACTCATTAAACGGTTTTGTTTGTTTAGATAAACGTTCTACGGCCAAGAGGTGTGGTGAATATTGGGGCAGTGGGAATGGCAGTAGAATTGATTGATTGATTGGTAGTGTTTAACGACGTACTCGACAACTTAGGTCATATGACGTCTTCCGAATCAGGTCCATCTATATCGCGGGAGTCGTCATAGGGGATTCCGCCAAGGGAGGGCAGGGTCATGTGGGAGGTGTGGGAGGAGAAATCTTCAGTGGGACAGTGGGGGGGGGGGGGGAGGGACAGGGTCTCCTTTCGTCGCCTCTTACGACTAGCAGAGTCACTCTGGGCCTATTCTACCCCAAGCTCCGCCGGGCTGGGTTTACCGCGCCCAATCTGGCTGGGGGTCAACCCGGGCTCAGACGGG
The DNA here is from genome assembly GCA_945910005.1 of Isoperla grammatica. NCBI lineage: Eukaryota > Metazoa > Arthropoda > Insecta > Plecoptera > Perlodidae > Isoperla > Isoperla grammatica. Next base: position 15,939,736 of record OX246740.1, read on the forward strand.
TCTCCTTTTGTCGCCTCTTACGACTGGCAGAGTCACCCTGGACCTATTCTTTCCCGGGCCCAGACGGGGCAATGGCAGTAGAAGAGTTCATGCGCAGTGGATGTGGCTGTAAACTTTTCAATGGTGGCCCCTGCAGTAGTCAGTTTTCTGTAGAAGAAGTCTCACGTTACAAAATAGAATGTGAGGATCTCGACTTCTACGAAGGTAATTGGAATAGACTCGACCTGGTTATTGCAGCACAACTAAGGGTCATGTCCCGTACTGGGGAAACAACCCATAGTCGAAAAGTTCAACAGGAAGGTCGTCAGCGTAGGCTATGACGCACAACTTTCTTCTAAGGAATGTACCAGTATGCAAAAATGTGTACTTATTCTCAAATGGTATAAAAATGAAACGATTCAAGAGGATTTTAAGAGTGTTTAAAAGTGAAGGCCTTGCAATAAAAAGCATGGAAATGCAGGGAAAAGTCCAAAAAATGTAACGCCTTTAGATACGACAGAAAGTGCTGTCACATTCATTAAAAACTATGCAGAACAAAATGCAATTTTTTTGCCAGGCAAAGTTTCTAGTGTGCACAATAGTGCAGTGAAGCTATTACCATCCCACGAGTCAAACACTTCTGTGCATAGGAGATATGTCGCAGCATGCAAAGAAGTTAATGCCAAACATGTCAATCTTGTACCATACCAGGAGACTGTGGCAGCAATGCTGTCCCTATATCATTGTACAGCGCCCAATGAGTGATTTGTGTAAAACCTGCCAGTCAAATTATGTCAGTTTGAGCAAGCTAACACTAGCAAGTGAGGAAGAGAAACTTGAGCTTCTAGAAAGCAGTAAGGCTCATTTAAATAAAGTTATCTCTGAAAGAGATTACTACAAAGAAACAATAAAATCAACAATCGATGATTTAGTGGGAAGGAATATTGAGGAAGGTGTACGAGCTGTGCCATGCAGCTATGACGGCAACTGTCACTACTCGTTTGACATGGCACAGCAAGTGCACATCCCTCACAATCCCCTCCAACCTGGCCCAATTTATTTTTAACACCATTTAAGTTGGGTCTTTTTGGCGTGATGAACGACACCCAGAAGAAGCGATGCAACTTTGTAATTCCAGAATCTATTGTCATAAAAAAGGGAGCCAACATGATAGTCAGTTTGTTACACTACTATTTTGAACACTATGGAATTGGGGAAAAAGTCATGCACCTCCACGCTGACAATTGTGTAGTACAAAACGAAAACAATGTTGTTATGTCATACTTGGCGTGGAGGGTCATGAAGGAGCTCCATGAGAAAATAAACATATCTTTCCTCCCAGTTGGCCACACAAAATTTGCTGTGGATTGGGCGTTTGGCCTGTTAAAGAAAAAATTCCGTGTTAGTTGTACCCCATTCATTGATGAATTTTGCAAAGTTGTGCAAGACAGTACTCCTACATCAAAGCTTAATTCAGAGGTGTCAGTTGGGACAGAGGCTGGGGAATCTCTTATTCCAATGATCAATTGGCAAGAGTATTTCACCTTAAATGAATACAGAAAAATTCCGCTCATTACAACGTACTCTCACTTCAAGTTTTCTGCTGAAAATTTGGGCAAAGTTCAGATGAAGCGGGACATCAATGAACCCTGGTCGTCTCACACCCTGTCTGAGCAAAAGTTATCTGGAGGATTCCCGACAATGTCGAGCCAAAAGGCATGACACTCGACAGAAAAAAATATTTGTTCAATAACATCAGAGAATACTGCACTGATGATACAAAAGATATTCTCTGCCCAAACCCAGACGCAGAGGTAGTAGAAGAAATTGAGCCAAGTAACGAACCAGTCGACAGTGAGCCTGTCTCCCCAGAACCGCAGCGACATGACATGTTAAGAGAAGGCTAGAACCCAAAAATAAAAAAAGTTTAAAAAGGCAAAGAAAAGTGTGAAGTCTCAAGACTAGGCCTACAACTATGTTTTTTTACTCCTATAGACTGTGCTATGATCTAGGAATATAACAAAACATTGTAAACATTACCAATAAATCCAATATATTGAAAGATTTTAGAGTTTGGAAAAAAATCAAATTTTAACGCAATTTTTTTATCAGGATAACCTAAAAATTTTGGTACAGATATATTTTCCCCATAATTATCGTTACATTTGATTTTGTTCTCTAACTTTAGTATTTTTTCTCTCCAATAGCCAAAAAAAAAATTGGACATTCCAAAATTTCCATAGGATTTCATTTTTTTTTTACAAATTCCAACCTTGAGGAATATGATATACCCAGTGCTTTTTTTCTAAAATAAAGTTAACCGGTACGTTTGGTATAATGTTTCATGTGACTAGCGTGGTATAGCTGGGGTCTGGGGCGAAGCCCCAGCCGCCGGAGGCAAGTTCGCCGTAGGCGAAAAATTTTTGAGGTACTGCATTAAGTTTGATGGCCAAAAACGCATTTTTAAGGCGGATTTGTATCGTAGATATCGACGAAATATGAAGCTTATGTTGCACAGCTCATGACTGGGATTAGATCCTGTGTCCACACGATCGAGCAGCGTCCGCAGAAAACATAAAATATCTTTTAAAAAAACGTGCCAACAGTGATGGTTTCATTGTAATAAGACGGAAACTAAAATTATTTTTTCAGCCCCCCCCCCCCCCCCCCCCCCCGCCTTATGTTGAATCCGCCCCTATTTAACGTGACCCATACACGAGACGTGCATTTACTCACTACAAACTTAATAGTTAATATTTGTTTTAAAATAATTTATAGCTCACCAAAATCGATGATATCGAATGCAAAGCAATTTCCAAACATGACTCATAGTCGTGTTCTCGTCAACAACACGTCGGTATCTTGCTCTGTTTCGGGTATAGGTGGCGAGGTGACGACCCAAGAAGTTATTTTTCGGTTTATTTTTATGTTTTACACTCTCACTAAACACACACACACTCGCTAATCACGACGACATCTCCACTCGTCACCAGAGAGGAAACTTACCCTGCCACACACAACTTACAATCTCTTGACCACCGATCTCCCCCCTTCCCACCCCCCCCCCCCCCTTTCCTCCACAACACAACCCAATCGTTGTCTGTAAATTGAAAAGGCGCTTTCCAGGAAAACAGAAAAGTAAGAATGGGTAAATTCTTTTTTGCAGTTCCCAGAAGCTACTCTTGACAGTTGACATTTTACTCAAAACAACCCTAATTATCTCTCTTTAGAACTGAGGACCCAAATGATAGAAAAGATTACTGTAGTGAGTGGCCGCCAAGAGTCTTAAAAAGAAGTGATTTACTACATGTCACACCCATGTCACCAGCAGGTGGCAACATCCTTATATTTCAAAATGAAATATATTTTGCAGTCACAAGCCTATCACACTGCACAATTCAAAGTTATTCACGCGCTTCAAGGCTAATTTTAGCGTACCGGCTATAGTGTGACTTTATTGCCTTTTACCGGTACGCCTCTTGTGTTAACCGGTACGCGTACCGGCTCGTACCGGCCGAAAAAAAGCCCTGGATATACCTTTGATTTTGTTTACTTACTAAATTTTTCTCTCTGAATAGCAAAATCTAAAAAAAATTGTTTTGGACATTCCAAAATTTTCATGGGATTTCCTTACTTTTTTTTTTTTTACAAATTCCAACCTTGAGGAATACGATTTACCAAATATCATTAATTTGTAGACAGTTCTTGAAACGTTCCTTATCATTGGTAATATGGCTACAATCCAATAAAACAACTGCCAACTTTGGATAACCCTAAAAGCTAAACCCATCATATTTGGACCTTCCAACCACCAAAAATAGCAAGAGCGACCAAAAATCTATACAAAACAATATTCGCACTTTATGCTCTGAGGGCCTGGGAGCGGGGGTTATGGTTGGTTCAAGAGATGGTCATGATTTTGGGCCCCCATGGCTGCTTATTCTACCCTCATAACTTTGAAGTCCATTTTCACTAAACTATTATTTTATAAGCTTATGACATAAAGAAAACTGTAAATTTGTTAATTTTAAAGATAAAACAATGATTCTTGAACCAAAATGTTTCAAATTTAATCCCCTTTCAATTTAGATCAAAAATGAGTGTTGATATTCTTCATTCTAAGGTCCCTTTTCGCGATTCGCGTCACATATATTGCTTAGGTCTGCAATGAACTGAATTTTCATCATTATCTCTAATGAATGAGGTATTTAATGTATTCTATTCAGTTCGTCTTAAGAGATATTTATTAATTAAGTGAGTTCATTATGATGTTTCTTGTTATTTTTAGTTTCCATGGAAAAGGCCATAGAGAAAAGAAAACTTTTAGAAAACGATGACGAGGCATCCTGCTTGCCTTCTGATGTGGACAGTGTGCCAAAGTTGCGACTGCGGAAACGAGAAGTTGTACTGGTGGAGTCTGACGATTCCAGCAGTGAATTGTAACAGCAAAAGAAAACGAGTGTACCCAACCATACCCCCCCAGCTAGTCTCACGTAGCCCAATTATAAGCCTCGCAGCACAAAGTAGGCGTACTCCAATTGCCAGTCCGACATTACCACGCACCAAATCATCCACCAAAATATTATTATTATTATTATTGTGGTTTAAAGGGGTGATCATTCTCTACTCGAATACTGCATTTTGCCAACAGTTACTATGCAGCAGTAATGCATTTATTAAATACCCACATAACACTAATTGTGTCGCTGGTCAATGGGGGTTGGAATGGGGGTGGGATGGCAAATATTGAAACATCATTGTAGAGACGGGCCAAGGAACCCAGCCCAGAGCTAGGGCTGGCCATTCGGCTACCGAAGTAGCTTACTATAGATAGGCTGGTACCTTAGATCCACCTCATTTTAGCCACGGATGGCTGATGTTCTTGAAAGGACAATTTTTGTTATAGGGCGGAAAGGCTGTATACTCAGGGACTATTTAGTGAGGGCATCCAGTTTGCAACCTTCAACATCACAAAAGAAGACTTGTCGCCACCAGCTGAGTCAGGAAGACGAATTTTCTGACGAAACTTAGGAAGAGTGAGTCGAAAGTGGAAATGGTGACAACGATCATAACATAGAAATGTGTCAAGAACTTGCTGTACCAAGGGAACTTGAAGATCCAGAAAATGTACAATGTGGGGACTATGTGCTAGTTACTTTCCCTGGCGACAAACGAAACCCCGTGTTGTATAGATACGCATGTGTCGCTCAGAAAATGTTAGATGACGGTGACCTTGTAGTTACGAGCATAGTCCACTGACAATAATAAAATGGTTTTTCGTCTAAACGAAAGTGATGTTTCTGCAGTGCAACCTGTAGAAAACTGCCAGTACCGTCTCTACAACAAAACGGAGAAAGGGTGAACAAGTTAATTTTTCCGTTTCCACTGGACGTGTTTCAATCAAACAAGGCCTAAATGAAACTGATTTACCATCTTTTACTTCCATAGGCTAAGTCCACAGCCTTGTAACGATTTCTATCAACCTGCTTTTCGAGTTAAGATTCCCTTGAGATACCCGATTCCAAGGTCCTCTTGAGCTCCGCCTAGCGGAGGCTCGTCGAACTCCCAAGTTACGTAGTCGCAAGGGAATCAACATCGCAATTTCTGGTCCCACTAAAAAAACTGTTATTATAATTAAATATCCATTGTAGATCATGTAACACAATACTTAAAACACCTGATTGAGAATTTTGATAGAATATAATGATTGAAGATTATAAAATATGATGATTTTTCCTTTTAGGAGATGATTGTATTTGACATATCACTTCATTTGTTTTCTTTCACATTTCTCCCATTTGAATTACAAGTGATTTTTAACATTGTGGAACGGACTGCGACGACCTAACTTGGGAGTTCGACGAGCGTCCGCTAGGCGGAGATCAAGAGGACCTTGCCTTATTCATGCAAACAGTCATTTTGAATTTCTGTTTAGTCATGGGGTGGCACAACTGCTTTTCCACTCTCAGATATTGGGGTTAAATGATACGAACATCTCACGCTACATTTCCCTCATGTTGAGTGATTTAACTTCGCATCTGCCATTTCACTATTTACCTTCTCAACACACACTGTTACAAGTGTATCAGTTGGGTGATAGAATTATCAGCAGATCAAGTCAAGCAGATCATGATGTGCTTGCAGATGGTTCTAGGCCTAGGCGGCCTAACCCAGATAGATAGATATTTGGGCTTAACGTCTCATATTTTTGCAACGTGGCTAATCGAGACAATGATCGGGTGAATTATGAAGATGATGGGGGTTGTTAAGTGGTAAAGGGCCAGTGAGTGGGCGGGGAGGAAAGGGAAAAGGGGGGAGAAGGGAGTGGGGTGTGGACTGCACTTCGTCTGACTTCACAGGGCGTTCAGCGATATGGGATCATTTTGCAAAAATAGATCCCAACCGTTCCAAGTGCAACTATTGTTCACGGGAATTTAGTACTAAGTATGGTACGACAACTCAAGTCTAAGTAATCACTTAGAGTGCAGGCATTCTGTGCAGTATGCCAAATTTAACAAAGAGAAGGCAATGAGAAACGAGGCACAAGCCCAAAAAAGAGGTGCAATTTCCTCCAACAGAAGCTCTACACCGATCACGGCGCCACCAGACCGCAACAGCAAACTATGCAGAATGCTTTCCAAAAGCAAATGAAAATGTCGCACGATAATCTAGTTTCCAAGAAAATTGCGAGGTGAGTAACGTGAGTTCTCATAGCGTGACCTTAGAATTACAGGGTTCTAAGTTACATTTTTTGCAAAAATGAGGTTTTTATATAACATAGTTCTATCTGACTGGATAATGCTAGCCTTAAGTGGCAAACCCGTAATATTTACTAATGCTCGGTTTCACCAAATCAATTATAAGCTCTGCATAGACTTAAGGAGTGATAAATTTAAACGTCAGTTAAACAGCAACCTGTTCCACCAACATCATTTTGGCTATGGTTATTTCAACCGGGGTTTATTTTGTAAGAACGATTCTGATTGGTTGCAGCGTCAAGTGACAGCACAGCTGTTGTTGACGTCACGTCACTTCTTGTCTGTCAATCATGGCGGAGTCCAAGAAAGTCAGGAATCGCGGGCTCAATTATTCAGAGCAGGACAAATATTTGATTTTGGACTTGGTGGATGATCATAAAGCCATTATATAGAGAACAAAAAGACGGATGCGGTAACGTCTCGGGACAAGGAGTGCTGACTTCCGGTAATGGCCGGACTTCCGGTAATGGCCGGACTTCCGGTAATGGCCGCCTAGCTAACGGACGCCAAATCGACTGCTGCTGTTTTACGTCGACAATATCGGGAGGAATCAGTGGGATCACAAGAGTTTAAGGTGCAATTGTGTATCTAAAGTGATCGGGAGTTGTGTGTGTTAACGAATTAAGGAGAAAGAAGGATCGGGGGATCAAAAAACTGTGAAGACGTGCGAGGGAGGTAGCGTGGCTGTGCGGTAGCCCAGCGTTGGAAGCGTGGCAAGTGGAACGTTGTGGCTTCGAAAGTGGTCGGGAAGAAGATTAAGAGGAACTAAGGAGGAAGAAGGACTGAGATAAGGGACTGAGATATCGTAAAAAACGGGGATAGTGTGAGTGTGAGAGCGGAAGAGTGGTTGTGCGGTGGAGTTGGGAAGCAAGCGGAGTTTTGAGGTTAGGGCCGGCGTTGGAAGCGTGGCAAGAGGAACGTTGTGGCTTCGAAAGTGGTCGGGAGGAATTAAGGAGGAAGACCGCTGAGATATCGTTAAACAAAGTGATTTGAGGTTAGGGCCGGCGTTGGAAGCGTGGCAAGAGGAACGTTGTGGCTTGGAGGAGGACAGGTGTTGTGGCTTCGAAAGTGGTCGGGAGGATGAGTAAGAGGAATTAAGGAGGAAGAAGGACTGAGTTATCGTGAAAAGGGATAGTGTGTGTGAGAGAGCGGTAGAGTGGTTGTGCGGTGGAGTTGGGAAGCGCTGTGGAGTTGGGAAGCAAGCGGTGTTTTTTTTTTAGGTTAGGGCCGGCGTTGGAAGCGTGGCACGAGGAACGTCGTGAAGAGGAACGCTGTGGCTTGGAGGAGGACAGGTGTTGTAAACGGGGATAGGGTGTGTGAGAACGGTTGTGCGGTGGAGTTGGCAAGTGCTGTGGAGTTGGGAAGCAAGCGGAGTCTTGAGATTAGGACCGGCCTGCCATTCCGTCCTAGGGGAAAGGTCAACAGCTGAGGCTCTTCTCAATATTTATCAATACAAATTCGTGAAGATCGTGAGTAGCATACAAACGCGTGAGTAAAAATACTACTCTTACTTTCAACTATAAATAAACTAGGAGGGAGATGTCGTGCAGGCATTGCACTAGGAGGGTTGTCTATAGGGGGGTAGCCTGTGATGAGTGTGGGGGGTGGTTCCACCCGAGCTGTGCCGGCCTCACCGAGGTCCAGTACATAGATTTAAAGAAGGACAAGAAGAGATCATGGAGGTGCAAAGGGTGTTGTGGCAGGGCAGGGAGGGAAGCAAAGAGGTCGGTGAAAGAGGAGCTGGGGGGGAGTCGTGTTGAGGGTAAGGGCGGTTTAGGTGGAGGAGTGGAGGACAGAGGGAAAAATCAAGGGGATAGAGAGGAGAGGGAAAACAAGGAGGTTAGGGAGAGGAAGGAAACTGGATCGGGAAAGGACAAAGGGGAAGGGGGTAAGGGACGGGCGGAGGAGGACTGGAAGAGGGACATTAAAGAGAAGCTAAATGAGGAGGTGCGGGTAAAAAGTCAAATGCGGAAAAAACTCGAGGAGGAGCTGAGGGTGAGCCTGTTGGCATTGAAACTACTGGAGGAGGGGGAGGTAGGGAAGGGGATGGCGGTAATCGGGGGGATGGAGGCAGTGGAAGTGAAAGGGTTAGGTCAGGATGGGCAGAGCATGGGGGATAATGGTGGAAATAGGGGTGAAGGGGGGGGACATGGCCGGGCGGCGAAGGAAATAATGGACAAGGAAGTGGAGGTAAAGGAGGGGGATGAAGATGGGGATAAGCAGGATGGGAAGGTCAGGAGGGATATGATGGATAAGGAGGAGATGGAAGGTGGAAACAGGAAAGGGCAGGAGGCAAATGAGAAAAAGCAACTGGAGGAGAAAGAGGGGGGGGGGGAAGGAGGAAACGGTGGGAAAGGACAAGCCAAGAACAAAGAGGGATGAGGAGGTGAAAGAGGGTGTGGAAGGACGCGACAGGCAGGTTCGAGGGAGGGAAGGAAAGGGCGACACGCGCGAAGGAGCGATGACGCAGGGGGCTGGGAGGGGTGAGAAAAGGGAGGAGGGAGAGCTGGAGTCTACGGAGGGGGATGAGGATGGAGATGGCATGACGTCTGAGGGGGAAAGGACGTCAGGCTCATCTACGTACAGGGGCCCCACATGTGGCAAAAGGGTGGGGGGTGCGTTGAATGAGAGAGATATAGGATGGATGACAGGAGGAGGACGAGATACGCGTGAAGGACCCGGATCACAGGATAAAGGAGGAGAAACGAGGGGGAGGGAGGGCCCAGGATGGCTGGGGGGGATCGGGGGGCTAAACTGGACCAGGGCCGCTAGGGGTGGGGGTGTTGTTAGAGGGAGGGGAAGGGCAAGGGAGACGCACAGTGAAGGGTGTTGGGGCAGTCAGGGAATAGGAGTAGGTGGGAGGGCCTGGATGTCGGTTCAGGGGCAAGGTCTCTCCCCGAGACTAAGGGTTGAGAGGGAGGCAGGCCGGGACCTGGGTGCCGGGAGGGGGCTAGGTGCACGTGGAGGCAGTTGGCATGGAGGCAGGACAGAGAGTGGTAGGGAGACATGGAGTGGGAAGGGTGATAACTGGTCAGATGTGGGAGGAGTAGGAAGGGAGCTGGGGGCAGCAGGAAGCAGGATGCAAGCAATAAGGGTGCAGAGTGGAGTTGGGGCAGGGAGCGCCAGGGGACCGGGAAGTGAGAGCGGGCAGATGGGGAACATCGGGAGGGTTAGGGAAGGAGAAGGGAGGGGTTATGGTGGAGGGAAGGGGAGACCCCTAGTAGTAGGGGACTCGATGGTGAGGGGGGCTGTGGAATATTGCGAGAGGAGGGATGTTGAAGTCTGAGCATACCAAGGGGTAACAACAAGGACCCTAGCTTCAATCCTGAGCGGGAAGAGGTCGGGGGCGAAAACGATTGTGGCGATGGTTGGAACTAATGATATTAGGAGGGTGAAGCAGGGAAGATATCGGGAAAATGCTGGAGTGGACATGACAAGGTTACTTAGGGAGTTGGGAGGGGCGACTGGTAATAGGGCGGAGTTAGTGGTACTGGGGGTACTAAACAGGAGCGACACGAAGAGGTGGGTGGTTGAAGAAATGAACAGGGGGATAGAGGAGGCATGTCGGGCAGGCGGGGCAAGATATGTTGACACCAGGGAACATATCGGAATGGACGATTTGGCAAGGGACGGACTACATCTGTCGAGAGAGGGGGAGCTGAAGCTAGGGGAGCTTATTATCAGGGAGGTCAGGAGGGTAGAGAGGAGGGAGGGAGAGTGGGGACAAAGGAAGTGAGGGGGATTGGGGATCGTAGGGGTGGAAGCGAGGATAGCAGGGGGATGTAGAATGGAAGGGAGGCAAAAGGGGTTAAATAAGGTGGAATGCAGGGAAGATAGAGGTCGGGCTATGGGAGTGATAAACGAAGGGGAGAGGAGGGGCAAAGGAAAGGAAGAGGAGGAGACAGGCAGGAGTAGTGGTGGATGGGGCAGAGGAATGGGGCAAGGGGAGGCTACTGTGGGAAGAGGGGGGAAGATGAAGGGGATGGAGGGCGGGGACCAAATCGGGAATGTAAAAAAGAGGACCAGGGTCGGGGGGGTTCGGACGAGGGGCATGCTGAGAGTCCTGCTGGCCAACCGTAGGAGTATCAGAGCTAAGATTGTTCCCTTCTGGACATTAGTGGAACTACAGGAACCAGACATTATCATTGCAACAGAAACATGGTTGGATGAGGGGGTTACGGATGAGGAAATAAGCCATCCAGACTATAACATTTTCAGGCGAGACAGGGGAAGAAGGGGGGGGGGGGAGTAATGATAGGATGTAAAAGGGAACTTAAGGGGAGGCTGATTTGGAAGGAGGAGGATTGTGAAATGATGGGAGTACGGATCATGATGGGCGGTGACAGCGCAGAGGTAATTGGGGCCTATAGACCTACAGATAACCAGGAGATGGAGATTATGAAGAGGTTAAGGCAGAGAGTGGAGGGGGAGGGGAGAATAATTGTAGGGGGCGATCTAAACCTGCCAGGGGTATGTTGGGAGGGGGTAGGAGGTGGGAGAGGAGGGATAAGGCAGCAACTTGTAAATGACGTACTAAATGAGGGTATGGTACAGATTGTTAGGGGACATACTAGAAGGCAGGGGGACAAGGGAAATCTTCTGGATGTAGTGTTAGTAAGGGGGGATGAGGAGTGGTGGGAATGCAGGGTGGAGGATGGTATAAGTGACCATGATGTCGTATTAGCCACACTAGAGGGTAGGGGAAGGGGGGTGGAGAAAGAGGAAGAAGGAGGGGAAAAAAATAGAACGAGGTGGATGTACAGTAGGGCGTCCGGGGAAAGGATAAGGGAGGACCTTAGCAATAAATTCAGAGAATGGAGGGATAAAGGAGGAGGTACAAACCAGCTGTGGAAGGGATTTGTAGAGATATGTAATGAGGTCAGGGAGAGATGGGTTCCCTGCAAACTGGAAGGTAGAAATGCGGACCCACATTATTATACCAAGGAAATAAGAAAGCTAAAGGGGAAGGGGAGGAAAGCTTACCGCAAGTATAAAATAACGGGAGACATACTGGACAAAGAGGCAGCAAAGGGGATTGAGAGGGAACTGAATGGACAAAAAAAGAGGAGATGGGAGGAGCATATGAAACGGATGTTGATAGAAGGTGACAGACAGGGGAGTTGGAACAGAATGTTTAGATATGTGAGGGGAAAAAAGGGGGCAAAGGGAGACTTACCAGTCTTGGAGGGACTGGATGGGAAGCTGCTAGTGGAGAACAGGGAGAAGGCGGAGGAACTAAACAAGTACTACTCTGGGGTTTTCCAAGTGGCGGAAAAGAGGGGGGACTGGAGTAAGGAGGGACGGGGAATAACCCGATTGATATTAATATAGATAAGGTAGCAAGGGTAATAGCTGGACTAAAGAACGGGAAGGCTCCGGGCAGGGATGAACTGGTAGGGGATTTCCTGAAGCTGGCGGTCGGGGAAACGGCAAGATTTATGGTAGTAGTGATGATCGCCTCGCTAAAGGAAGGGGTCGTGCCGGATGATTGGAAGGAAGCGGTGGTTATCCCCATACACAAAGGCGAGGAGAAGGGGAAGATGAAAAACTATAGGCCCATCTCTTTAACATCTATTGGATCAAAAATTATGGAAAGGGTAGTGGGGGACTACGTTAAGGCGGAAATAAAAAAGATGGGGTGGATGTCGGAAGGATTGATTGATTGATTGATTGATTAATGGGGCTTAACGTCTCATATTTTCGCAACTATGGCCAATCGAGACGATGAGTGGGTGATAATAAAGATGAGAAAGATGATGATGAAGAATAAAGCCACATCCGAATCAGGTCCATTGTACGTCGCGTGGGTCGTCATACGGGAGTCCAGCAAAGGAGGGCAGGGCCAAGTGGGAGGAGAAATCTTCAGTGGGACAGGGGGGGGGAAGGGGCAGGGTCTCCTTTTGTCGCCTCTTACGACTAGCAGAGTCACTCTGGGCCTATTCTACCCCGGGCCGAGACGGGTCTCCTTTTGTCGCCTCTTACGACTAGCAGAGTCACTCTGGGCAACTGCTGGGGATGACAGAGGACATTGCAGGAGTACTGGATAAGGGGGGAGAGGTGGATGCGGTCTTTATAGATTTTGAGAAGGCTTTTGACAAGGTTCCCCATCAGAGGCTATTGGGGAAGATAGGGGAAGTGATAGAAGACGGTTGGGTAGTAAGATGGATGGGCGACTTCTTGGAGGGGAGAAGTCAGAGGGTGAGGGTGGGTGAAGTTCTGTCATCAGAGGTGAAGGTGACTTCTGGGGTGCCCCAAGGGAGTGTGCTCGGGCCTCTGATGTTCGCTATCTATATTAACGACATAGCGGAGGGGATGGGGGCAAGGGTGAGACTTTTTGCTGATGACTGCGTCATATACAGGGAGATCAAGGACAGGGGGGATGAGGAGTTATTGGGAGATGACATGAAAAAGCTGGGGGAGTGGGTGAGGGTTAATATGATGAGTCTGAATGCGGGAAAGTGCAAGTGGGTAAGGTTTACAAGAAGGAGACAGGGGAGGAGGGTGGGACCGACGTATGAGATTCAGGGACAAGTGATGGAGAGAGTGGAGGTGATTAGGTACCTAGGAGTGTGGATGGCGGATAGGCTGGAATGGGGAGAACAGATAAGCAGGATGGTTGGGAAGGGCGTAAGAAACCGAAACTTTGTGATGAGGGTGCTGAGGGGAGCAAGTGGGGAAATAAGGGAGCATGCGTATAGAGCTCTGGTTAGGCCAGGCCTGGAATATGCAGGGGCGGTATGGGATCCTCATGACAGTAAGGGGAGAGATGCTCTGGAGGGGGTTCAAAAGAGGGCGGCGAGAAGAGTACTTAGAAGGGCGAATAGATGGGTGGAAATAGACATGGGGGAAGGAAGGAAGAGAAGAGAGTACGAGAGCGTAACGAAATTGGTCAAGGAACTGGGTTGGGAAACTCTCGAGGACAGGAGACGGAGGGACAGGCTAGGGAAAATGTACAGGGTGGTAAGGAAGCATGAGGGGTGGGGGGAATTAAGTAGGGCAGTGGAAGGAGCCAACTACATGGGCAGGGGGGACCACCAGTGGAAAATAGAAAGAAGGACATGGAGAACGGACATAGGCAAGTTCTCATTCCTAGGAAGGGCGACCGTGGAGTGGAACCAGTTGGAGGGGGAAGTCGTGGGGTTATGAAAGGTTAAGGCTTTTGCCGACAGGCTGAGGCCAAAACCTGAACCCAAGGGCAAGGAAAAGGAAAAAGGCAATGGCGAAGGTGAAGGAAGCGGGAAGAGGTCAAGAGGTGAAACGGAAGGGAGTGAAACGAGGAAAAAGGACAAGAATGGGATGAAGCAGCAAGAGGAGGGTGGAGGAAGGAGGGAACCTGCGAAGGAGGGGACAGGAAGAAGGAAGGAAGATAAGAGACCCTCACCACCGGCAACCAGCCAACTGTGGGAAGAGAGAGAAACAACAACAACAAACAACAACAACAGAAGGCGTGGGCACAGATTGCAGACCATTTTAATGCAACAAGTGGCCGCGCTGAACGCGGCCCAACAAGCATACGAGCGTGCTATGAAAACCTGAAAAAAGTCAGCAGAAAAGCGTGTGTTGACGAAAAGGTCGAGATTTTTAAAACAGGTAAGTCTCAAGTTGCATTTATTGCACATTTATTTAGCTAGCCTAGGCATTGGGTTTGAAGCTTACTTCAGCCCAACGGCCTAGATAGGCGACAGGTCTAGGGCCTAGGTCCTGGATGCAATCTTCATGCAATCTTCAAAGGCTATTGACAATCCTAGGTAGGCCTAGGCCCTCTATACGTACACCTAGGCTCAGACTAGGCTAGGCCTAGTAGGGCTTTAGTCCAAGCTTTATAGAATGCATTGGCCAAGAAGGCCTATGTTCCTAATAGGCCTAGGCCTATGCCCTAGCCCTATAGGTGAGGCCATGTTGTGTTTCATGCAATCTTCATAAAGTTCTAGGCTATAGGCCTAGCCCTATGCAATCCTAGATTTGGCTCAAAATTCAAGCCTACGTTAAGGCCTTCTAGGTAGGTACCTGGGTGGGTGTTGGCAATCAAGGCTGGGCGTAACCAGTTTGATGTACAATGTCCTGACAACTTGAAAGTGAATTTTAAACCTAGACAAGTTTATCATTATAGGAATAGGAAAGCTCGGGGACCAGGTAGCCTAGTGGTAAGTAGGTACTTAGTAAGTTAATAGTATTGCTTTTATAGCCTAGGCCTATATTCAGTACAATCAGGTACATGTACATGCAGTGGGATACCATTCAGTGTATGTTTGGTAGAGACCTATAATATGTATCTACTGCTTTGTACTCCTCAACATATATCAGTTTTCTTTCAGCAATACGTAGACGCTTAGACGATGGCAGTCACATCATACTTTCTGATCCATGTTAGTATGTGCATGCGTCGAGGTTTCACTACTAGTCGTATAAGCCGAGCTTATGTTGAGTTGTAGCCTACATGGTGGTGTACTAACAGCTAGTGAAGTTGAGTCTCCAGCCTATTTGCACTTGACAGTGGCACTGATTAATGATAATACATGTTGTCAAAAATCATTCACCAATGGCAATAGGCCAATGTGGCCACAAAGTTAATAAAATGCATGATAGGACCTACCGGGGTACAGGTAACATAAATCATGAAAGAGTAAACAAGGCAGCACAAACCAAATGGAGTGGAAGGTGTCTTATTATTATGAGGGCCCTGTGCTAGCACATTGTAAGCTTATTTTATTGTTCACATTATTGCCGGGGTTTTAAAGTTATTTCTAGAGTTTACCCGAAGTAACGAGACATGTAGGCCTATACGGTACTCTGTTAAGTCTATATCTATAGTACAGTGTTTTTTTTTCTTAGGTGGTGGTTCAGCTACGGTGACCAAACCGTCAAAACTGCACGAGAGAGTGATTGCATTGACTCCGAAGACAATGATACCACTGCATTCACGATTCGATGGGGACTCTGGCTACAATTCTTTTATAGGTGAGTCCATATCAAAATCGCTTTGGTTTAAGATGACATGCTATTATGTGGGAAGCCTAATAGGTTTTGCTGGAATGACAGTTGGAATGTTCTCTTAGGTTTAGGTAAGCCTACAGCAAGCACCAATTTAGGACTAATTGTTTTCATTGGAAGTAAAAAGGTTAACATTCTTGTCCCACAAGCAATGGTTTCCCTAGGCAATACTTCTTCGCAATTCCGGGACACAATGCAAATGTCGAACGCGTGTTCTCTTTAATTTGTTCTCAGTTGACGAAAGAACGCAATCGTTTCACTGTGGATTCAGTAAAAAGTATTTGAATGTCACAATATAATCTAAAACACTTCAAGTGCCAAGATTTCTACGACTATGTTTTGACAAAGCCCGCCCTTTTGAAACAAGCTGCTTCGTCTGAAAAATACGAGACACAATCAGGGGCCATAAAAGTAGATGAAGACGACGACGAATCCGATGAGTTTCTAGACTAGCCAAAGTAAAATGCTACTGTTTGCTTTCCACCCCTATGCAAGTATGTATCCTTGATTTCTTTAAAATTAAAAATTGCCAGTAGTGGTCAGCTTCCAGCCCGATGTTATTTTTGTTAAAGCAAGTTAATTCATTTACAAAATGTACATCCCCCCCCCCCCCCCCCCCTCCATGCGTTTCCCTAACTTGACAAAATGTCCTCTTTTCGTATCTCCACCATATGGTCACCCTACTTACGTCGGACGTTGGCCAATCGTAGCTTTTACCTCAGGGCCAGCATTGGAATAAAATAGCTATGATTGGCCAACGTCCGACGCTAGCGTCCGGTCCGGTGTAAGAGCTTGTGAATCATCCGAGGCCTACTCAAAAATATAAAATACATGTAGGCTAAATTACATTTCTTATGGCACAATATTAATATAATTAATATTTATTTCAGATTGTGCTGCCTCTCGAAACACCCGACATTCAAAATGGAGACATCGCAGACCTACCCTCGGAGCTTGTTGGTGAGCCCATACATTCTATAAACATCGGCCTACAACCCGAAACAGTAATTGCGCTTAATCCAGAACCAGCTGCAGCCGCAGAGCCACGTACAAAAACAAGGAAAAAGTTGCTAAATCCCAAATTGTGGAAATTCAGTGTACGCCACAATAAATGCCAAACTGGCCAGGCATACGTGTCACTAAGAGGTAAGATGGTCCCTGCAAAATCTGTAAAAACAATCAAAGACTGTCTTCATTCATGTCGTTACAGATGTAACAAATTCATCACTGATGGGGAGAGAAAAAGATATACATAGCAAGTATTACACATTGTCACAAACAGAAAAGTACCATTTTACAGTAAAAACCACATACCGAATAGTTAAATCATGCTCAACAAAGCGAAAAGAACCTGGTACAGAGTCCCGGAGGAATTTTTCTTTTCAATATCACTTTGATGTAAAGGGAGACAGGATTTAGGGCCGGTTTCACCAAGATCAACCTTGGCAAGGTTCAGTTGAACGACACTAGCACCAACTTTTAACTGCAAAATCCACTGCATGAAGAGTGAAATGTTTTATTGATATTGTGTTGCTTTATACGTCAATTTACAGATAGTTCCAGTAATGATGTGAAACAAGATACACATTTAAATCCCATTTGCATGCAATTGTATCCTGTGAATGGCAAATATGACGGATATTGAAGGAAGATTTTCTCAGATTGGTAATAAATGTCAAAGATATTTACAGTCAATTGTGTAGCCATAGCCTACTGGATAACTTGTACTCTGCTTGTGCATGATACGTACAGAAGGCAGTGACAGAACTGCTTTGGAGATTATCATCACAAATCTGAACGGTGGGCATCGAAGGTTCTATCCAACAATGCATTTGCAGTTTTTGTTTAATCATTTTGACATACAAATACATCTGTACTATGAGTAAACAAACATGTATACCAATCTTTACATGGATTATTTTAAACTTCATGGTATTACAAAAGGCAATAAGTGGCGTTGTGAGAAATTATTACCATCTCTCTGTTAACAATAAACATGCAGTGACAATACTTAAGTATCCCAAACAACAAAAATGCGAGATATGTGAGAAATTAAATAGGTAGAAGTTATTATTTTTGTCAAATTGGTAACATTCAGGTTATCTTGCCAGTTCCATACCGAAGCCAGATGGGAGAGGTAAACATGCTAAAAAGATTGTTTTTAATGAAATGAAAGATCAGGTTAGGGCCCACATAAAATCATTTCCTGTAGTTGAATCTCACTACTGCCGTTCTTCTACTCAAAAGTTGTATCTTGAAGCCACCCTATCCATTGCAAAAATGTACGACTTGTATAAAGAAATGTAGGCCTACATTGAGAAAGAGTGGACTCCTGCATGTCCGTGATTCTATGTACCGTTCGATTTTTTCAAAAGAGTTTAATATGGATTTTCATATTCGCAAAATCGACAGATGTGATACTTGAGAAAACACTTCAAAGTTTCGAAACAGGAGAGTGTTTTAACTCCTGAACAAGAGGAGATCTACAATGTCCACGCAGCTAAAAAAGTAGCGATGCGCCAAGACAGAGATAGAGATAGGAAAAATAGTGATGTGGCAGTTCTCTGTTTCGACTTACAAAATGTCATAACTTGCCCTAGAGCAGATATTAGTTGTTTCTTCTATCATCGCAAACTCAACATATACAACATGACGGCACATCTCTCCACTACCAAAAAAGTATACTGTTCCATTTGGACAGAGGTACGAGCTGGACGTACGGGTAATGAAATCGCTAGCGCTGTGCTTAAGATACTAAACAGAGTTGTAAGTGACCACCCAGAAATGAAACAACTGATTCTGTGGAGTGATTCATGCGTTCCGCAGAATCGAAACTCGATAATGTCATTTGCAATAATGGACTTTATGAAACGGAATCCACAGATACAGGAGAGATAGTGATGAAATATTCAACACCTGGGCATTCCTGCATCCAAGTTGTTGATAACGCCCACAGCCAAATGGAAAAGGCTATGCAAGTCTCAGAATTTTACTCGCCCTTATCTCTGGCTAGGATTCTCTTAATTAAAAGTTAACTGTAGTAATCCTTTCACTATTATTCAAATGGCAGAGGCAGACTTCCTAGACTATGGTTCTTGTTCTAATCACCTGAACTACAAGCTAGTCCCATATACTAAAGTTTCAGCACTACGGTACACACAATCCTTGTTTGAAATATCTTATAAAATTACACATGAAACTGAGGATTTCCCAATTACTGTCAATATTAAAACATTAAATAAACCAGTCAGAAAACAAACACCACCTAACTCTGTCAATAGATCTCATCTGGCTACCTAAGAGCATGGGAGCGCCAACCTGTGGGAGTGACGAGAAGACTTGGCCAGATGGTTACATGGAGGTTTCCGAAGTAACATCCAAGGAGGAAGACAAGGAGAAGACCTTGGCAGACGGAGATAGGGAGGATTCTGAGGCAACATCTGAGGAGAAAGACAATGTGCCGGCCAAGAAGTCGAGTCAACCAAGTCAAAAAGAAGGGCCTGCAGAAGATTACACCAAACTGAGTGTAGAAACCTCATGCGAACTAGATTCTGAGGGAACCATATCTGCAAGGTGGAGTGATCTGTCTGTAGGGAGTGATATTTTTTTAGGTTTTGGTGAGAATTCTGTCAATGAGAACTCACTAGCTCTACTTGGAGTGATAGAAGCGGTACAAGAGGAAAAAGATAGATTAACCAGTTTAGAGATACAAGCAGGGTTGGACCGGCAGGATTTTCAGACAGTTTTTCACCCTCCCCTTCCAATTTAATTATTACAACCACCCAAAAGCGAAGGAATTTAGACAACCAAATTAAAACGAAACACTTAAATCAGATGGCTAGCACTTTAGGGAAAGACCAGATAGACCTAGTAGTTTTTCACCAAAACATTAGAAGCATTTGTAATAAAACGGAAGAACTTGAGCTCTTCCTTGACTCATTGCCAGAGGTGGATGACATCATATGCCTAAGTGAGCACTGGATGCAACCTTACCAAGAAAACTCAATTTTAATTAATGACTTTAAGTTAGCTTCATGTTTCACCAGAAAAATAAATAAAGGGGGTGGAGTGTGTATCTATACAAGGAATTCAAAGCCCTTAAATTATAAAGTCAGAGATGACATATCCGATAAATCTGTAGAAAGCGTGTTGGAACTCTGTGCAGTAGAATTAAATCCCCATAATCCACTAAGTATTAATTACTGTTTACCGTCATCCGGGGATATGCCGTTTAAAAGAATTTATGTCCAGACTTGAATCGGCTATTAAAACAGTAAGCAAAGAGAAAAAACAGATTGTGATTTGCGGGGACTTAAATATAGATTTCTCTGCTGACAGTTGCCAAAAAGCAGATTTAGAAAATCTCGTATGTATATATAATCTTACAGCACACATTTACGATCCAACTAGAATAACTCATAACACTCAATCTGCTCTTGATAATGTGATATCAAACTTCCCACTTGAACACAAAATCATTAATCTTGTTTCTGGTTTATCTGATCATAGTGGGCAACTCATTCACATACCCAACACAATCTCTAAACCTTAAGACTCCGGTAAAGCTCAGTGGGAAAAAAAGAGGTTTCTTAAACCCACGCATATACAAGAATTCATATATGAGCTAGCCAATACAGATTGGTCTATAGTGTATAGTGACCGAGAGGAATATGTTGATGTTAAATTCAATAATTTCTTGAGAATTTACTTATCTCTCTTTGATAAACACTTCCCGGAAAAACGAGTCAAAATAAAAGTACATAATAACTATAAAGGATGGGTCACGAATGAAATAAAGGCAGCATGTATAACTAAACAAACCCTATATAAAGGAGCAAACTTGATATTAGCGAAGAGTTTCAAACATACTTCAAAAATTTTAAAAAAGAACTTGCTGCAACCATTAAAAAGGCCAAAAGGAATTTTAATGCATCGTTACTAGAACAGTCGGATGACCGAGTGAAAACCTCATGGAAGTTGGTTAATCATTTAATGGGTAAAGATAGGGGTCCTTCAAACTCTTAACATTACACTTAAAATAGAAAATAGTGAACTATCTACCCAAATTGAAGTAGCAAATGCCTTCAACCACTACTTCACCACAATAGCCTATAAATTAGTAGATGGGAACACAGACACTACGGAAAAGTGTGAAGAAAATCTAAAGAAAGTAGGGCGCGACGATATCCCAGATCTTATATTAAGTCATACAACTCCAACTGAAGTTAATGATACCATATGTGGGTTAAAATCTAAGAGATCCTCAGGTTGGGATGGGATTCCCAATATAATACTCAAATATAGTAGTCCCTTTATAGCGGAACCACTATCACATATCTGCAACTTTTCATTTAGCACAGGCGTTTAACCGGAGAGGCTTAAATATTCGGTAGTAAAACCACTGTTCAAAAAAGGAGACCCAAGTGATATAGCAAATTATAGGCCGGTGGCTCTACTGCCAACCTTGTCAAAAGTAATAGAAAAGCTGTTTCTGAGCAGACTCCAGCCCTCCCTTAAAGAAAATAAAATATTATGTGCGGAGCAACATGGGTTTCGGGAAAAGCACTCTACCATGACTGCAGCTTTCCAACTTATCTATAAGATAAACCAATCATTGGAAGACAAGGAAGTTGTAGGAACAGTCATGTGCGACCTTTCCAAAGCATTTGACACGCTAAATCACAAAATCCTCATGGAAAAATTGAATTATTATGGGATTAGAGGGGTAACAGGATCTTGGGTTCAATCATACATTTCCGATCGCAAACAAAGAGTAGTCATAGGAACTGAGGGCACATCCTCTGATTGGAAGCCTATCACAGCTGGTGTCCCCCAAGGGTCAAATTTAGGTCCTATTTTTTTTAGCTTATATATAAATGATTTGGCGGTTAATCTAGATAGGGAATGTAAAGCTATTTTTTTTTGCTGATGATACCAGCGTGGTAATTACAGCAAAAGACATACATGAATTATTGATCAAAATAGAAGTCATCCTCAAAGAATTGGATTCATGGTTCACTGTGAATAAGATGAAATTAAATTTGCTCAAAAACCCAGCTCATGAGCTTCCAAATCAGAGGAGAGCAAGTCAACTATACAATCACTCATAATGGCATATCCATCCATAGAGATAGTGGATCGTAGCAGGTTTCTTAGCCTTACACTCGACTATAAGTTGAAATGGCTGTCTCATATTGTAGCTTGTGTAAGCGTCTCAGCAGCTCATGCTTTATGATTCGGACACTAGCCTCGCAATGTGACAGGGAAACTACAAAGATGGTTTATTATGCAAATGTACATTCGTTAATTTCGTATGGAATATTATTCTGGGGTGCCACCACACATGTCACAAAAGTATTCACTTTACAAAAAAAGGGCACTGAGGTACATGATGCACTGGGAGTGAGGGACTCATGTCGTCCATATTTTAAGGAATTGAAGATTTTAATAGTAACCTGCTTGTACATACTAGAAATCATCATGTTTGTGCATAAGTTTCCAAAATACTTTCATACGAATGAAAGGATTCACAGTTTCAATACAAGAGGTAAACTCAACCTGCATCAGGTGGGCCATAGACTCAAATTGTTAGACAGTGATCCGGTCCATATGGGAGTGAAAGTGTTTAATAAACTACCACATGCCATAAAACAAGTTATGTGCACTACCAGCAGAGAAGTATTTAAGCTATTAGTAAAAAAGCATTTGCTAGAAAATAGTTTTTATACCTTGACAGAATATTTTTATCATGTGTAAATATGTACCATGCTGCAGCTCAAGCATTATTAGTTCTTTAGTCACTTTAGGATTTTTCTTTACATATTTTAAGTATATTTAGTATATTTAGTGTTTAAGACAACTATGACAACTTCAAAACTCGCATACCATTAACTTGTGCATATGCAATTGAGTGTATAAAAGAAGGCTATTCAAATAAATAAATAAATAAATAAATCCAAACCCCTAAACAGTTAAAATCGATTCGGCAACTTCTTTTTTTTATCTGCTCCCTGTGTCCAACAATGAAGTTGGGTAGGGGATAGGAAATTAATCCCATCATATTCCAGCCCCTAGGTACATCGAAGCCGGCTGGCCATGCCTGGCGCTTCCCTCATGTTAACTTCCTCCGGCTCCTCCTCTTCACTTTCTTCTTCCTCTGTTACCTTACCTAACTTACCGAAGAAAAACTAAAATCATTGAAAGAAATGCAGAAATTCATGCCATTGATTGACCGTCAATATTTCAATGCTTTGATAAGAGAACAAACTAAGTGAGCTGGAATAGCTACTCAATAATGTCATAATAAGCAAATAAAATGTATACTTGTATGGTCTAAAGTAAAACCCCTAGTATTTGCATATACTATTCACAGTCTATTCTACAGCGCCAGCCGATACTGTTAAAATTAACTCAATGTATAGTTTTCGATTAAGGCTTGCAATGCCACTATTGCAAAGGCAAATGGCAGTACGACATTGTTTGAGCCTAAGTTAAAGTACACTTAACTTTAAACTTAACTTTAGGATGCAAGCATAATGGTATTATGAAATCAAAAGGAACTGGAGAAAGGCCATTTCAGCAGTAAGTACAAAAGACCCAAGTACAAATTGGCTGATTGACATTAATTCATTGCTAGTACTTGCAATCAGACGTAGCTAGGCCTACTTATCTATTCCAAAATGCATTTATTTTTCTCTTCAACATCAATGTAGTTAAGTGGTTTTGGCAACGATGAATTTTGCTATATGAATATGATCAGTAGGGTACATGTAGGCCTACTTGAACATACTAAGTAATGCTAAATATTAAATATCCAAACCAAAACGTAGGTTATACCCCTGGGTACTTGCATTGCTTAACGAGTAATATTTTGCTTATCAACATCAACCATGGTAATTTGTCATTCACAATCAAATATTGTGGTAACCAAGCAGTAGGCTGCAGCAACAAAAATGTGCTTGCTTGTACTGTTGGCTACAAGCTGACATTATGACTACATTATTAAGTCTTACAATAAATTCAATTATTTTTCCATTGGAATATTTGTGTTCAATTCTGATATAAAACTATTCTAGTTGCAGGTCCTTCAAGAGTGGATGTCCTGCAAAAATTGTTGTATGTTCTTCTGAAAAAACGCAAACACTCATAATTAAAGACCAGCAGGGCGATTCTCTAAGATGCGCGGTAAATTTAACCTTAACGACACTTGTACTAAACTTACCACACGATAAGCTACCGCGCGATTCCCAACTACCATTTCATAACGTTCGATAACCGTATCGAAGGACGTAGCCGTTGCAGCAGAGCAGCGCCTGTTATATATTAGTTTGTGGATGTTTTCGAGATGGCTGTGTACACTATAGAAAGTTAACCAATGACAACGCGTGAATAAATGGAACGTTTGCCATTGGGTGCGTTTGATTTCCGGACACCTTCTGCATTTTTTTCACTTATTGCAGCATTAGGGTTCGTTTGATTTACCGGCACCTTTTGTACTTCATGCCATGTATCCTATGAAATAACATTGAGTGAGTGCAAAGAGTATAAAAGGTGTAGCAAATCAAACGAACCTAGTGTTTGAACTTAGAAGTAGGCCTAGGGTTCTAGGCCTACCCTACGTGCCGTGACGGCACGGCCAAACTAGGAAAGTAGGGTTATGATACAAAATTACTTCTAGACTTTTGTTACATAACTACAAATTATATTTCCTTACTCACACACATATTTTTAAATATAAATATCGTATATTTGTATCGATACACACAACAAATTTCTATAATCAATTAGTTCAAATGCTGAAGTGAACATGAGACGGCTTGAAAAGTCCGCCATGTTTTCTTATCGCACGTCTAAAGGCAGGGTTTTGGAGCGCGCTACTTTTAACGTAGGTGGTAACGATCTTTGTCGATAAAACACGGTAGAGAATCGCTAACTCAATGCGGTAAGGCTCGTAACGTCGAAAACGGGCGTTCAATTTACCATGGACCTTAGAGAATCGCCCTGCTGGTAGCTACCCACAACCATGCTATTAGCGAAGACATATACAGGCACTATCCGGAAAAGCGACGACTAGATAAATCGGAATTGGAGGTAGCTGACCAACTGATTTCATATGAAGTTAAGCCTGCTATTCTCCAATCGATTGTCCGCGATTCATCCGGAAAACTAGTCACATGCAAAGATTTAGCTAATATCAGGTATACGAGGTGTGGCAATTAAATACCAGGACTGGTGCTACAAAACTTTGTATTGGTCACCAATTACATTAGAAAGTTTAGCACCGTCAATGTACACTCCTTGCCGATCCCTACAACGCCCCATACGAATTTTCCATTGTTGAAAGCAATGCTGGAAGTCCGCTTCTGTCAGCTTGTTGAGAACCTCCGTCGCTTTTGCTTTCACCGCTTCCATACTTTTAAATCTTGTCCCCTTAAGGTCCGATTTGGCTTTAGGAAATCAAAAAAAATCACAGGGGGCCAGGTCGGGCGAGTACGGTGGATGGTCCAACACTGTGATGCCGTGTTTCGCAAAGAACGCCTTTACGGACAAGGCGGAATGGGCTGGCGCATTGTCTTGGTGAAGCATCCAGGACTTGCTTTTCCACAAATCGGGTCTTCGTCTCCTCACTCGTTCACAAAGGGCAGTCAGAACCTCGATGTTAATTCCCGAGATATCAGCAAGAGCTCGGACACTCAGACGACGATCTTCGCGGATCAATTTACCAATTTTCTGGATGTTGTCGTCCGTTTTTGATGTTGAGGGTCGTCCATGGCGCGGATCGTCTTCAGTCGTTTCACGTCCCTCCTTAAACCTTTTGAACCACTCAAAAACTGGTGTGCGCGATGAACATTCACTTCCGTAAACTCCCTGTAAGATGGCATGAGCTTCTGTAGCAGTTTTCCCCAGTTTCACAAGGTTAACTCGTTGCTCCATCTGAACACAGCATTTTTCCGACGAGCCCCTAGCGCAAGGACTTGAACGGACGGCTGCTACAGTGAGACCAAGCGACGTACAACCTTGCCCATCGAGTTTAGGGTGGAGGAAGCATCAACAGGGACAGACATGTTCAAATCTGCCACGGCGCGATCGCTGTTTGCTGGTAGCAGCACCAGTTCTGGTATTTAATTGCCACACCTCGTATATGCATTTAGGGTTACAACTTAGAAACCTTTTGGTTGTCAAGTGTTGATACCATTGTTGTGGACATAAATGTAACACATAAGGCCTACTTATTTCGTTCCGCCAGTTACTTACAGTTTAAAACTTTTAATTAAGCAAAAGTACAACTGATTTTTGTTTAAATTAAGTTTTTGTAGGTTGGCTACTTGACGGATTGTATTGTCCATGTAACAGTATCTACTTTAGTTGTCACGGATGTTGACACAATTTCAGCCAAATCCGTCAATCTGTTTGACCTGTGTGCAATGCACAAATTTTGGACACAAAAAGAGCCAATCGTGTTGATTGATTCATGATTGTTTCATTACGCTCATCTAAAAAGTTCCTATGATACGATACAGCTATCATTGTCGCTGTATTAATTTGTTCGTCTTCTTCTTTGCCGTCGTCGTAGCTTGTTTGTTTTATGTGAACCGAGATGGCTAGTCGTTAGCCATAGTCACTATTTCTTATACTTTTTTTTTTTTTTTAGAGTCACGCTTAACACGATTTACAAATGAAATGCTATTGAACAAAAAGCAAACACAACAGAAAAGAATTGATATGATATCCTATATCAATCC
The DNA here is from genome assembly GCA_945910005.1 of Isoperla grammatica. NCBI lineage: Eukaryota > Metazoa > Arthropoda > Insecta > Plecoptera > Perlodidae > Isoperla > Isoperla grammatica. The sequence goes on from OX246740.1 coordinate 15,966,206, forward strand.
TAGTACCGTAGCAATGGCACTGGCAATACTTGAAAGGCACCGCCTTATTTATGTTAGTAGGCCTATGCCTTGCACAAGGCAATATTTTCAAACACTACCATACCAATAACTGTATTTATTTTATATGTATACCTGATAGGGATGTCATAGGGTACCTGGGTTACCCGGATCCAGAAATTACCCGAATCCATTTTTAGGATTCGGATCCTTATCGGGTAGTATTATCAGTGAGTTTGTTAGTGTAGGGTAGAGACCCAGCGGCCATTGGCGGCTGTCTACCAAACAATTTCCCGTGGACTCTAGTAGTACGAGCGTATACTGCTAGGAAGCGCTACACGTACCCACTGATGTCGGCGTTCCCGTGGAGAGAAGGGATACTACGTAGTACACGCAGATGCGAAGTTGGTAAGGTAGTAGTACTAAGGCTGCATCGCGATCTCAACACCTTATGTGATTTTTAGGGCTAACCTGCGAAAAACATCGAGCCAGGGGCGTAGTGAGACGGGAAATGTGCTCCACGAGCTAAAGAACATACAAAGAGAAGATCCCACTGCAACGATAGTATTGGAGAGAACAGGCCCACAAATTGAATAATTCTTTTTCCAAACCACCGAAATGCGTGAAAAGTTCTTAAAATTCCCTGAAATGCTCCTTATGGATGCCACATACTGCATAAACACCAAGGGTATGCCTCTACTTGTATTCATGGTGATGGACGGTTATGGACGTGGATGCACTGTTGGCTACTGCTTCATTGCAAATGAGCGTCGTGCCACAGTAATGGCAGCAATACGTGTGTTCTGCAAGAATAACGACACTTGCTTTAATAACACCAGAACTGTCGTTGTAGACAAAGACTACAACGAAATTTCTTGCATCAGTGACATCCTACCAAAGGCATCAATCCACCTTTGTCGCTTTCACGTAGCTAAAGTCTTCAAACATGAATCAAGAGAAGAGCCAAAGAGTAATAAGGTTGAAATTCGCAAAATTCTCTCGAACCTAATGTACTCCACCACACAAGAAACTTATGATAAGTTGTACAAGGATTTAATGGCAATCGCTTCCCCTCGCTTCCAGGCATACTACAACAAAAATTGGCACCATTGTCTCCAATCGTGGACTAACTTGGATCGGGTATGATCTATTATATTTTACTCTGTTATGGTTGTAGGTAACTTGGTTGTAGCCCTAACTAAAAGTTTTTCCTTGTGTTATCCAAATTTTACCTTATCTTTTTTCAGCGTGAATGTAAATTGTGGAGCTTTTTTTCAAAACGCAATATGTCCACCAAGTTCAAAAATTTAGTTAGAGATGGCGTTGTGTTCTTCATTTCATCCACTATTAGATGATAAAAAGTATTTTCTTTCAAAACGTAATATCGGCAGTGTTACAGCCTGTTGAAAAATAAATTTATTTTCATAACGCAATAAGTCCATCTTAATTTTATTTTCAAAATGCAATAAGTCCATTTCCACCAATAGCAGCTCAGCTAAGCTGAGTCAACAATGGATGACACAGTGCTAGTTGGAGATGTTGCCAATGGAGCTAGAAAAAAGTGCAATAAAAGAAAGGAGCGTCTGAATAAAAAGGATTTAAAGTAAGTAACGAAGCTAATAATTTATCATCTTTAGGCGTAGGGAATGCTAGGTCCTAGGCCGCCTACTTAGTTTAGCTGCGTGGGCCAAGCCTTAACATAACCTAAAATTTGGTTTGACATTCTTTTCTACTTCCTATTCCAGGTACGCAAACAAAGATCCCAGTTTAACAAGCTTCAGATGTCCCTGCAAACACAGTGAAAAGAGTTTTCAGTGCAAACAAATTCTCAAATGCGACGCGATGAGTACGAAGGATGTGGTCTACAAAGACAATAACAAATTGAAGCAGGATGCTAGAATAGCAACTCTTTTACATGTGAACACTCCAAAACGGAGCCGTCTACGTGGTGATGGGGGCCCAGCTAAAAAGTCTCGTGCAGTTCAAATAACTTACCAGGTATGTGCTGCATCTTTAATACAAAATAAGGCCTAGGCTAAGCCAAGATCTGGACGATCTAAGAACGGATTTGACTATAGTAGGCCTACTAAGGCCTGGGGCTAGGCTGAAAAGTCTGGACCAGTAAGAAGACTCTACCAAGAGCTGTGGCCTAGGCCCAGGGCTAGGCTTACCAAGGGCTAGGGCTAGGCTTACCAAGGCCCAGGGCTAGGCTTACCAAGGACTAGGGACTAGACTTACTAAGGGCTAGGGCCTAGGCTTACCAAGGCCCAGGGCTAGGCTTACCAAGGGCTAGGGACTAGACTTACTAAGGGCTAGAGCCTAGGCTTACCAAGGCCCAGGGCTAGGCTTAGCAATGGACTGAAAGGATTCAAAGACCGTTTTGGCTAGAGGTCTAGGCCTAGACTTACTAAGGGCTAGGGCCTAGTCTAACCAAGGGCTGAAGCCTAGGCTTACCAAGAGCTAGGGCCTAGACTTACTAAGGGCTAGGGCCTAGGCTTACCAAGGGCTGGGGCCTAGGCTTAAGCCATGATCTGGAACGGTTCAAAGACTGTTTTGGCTAGAAGGCCTACCAAGGGATACGCCAAGGGTTATCCAATTAGTGCGTAGGTGTTAAAGGCTAAACTAACTAAAGGCAATGCATTTGTTTTAGATTCGCAAACGGAGTGGACTCCTGATACCAGTATGTCAAAAATTCTTTGGGGCTTTACTGCAAGTTGGCGTTCGCAGAATATTAACAGTCGGTAAAACATTAAAGGCAGGCCTTGAAATGAAAGAAAACCGTGGGGGAGACCGGCGATCACACAAATTGCAAGAAAACAAAATACAAGTCCGAGCATTCATTGGGGGACTTCGAGCCCACGAGTCTCAATACAATCGTGCCAAATCTCAACGACTTTACCTCAGTTCGGCATTGAATATTAACCGTTTGCACAAAATGTACAACAAGTCAGTAAATCCACGCTTAGCTGTAAACTATCATTTATTTTACAAAATCTTTGTTAACGAGTTTAACGTAGGGTTTGGTTCGCCCGCCAGTGATGTGTGTAGCTTATGCACAAGGCTGAAAAATGAGTTTAAAGCTGCTGGACAAGAAGACAAAGTAAAACTGATGTGCGATTATCGTGTGCATCGGCTTAGAGCTAAACAGTTCACTTTACTGATGAGGGAGAAACCCGCTAACACTGTATCCTATTGTTTTGATATGCAGCAGGTGCAAGTTTTGCCCAAAGTTCCTATTCAAGAGGCGTTTTATTCTCGCCAAATTGCCCACTACACACTTGCTATAGTTGACATTGAAACTTCTGCCCCTGTATTTTACAACTGGACAGAAAATCAATCGGGCCGTGGCTCTAATGAAGTTGGTTCTGCTGTAACAGATTTTCTCAGTAAACTAACATTCCCTGAAGGTACCACAACCTTGCGTCTCTTTGCTGATGGCTGTGGTGGCCAGAATAAAAACTGTCAGGTAGTGCATGCCTTAACATTGTGGCTAAAATCAAAGTCTCCAGCTTCCTTGAAGTACATTCAAGTCATCTTTCCTGTGCGAGGGCACTCGTATCTACCAGCAGATCGAGTGTTTGGGCTAGTGGAAAAAGTTCTTCGAGCTCACCCAACTATCATAACTCCTGATGAATATACTCAAATTTATTCTGAATTTGGGGAAGTAAGGATTCTGGGTAAAGATTGGCACGTATACAATTTGAAAGAACTTCTCGATTATTTCAAGAAAATTGACGGCATTAGTGAAGTGAAACGTTTTTTCTTCAAGAAAATTAATGAACCTGGTCAACATAATACCGTTACCAGTATGGTCAAATACAAAACTGAAATTAACTTTCGGTGTCACGATGAAACAAAGGTGTTTCAGTCCCTTTTAAAACGGGGGAAAAAATTTGAGGGTATTGAGTTGAATCAAGTCCCTTTGGAACACGCAATCAGCGACGAAAAGATAAAAGATGTAAAATCTCTCATAGCGAAGTTTGCAGGAGAAAGTTGGAGGGATAATGTACTTTTTGAATGGTATGTAGACATTCTTGACAATCGTGATAGGCCTTTTGAGGCTGAAGGTAATGCTAATGATGACAATGAAAATTGCAACTGTGAGCAAGATGATGTTGGAATGCGCTTGTGAGTCATTGTACGTACCATACCGAGAAACATGGACCTTACCTTACAAAGTTAGTTTATTGGTATTTATGTAGCCCTACAGTTACTATTATCATACAATTTAAAACTGCTTTTCACTGTGCTCATTTTTTAAGTAAAAATAAAATGTGAAAAATGTGCAATTTAAATATATTGGAACATATTTCCATGAAAAAACTTGTATTTGTTCCCATTAAGACCCAGGAACAAAGTAAAGACTTGTAACAGTGTTGGAAACCACTCCCTACCTCCAAGAGTATAATAAAATCCAATTAAAATTTCAAAAAAAAATTATTTATTTCCAAAACGCAATAAGTCCAAACAAATTATATATTTTTATTAAAAACTAATCACCAAAAACATTTTTTACTTTTATCATAAATTTATATTTGTCATAGCTGCCAATTAAGCCAAAAACCAAATTGAAAATAATTGCACTTATGGAGAAATCACTTTTCTTAATTTTACTCCTAATTAACCAACTTGGACTTATTTTGAAAAAAAGCTCCACAATTTATGTTTTTCCCAACTATTTATTGAGTCCAAGACCTGTACCTTGAATGGTGAGGAATATTGCAATAAATTTGCTTAGGCATACGATTGGTTGGTATGTAAGTATGGATCCTCATTCTTTAACATAACCTTTTACCATTGTAGATATCGTCCGTCAATTTTGGCACATGCACTACGAACTTCGTAGAATCGCACAACCAGAAAATCAAAGTGTTGCTAAACCGCCATAGAACTGTATCGGAAGCCATCAGAGGTTTGATGCTCATCCAAAAAAACAAGTCAAATGCATTGAGTCATCAACAATTTGAATCACTGTCAAAGACCAGATAGTCCTTTGCATAACGAGAATGACGGTATAAAATTTGGGTCAAACGATGACATATATCAAATGAAAGCTTGAGACGAGTACTTTTCAAAAAACCATGATATACCTCTGGCAAATCCAGCTTTCTATGTCAAAACTAGGGTCAAAGGTCAAATTTGTAATTTTTGTAATAATTTTTAATTAAATAAAGAAAAATGTTTGCAAGTTTAGTCATACACTTTTAGTAAGGTAAATGTATTATCTTTCTTAAAAAAAATATTAAATTACCCATCAAGCCTTTTTTGACCATAATTGAGGTAAATTTCCTCAAAATGGGTAATTTTTAAAATTTGTTTTGATTTATTGGCCAATATTCATTATATCAACGTACTTACTCATAAATACGTTAAAATGAATAGTTCTTATTGTTATCACATTGTTTTCACGGTATTCATTCAAAATGGCGGTCAAAGGTCAATAGGTAAGTATCGTCAAACTAGGTCTAGTAACTAAAATATTACTTGTGGGTACTCTAAAGACGCAGAATTTTAACTGCAATTACAATAACGAATAACAATATAATGTTTTAATCGTAAGAGAATGTAATTATCATGTAACTTGTCAACTACTTAAGATTGTTACTGAATTTCTAATTAATGTCCTCAGACATCAGGGTATTCTTCAATGGGTGTGCCACTGCAACAAAATACATTTTAAGAAAAGAGCATGACCATGCAGAGATACGTGATATGATAGTATGATATGATATCTGTCCTAGAAGTCACTGTCTAGTCGTCAAATTAATCAAAATTGAAGTCAAAATCACTCAAAATTGAAGTCGTCAGATTAATCACCTTCTGATTCACTGGAATTCTCATGCTGGGTACCGATATTTGGACAGTCCTTCAGCTTACACGCGTGGGTACACTTCAGCTGATTGGCCAAACACTCATAGGTCGGCATCTTGCAAACACGGCAACAGTTACAGGCTAGGAGATCCATAACGGTCAAAGGTACTGGAGTTCCAATCATCCACTCGTTGCTCAGATCTCCTTCTGCCGTGGTTTTCCATCCATAGCCACACAGATCAGGAACATCAGGGTTGGCTTCCAAGCAACGTATCAATAGATCGTGTTTGTTTGATAACTCACAGTCGCAGGATATTAAGCAGTAAGCAATCGTTACAAGGTGGTAGCTGATTAGACTTCATATCATCACACTTCTAAAAAGCTAGTAGCGCAGCAGGTTGACGCATGACAGAGTCGTGGTCAAAGAGCAGAGTTTACAGACAAACTCTTCGAGTTTTTTTGATGACATCGATAGAAACTCCAGTCCTGACCTATCTTGCTTAGCTTGACACAGAAATGCGAGTTTTTTCTCATGATATTCAAAGTTCTCTTTTTCCCTTTACCACTGAATGAGCTCTCTCAGGTTGGAACTCATAGTCGTCCCCTACACCTATAGATGCGCCCGTTGTTAACAAGGTAACAGTTTCATACATGTCATTTCCCATATAGTAAACATATCCATAGCAACATTGGGTGTCTCTAGGTGAAGTGGCCGACTATGAATCCCAACCTTTGTCACAACCAGTGCATGAAGGTCAGGGAGGGTATACTTCGAATCCCAACAAACTCGCTAGTTTTTACACATCTTCGAAGTGTGTTTGATTTTTGGTAGTCAAGCGTCAACCAGCTGCCCTACGAGCTTTTCAAAAGTAAATGTGATGATATTTAGTCTAATCAGCTACCACCTTGAAGCGATTGTCTACTGCTTCAAATCCTGCGGCTGCGAGCTAACCACCAAACAGCGGCCGGGATACGTTGTTTGGACGCCAACCCTGATGTTCCTGATCCGCGTGGCTATGGATGGAAAACCACGGCAGAAGGAGATCTGAGCAACGAGTGGATGATTGGAACTCCAGTACCTTTGACCGTTATGGATCTCCTAGCCTGTAACTGTTGCCGTGTTTGCAAGATGCCGACATGTGAGTGTTTGGCCAATCAATAAAAGTGTACCCACGCTTGTAAGCTAAAGGATTGTACAAATACCAGTATCAGTACCAGTACCAGTACCAGTAGCCAGCATGAGAATTCCATTGAGTCAGAAGGTGATTAATCTGACAACTTGGACAGTGACTGCTAAGGTAGATATAACATAATACTAGTATCATATCACGTATCTCAGCATGGTCATGCTCTTACTAAAAATGTATTTTGTTGCAGTTGCACACCCATTTAAGAATACCCTGATGTCTGAGGACATTAATTAGAAATTCAGTAACAATCTTAAGTAGTTTATAAGTTATATGATAATAACATTCTCTTACGATTAAATCATGATATTATTGTTCGTTATTGCAATTGCAGATAAAATTCTGCGTCTTTAGAGTACCCACAAGTAATATTTTAGTTACTAGACCTAGTTTGACGATACTTACCTATTGACCTTTGACCGCCATTTTGAATGAATACCGTGAAAACAATGTGATAACAATAAGAACTATTCATTTTAACGTATTTATGAGTAAGTACGTTGATATAATGAATATTGGCCAATAAATCGAAGAAAAGTTTAGAAATTACCCATTTTGAGGAAATTGACCCCAATCAAGGTCAAAAAAGGTAAAAAGGTAATTTAAATTTTTTTTTAATAAACTTTGTACATTAATCTTACTAAAATAGTATTTTTCAACTTGCAAACATTTTTCATTATTTAATTAAAAATTATTTTAAAAAATTACAAATTTGACCTTTGACCCTGGTTTTGACTTAGAAAGCTGGATTTGCCAGAGGTATATCATGGTTTTTTGAAAAGTACTCGTCTCAAGCTTTCATTTGATATATGTCATCCTTTGACCCAAATTTTATACCGACCAGGCCTTTTTCGAGCGTTATGCAAAGGACTAAGATATGTGCCAAGCCAACATAGTTCTGAAGAAGTAAATTTTCTGCTGAAGCATTTCACTCCGTATGCTGCGAATATTGTCCTTGAACAGTTACGCGCCATGTCAAAGCTCTCCGACGTCGAAGTGACCAATTCGGGGATGACTGTTGGAAAGAGCCGTAGAGAGTACAAGGTCGGCCTACGAGTTCACCTGATTATGAGCGGTAGAGACACTGATTTATAGCAAATGCTATAAAGGCGATAGAAATAAAAATACTTAGAAACTACATTATTTTTGTTAAGTTTTATCATGTTTTAGTGGAATTATGAGTACTTTAAAATACTATAAAGACGTCAATTAGCTATATGAATGTGTTGTAGCTACATCTAACTATTTTCTTATAAAGTATAGAATAATTAGCTAACAACCATACGATTTAATGGATAAAACCAACTGGTATTAGTGGTGTTTCCAATTACTCGAGCACGATGAGAGAGATGCAGATCATTCCATTATAGTAAAGCTTTAACCTGGTTCTAAGACCTCGTTTACATTACTATGGGAGACCGTATGACAGGTGCTTGTTATAATCTGCTATTTTATGTATTGTTCTTCAGAAAACTTTCGGAAGCGTCCAAAACTTGATGAAACCTTCACATTCAGAAATACCGGTACGAAACGCCCAATAGCAATAATTGAGGAAAATCGAGATGACGAACAGGAGGATTCCCATGGTCAAACAAGTCACGATTCTGACAATGAAGTTAATTATTCGTCTGAGAGCTCGGAAGAAGGTATGTGACACATCCCGTGCTAGTCTATTTGCCACTCAAAACTAGACTATGCATGTATAAATAGCAACAAACAAAACAAGTATTGAATGGCAGATCTTAGCTGTCAATATATGAGTATGCCAACTCATTTGAAATTAGCGTCTAATCGAAAAAACGAAAAGTAAAGAGAAAATCAATCATGAATCGGTTGTGATTTGGTACTGTACTGTACTGGTATTTGTATATAAAACAAGCCATTTGGCCTCTAAAAAGTATGGAACTAATGCCGTCCTTATTTTACGGGGCTACACTTGGGTTCCTTTAAAGATAGTATTGCACTTGTTTTAATCTGCTATTTTATGTATTGTTCTTCAGAAAACTTTCGGAAGCGTCCAAAACTTGATGAAACCTTCACATTCAGAACTACCGGTACGAAACGCCCAATAGCAATAATTGAGGATAATCGAGATGACGAACAGGAGGATTCCCATGGTCAAACAAGTCACGATTCTGACAATGAAGTTAATTATTCGTCTGAGAGCTCGGAAGAAGGTATGTGACACATCCCGTGCTAGTCTATTTGCCACTCAAAACTAGACTATGCATTCTACATAGTAACAAACAAAACAAGTATTGAATGGCAGATTTTAGCTGTCAATATATGAGTATGCCAACTCATTTGAAATTAGCGTCTAATCGAAAAAACGACAAGTAAAGAGAAAATCGATCATGAATTGGTTTTGATTTGGTACTGGTATTTGTATATAAAACAAGCTATTTGGCCTCTAAAAAGTATGGAACTAATGACGTCCTTATTTTACGGGGCTACACTTGGGGTTCCTTTAAAGAAAGTATTGTGCTTGTTATAATCTGCTATTTTATGTTTTGTTCTTCAGAAAACTGTTGGAAGAGTCCAAAACTTGATGAAACCTTCACATTCAGAACTACCGGTACGAAATGCCCAATAGCAATAATTGAGGGAAATCGAGATGTCGAACAGGAGGATTCACAAGGTCATGGTCAAACAAGTCACGATTCTGACAATGAAATTATTGACTTGACTAAGGTCTCGGAAGAAGATACATATGTGACACAATCCGTGCTAGGCTAGTCTCAAAATGGATTAGGTAGATGCATTCTGGTGACAAACAAAACAAAGTATTGAATAGAGGATTTTAGCAGTCAATATAATGAGTACTCATTTGAAATTAGCATCGAATTTAGTCCTTGTAAAGTAGTACATATGGGGTTGACGAGAAAATATAAATGGTTATGACAAAAAATCAAAAGTAGAACTCGATAAATAGACTTAATTCCACAAGTGCCAATGTCGATATTTTCTGCGTGTTAAGTGTGTCACAACGGCCTGCGTCGATATTTTCGACCCCAAAAATAAATAAAAAGTTTTTTTTTTAATTATAAAGTCATAATTGCATTTCACAGTATTGTACTAACAAATTTCTTCCATTTTTTCCTAGGTGTGTTGATGAAATAAAATATATTCCAATTAAAAAGTGTGAACTTAATGTACCGAGCCTATGCCTAGAGATACTTGAAAGCTTTTGATCAAATTCAAATGGAATCGATTAATCGGTCATTTCTACCCCTGACATCTATGATAATTCCAAACAACGTGCCCAACTTGCCACATTTTTATAGGCTCACCTATGCTAATAAAAAAAGAACGCTCACGACATTATTATCGTTTGTCAACAGATAACACACCATGTAAGAGGACGCAATACAACACCTGGTGGGTGAAAAGTTTAGGTTTATTTGAGGTTGAAGAAAATCTAATCCTTCAATCACAACGCTTGAACTGTAGCCACATGGAAGCTGCAATGGCTATACTTCGTGTTCAGTTTCCACTGATAGGAGGTTTGGAGCCAACTACCCTCAAGACGGGACCAAGGGGCTTCTCAGTTAAGGACTTAAGTAAGCCGAATGTCCAAATTCATTCAACAGATGATCATTGGGTCACCACTTTCATCTGTAAGGAATCTAATGTAGTACATCTGCTAGACAGCCTTAACCATACAATTAACCATATACTTTTGCCCAGAACATTGGAAACCCAAATTGCCCAAATTGTCCGTGAGACTTATCATTCTAAAATTGTTGTTTTGTCTCACAGAACAAAGTGGCTTGGATTGTGGAATTCATGCAATTGCCTACGCAACCGAGGTTTGTTAGTTTAGGGGGAAGCAAAATGGCGGTTTTTGACGTTATTAAGCGAGCGTTTCCATTGGAGATTTATGGCACTCATTCTGTTTGTTTTTTTTTTGTTTGTTTTTTTCTGTCGATAGAGGTCGAACGGAAAGTCCGATCCACTTGAAATTTGGACCATGCACAAGCCTTGATGTGGATTGAATGTGTATAGTTTTGTGGGAAAATCGTTCGGTAAGTTACAAAGTTACACCATAGTTACTGCAAAATATTTTTCTGAAACAAAATGGCGGCAAAATGTAAGATAGCCATATTTTGTTAACGATTTCTTCGGTCACGAATATGTTCATTTTATGATGATCTGATAAGAATTGACAAAGTTACACCAAAGTTACTCGATAATATTTTTCTTAAACACAGTAACGGCAAATTGTGATGTGGCTATATTATAGTAAATTTTTGTCCGGTCACGAATATACTAATTCAAACACCATCTGATAAGTATTAGAGGCAGAAATTACATTTACATTGCTGTCAATAGTGTTAGTAACGGTTGCGGACCGCGGTGAAAGCATGACCCCGAAAATTCTTAGCAACGCACATTGCATGACATTCAACAATGTCGGGAAGTATAATAGCTATGGAAATTAGAAACAATTTTTGCATTGAGAATTCTTGAATTGTTGTTAATTGTTGTTTTATTAGCTTTGATAACTTTTCGCCAAAAAGTTCATAGGTATGGACACGCTCGCTTATCAACGGGTTACTCAGAGCGTGTTCCTAGTACAAATTTACGCTAGTAATGTCAGGTAGTCATTCAATCACCTAAAAGTAGTTCCGCGCTATAACTGCAAAGCTTTAAAGCTTTCTAAAAATGTTCTGTAAAAACATTAAAAGCATTTTGGAATTTGGAATTTGAGATTTTTGTAGTGACAAAATTTATTGAAACTATCTAGTCTTTAAAAATCTTTGGCGAAATGCCACCCCCTAAAACTTGCCGCCCTAGACAGCTGCCTAGGTTGCCTAGGCCTAAATACGGCACTGTATTTTGGAGGAAAGGGGCACGTGGGAGGCGGGGTGGAAAGGGGAAATGGGAAATGGGAGGAAAAGGGAGTGGAGACAATGTGGACTGCATTTCGTCTGACTTCTCCTGAATATGAAATGACAAAGGTGTTAAATAAATATTATATTGGATAAGGGAAGTGCCTAAACATTCCAAAGTCAGAAAAATAAGAAAGAAAGCAGAATAACTATTGAAATTGGTTTACTTGAGGTTATTTATTACGAAGTGTAGCATATATTCTGACGGCCGAACGTAAGAGTTATAATCTTACGTAGGCCTACTGTGTTTCTATTGGTTGTCTAATCACATGACTAATCGAGTCGACAGGCGCGCGCACCACCAACGTAAGAATAGTGTACGTAAGGCGTTCGACTGTGTTGATTTCAATATTCTACTTCATAAACTAGAACAATATGGCATAAGAGGGACACCACTCATGTGGTTTGACTCATATCTTAAGGCTAGAAGGCAGCGAGTAAAGATAAATTTTAATAACCGTCGGGGAAGTAATACGAATATATACTCTGAATGGGTTAGGGTGGAGGCTGGTGTTCCACAAGGTTCAATACTGGGACCTACACTTTTCTTGATTTATATCAATGATCTCATAGTATATCTATCGAGCCATGCCACAGGAAAATGTACTATAAAAGTTATACTATATGCTGACGACATCACTATAGTAATCACAGGTAGCACACTCGAGGATGTGGAGGCACTTGCCAACACACTTATTAATATGATCTACACATGGCTCACGGATAATAAACTATCATTAAATCAAAGTAAAACTTTCTATATTCAATTCCATCCACACCAAAAGAAAATTGATGTGCATCCAGTAATTCAACTACTAGGGAGTAAACTACTTAATATTGTAAATTCCAAGTTCTTAGGTGTCCAAGTAACGGAGCGGCAAGCGAGTCCTACGACGCTTATTTAAGGTTTGACCCATACACCTTGTACAACAAGACGAAACCTATTAAATATGATAGGAGGCATTATTTACTAATTTTAATTCGACATTGTAGTTTAAGAATTCGTGTAGAACCATGTTTTTTCATCCCTTAATCTCCCAAAGGGGAGAATGCAATTTCTGTAATAAAATACATGATAACACAACGAAAAAACAACGTACAAAATAATACAAAAATAGTAATTGCGTAGAATTTATTTGCAGATAGAATGGCTAGTCCAAAATTACTCCGCACTTGAATATGCGAAGGGTAGAAACCCCTTTGCCGGAACATGCAACATTTTTGTGATTCCAGGCCATATATACATTGCTATATCTATGTTACTTATCAATACATTGGTATGCGTTTTTCCACAAAACATCATGTGGGTGTCAGGCCGGATGTGGAGTTTAGTTTGTGAAAATAAAGCAAATAGATTCTGAGGTAACTATTTGTTTATGCAACCGTGTAACATAATCTACCTGCCTGACTGCGACACACGTTCGCCGGCCTAGCAGGGATCGCGCAATGCGTTTCTGCATGTCTGGTTCGCAACCATTCTTCTGAGATTTTGCAATTATTTCACTATCATCATGTGTACTAATTCCAAATTTATCCTATTACTACTTTAACTTAATGTTTATTGACTAGGCCTATTCAATATTGACTGGTAGCCCGATTTCTGATTTAATACTAGATACGGGCTACGCCGCAGATTAACTTTACCCAGATGAACTTCTTCCACAGTACAAATACTTTCACTAGTATCATCTGCTTGCGTATCATAAAAGTGTGAACCACCTCAAGTAGGCATACTTATAACAATAATAATATCAATAAAGATAATTCTCGTAATTAAATACATCTTGTTTGTTTTGTTTTAAATCTGGCAACAAGTAGTTTGGACCTAAATATAGACACGCCAAGTCCATTTCTATTAAGAATTTCTAGTCCATTCTCTTACTAGAAACATACTCATATACATACATGTGTATAAACGTACTAATATACGGCATGAAAATAGTTTAGGCGTGATTTTCTATTTTTAATATATTTTTTAGGCTACTCTGAACTGAAACTTCGATTTACCATGGCTTTCAGGTTATTCATTTACATTAATATTAGTGTAATGCAAAATGGCAAGCTCATCCAGTGGCGAAGGGAATATTTCCCCGCTTAATCCAGGATTGTGCATAATTAGTAATAAATCTTTATTAGTGAAGCAGCATAAAACAATCTCATAAAACAATTGAGGGACTTGAGGTCGATGCTTTTGTTGAAACAAACAACGTAGTGCAACAATTTGAAAACAACTGTCTTAAAGTAAATTCGAGTATGGTCTTCAACCCAGGTAACAAACACAGAAGGGAAGTTGACATATTTATACGAGAACAAGAGTTAGAGCAGGTAAGGGTAGCAACAGTTTTGGTGTTATAAATTGATAAAACCTGATATGGGATGACCGCGTGTGATTCATTGCTAAGATCATTTCCGGTATATTTTTTAATAAAACAACTGAACAATACTACAATATGAGTCATATTGTAGTATTGTTTCAGTGACCATACTAAAATCTGCATGCCATGCACTTATCTAATCATATAAATTATGGCATAGTAATTTAGGCTACAAAAGAGGGCAATACAGTATATATTAAACCTTAAACCAATGCAAACATGTAAAGAACATTTTAACTAACTAAAAATTCTTACTATCCCTTCCAAGTACATTTATGCTACCATAATGTATGTGCGTGAACCATGATGCTGTCCCATGATGCTTTTCTGAAAGACTCGATACCCATCAGCACAATACACGGAACAGGGCCAACCTACACATGACAGAAACTAAGTTGAAGATTACTGACGAAGCCCCTGCCCATGCAGGGAAGATACTGTTCAATACTTACCCAATGAAATAAAAAGTGTTACAAACGTGAACATGTTTCAAAGAAAATTGAGGAATCACCTAATAGAAAAGTGTTTCTACAGTGCCGATAGTTTCAAGAAAAAACTTCAGGACACTAAGACGTAACTATCTTTGTTTGTAATCTTTAGTTTCATTAGACAATACATTGTTTAACATTATAGGCTAATAGGTATAAGAAAACGACTGTACATATCTAAGCTTGCACAATTGTTAGCTCTTAACTGCAATCATGTACAACTGTACATCCATTTCAAAAATACGGATTTTCCACAAAATTGCCTACCGCACAATTGTGGAATACCTTTTTACAGTTATGTCCTACTCTGGGCAGCCCCCCGAAATATATTTCTGGGTACGTCACTGGATAAAAAAAAAAAAATCTGAATGTATTATACACAATTTTTATTTAGGCTCCGTTATAGAGGGTTTAAACAAGTCTGAGAAGTTAGATACGTTTTGGAACTCATTACGTTAGCGATTTTTTCAACAATTTCGATTCCAGGCGAATGTTGACCTCTATTTTACACACGTTAATAGGATGATCTTTTGGAAGTAAAGAAAAGAGCCATATTATGCCTACTGACTTTAAGTTTATTTTCTTTGTGTGTATAATATTCAGTTTCCTTTAGCTAAACAAGTATTTTTTGTGAACCTAAATCTCATTAAAATAGTTCAAACACCCTAAGAATCAATTTTTCCCAGGACTATGTCCGTACCCGCATAAGCTGGGGGGCAACCCCCCAACACCCCCATTGATTAATTTAACGTAGAAAGGGCGTCAAACTTCACTTTGGTACAGATACTGGCCAGATAGACCTACTCTAGAACCGGCCTTGGCGTATTAGTTATATACATTTTTTGTAGATGAAATTAATATTAATACTTTGCATACTTATATACTGAAACAAACTCACGAGCATTTTAGAAATAATCACTACAGTCTGTCAGCACAAAATATGATAACACATTGGACAACCCTGGCTAAAATACGAATCTTCTATTTCATAATAAACTATTCCGTTCACAACTTAAAATACGATGGAAAAATATAAGCGTATGTTTTCATAAATGTGGTTAATTTGTGGCATTTTATTAAAAATCCTTATATTTGTCCACCCCTAACAAGAAAAATTAATTTTAAGACAATTATAAGAGCTGTACTTTTGTTTTATCTCTGTCCTGAGTTTCTGAGTAATAAACTGGTTCTACAAGAAAACTGTAGTGGATTTCTTAGTTCAAACCGTTGAGGGAATTCTGTTGCGCGCGCCACTAACTGCCTACGCATTGTTCCACATAACAGTTAATAACTTCCAATCCATTCATAACAAACCGTTTTAAGAAACTAGTGTATGTTCCCCTTTATATTCCGCAATTAAAATCTATGCAGTGTGCTTAACAAAATATTAGTGGTTTAGATGTGAGAGGCGGCTGAATATTAGGCGCTTTTCGAAAAAAGTACGAAATGTTACAACAATGGTTCATTCAACAATGACGTTTTATAAAAAATCCTATTGCAATAAAAGGCATAGTTAGATACAAAAGCCGGCAATGTACTGGAGTTTTTTTCAAGTCTTTATGACTTTTGTGTCAACGCCTAGAGCGTCTCAAGTTAGTCAATGTGTAAACGACGCCCGGCGTCGGTCCAGGCGTCGAAAAACATAGTTCTACACGCGTCCACTAACTACAACGTCGTTTATATATTTGGTAACTGACCATTGCAACTTTTCCAAATGCTTTTGTGTTGTTGTACAAAGTGTATGGGTCTAATGAGAAATAGGCCACCAAACCGCTCCAGTAAAGTTGATGAGAAGTTAAGCTGGTCTAAACACATTGACGAGATATACCCCAAAATTAATTCTGCATGTTACGCTGTACGAGTAATGAAAGAAACCTCGGGCTTCACAAACGCAAAAATTGTGTATCATGCATATCTTGAATCCCATATTAGATATGGAATTGTGTTATGGGGGAATTCCCCTCATTCTGGGAAAATCTTTATAGCTCAAAAAAGAGCAGTTCGCATTTTGGGCGGGATAGGATATAGAGAATCCTGTCGACCGATATTTAAAAAATTGAATATTCTCACACTACCTTGCATATATATTCTAGAACTACTTAAGTTAACAATCAAAAACTCTAAAGATATACATGTAAACTCCTCTATACACAATCATAATACAAGACAGCGAGATAACTTCCACGTTCCTTTCCCATATACACAAAAAACTAACAATGGTACCCATATGATGGGTCTGAAACTTTACAATAGATTGCCACATGACATTAAGATCATTGGCAACCCAAACAAGATGGTTGACAAAATTAAATTAATCTTGTCAAAAGGAGCCTTCTACTCGGTTAAGGAATTTATGGAGCATAATATATAATGGTGGTTTAGATTGTAAAAACTGTGAATATGATTGTAATCTAGGTATATAGTAATATTATGTAACCTGTACTTTTCCTCCATTCTGTGTAATGTACACATTTTTTGTATTCTAATAAGGAATGTTAAATTTGAATAGTAATCTATGTTCAGAATAATCTATGTTTAGTTTTAGTTTGTGACAAATCCTATACTCAGTCCATGTACTAGGTCTCTTGGATGCTAATAAATACAATACAATACAATACAATAGTGTGTAATAATTCTTACGCTAGAACGTAAGAAGCCACCTGCGAACGTAAGAATAAGGTAGGCCTATTCTTCAATGTGCAAGAAATACCCTTAAGGGGAATGGGTATTACAATTTACAATCGTGCAAAATTATGTTTTTTATTAATATCATGTGAACGCTTCCAAATATTGAAAAAGTGATACAGGACCGCACTTTGGTTTTGTATCAGCTACACAATAAGTTTAAAACGTTTTTTAAAAAGTTGTGTTTTACAATTGTTAGAAATAATAATTTAATAATTAATTAAATTAATATTTCTAATATTAATCGTCAAACACAACTTTAAAAAAAAATTAAACCTCATTGTGTAGCTGATACAAAAACCAAAGTGTGGTCCTGTATCACTTTTTCAATATTTGAAAGCATTCTCATGATATTAATTTTTTTTTTTATATCTGCTCCCTGTGTCCAACAATGATGTCGGGTAGGGGATAGGAACTTAATCCCATCATATTCTGGCCGATTGTTATACTCATTCCCATTAAGGCTTACATTATTTTCATTATTTGTATCAGCCACACAATGAGTTTAAAACGTTTTTTAAAAAGTTGTGTTTTACGATTGTTAGAAATAATAATTTAATAATTAATTAAATTAATATTTCTAATATTAATCGTCAAACACAACTTTAAAAAAAAATTAATTTTGTGTGGCTCGTTGGTCTAGTGGGTTTATTGCCGCTTCCAATGCAGAAGGTCTAGGGTTCGAATCCCGGTCGGGGCATAGGTTTTTTAACGTTGGAACTTGACTTGAATCTATCAATACGGTACTAGTGTATATGTAAACGGTGACTTTAGAGCCGTCATAGCAACGAGGCACATAATAAATTGTATATGTCCCCCACTGAAAATCAGTTCTTGTTCCTGAGTGGGTAGACTAAAAATACTAATTTATTTATTTATTTATTTATTTTCACATGAGGACGTAACAATACGCCTTCGCCACCCGCCGAACGTATGACGTAGGCATACAGAAATTATGATTGTATAAATGTGACGATATAAATGTGCAATAGGAATGGGATAGTGGACGCGTGAAATGTGAACACGTTTTCTGTTTCTCCCGAAATAATAAACGCGCGCGTAATACTATACTGTGTGCGACCGGCCACGGAGGTCCTGGCGCCGCCCGAATGTCGCGATTTTCGTGTAACTGACGAGTGGTTTCATGCGATGTGCAACCGTGCTCACTCCTCAGTTGTCACTCCGACCCCTCCCCGCACCTACCCAAAACAATAACGTTTCATTCAAGCGGCCATCCCCAGGATGACCAAGCGACACCGTGGCTCTACTTTTGCCAAGGTCTTGCATTCCCTATTTCTCGTTCTCGCCAAATCAACATCGCAGTCGAAATGTAGGCCTATGTAACCTCAAATTAATAAATAATTTCGGCGTAGGCGTCACAAATAATTCGAGGCCAGGAACATGGACGTACATGTGTCCGAAAAACATATAAAAGTCGTAATTTTTACAGACGGAATGTTCACATTACACAACAGTTTTAAAGAATATTTTCAGCCTAATCCTGGCAAGTGATTCGAGGTCAGAAACACGAATGTGCAAATGCTGGATTACGTCTTGAAAACGTTTACGGAACAACAATTTAAAACATACTTTTTCGACCTGAACAGGATTTTTTTCGGAAGCGGGACCCCACGGAAGTGTACACGGCTTTACAAGCAGCAGTGTACACGTTCAGTGAGGTACACGCTTTTGCCCATCCCTAATGTGCAATAAGTTACGGTAGGCTACCGCTAAGTAGTAACAGAACTAATTACTAAATATTAAATAAATATGTCCTCATAACAAAGTTTGACCGAATTTTACACTGTGATAAAATGCAACTGTTTTTCACTTAAAAAATATCCATGCCTACGTTATGTGGGTACACTGTATTACTAGAGATCCAAGTATTTCGCAAATGCGCGAGTGTGAATTGCTACACAATATTCTTACGTTCTAACGTAAGAATTACTACACACTATTCTTACGTTGGTGGTGGTGGTGCGCGCGCCTGTCGATTAGTCACGTGATGAGACAACCAATAGAGACACAGAGCGTAAGAATGTATGATTATTCTTATCCACTGCCTATTTATTATTATCATGACTTGAACCACAAGAAATGGATCCAAATCGATTTACGATCAATCGATAAGGAAATGTATCTTAGAAAATAATTGTTTAGCCTATTATTTTATTTAGAGTGCATATAAACACGAATACAAATCGGTAAATGAATTATAGGTGTGTGGAGAGAGACCCCCTGCGGCTTTACCCGGGGGTGGTGAGCGTACAAGTTTCCGTAGTTCCGTACCTGCCAGTCCGCCACCTAGCCTCACTTTAAAGTAAAATTGATGTAGGCCTAGACGCAGGGAGTGCTAGAGCCTAGCCAATAAGGCCAGGATTCTGCTTACGCCTAGGCTTTGTCTATGCTGACACTGCTGCTAGGACCTAGGGCCTAGGTCCGCCTACACGCACATTCTAATTAGGCCTAGTCCTAAGTGCTAGGCCTAGGCATAGTATTTCCTGTAATTGGAAAGTTAAGTTTTTGCGTTATATAGGTCCCCCTCACCCGTATGATCCATAGCGTAGGCCGTAAGGGATTGAGATTACAAACACAATGGACTACTAACAAACCTCTAACTACTAACATTCACAAAACAAACAGAAAGAAATTCTAAACACACATTTTAGGCTGACTGTAACTTCCTTTTATTTCAGTTCTTCAACCTGAAGTTTACTCGATGACAAACGAATTGCAGAACCACATTGAAAAATGTACCGATGTAAAATAGTAAACCCGCCATGTTCCTACAGCAGCAACTCTCCAAAAGGATACGTGAGCCATTGGCGTACTCTACACTGTTCTGGTCCAAATTCTTCATTTGTATGTGGTCATAAAATTTGTCTCCGACGATTCAATGGGTATTCAAGTTTTGTGTCTCATATTTATCGAGATCACAGAGTGCAATCTAAATCAAGAAATATCCAAAGTCGAAACGTACCAAACATAGAATATGGTATTGCATGTGGATCCTGCCAAAGTACATTCAGCAGTATTAGTGATCTTACTTATCACTTGAAGTCTCATGTCGATGGGATAACACGAGTCACTTGTCCATACAATAATTGCACTAAAACATATATACCATTTACAAGTCTCTTGTCTCTCACATATGTAAATATCACAAAAGAAAACAAACTGATATCACCTACGCCCAGCAATCAACTAGCATATCAACAGATATTTGCAAAAGTGATTTTGCAAGTTGCACATCTACTGATATTGATATTTCACCTGTAGAAGTCTGGAATAATGAGAGCGATGCAAATTCTGAATCTGGAGATCCTGCTTATAAATAAGCCTATATTCGAAATCTTGCTTTGTTTTATTTTACATTGTACTCCAAACACCACG
This sequence comes from Isoperla grammatica, assembly GCA_945910005.1. Classification (NCBI taxonomy): domain Eukaryota; kingdom Metazoa; phylum Arthropoda; class Insecta; order Plecoptera; family Perlodidae; genus Isoperla; species Isoperla grammatica. The sequence goes on from OX246740.1 coordinate 15,987,037, forward strand.
TAACGCAAAGCGTTACACAAGTAATACATGATCAGATTACGTCCATGTTACGTTCGGTGGTGGAAATGGTAGCCCAAGAAGTGACTCAAAAGTTGTCTAGCTATGTCGATCATGACCTATTGGCAAACATTGTAAGGGAAGTATTTTTTTAGAAACGTTACATTCGATAGCAGTGGTAGTGATCCATTACGAAGCGCTTTTACCAGAAGGCAATTTTTTTAACCACTTTTTCCTACGTTCGGCCTGTGGAACTGACGCTCGGGCTTAATAATACCAACAAAAAGATGCGTATGCACTATGTACCAATCCTTAAATCATTAACAGCATTTTTATCTAATGATTCAGTGTACGACCAATGGTACCGTAATTCACAAGCAACTGAACTTAATGACCCCCACTCAATTACCGACATCCATGATGGCCTGCTTATGAAGAACCATCGGCTATTTTCTACTGACAAGACAGCTCTTCAAATCATATTGTTCCAGGATGAATTCCTGATTGCGAATCCACTTGGCTCTAGCAAAAAAACCCTGAAAATGTAAGGCGTTTATTACACGCTGGGTAATGTTCACCCATGGCATAGGTCAAAGGTAGATCCACTACAGCTTGTTCTTCTTTGTAAATCTAAAGACTTGAAACATTTGGGTGAGTTTGGTCAGGAAAAAGTGTTTGGTTCTCTAATCAAAGACATAAAATTTCTGGAGCAAAGAGGGATTTGTGTCAGAGGGCAAACCGTACGAGGGAGTCTGGCATTTATTTCAGGCGATAACCTTGGAAGTCACTTTATTGGCGGGCTTACAGAGAATTTTAGCACTTCAGTTCATTTTTGTCGCTTTTGCAACATTGAAAGAAATGCGTTCCATGATGGACAAATGTTTGGTCAGCCAAGAACAGTTGAAAGCTATGATAAATGTGTGGCAGAATTGACCGCCAACTTATGTCAACATGCTGAGGGCATAAAACGTAGTTCGCTTTTCAATACTCTACAATTCTTCCATGTCAACGACGGGCTACCTCCCTGTGTGGGTCATGATGTGTTTGAGGGGATAGCACAGTACGATCTACCGTTAGCCTTTGGTTATTTCACGGCACTAGGCTGGTTTAACCTTGAAGATCTGAATCGGAGGATTGAACGTTTCGATTACAAAGGCCACGGTTCGAATGACAAACCATCTCCAGTCTCAGCCACAGGAAAACTAGGAGGTCATGCAGTACAAACCTGGACCTTAATTCGCTTCTTACCTTTGCTAATTGCTGACAAAATTGTAAACAAGGATAACCCTGTGTGGAAGATGCTTTTAAGCCTTATTCTGATTGTTCAAATTGTTTGTTCTCCCAAAACAAACATGCAGTTAATTGCCCTCTTGCAAGAAACAATCGAGAACTATTTGAGCATTCGGAAAAACATGTTTCCACATCAAAAGCTAAGACCAAAGCACCATTACATTTCCCACTACCCACGGTTGATACGTCACTATGGTCCGTTGATCCGAGCATGGACAATGCGATTTGAATCCAAACATAAATATTTTAAGGACTGTCAGAGATCATCCAAGAATACCATAAATGTCACAAAAACATTGGCCGAGAAACACCAACTCCTACAAGGAGCATACTGTGAAAATGATATGTTTCGACAGGATGTGTGCTTTGAGACTGGAACTGAATATTCTCCTGAAGTGTTCAGTGACTCTTTTAACAATGCCATCAGGGATGCGAACCTTGACACATTCAAACTACGGTTAGGTCAGAAGGCAACATTTCGAAACATAACATATTCAAAGGGCAATCTGGTTATTCTCGAATCATACATTAATTTAAACATGTTACAGATCGTTAGTGTACTTGTAAACGATGAGTCGGAAATCTATTTGGTTGGGAAGAAAATGAAGGGAATATTAATTGAAAATTTACAGCTCTATGCTATTGAAGAGTGGGACAAAGAAAGTCTAGCATGCTGTTCTGTTCGAAGTCTTCAAGATTACCACCCATATCAAATACACGAGACAGGCACAGTACCATTTCCAGTTATTGCTTTAAAGTATCTAACAGATTAGACTGGCAGCCCTCCACCCTCTCAATGTGTCTGAGGCATCACGCCCCAGACACATTGACTAAATGCCGATCATCACATCTCAATCCAGCCAATTACTTGACTGAATATTCAATTGTCTTTTTTATTTATTAGATGGATGAGGTACTCCAGTTCCTGAGGGAAACGGTGCCTAACTTCGAAGAAGATGAGCTACGTAAGAAGTTGGAAGACATCGGCGTAGAACAAATAAATGATCTGGAAGAAGTTGATTGTGTCAAAGATCTATTTCCACCCTTAAAGTTGATCCAAGCTAGAAAATTTCAAAAAGTTATTTTGAGTTTTGACACGTTTCACCACAGTCCCCACACAAGATCCAATTATGCTTCAAGTTCAAACACCATCCATCCCATCAAGCCCAGGATCTGCGGCCTCAACATCAGCATCAACAAGTGTTACAAATAGATCGTTTCAGATTCCATACGAAAAGTTTAGTTCGGGACTGAAACAAAAATTTGATCAGAAAAAGGTGGCTTCAAAAACTGACGTAGCCGAAATGGTTAAGGTTCTATCGAACGAGATATTTTACACCATGGGTTATCCTGGCCGAGAGACAATTAAGAAAATATCATGCGACATAGTAAAACGCTACCCTGACTCTTTTATAATAACGTTAATGGATGATGACTCCATACTTGGAGATGGCACCCAGCTCCTGGAGCGAAAACTTGCCACAAGACTAATGAGTCTGAAAAGATTATCCAGTAGTGAACAGCCACAAGATGATGACTTCGAGCCTTCACCGAAAAGAAGAAAAACATCAAAAAAAGACAAATATGGCACTGTTAGCTATCTCCCCGAGACGTTCCCGGATGGTGAGACTTCTGAATCGCAGCATATCAAGAAAGAATGGCTACAAAATGAATTTATAAAATCTGAAAAAGAACAAGACAAGGAGAAGGTTGCTGACTACATGGACGTGACGTATACGTTGCAGAGGCAAACCATAACAGAGATGGGAGTGTCCACAAATGATGTACGCCGGGAGTGGCCTTTCCTGTTTCAGGTAAATGGATCTCAATTTGCTATACATAATTTTTAACCTTATTGCTGTTTCTTCCAATGCTGTGTAAAGCAATGTTCCTTATGGGGCAGTTACTCTAGAGCGTTGGTCGCGACGTGTTACCTGCGTTGCTTGCGTCAACTTTCAGATTGCGAGTTTTGCGAACAAGTTTTGCATTGTTGCATGGGTTCGATCTGATAGTTGACGCGAGCAACGCAGGTAATGCGTCGCGACCAACGCTCTACAGTTACTGCCCCGTAACTCTTAAAATTCCTCTAGAATGTTTTAAAGGTGTTCCAAGAATAAAAATATGCCATTCTGTAAATCATTACTATTGTTAAAAAGCTAAGTTTCTAGTGCAATTTTTGTTAGTCTATTTAAAATGATTAATTTAACCTTTGTAATGTATTGTGCAACACATTTAAAAAAAATAAGACATTGACAAAATACAATAAAAATTGAGCTTTAGGATAACGGTACCTACATTCTCTACATAATGACATAATTTTTGCAAAATTTTTGCAACAATTTTATGTTTAAAATCCCGCTTGGACGACACAGTCTTTAAAAAGCACACCCTCTTTAGATAAATATTTTGTAATCATTTCTACTAACTTAAACTTATTATTATTATTATTATTATTATTATTATTATTATTAAATGCCCACATTTGGCTAACCTAATTAATGGTTAGAAATTACGCGTTAAGATGACTACCGTAGCTTAGCCCGATTGTGTTGTCGATTTCAATGACACCCATGGACCAACATAATTGCTCAGTTGTCAACTTAAATGTATGAGCACTGCTATAAGTAAATATACCCAACAATATTAAATTTTATACCTACATGAATAACACAGACAGAGTAATCATAATTTTAAATATAAAAATAAATACTGTAGGGGCCTAACCATTTTATTTTCATATGCAACATATGGTATATTGCTTGCCTGACATGTTGCAAGTTTAGTGTGAGCATTGAAGGCAATGCGGCCCGGATAGAATTGGGAATTGTGGTCCAGTTCATATATGAAAATGTATATATATGCAACAATTGAATTGCTAAAATGTATTTGGAATAATTTGTTCCTAGTCTTGTAACTGTATGGGGCAACTTATATGAATATTAAAAGGGATTTCCTAATCTGATCAAATTTCAATCAGTTGAACTATATTGTTATCTCTTTTCACTTTTCAGAAATGCTTTCTTGCGGCACACTTCAAAAAGTTGATGGGTATCGACCTCTTCAAACATTCAAATGATAAGTTGTCTACTTTGCAACCTATTTTGATCTCATATTTGAAAACAAAGGTTTCCATAGATGAAAAAGCGAAAGAAAATACTTCCAAGGCTTGGTTGTCACTTAGAGACAACCTCATCCAGATCCGAGATGGGGGTGACCAGAACATCGCGCACTTGCTGGTGACCATGATGGACTGGTGGGGCCAACCACAGGACCAGTTTTTCAAAACCTACAAGGTATGTCCAATTTACAAGCAGTTTTATTTCAAAGGAGGATGTAGTTATGTTTTCCTTATAAAAAAATTAATTTGTGTTTTAGTCTACGGACTCGGTTACAAAAAAAAATGATGACAAAAATTTTAACAATTTGCACTCTATACCAACTAATCACAAACAACACGCCATTCCGTTCATTCCATTCATTCATTCATCATAGCTTTCTCAAGTTGGTAATAGCCCTGGTTATGGTAATGACTGTTTGAAAATCCGGGCCAAAATATGCCTGTCAATTTCATTGAAATATTTGTCAAGTTTAACACACTACAATTTTAATAAAACAATAAAAAACGAACTAACTAACACAAACATAACAATTACAAAAATACATGGGGATATTTCCTACTTTATGCACCTCTCCTCATACAGTTCTGAAGAAAGTGCTCACTCTCCAAAGAAGTACATATAATTTTGATGGTTATTTTATGCTTTAATTTTTTCATAGGATACTACATCAATAACAGAGATGGAAACCAAACCTGCAGCCATGCCACATCCCCACGTCGCCATTCTCGTCATTGCTTCCAAAACGTCCTCAAAAACTGTATTCCTATGTATATGTATATATAACCATATGTAAAAAAAAAAAAGGTATGTACATCCTATTCATTCTACACAGATAAAAATAATAATACCTCTTAACATCAAAATCACCAATCATGAAATGCCATTCATTTTTATTCTTTACTCATAATACTGGCCCAACATCGTCACTAGTAAATGTAAATTTGATCCTATTCAAATGATTTGGGTTGGTTTTAAATGGGCCCCCCACCTTGATGCACGAGCCAAGACGCTGTTAAGAAGTGAGCGGCACGAATAAGTACTAACCGTGTCGCCTTCGTTTTTCGTGTTTGTAGCTAGCGTAGCCAAGGAAACACGAGTATCGTGGCACGAATGCAGTGTTGCCAGATTCACGTGCCGGTTTGAATGCGTGCGTGTCAATAGTGTTTCCATACCCTGCAAACACGAATTCGTGACAATAGAATTGTGTACTGCTGTAGGCACGAATGTCGTGTCGTGCCTATAGTATTCACTGACCTTCTAGACACGAATTTTTCGTGTTTATAGTATTACACACATTTGCAGACACGATACTCGTGTCAATAGAGTCGGCCCTTTATCTTTTAAGAATGGTGGATATAGGGGTGTTACTAAACTTAGTCTAGAAGATGTGGTAGTTTTCTTGCAAGCTTAATTTGCGGAAAGCTTAAAAGCTTAAAAGCCGGATGCGTCTGTTCGTCGAATGAACGTTCGAAAACGAGGAGTACAACGCAGCGAAATCTTGACATCTACTCCGTATAAAAAAGTATTGAACGAAAAGAAGAAAACAAAATTGAAACCAGCTAAAAAGTTACCCAAGACTAAACCAGCTGCAAAGGAAAAAAAGAAGCCATCGACGAAACAAAAGAAGACTCTTGTCAGTGGGCCTACATTGCCAACATTGCCTTATGAAGATGTAGAATGCATCATATGCGGGGAATCGTTCACGGAAGACCTTATCCAGTGTGCAGTGTATCAAGATTGGGCTCATGAGGCCTGTACTAGCCATGAGGGTCTTGGTCTGTACACATGTGATGTTTGTGTTGCCAAGAAACGTATAAACAGAGCTTTATTTTAGTGTCCGGCCCGGGCATACCCTCCATTCTTGTTTACAATGGTTTATTTTCTCACTTTATTAATCACAAATTAACGTGCAACAATGCATTAAACATGAACACCTATGTTTTTTATTAAAGCTATATGTCACCACATATCATTCCATTGTATACTCTTATCCCCCACCCAGAACAAAAGGCTTAAGTGTCCGGAGCTACCATACTCTCCCCTAGTGTATTTTCGAAAACACTGCAGCTCCAATTTTTTTCTAGAAAATCATTTGATAATATGGTTAACAATAATTATATTCAACCAACAGTTTCAAAAGCTTGGGTTTCAATAAGGCAAGCAAATTTAGACTCTATTCGGTTATCAGACAATATAAGGATAGCTGGAGATAGACAATACGACTCTCCCGGATTTTCAGCCAAATATGTTGTATACTCTATAATGGACATTGACACAGAAAGAGTAATAGACTTTACTGTATTACAAAAAGGTCAGGTCAAAGGCGAACTGGAAAAAGCGGCCTGTGAACAGCTCCTTACAAAACTAACCTCGGAGGAAAATTTGCACATTAAACTATTTTTAACAGACCGCCATAAGGGGATTAGATGTTTGATGAAAACTTATTTTCCAGAGATTTTCCACGAGTTTGACGTGTGGCACATGTCAAAAAGCCTGATGAAAAAGTTTAAATGTTTCGAGAAAAAATTACCCGATTTGTTTGCATGGAAAGCTAGCATAAACAATCACTTGTGGTGGTCAGCGCAGACTTGCGCCGAGGACGGCCAACTTCTCGTGGATAAATTGACTTCTATTTTACATCATGTTAGAAATGTGCACAAGTGGCCTTCTGATCCGAATTATCCAATAGAATTCGCACAATGTCACCACAGTGAACTTTCTCTCCAGGATCAGAAAAAAAAAGAAGTGGTTGAAAAGGGACTCTGAGGAGTTTCAAACACTTACGAAGATTATCACGGATTGTAGCTTCTTATCAGATTTACAACATACCCGACATTACGTGCATACAGGAACATTGGAATCGTATCATAATGTGCGTCTTAAATATACACCTAAACGAGTTCATTTCTCACACAAAGGAATGGTTTTGGGGTCGATTTTTGAACCGGAAAAAGGCGGGGGAAGTTGTCTAATATTCAAAAGCGTCCTAGTCGTGGGTAATTAAATCTAGAAAGGAAAAGAAGACAGGTGTTTGGAGAGATGAGATTATGATTGCTGTGTATGACGCAATGATCAGCGATACACGCCCCACAATTGACAACAGTGCCCAACTAAACATCCCCAAAACATTGCGCCTGTGCCACGCCCCTCTTTAGAAGACCTGAAAAGCAGAAGATTCTCACGTTTCACAGACTTGCCGGTTTAGACACAAATCAAGAAAGACAGCACTATTTGCAAGTTACACTAAAATGGATCAGGTGAGTTCTAAGTATAATTTATTATTACAACCCATGTAATCTAACTTCCGGCGTATGCGACTGCGATTCCAGCGACCGTCACCGCTTGTATATCTGTGTCATAATCAACTTCCCCGTCTAAATTATTGTTTTATTACCGAAATATTCAGGTTCAAACTAGAAGAAGTAATATTGACAGCATTTTTCATCACCGTTGTACAGTTTTAAAGAGCACTTGCCATTTAAATACTTGAAAGACAACTAATAATAAAGACGCGGCGAAGGGTGGAATGCAGCCTGACAGCCGGCCAGCCGCCCACCGGCTGAGCTCTTTTACATCACTCCAGGTACACATGGTCCCAAACAAAGGCCCGTAGCTCGAGAAGGAGCAGTTCTACGCCACAGAAACGCGAGGCGATTCTTTTCAGAAAACATCAACCTATTAGAATATAACAATGGCTACATAGGTAATCTAAAGTTCCGTCCTCCTTTAAGGAAATGCAACGTGATTTAGAAATTATAATGAATTGGTTAATTAAACACAAACTATCTCTTAATATGATCAAAACCAATAACATGATTTTTAACAGTAAACATTTTAGTAGAGAAAAATACTCACTACAGCTATCAATCAATAACCATCCAATTGAGCTTGTATCTCATGTAAAATACTTAGGTCTACTTGTTGGTGCATCAAGCTACCAGAGACTACCCGCCCTTTCTAGTTTTTAGGACCCTCAATAGAGGGAGCGCCCTGCCTCGTCCAGCGGTCACGCTGATCTAGATTCTTGGGGACGCTGCTGGCAGGTGCTTGTGGAGGGAGGAAAAGACTTGGACAGTGTTGTGGTTGACCCATCTCGAGCATGGTCGAGCGACAGCGGCTTACTACAGCCAACCGTTCACCAGCACTCGCGACAGTGGCAGTGCCCGTTAGCAGTTAGTAATTAGTAATTAGTCATAGTAGTAATCGTAAGTAGTAATCATAATCGTAATTGTATTACGAAATCTACAAATAAAATTAGTGAACAAAACTTCATCGATCCAGTGATTGAAGCGCCCTATGGTTTATCTTAGTTTAGCGAGTAGTAGTACTCGGGTCCTCCGAAATCATCCGCGGTCCGAACATTTTGGTTCTATGATTGATTGATTAATGGGGCTTAACGTCTCATATTTATGCAACGATGGCTAATCGAGACGATGAGCGGGTGATAATGAAGAATAAAGCCACATCCGAATCAGATCCATTACGTCGCTAAAGTCGTCATACGGGAGTCCAGCAAGGGAGGGCAGGGCCAAGTGGGAGGAGAAATATTCAATGGGACAGTGGGGAGGGAAAGGGGCTTGGGGTGTAGACTGCACTTCGTCTGACTTCTCCTCCTCGACCAGTCCGGCTAGGGTGGCCCTACCAGAAGCATACGCTTCCGCCGGCATAGCTCTCGGGATCAACAAAGCACGCAAACCTGCCCACCACGATAAGGTGGCAGTCCCTGGGCAGGATTTTGGTTCTATCGGGCCGGATCAGTGAAGTGTATTTAAGTAAATAATTGTGGTGTGCGAAGTGCGAACACTCGACTCAACTCGGTTTGAGCACAACATGGCAGTTGGTTTTGTGCTAAGTTGGTTTCGTGCTTAGTGTAGCGAGTAGTAATACTCGGGTCCTCCGAAATCATCCGCGGTACCGAACATTTTGGTCCTATCGGGCCGGATCAATGAAGTGTATTTAAGTAAATAATTGTGGTGTGCGAAGTGCGAACACTCGACTCAACTCGGTTCAAGCGCAACATGGCAGTTGGGTTCGTGCAACAACGGCCTACGAGCTCATAACGTCACGCGCGGGACGCCATCTTGAAATGCAGTTCAGCTGCTGGCCGCTGCGCGCAGGGCGCATTCCACCACCCGCGGGAGCTACGTCATCTCTTCGACAGCCAGCCCTCTCCAGGTGTTCCACTCGACTACGCGCGCCAGCCACCAGCACTACACTGGTTATCAGGTCAGGTCAGTTGTCACTCCTTTCTCTATTCCTTTGCTTCTCTTGGCATTTCATAATTTACAATGGACGTCCTCAAAATTGGCGATGCAAAGGCGTCGGAAAAGCCATTGACTATAGCGGCCGAAGAAACTGGCGTGACTATAAACGAACACGGGACGGCAAGCCCACGAGTTCCGATTAACTTCCGGCAGGGAGCAGTACATAAGGAGCAGGAATGGGGCACAAATAGATCGCGCACAGTCAGTGATTTCCTTCCACGACATGACGCCTCCAAATCCAATGTTGTCACAACGCAGAAACTACTTATCCTAGCAGACAGCCATGGTCGTGATCTACAAGATATTATGATCAATGACATTCACCAAAGACAGGCGAGTGCAAAAGAAATTATAAGCATCTTCAAACCCAATGCTCCCTTCGAACAAGTGGTAAACTTGTCGTGCATACAGGCAATGTCTGACTTAGATGTTGTGGTGATTATCGGAGGTACAAACAACATCCCAAGTAGGACCGCAGTACACATCAAGGGTACAATTAGGGCCTTAACTAACTTGGTGCCTAAACGGAACATAATAATCACTGCAATTCCATATCGTTTTGATGAAGAGGGTGAGGAATTAAATCCACAAATAGAACATGTCAACAATCTCATCCAGGATCTAATTCACTAAGAAGCCAAGAAAGGTTATATCAAATTTTTAAAATTGAACCATATCACTAAAGAAGACCATACAAAGCATGGGCTACACTTAAATAGAAGGCGAAAACTCAAACTATGCCAGGAAATACTCAGTATGGCTGATCAGATACAACAGGAGCCCAGAGAGTTCGTAAACCGCGTAGACCCAGCAGCCTCAATGGAGCCAAGGATGACAGCCGTAACAGGGGAGCTAACGACAACAGTAATCGTAGACTTGGCCAAACATCGTACAAACCGATATCACGGATCAGCAGACACAAGCAGAGAGCTCTACAAGCAGAGAGTAGGCATATGCAAGTAAATTCTCTACAAGTGTCTGAAGAGCATAAAATACAGTCCAACTTTCGACCAATGAATCGGTTGTTCCAAACATGGAACAACAACAATAATAACAACAACAAGAGTATAACATTATCGGACCTACCTCAACCAGACGAAACCAATTCCATTGAGCACGTAGCCCTCGCATCCAAAGAGCCGTACATTAACGGAACTGAAGTTAGTGAGACCGCGGTCGCACAAGCATCAACTAGGCCTATAGTGTTCGTAGGTGACATACGATCTGCCGTACCCCTGAATGCGGACCATATCACCCCAAGCACAGCCGCACCGGAAGCCATCAATGAACATGAACACTAGCTATTTCAAATTGTCCCCGGGCATTCGACGTTGTAAATACTGTTAAGAAAGACTTGATCGTCAACAGGGAACAAGATTCATCGTCGTCAGTGGCTGGCAGCGTGTGTCGTCTTTCAACAATATGGGAAGAAAGTGACAAGGAAACTGACAAGACTGACAGTGAGGATGATGGCTGCTTCATGGGCTTCGCCTCCTCTGCTGATGTGCCGATCAAGGAGCTAAGTAACCTAACTTCTGAGTTGCATCGGCTGGAAACTATCTACCAGTACCAGTACCAATACCAAAATGACAGTGACAGTGAGAGTAATTTTGACAATTTTAGGGACGATTTTAGTGATTTTAGTGATCCCGACTTGAAAAGGGATTTTGGCGAGGTTTCTCCTCGTGTATCCAACGACTATCAGCAGTGTGTATACCCTTTTTGGCAACATCCAATAGACACAACAACTCTGTAGCACATGAAGATAAATCTGCATTAAGCTTGGAATCTGATAAAGATGTAACTGAAGGCTTGGGCCTACCTAATAATTTGCGTAGGCCTGCGGTATTAGAATCACTAAAATCAGTAATGCATTTTAATATTCAAGGATTGGGGGGTGAAAAAATTTCAGAATTAGAGATATTTGTTGATTCACAAAAAGAGTTAATTGATTGTATTTGTTTGTCAGAGCACTGGCTCTTACAAGGCCAGGAATCTGCGTTCCTTATGAATGACTTTTCGGTGGAAGCTATTTATGCTAGAAATAATCATAGGTGTGGGGGGGGGGGGGGGGGGCAGCAATCATGATTAGGAAGTCAGCAAACTATGAATTCATTGCTAGGCCTGACCTGAACAGAATAGCTACGGAGATGGTATTTGAAATCTGTGCCCTAGAAATAGTGAACCCGATTAAGCTGATAATTGTAGCAATTTATAGACCTCCAAAACCACAGAATTTTAGATCATTCTTGAATAAATAAGAAGCCATTTTCAAAATTTTCAGATGCAAAGATGCAAATAAACAAGTGATAATCTGTGGAGATTTTAATGTGGACTTTTCGGTGGAGAGCAATGCAAAGCATGAGTTAGTAAAAATATTAAAAATATATAATTATTCTGCTCAGATAAATGCTCCAACAGGTACGTATCACTGTTAGTAGTAGTTCAGCCATCGACAACATTTTTACTAATTTTTGTTTGCCGATATTGCCAACCATTGTTGAGACGGGGTTTTCAGATCATATGTGTCAAATTATTAGCCTCCCACTGAGTGATTGATTGATTGATTAATGGGGCTTAACGTCTCATATTTATGCAACGATGGCTAATCGAGACGATGAGCGGGTGATAATGAAGATGAGAAAGATGATAATGAAGAATAAAGCCACATCCGAGTCAGATCCATTGTACGTCGCGTGAGTCGTCATACGGGAGTCCAGCAAGGGAGGGCAGGGCCAAGTGGGAGGAGAAATATTCAATGGGACAGTGGGGGGGAAAGGGGATTGGGGTGTGGACTGCACTTCGTCTGACTTCTCCCCTCGACCAGTCCGGCTAGGGTGGCCCTACCAGAAGCATACGCTTCCGCCGCCATAGCTCTCGGGATCAACAAAGCACGCAAACCTGCCCACCACGATAAGGTAGCAGTCTCTGAGCAGGAGTTCAGTTCAGTAAAGCGAGAATATGCGTAATTTTGTACATGAGCTGAGTGAAGTAGATTGGACCCCAGTATTACAGGAGATCTCCTCTGATGGGAAATATTTGTTTTCTTAAAAATATTTCTCGAACATTTTGTAATCAATTTTCCAGTGAACAGTTTAAGCCCAAGCCTAAACACAAGTTGTGGATTACTGATGAAATAAAACAGAAATGCCAACATAACTTGCGGCTCTTCAAACAAAGTAAATATGATAGAAGCCCTGCCTTTGTTAATAAATTTAGACTGTATAAAAAAGAGGTTGCAAGGGATATTAGGATTGCAAAAAGGCATCAAATGGATTTGATTATTGGGGAAGCAAAAAATAAAATAAAGGCTACATGGGAGGTCATTAATGAATTGGCTGGTAAAGAACAGGAGAGTAAAGATGTAGTAATAAAATAAAATTGAATGTGGATGGAAAGGAAGTCCGCCACTCGGGGACAGTAGCGAATTTATTTAACGATTACTTCACGGAAATTGCAGACAGTGTTATTGATACTTCAGCCAACACGCTGCAATCATGTATGTCAAAGCTTGAAAGAGCCTCTGATAGGTGCATCAGTGAGCTAGGACTTAAACTTACCACAATTAATGAAGTATTTGAGGTAATCAGGGACTTGAAACCAAAGCGCACAGCAGGGTGGGACGAAGTGCCGAGTTTCCTGATAAAGAAGTGTGCTGCGTTCATCGCGGAACCATTGGTATCATTGTAACTCATCCTTTACGACAGGAGTCTTTCCAGATAAATTAAAGTACTCCGTTGTAAAACCATTATTTAAGAAGGGTAACCACCAGGATATCAATAATTACAGGCCTATATCAATAATCTCAAATTTTTCAAAAATTCTACAGAAGCTATTTTTAAAGCATCCATAATTATGTGTCATGTCATTCTATAGGCTGATGATACCAGCGTGATTATTAGGGCACTCTGTAATATAAGTCTTGAAATCAAATTTGTTGAGCTCCTTCAGGCTCTATTGGAATGGTTTGAAGCTAATAAATTGAAACTAAACATGGCAAAAACTCAGATAATGTCATTTCAAACTAAGGGCGATTTGAAACAGGAGTCATTTAAGTATCAGGGAGAAGATTGATTGATTAATGGGGCTTAACGTCTCATATTTATGCAACGATGGCTAATCGAGACGATGAGCGGGTGATAATGAAGATGAGAAAGATGATAATGAAGAATAAAGCCACATCCGAATCAGATACATTACGTCGCGTGAGTCGTCATACGGGAGTCCAGCAAGGGAGGGCAGGGCCAAGTGGGAGGAGAAATATTCAATGGGACAGTATGGGGGGAAAGGGGATTGGGGTGTGGACTGCACTTCGTCTGACTTCTCCTCCTCGACCAGTCCGGCTTGGGTGGCCCTACCAGAAGCATATGCTTCCGCCGGCATAGCTATCGGGATCAACAAAGCACGCAAACCTGCCCACCACGATAAGGTGGCAGTCCCTGGGCAGGCCGATCAGGGAGAATCTTTCACATCTTTGGAACAAGCTGCATTTCTTGGAATGGTCGTTGATTATAAAATGAAATGGGTAAATCATGTGCAGCAACTATGCAATAGATTGAGCTCGGCCTGCTTTCTGGTGGGCACAGTTGCCAGGCGCTGTAATCCACAGGTTGCTAGGATGGTATACTTTGCTTTTTGTCAGGCTACAATTCAGTATGGTATTCTTTTTTGGGGTAGTGCAACAAATGCATTGTCAGTTTTTCGGCTGCAAAAGAGGGCAATTAGAATTATAACCCATTTACATTACAGAGCATCGTGTAGGCAAGCATTTAAGGCTCAGGGAATTCTTATAGTTCCATGCACGTATATTTTTGAACTTGCTTCCTTTGTAAATGATAACCCCCAATTCTTTCCCAGGAATAATGACGTGCATCTGCACAATACACGACGGAATAATAATGTGCTTCAAAATTTTAATAGGCTTAAAGTAAGTAGCTATGACCCTATCCAAGCTGGAACCAAACTTTTTAATCATTTACCTAGGGTCTTGAAAGATTGCATAGGGACTAGTTGTTTTGAAAGGTAAAGTCCTGGCTCTTAGAAAACGTTTTTTATTCAATGTCCGAATTTTACGACCGCCGAATTTTTTACACGAGCGCAATATCAAGATTTGTCACCAACACTTGGATTCCAAGAATAGGAGTCGACATCGAGAGGGGGTGTTGGATATAAAACAACATCGATTTCATGTTAGCTGATAAGAATCTACCAGGCTGTGAACTAGATATTGTTGATGGCTGCAATACCTGATATATATACTTTTGTCCACTCTCAAATGTCATCTAGTATTGACTAGTCTTGTCTAGCTGCATGGTAGCATTCTGAACATTATTTAATAAACTAATATCATTCTCTACTCGAATACTGCATTTTGCTACCAGTAACTATGCAGCAGTAATGCATTTACTAAATACCCACATAACACTAATTGGGTCGCTGGTCAATGGGGGTTGGGATGCCCGGGCGTGGGGTGGCAAGTATTGAAACATCATTGTAGAGACGGGCCAAGGAACCCAGCCCAGAGCTAGGGCTGGCCATTCGGCTACCGAAGTAGCTTACTATAGATAGGCTGGTACCCTAGACCCGCCTCATTTTAGCCACGAAAGGTTGATGTTCTTGCAAGGACAATTTTTGTTTTAGGGTGGAAAGGCTTAATACTCAGGGACTATTTTGTGAGGGCATCCAGTTTGCAACCTTTAACACCACAAAAGAAGACTTGTCGCCACCAGCTGAGTCAGGAAGACGAATTTTGTGACGAAACTTAGGAAGAGTGAGTCGAAAGTGGAAATAGTGACAACGATCATAACATAGAAATGTGTCAAGAACTTCCTGTACCAAGGGAACTTAAATATCCAAAACATTTACAACGCGGAGACTATGTGCTAGTTACTTTCCTTGGCGACAAACAAAACCCCGTGTTGTATAGATACGCATGTGTCGTTCAGAAAATGTTATATGACGGCGACATTGTAGTTACGAGCATAAAGTCCACTGACAATAATTAAATGGTTTTTCGTCTAAACGAAAGTGATGTCTCTGCAGTGTAACCCTGTAGAAAACTGACATAACGGTCTCTACAACAAAACGGAGAAAGGCTGAACAAGTTAATTTTTCCGTTTCCACTGGACGTGTTTCAATCAAACAAGGCCTAAATGAAACTGATTTACCATCTTTTATTTCCATAGGCTTAGTACACAGCCTTGTAACGATAACGATTGGTATAACCATGTGCGTTTATGCAGAAGAAAAAACCCTTCATTGTGCATGAAATGAATCAAAATGATTTCTTTTCTACAGACAAAGGAAAGCAGTGTCTTGTCAACAGGAAAAAAATGATGATGGAATTCCTGTCCACTGGTTAAAAATTCAGTGGATAAAATTCCAAAAAAACAAACCATACGATGGCATTCCGGTACAACTTTGATGAAACTAGCGCTTTCATTGAAGTAAACTTCAAACCCAAAGTCCGTGGGCAAATCGCAAATATGGGATTGGTGAAAGAGGATCTACTGTACACAGCACCACGTAAAATAAATCCCCTGAAACTTAAAGACCTAAAGGATCTGCTGCAGTACATACCCCCTATCCACCACAACTTCTACCATGAGTTGGAAGATGACCCGGAATCACCAATGTCAGGATTGTCTTCTGGTACTGCCAGTGAAGAAGACTAGCCAACAAGTGCAATCACAGCCTGGTGGACTTCAGTCTTATAAAAGTGTGATGATAATGTAATTCCTATATACGGTATGAAGAAAGAAATCGTTTTTATGTAATTATATATCCCTATTTTAATATTTAATTAATTTAAAAAAGAGTAAAACTTCGACATAAATATCATTATATTATTGCATTCACTCAAAAACCATCCCATGTACTTTTTTTAGATTCATTACTGGCTTTATCTAGTCCAGATTGATTGATTAATGGGGCTTAACGTCTCATATTTATGCAACGATGGCTAATTTGTCAGAAATATAAAAATACATTTTGAAGTAAGTCAGACGTTTTTCAATTTGTGTAGTGCCATAGTGGTGTATCTTTTTTAGACCCCCTATATGGGCCTAAGGATTAAAATTTTCAGAACAGTCTTAGTCTTATAGATTTTACTTACCTTCATCCTAGATATCTACTCCCACTCCAAATTAAACTATAAAATGTTGTCACTGAAATGCACAACAAAATGTGCAATACCTACAAAGAGATTTTGCTGTGCTACATGCAGCAAAATTACGTACGACAAACGGACTTAGAAAACATAGATCCTTCAGATGCCTCAAAATTCCTCCTCCCCGAACAGATGTATATGGGCGTAAATGTGATGAAATTGAAGAGCACCCTCAGTCTGGAACAAATGCAAGATTTGCATGCACGTACCCGAAAATTCATGTTGGTCGGATGTACAAAAATTAATAAGAGATATAACTTCAGTGATCCTGTTCTCTCATAGCTCCCAATTCTCAACCCGAAACATACTCAAAAACCTGCCTCAATATATGAATTAATGAAGGAACTACCCAGAATAATTAAACCTGACAATGATACACTACTCCAGGAAGTTGATGACCAGTGGAGAACTTATTTAAACCAGCCTGCTGACAGTCTACCACAGAAGTATGATTTAAAAGTTGATATTTTCTGGCGGGAAATTAGAAACGTGAAGGATATGGCCGGCAATCAGCCATTCAAAGAGCTCGGCGAATTTGAGCTAGACGTTCTAGTTTTCCCACATTCAAATGCATCCTGTAAACGCGTATTTTCTAAGGTAAATCTAGTTAAAACGAAAGTAAGAAACAGACTCCAAACTGAAACCGTCAGCGGATTATTATTGTCATCGGAAGCTGTTCGCCGCCAAGGAGGTTGTGTGCAATTCAAACCATCTACAACTATGCTTAAATCCATGACATCCGCCAATCTGTATGTATCTCGATCAGAGAATACCGAGGAAACAGAAGATGAAGATATCTTATTCAGTGTAGAGTAGTTTAATCTATAATTGTTTGTTTTGTTTGTTTTTATTTATTTTTCCCATTGGTGGATACAAGGATGTTACATCATGAAATTTGTATGCTCCAATAAGATCTGTTCTTGAGGCGGAGCATACTTTTTCTTATTATTAACATGAAAAATACATGAACAATACATTAATAATAACTACTAATCAACTACTGCTAACTAATAACCAAAACCTAAAACAAGTTTGGTTTTGGTTATTTATTTACACTTGATTACATAAACTACAACTAGTATAAAATAATAATAATAATAATAATAATAATAATAATAATAAAAATAATAATGAAAATATTGATAGTAAAATAAAACAACATAAATGCAAAGGGTTGCAACAAACAATTTTAGTGATACAATTAATTTACAATGTATGCTATTTTAAAGATATACAATTTATAATGATAAATTGGCTATTGGACGGATACACATGTATCTTCTACTCTATGATTTAGTAAGGTAGGAGTGTGTTCTAAATTTATAGTAGTAGTAAAACATATCTTACTGCTCTGTTCCATATGCATTTATACCAAAATGTAGTGACTTGCTCCTTTTTACTATTTTTACTGTAAATATGTCTACATTCATATACCTTAATTACCAATTTATTCTATATATCTATAAATATCTATATTATTCTACATATAATACTATGCCAGCGAGCAGAGTAGATTACTTCAAATGCTTTAAATATTGTGACATTTATCAATAACAATTATTTAGTTTATATTTACGCTTGAAACTATACATAAATAAAGCTTATTGTACTAGTATTAAGATTGTTTCATCATTATGTTGTACTACCGCCATGAGTAAAGTAACCAACATGAGTAAAGAGGATTACGATGCCCACATCATTAAGAAGAATGAGGCAAGAGTTCATAAAACTGAGGACAAGAATCAAGCTGCATTAAAAAAATGTTATTGTCTTACTGTAGGTTCACAGGCAGTAAAGGTTTCCCCTTCCCCAAACGCTAGTGGGTTGTATTATAAAACAAAATTGTGTGTACACAACTACACAATTAACAATATGACGAATCATGTAAAATGTTACTGGTGGTGCGAAACCCAGGGCGAACTAGTAGCCTCCTCGTTTGCAACATGTCTACTAGACTACCTGTCGAATAACTGCCTCAATCCACCACTTCCCATTGTATTTTGGAGCGACGGTTGTACGTACCAAAACCGTAATGCTATCCTATCAAATGCGTTATTAAATTTTTCCATGGCTCACGACGTCCAGATCGAGCAAAAAATATTGGAACGTGGGCATACTCAAATGGAGTGTGACTCCATTCATGCATGCATTGAAAAACGGCTGCGTAATCGCAAGATACAACTTCCATCGGATTACCATACCGTGACAGAGGAAGCTCGTTCAAAGCCATTCCCTTACGAGAGTTCATACTGACGGCACACATTCTTCAAAAACAATGCACAAAAGGAAAATTTATCCTACAAATCAATTCGCCCTGGATCGAAAGTTCACGATCCCACCGTAAAAGATCCAAGGAGTATCAAGTACATACCCAATGGTGACATTGAGTATAAATTAAATTTTGGAAGTGATTACGCCCCTCTTCCACAGCGACACAGCATTCACTGCGGTTCCAGGATCCTATCGGCAGTTGTATCAGAGCCAGATTAAAATCTCGACCCAAAAATACAATCATCTTCAACAGTTAAAGTCCGTGTTGAATGAAGATGTGCATGCCTTCTACAACAATCTGATTCACGAATAAACGGAATTAGTTTAGAAAAGTAATGATTTCGATGTCTTGCAGATGCGTGTGGTAGAAACGTTGCAGTTGGGCACAGATATCAAGCCCGTTACTTCAGTTCCAGTTTCACCAAATGTTTTGTCTCGATTTTACCCTCTTTGTCTGGCCTAGAGTAAAATAGTTCCAAGGAATATCCAAGGAATCTCAACCTAGTAGCCAAGTGTGTCGTTGAATAAAAATAATCAAGAATAGCCGTTTATCAGAGATTTGCTCCTAACAAACATTGTACCAATTGTGCCTTGAAAAGCACTCCATGAAATTTCTATTGTAATGGTTGGCCAATCGGCAATTATCTATTCCCAGAATAAAAATTATTTTTTGGGATTAAGATGTAACATCAAAATTGTGAAATAACTAAAAATCAGTAGGGGTGTGCGAGCAGGGATTTTTCAGGCTCGAGACGAGAACGAGAATTTCTTTACATTAAATTCGAGAATCGAGACGAGATCGAGAAATTTTCGGGTGGATAAAATTCTTACTTTGTTTAATGTGTAGAAATCACATTAATTAGACAACTTTATTGACTTTGAATGCAACTATGACCACAGTTGTATTCCTTTAAATATTTAAATTAGGCTGCTATTTTTTGCAAATAAAGGTTATTGATACTTATAATTATGGTAATTACTATTTGCTAGTTAGTATTCTAGTAAAATGAATGATAAGAAGTTGAAGACAAAAATTTAGCTTAAAAGCCATGAATGTTCAAAATATTAACTCATAGAAGATCTCTATTGCCATGTCCACACTTGGGCTCACTTCAAGCACAGCTTCAAGTGAGGATCACTTAAAGTGCGGCAGTTAAAGTGAACAGTCGTCTACACTACAGCCCTCGAGGTCACTTTATTTCCACGTCTAGAGTGCAGTGGCCAAACAGTTGGTCCTTAGGTTGGTCCCCTATATGGTCTAAGAGTTGGTCTGTGCTTGACTTGACACTTGACAGCAGCTGATCTTGTTTACATTGGACAGTTCGCATAACAATTCGTAGAAAATGATTGATTTGTCAATGTTAATACATTTTGTAACGCAGTGGTTCAGTTCCTGGACAAACTATAGACAAGCACTTGCCGAGAAATGAAGGCGACAAGATGATAGGAGACAGATTTTGACGGAAATTATTCGTCGTTGACTACTGTTGCGTGTGCAAAGAAGAGCAGCCAGGCCTAGGCGTCGCTCATGTTGGGCATATGTCCCAAATATCAATTAGGCAGTGAATTTCATCAAGTGTGTAATTTCGTCTTCGTTTTTTCGCCTCACTCGCCATATCTTTGCAACTGGACATCTTTCACAGTGCTAGGCTAGATTTCAGCGCCAATGACATAACCTCAGTTTCTAGGTTTCCCTCCATTTTTATATCGAAATACAACAATCGATTGTGAAAATTAAACAGCTCCTCACTTCAAGTGGGGTATCGGGATCACTTAAAGTGAGGGGGACTTGAAGTTGCTTTTGGAGCTGCTACACCTAGCTTTTAAGTGACTCTCACTTTAAAGGTCGCTTTAAAGTGCTAGTCTAGACAAGGCATATATATCACATGATAATTTTCAAAATAAATGTTGTTATATGTTCATATATGTAGATACAGCATTTTGATGACGAAAAAGATCGATTATTATTGATCCGAGAATGATCACAACGCGGTGCGCAAAGTCGCCGGCAGAGTGCGTCACGATGCGGTGCGCTAAATCGTCGATAAGGAAGTTTTACTTCTCTACCGACTCTGAAGTGGCGCTGCCATCTAGCGGGTATCGGGCCAACTGTTCTCAAACTAATAAGACGGGAATTCAAATTTCCGGAGATTTTACGTTATCGATTATTTTCGGGAAGAAAAAATTCTCGCGATCGAGAACGAGAAATCGATTTCTCGATCTCGTTCTCGAAATTTCGAGATCTCGCACACCCCTAAAAATCAGTGTAAAATGTATATTAACACATCACAAATAAATACCTCGTATCTCCCGATTTCTGACATGTTTTTTTTCCAATACCTCGTATGTCCATTATTTCATGTGATAATTACATATTTAATGTACATTTCATTTTCATACATATATAAAGGTGTATGTGTATCATTTTATGTCAAAAATATTTTTTTTCATTTAAACCTGAATTTTAAAACAGTTTTTTCTTTGCCCTGAAAAAACTGAAATATGGAGATACAGTGAAACCTCAATGCATCGTTTCTCAAACGATCGTTTTCCCCGCTTTGATAGTTAATTTTGTATAGTCCCACCAAAAGTGCCATAAGAACAATGTTAAATTTTATCTTATGCATCGTTTCTCGTAGTATCGTTTTTCCGCATCGATCGTTGTAAATTTCAAGTCCAAACCCAATATTTAACTCGATCCATCGTTTTTAAACAATGATTACAACCGTTGGAAATAATTATATATACGTATTTCTCGTGAACTCGCTTTATGCGAGTGTTTTTGGGGTTGACCGTACGTGGCGCGCCAGAGAGTCGGCAGCTGCACCTGCCGGGTTCCCCTCGCCCCCGTTTTACCGCGGTCAGTGTGTCAGTCGATCAGTAGGCTTGCTCCTGTTGTGAACTTCGCAAAAAACATTTTTACGTTGCCGCTGTGTGTGTGTGTGTGTGTGTGTGTGTGTGTGTTCGTGTCGGGTGGCCTAGGCCTGCTTCTTTTATTCGAAGTGAAATGGCGCCAGTTAAAAAAGTTAGAACATAGGCTGAACGGGAGAAAATAGTCCAAGAGGTAGAAAAATTCCTACCGAAACGAAAGTGAGCATTGCTAAAAGACTTGGTCTTCCGGTCTCAACGCTGAACTCGATTCTTTATAAAAAAGAAGAATTGCGGGAGCAGATCGCGAAGTGTGGAAAAAACAGTAAAAAACGGAAGACCAGCCGAGAATCGTCGTTTAAGAATCTAGAAGACGTTCTCTACACGTGGTATACTCAGGGAAAAGGCCCTGCAAATCGCCGCCAGATTGGGACTGGGTGAGGATGAATTTAATGCATCAAACGGGTGGCTCAACCGTTTTAAAGAAAGACCGGGTCTTGTTTATAAGAAACTTTCCGGGGAAAGTGCTGCCGTGGACTCAGAAACAACTGATATGTGGCTGGCCCAACTCCCTGAACTGATAAAAGACTACGCCGCGCGTGATATTTATAACGCCGATGAAACCGGTATGTTTTATAACGTGCTGCCAGATAAAACTTTGGCATTGACAGGTGAGGCGTGTCACGGCGGCAAATCTGCAAAAGATCGCATCACTGTCCTGGTTTGCGCCAACAGTGATGGCTCCGACAAGATGCAGCTAACAGTTATCGGCAAGTCGATTAAGCCACGTGCTTTCAAGAATAATGCAGTAATCCCTGTAAAATATCACGCTAACAAGAAAGCGTGGATGACGAGCAACATTTTCATAACAATTCTACACGCATTGGATGCAAAAATGGGCGTGCAGTCAAGGAAAATATTGCTGTTCATTGACAACTGCGCAGCACATCCTCCTGATACTGCATTTCTAAAAAATGTGAAAGTCGTGTTTTTCCCTCCAAACTGCGCGAGTGTTCTACAACCTATGGATATGGGCGTGATTTTCTGTCTGAAACGACTGTACCGCAAGCGCCTAGTGCAGCAGGCAGTGTTGTTGCTGGACTCTGGGAAGATAGACAGCTGGCGCGCCATGAAGGTCAACGTCCTTCAGGCTATTCATTACGTCGTATCGGCTTGGGGGCAAGTTAAACCGTCAACAATTGAAAATTGTTTCAAGAAATGCGGTTTTAACCGCGAACCAGACGATGTCATCATGGATGATGAATTCATTGACAATGACTTCTCGCAAGACTGGTCGCAACTAGCAGTCGACGAGATGACATTCGAACAATACGCGTCGGTTGACAGCGACCTGTTAACGTGCGGCAACGACACGATTGAAAGTTTGTGCGACGAGGCAAGCACGTCAAGGGGCGAAACTAACGATACCGGCGACGGCGACGACGAAGACCACGAAGAAGAGCCACTTCCCACTTTCACGGAAGCTGTCGGGTGCTTTGAGAAAGTAAAGGCGTTTATGTACGCTCAAGAAATCGGCGAACGAGAAATGTCCCTGCTTGTCAACATTGAGAATTCCCTCTTCGAAATGAAATGCAAGCAAGAAAAGAAGCAAACGCGAATAACGGACTTTTTCAAAAAGTAGTCAGCAGCAAACTTGTAAAAGTGTCATTTGTGTTATTTTGTGGTTTCGTGTGATTCTTTAAATAGATGCTGCATAACTGTCAGGACAACTTTCTTTTCATAACTTTTTTTTTGTACTTTGCCAACATAATTTTTTAGTGATTTCTAGGGTATTTGTTTTTGTTTTCGTGTCTGCTTTGGGACCAAATCTCATCCAATGATTGACTTTGTTGTCTGCCATTTTGAATGTAGGCGTGGTAAACACTAATATGGGCGTGGTCTACTGCGAAGTGTTTTTATTTTAAAAGTAAACATACATCCACTGGTGTAACATTAATAGTTTAGGTATTATTAATTTATTTATAATGTAGTGTATGAGTAGGCCTCTACAATATTGTTATGTAGTGCTAATAATTATTATTCACTGTAATTTAAACATTATAAAATACACATTTCACTTTTAGGCATACAACTTATGCCTGATCACATAACTTGGAGTTTTTTCAACTTGTTCCATTCCATCGTTTTTTGGCATCCATCGTCTTTATTTAATCGTCCCCCCAAAAACGATGCATAGGGGTTTTACTGTACGAGGTATTGTTTCTTAACCATCGATAAGTAAGATGTGTGAACAGCTTGTAACTTTCAGTTCTTTTTGTTACCTTATAAATGACTGTGGCACTAAAGTATCAATATATTAGGCCTACACATAATGTTAATCAATATGCATTTGAACGGAAATTGGAATAAGTATGTATGCATTTTTTTTTTGTAAAAAAAAAATAAATAATAATAAACATTCATATTATTATTATTATTAACTATTATACTATCAGAAATATTCGTAAGTTTGTGAGTATTCCTATATTTAATACCATGGGGTTAGCACTGACCACACGGTATTCCGTTACAAAAAATTCCGGTATTTTAAGGGTTAAGTTGTTTTGCCCACACACTACAGCTCGCAATTTCTGATGCCAAAAAGACCAACGAGGCTGATGTCAAAAGAAGGTGCGTAACATCGTGACACACTATAACCATTCTCCAGTGGCGTAACTCCCTATGGTGCAAGGTGTGCGGTGCACACGGGCCCCGCGATCTAGGGGACCCCTCGACAACCACCCATTTGTAATAATTTTTGTTTATAAGAAAGTATTGACAGATCTCAAATGATTGTGATCTTTCCATTAACTGTTGTCAACAAGAGCTGTTTAAAAGCCCTGAAGTCTGATTGTACCTGTCCGTCTTGGACCCTCGTCAATAGTCGTCAGACGATACTGTCCCGACGATTACTGGTATTACAATAAAAGTGCCACATTGAGCTGCTGAGCAGCAAGGGATGTTATCTAAAAACTAATTGGCGAGCGCTTTTGGGAGGGCTTTACAGATATATTGAACTAATGTCGAGCCACATGATGAAGACTATAGGAACCATCCCCTTCCCTTTCTCCAACGAAAAAGGTAAGCATTTGTCCACCGCGTTCTGCCATTTAGTATGACTTAAGCTGTTGTTCGATAAACACGTGTTTACAACAGCTGTCAAACGGTTCGGTCGGATTCGATATACGTACAAAGTGCTACTGTGTTGTGTTGTGTTGCTGCTTTTGTTAGGGTATCTTCCGAGTGTCTAAAGTATTTGTAGTGTGTAGGTGTGTTAATAATTTTTATTTTACGTATTGTCTACGTGAAATGAGTAACTCGTGTGAAGTATAGGCCAACTTTGTATCCTGACACAGCGACTTACCCGTTTAGTGGGAGCAATATAATTTCTTCTTATATAATAAAGGTGCACGATAATCGGAACATGTGTATATTATATATGAGTAGTAAAATGTGAGTTCTCGTGTGTATAAGAGTGGTGCTCAAAATAGGGTGCCCAGACGTCCCGTTTTCAGCGGCACAGTACCGATTTTCAGCTGTGTGTCCCGTGTCCCGCCACACTTCCCGGCGGGACGCACCTTTGTCCCGATTTTTTGAAAATGCAAGATTTCAGATTTTGAATTTTTCAAACTTCGCGCTTACTACCTTGTATTCCTTTCTTTATCAATAAATGGACAGGTCCGCTGTCAGCCAGAGCACGCTGGCGCTCTCCTTCTGACATAATTGGAAATATTTGGAAGTAGCCATGTGTGTTTTCGGAAAAGTCGTCTAGATCTGGCCACAATCAAAGCTATGATGATTCAGAAAACACACTTTTGTGAGGTGACATGTATTGGATTTCATGACCTGCTGCTGAAAAATGCCAACCTACTGGACCTTATCCACGGCTCAGATAAGTATCAAAAGCGTAATACTAATGAGCAAGATGCGGTAAACCGAGTTGCGCCCACTGCCGGCACGTCAATGACTTGAAAGTTGCCTACGTGTCGTGCATGTGATGGCTCTCTTACGGCGACATTCATATCAATCAATATTCAATGTAATAAATAATAATAGTATAACATAGTGGAATAGTAGTAGACATGCATGTAACTGTTATTTTGCCCAACAATATCAAATATTCAAAACTGTAATAACATTTCTCTTATCGCCCCCCCCCCCCCCCCCCCCCCCCCAATCCCAACCTTACAAAACACTTAAGTTTGAAATATTCGTAATCGTCCTGCTTTTTCGGATTGTAGATCTGGGCACCCTAGCTCAAAAGCGCAAAGAAAAACTAAATCAAATAGAAAGAGAGCAAAAAAAAATACCAAAAATTAATTCTTTTTTTCCGTCCGAGTTGTTGGTTGTAGAAAACTATGCCATTTTAGATCTGTAGTCATAACAACTTTCATTTAGCATGTCAAAAATGTACATAGAAAACATTATTTGAACATTATTTGAATAACTCGCACTGTATTTCTTTAAAGTCCATATTATTCTGTACAGAGGTATATTATGAAGTAATTTGGTGAAATGCATCCAAGATACTTTATTTATTTTACATGCCTGCTTAGTGTATGCTGACTATGTCACGTGTGTGTCACCTGTGTCGGCAAGGTGTAGGCTATTCACGTAATGC
The DNA here is from genome assembly GCA_945910005.1 of Isoperla grammatica. Classification (NCBI taxonomy): domain Eukaryota; kingdom Metazoa; phylum Arthropoda; class Insecta; order Plecoptera; family Perlodidae; genus Isoperla; species Isoperla grammatica. The sequence continues at coordinate 16,013,635 of OX246740.1, forward strand.
GCATTGCGGCCATACTGGAGGTCACAATGTTATGTGATTGGTAGTTCGTTGTTACTGTATGTTTCAGCTGGCGTTTGGTGTAAATTCAAATGTTCTCTAACTTTGGTTTGTTAATATTAGTTTAGGCTTGAAAGCAACTTTGTCTCTATTACTCATTTAATCGTTAAGTAATCATTTTCGTAAACTTTCTGGAGGATATACGTGTTGCATTTTCACGTAAATATATTCGTCTTCTATTGACGGCTAAAATGGCAACATATATCCCCACCCCAAAGATATTGATTGATTGATTAATGGGACTTAACGTCTCATATTTATGCAACGATGGCTAATCGAGACGATGAGCGGGTGATAATGAAGATGAGAAAGATGATAATGAAGAATAAAGCCACATCCGAATCAGATCCATTGTACGTCGCGTGAGTTGTCATATGGGAGTCCAGCAAGGGAGGGCAGGGCCAAGTGGGAGGAGAAATATTTAATGGGACAGTGGGGGGGAAAGGGGATTGGGGTGTGGACTGCACTTCGTCTGACTTCTCCTCCTCGACCAATCCGGCTAGGGTGGCCCTACCAGAAGCATACGCTTCCGCCGGCATAGCTCTCGGGATCAACAAAGCACGCAAACCTGCCCACCACGATAAGGTGGCAGTCCCTGGGCAGGCCAAAGATATTGAAACTTGAAAATGTACTGTAGGTGGCCATCAAAATGGCCGTTGCGACGTCACGTGAATACTCCCTGATACCGTACCTGTTTATCTCATGTGGTAGTTCACCGTTCTCCTGAGAAAGGAGGCAGGGATATGGAGAGGTGATAGAAGGTCAAATGAAGGAGGAGTAGGAAGGGAAGAAGGGGTAGCCAGAGGCAGGACGGAGGGGTCAAGGGTGCAGAGTGAGTCGGGGGCAGGGAGGGACAAAGGACCGGGAGGAGTGATTCGGCAGCTGGGTGGTAGCGGGAGAGCTAGGGAAGAAGAGGGGTGAGGGGAGAGGGGTGGGGGCATGGAGGAGGAAAGGGGGGAGCGCTGGTGGCGGGTGACTCCATGATAAGAGGGGCGACGGACTTCTGTGAGAGAAGGGGAGTAGAGGTGTGGGCGTACCCCGGGGTCACGACCAGGACCCTGGCAGGCATTATGAGTGGGAAGAGGACGGGGGCAGATGTGGTCATAGTCATGGTGATGATTTTGGTGATGATCACCATGGTGGTGATTTTGAACTTACGATCAACCAACTGAAAGTTTGTTCTTATCGTTCAGAAAGTATAGAAAAATAGAAATAAATCATTTCTCTATTACAGTATGAACATACATCTACTGTACCCTCGTTTACAGGTCCTAATGCAACATTGGCATGTATGCTACTTGCATACCAATTCCCAGCAATAACCTTAAAAAAGGATAAGGCTCAAAAAACAGCTTGGAGACCAAGCCAAGTGGAAGTACAAGAGAGATTTGTAGTTCATGTAAAGGTGAGTAAAAATGTAAATAAATTGTGGAAGCTGATTTGAGTTTGATAGACAACTTCAATTGCAGTTGTACAGTTGCGGCCAAGAATAGCTCATATAGCACATATTATTGGCCTATTGCTTTTCAGCAAATCTTAGATAAAATCCAGAAATTGAGATGAATATCTAAATTGCGGGATATTTTAGTGCTTTTCATAAGCCACCGAGATGACGGGACAGAGTGTAAAAAAAAAAAACTAACTGGAAAATATGAGACGTATGGTCACCTTACCAATGTGTGGGTTGGTATTTAGAGGTCAGTTTAAGTTATCATTTTCAGTTCACCATGCCCGTTTAAAAAAAAAAATGTAACTAGCATACGTATTCAAATACTTTTCATGTGTTTTTAGGTTAAGCACACAGTTCCCAGAATCCTTGGTGCCATTAACGCATGCGCAGAGATTTTACGAAGTCGTCTATTCAGAGAGATTTTCAGATAATTTATTTGGGCAGCATAGATGGCTATAAATACTAGATAGAATGTATGCTACAAGTTAATATTATCAACCAAGTTGTATCTTTTCTTTTTAGACTATGGGAGATCTTGATAGCAAACGTGCTGAAAGAACTGATAGAGCGTTTAAACTGGGAAACACACTGCAACCATATATCATCCTTGTTGGAGGAAGTCTTTGTTCCTTGGACACAGCCTACGTGGTGATCAACAATATAATCTACAATGCTGAGGCCCCCACACGTGCATTAGACTTGTGTTTCAAAGCTATTCACGCTCTCGACGTGAGGTATCCTCTTGAATCAAAAGTTCTTTGGACATTTATTCAAACGTATGTTTATCAACTAACAATACTATGGGATGAAAATTACTAGGGATGAACATCGATAAAATAAAAACTATCGATAATCGAAAAGATGACTGCATTATCGATCGATAATATCGAACGATAATAAATTTACAAAATTTAAGTAATCTTTTACAGTTTCAGTGATATGTCGCCTAATCGAGCACATAAGGATATGGCAACATTACTTGGACACATCTGACGTGACACTGCTGAGAGTATAATCACATTTTACGAGGCCCGAGGCCTAGAATTTTGGCAGTATCTTTGAGTATTTCAATACTAGAAAGGTCCGAGAAGAACGAAATAATGCTTTTCGAACCCGCTTTTTTAGAAATCAGACCATTCGATAATATTTGTATTATCGATTATCGAAATTTTATTGCATATCGAATATCGAACGATAATATCGATTATCGTGTGCATCCCTAAAAATTACACTAGCGTAAGTACGCTCATCTCAGATTTGTCAGTTCATATTGTGACGGTTGGATAATACCCAACATGGTCATTATCAACCTTACCTCTCAGATGACTCACAATCACATACAAATACAAACACATGTGTGACGGTTGGATACATAGAGTCACATACAAATACATCGCGTGTATAACGTAACCTACATCTTTCTCAAGACACCTCTTACCGTGCAGTTACTGAGCTTCACACCTCATTTACATCTAAATGCGTCCGGTTGCACATACCCCACACCCACACAACCCACCAATTGTTTCGGCCGCTCATGCAGCTACCGCCGTTATGAATCTATAAGTATCTATAAGGGGTCAGATAACATGATGACACACACTAATCGGAGAAACTCCGTCCGAGGATTTCTTCGCGATTATGATTCGCATAAACGCATAACACATCCACGGCACGTATACAGCCCCAAAAGAGGGTTCCTATATAAGCAGGCCCACACCTTGGGGACAGGGACTCATAATCAGAAGCGATACGGCAGGACACACAGCAGGACAGATAGATGGAGCCGGAGGCGTTGCAGCCAGGCCCGTCTAGGCTCTTATAAATTCAAGTGTTAAATAAGTACTCTTCTAAATCATCGCTAAAGCTATCAGTTAATACCAAAGGAAACCATTGGTGAGTCAATCCACATTATTGTTAAGTGTATTATTTTGAAATGGGGAATATTCTTTCATTACCTTATCAATGTCCGGTGTTTACCGACAAGGCAATTGCCAGGTTATTAGATGACCAAGTATTAAACATTAAACCTTTTCAAAGCGCTTCAGCTTCAACCATGATTGAGGCTTTACAAACCTCTTTCTTTAAGTCTATGTAAAGACCTCGACCTGTGTCTAAGAATCAATCTAAAATGGCAAATAAACATTTACAACTATAAAAGTGTCGTGTCATGTTAACCATCTCCTCTACATCCAATTATAAGAACTTGAGATCACTATTCTAAAGTGAACATACCTCTTGGCTATGCAAGTGAATAATTAAGTTACATTGCTCTAACTTCTATCTGGGCTCGACAACCCTACCTGTCGTGGTGGAGGCGAAACAGTGAGAAATCTATAAATTCATTAATTAATTAATTGTTTAACATCTAACTAAATAATAAAACAAGTAAATTCAGTCAATATACCAACGCCCAAAAGCCTGGGTCGTTGCAATATACAGTAACAACAATAGTGTTATCCAAACCGGTACGGGACAACGCTTTGAATAATTTCCTGATTTGTCTTTAAATGTTTACTATTTGAAGAAGGGCTTCAGCCATGATGACATGTTTTTTATGCAAACGCAAATGCAAGAATTCAAAATTGTTGCTATTGCATATCAAAGTAATACATCACCTCTATGGGCATGGCTATACTCAAAACTATAGATGTACAGTATAATGTATAAGAGATTGTAACAATATCTTCTCTTTCAAGAATTATTTAAAGAGGCATGAAAGGAAATGTATTCAAGACACAAATAATCCAACTCAAAATCCCAATGGGGCACCAGTTAGCAACATTAACATTCAAAATAACCATGAAACGGAGGCAGATAGACCAATTGAAATAGGCCTACTAGACGCTCTGCCAGTTGACAGTACAGTCGATGTGGACATAGTAAACGAAGATTTAAATAATACAATCCCATATTGTGAAATGTTACCAAGTCATGCAGCTAATTATGTAGCCGAACTATACAATAATGTTTCTATTCCTAGAAACCATACTCAATATGTGGTAGATTCCACATCAAACTTTTTGTCTGGTGGCCCCATTAGACTTTTACACGAAACTGTTTGTGACAATATGGAGGGATGTCACGTCCCTAAAGATGACGTTCAACATGTGGGCAACTTATTTGACGCGTTGGAAATGCCTTTTAAAAACTTATTGAGTGAATATTGCGATTTAAATATTTCACTAATAATGGTACTTTTATTAAACCTGTTGCAATTACTTTGGGGCATATGGTTATGAACAACAGCAATGGTATTGCAGAACTGTCCTCTTTAAATGGTTCTTTTATTCCACTAAGGCAAATGCTCATAGCATTTATCAACATGCCACAAGTTTTAGAAGAAGTACTTCTATACGTGTCTACTTTGGAAAAGAGTGAAATGCTTTGTAATTTTATGCAAGGAGCTCTGTGGAAAGAGAAGATAAAAAACTTTCCTAATCGATTTATTCTACCATTGTTTCTTTACTTTGATGAATTTGAAACAGGAAATGCTTTAGGAGCTCATGCAGGGGTGTACAAAATTGGAGCTACCTATATAACTCTTCCCTTCTTACCTCCTGAATTTCAGTCCACATTGGACAACATCTTTTTGTCTCTTCTTTTTATTAGCAACGATCGAAAAGAAGTAGGCAACAAGCGAGCATTTTCAAACCTAATTGACGAATTACAATTTCTAGAGTCTGAGGGAATTGAAATTCAAGGCAAAAAAAATTTACTTTATGCTTGGGCTAATTTGAGGGGATAATTTGGGTCTTCATTCGATTATGGGGTTTGTGGAAGGTTTCACAACAAATTATGTTTGTAGATTTTGCAAGTGCCATAGACCGTATTGCATTCACAGGTTACAGAATGTGTTGAGTCACTAAGAGATCGTAATAATTATGAAGTTGATGTAAATTTGATGGATGTTTTAAACTGGAATAAATGAGAGATGTGTGTGGAACCAAATTAAGAGTTTTCATGTGGTCGATAACTATTGCGTGGATATAATGCACGACTTGTTGGAAGGAGTTTGTTCTTATGATATGTGCTTAGTTTTAGGCAGACTTATTATATCTTCAAAAATATTTTCAATCGATCAGTTGAACTCAAGAATAAAATTCTTTAGTTATGGTAAGGCAGAAAGTAATAAGCCTCCTTTAGTAACAATCGAGAATATTAAAAATCAGCATTTAAAAATGTCATCTTCTAAAATGCTTTGTTTTATTAGGTATGCTGGTTTAATTTTTGAGGACTTGGTACCCGAGGGTAATACTGTAGTCTGTAATGTGTGACAACTTTATATGATCTTGCGTCAAATCGTATCTTTAGTCACAGCTAAATCCTTGCAGCCTAGTTGTTCCATGCTATTAAAAACATTAATTGAAGTTGAAGAACATCATACACTGTACCTTAGCTAATTTCCAAATAGCCACTTGAAGCCAAAGCATCATTTTATGGTTCACTACCCTAGAATCTTCGAAATGTGTGGACCTCTAGTTTTGTTATGGACAGAGGCAGGAGTTTATGGTATTAACGATATACGCGATTTTCTTAGAAATTGTGCGGAGAGGGGTGCCACCTGCCCGTGGCTTGTCGCTTGGCGTGGGTGAGGCAGAACAGTTTTCTCACCTGTCGAGCACGGTCCCGCTACGGCCTGCTCAGCACTCGCGACCAGTCAGTGCGTGCAGTAGACTTACAATAATCATGTATTTGTTTAGTGTACATTTTAATAGTAATTTTTAAGTGAGTAGTAATACTCTGGTCCTCCGGTCTTTTCATCTAAGTACAACATCCGTGGTACCGAACATTTTGGTCACTCCGGGCCGGATCAGTGAAGTGTATTTAAGTAAATAATTGTGGTGTGCGAAGTGCGAACACTCGACTCAACTCGGTTCAAGTGCAACATGGCAGTTGGGTTCGTGCAACAACGGCTTACGAGCTCATAACGTCATGCGCGGGACGCCATCTTGAAACCCAGTTCAGCTGCTGGCCGCTGCGCGCAGGGCGCATTCTACCACCCGCGGGAGCTACGTCATCTCTTCGACAGCCAGCCCTCTCCAGGTGTTCCACTCGACTACGCGCGCCAGCCACCAGCACTACACTGTGTTTCAGGTCAGGTCAGGTGTAACTCCTTTCTCTATTCCTTTGCTTCTCTTGGCATTTCATAATTTGCAATGGACGTAGAGCATAGAAAATTGTTAATTAAAAAGAGAGGACTTGCGAAGAGCGCAGTCTCTCGTATCACCACGTATGTTGACAAGTTTGAGACGGGTTCGGATACGAATTTAATTCGTTCACGACTTGACCAGCTGTTGAAGGTATAGGACGAGTATAATGGGGTACAGCAGGGGTTAGAAATCATTGATGAAATGATCACACCCCTGATCGAGATTCTTTCGAAGAGGCTTACCATGCTGTCCATGCAAGGATGACTACGATCCTGGAACCTGCAATTCTTTCCGCCATGCCACAACGCACCGGAAATTCATGTTGCAGTCATGCTTCGGCATCAGACCAAAGCATGCACATTAACCTGCCGACTATAAACTTGCCCACCTTCAGTGGCGATTACAGCCAGTGGATCCATTTTAAAGAGGTATTTATAAGTCTGGTTATTGATAACGCTGGCTTATCAAGGGTCCAGAAGTTACATTACCTGCTGTCCTCCTTGTCAGGTGAGGCTCATGCCCTTATTAAATCTCTGCCGGTGTGTGAGACTAATTTTACAGTAGCGTGGGACATGTTGGTCGATCGGTATCACAATGAACGTCTCATCGCCAGCCGACACGTTGAGGAACTCCTAAACCTACCAATGGCAACCAAGGAGTCGGCTAGTGAGTTAAGGTTACTCATTAACCAGCTTAAGAGCAACCTGAACGCCGTACAAGCCTTGGATCTTCGGACGCCATTACACGAGATCCTGTTGTGCCAACTCTTGCTAGACAAATTGGACATCTCTTCCCGGCAACAGTGGGAGTCACGATATACAAACCGAGAGCTGCCTAGCTTGGAATCTCTATGTTCCTTTGTGGAACAAAGATGCCAATCACTGGAGGTTATCTCCTCTTGCAACGAAACAAAGCAAAGCGGGAGTACCCAGGCGATCCACAAGGAACGTAAACAAACACGGTCCAGTTTCGTCACTACCACGGCGCCCACATGTTGCTACTGTAAGGGAACAAGTCACCGCATTTATAGATGCTCTGAGTTTGTCAACCTTGACGTTACACAGCGATTTGAATTTGTAAATCGGCAGAACTTGTGTCACAACTGTCTCAAGGACGGACACCACAGTGACATGTGCCAAGCCACAAGCTGCAGAAGATGTTCTCAAAGACATCACACACTCCTGCACTTTGGAGGTCAGCTGGAAACGGGAACGGCCGATTCTCGACAATCCTCATCGAGGGACGCCGGAATTGGGCCAACAGCTAAATCTCAAGGTCAGGTGACGAACAGTTATTGTTCCCTGAAGGTACAGCCACACGTGCAGGTGCTACTGTCCACTGTCCTCGTAAAGGTTCGGGACAACTGTGGCCAACTACACACCTGTAGAGCGCTTCTCGACTCGGCATCACAATCCCACTTTGTATCCGAGTCGTTGGCACAGCGCCTGCGCTTGAAAAAGCACCACAAACAACCGTCAACATTTGAAAATTGCTATCGGAAAGCAGGATTCTGCGAAAACAAAGAGGAAGATGAGGATCTTGTTGATTCCGTGGAAACAGATGACGATGATGACTTGCGTGTTGTGGATGAGGATGAATGGCAAAATGATCAATATTAACTGGGCTTCGAGGTGTCATTCAACGAGTATGTCAGTGTCGATGATGCTTTGCAATGTGAGGTGCTTAGTGTTGACGACGTACTCGCTGATCTACATCCAGAAGATGAAGACAGTGATGACGACAGTGATGAAGAAGATAGTGAACCTAAACCCTCATTCAACAACGCCCTGGAGGGGCAACAGTTTCCCGCTTATAACGCCAAAAATTTCCTACCCTCACAAAATTGTTATAGACGGGTTTCACTGTAATAAGGAAGTACGATCAGCAATATCTTAAATTGGGATTTACATTCTTAACTGGAAGCGATGATTGCCTGCGACCGCAGTGCATTGTGTGTTATGAAGTGCTATCTAATGAGCAAATTTGAAACGTCTCTTGCAAACTAAACGTTTCGAGTATTATGAAAAACCAGTCGAGTTTTTTAAAAACAAACTTAAGGAATTGAGTGTAGAGAAGAATATTGTGCGTTCAACAGTGGGTGCGGAGAGTAATGCGAAAGCATTGGAAGCTTCTTATCGCGTTAGTTTGCGGCTTGCGCATAGCTAAGTGTGGTAAATCACACACGATCGGTGAACAATTAATACTGCCGGCGGCAAACGAGATAGTTTCGATAATGTTAGGAGACAAGGCAGAAAAACAGATTAATGTTATTTATTCATTTATTTATTTATTCCTCTGTCAAACAACAAAGTGTCACGAAGAATAAAAGATATGTCCAAAAATATAAGAGAAGTACTCTTGCACATAGCATGTATAAGTAAATACTTCTGTTTGCAACTAGATGAGTCAACTGAAATTGCTAACGTTGCAAACCTGCTTGCCTACGTACGCTACGAATTTGATGGCCAAATGCACGAAGACTTTTTATTTTGCAAGCCGTTATTAACAAGAACTACAGCTGAAGATATTTTTAAAATAATCGATACATTTTACAAAACAAATAATATCCTCTGGCAATGCTGCATTGGTATTTGTACGGACGGTGCCAGGGCGATGACTGGAAGGCACAGCAGACTTGTAGCACGTGTACGCGCTGTCTCCCCTAACGTTAAATGGGTGCATTGTAGTATTCATAGGGAAGCGCTAGCTGCAAAAAGAATCCCCCAACAGCTAAAAAGGGTTCTGGATGAAGCTGTAAAAACTGTTAATTACATAAAGGCACGCCCAATGAACTCTCGAATTTTCTCTGTCTTGTGCGAAGAAATGGGAAGCGAACACCGTGAGCTACTGTTACATACGGAAGTACAATGGCTTTCACGAGGCAAAGTTTTGATTCGGCTTTTCGAACTGAGATCTGAAGCGTTAGTGTTAATGATGGACAGTAGCTTTAAAAAAGGGTGATTGTTTTGAAAATGTTTCTTGGCTAGGCATGTCAATTGGCTTACTTGGCTGACATTTTCGGACATCTGAATGACCTTAACCTAAGCCTACAAGGTATTTCCGTTAATGTTTTCAAAGTTGCTGACAAAGTCGAAACAATGATAAAAAAAACTCCACCAGTGGTCCTGCAGAGCGGAGAGAAATAATTTCGAATCATTTCCAACCTTACACGATTTTCTTGAAGAAACGGACGAAACTCTCCATGTCACGGTTAAAGATAAAATTATTAACCACTTGAAATCATTAAAAGAACAATTTCGAGAGTATTTCCCCCACCAGACAAGGGAAATGACTGGATAAGTAATCCGTTTGAATGTGCAGAAAATGTCAGCCGCCTGTCCCTGAGACTTCAATGCAAGCAACAAGAACTGGGGACATTTTGAATCAATGTAGCTTCGGAATATCCTTCCATCTCAGATAAAGCTGTGCAGTTTTTGATGCCGTTTTGCACCACATATCTGTGCGAAAAAGCTTATATATATTCAAAACATTACTTTACAAATGTCCAACGTGAAGGATGAAAATGTATTAACTGTTGGGGGGGGGGAGGGGGGGTTAGGTGTTACAATCACTCATCATTGTTCTCTTAATTGGGTTTGAACTCCAAAATGTGTTTACGTCAAGGTTCTAGAGGTGTATATAACCACATAAATTGATGTTCGAAAGAACTATTTGTTTGACAGCAAATTGAACAGCCTGTGCTTGTCCGCGGCAAGATTATAATTCTGAAAGTGGTCCGCGAAATGCAATAGTTTAGGAACCACTGAAATAGAGTGTCTATACAGAACTTCTGATTCTTCTAGTATAGATCTTGAGCAGACCTACTATTAATATTATTTTTTAACTGTGATGTACACCTAACTTTAGCTAGAAATTTTATTGTTTAGACTTCTGACATGTTAACATGTAAGCATTACCTATTGTAAGTTTTTGACAAACTGATATCAATGTATTGCATAGATCAATAGATGCTAATAAATACAATACAATACAATACAATAGGCCTACCTAAATATTTTGCAATAAGTTGAAAGTTCCTATTCATTGTGATTATATTGTGCAAATAGGGCAGATTAGTGAGATTAGATAACCTATTATGTAGTATTATTAAGCCCCAGTCCCCAGTGGCGTACAATAGAGCCTCGCTTATTCGGGTCGCGGTAGTTTCATGTTTCCGATAATTCGGCCTCAACTTCAATTTAAAATTGGTTTTGTTCTTTCCCTGCGCATTGCGATGACTTTTATTACCCTGCCGTTACAGGTGACCACAGCTGTAGACAGACTGCAGTCGCCCTCACTCCTCTGTGATGCGCACATGACTCAGGAGTAGTCCCCCCACCCCCCTCCCCGCCCACAAACCGGCCGTACTTACACGAGTCCACCCGATAGCAGCGGCCTTGCCGCCTCGAAACAACAGCCGGTATGGCTCGGTCCACTCGTCTCAGTACAGAACAGTGTGTTTCGTAATTTGGTTCACAATTAGGGATGAGCCGATACCGATATCCGATATCGGCCGATATCTTGCTTTTTTCCGATAATCGGATCATCCGATATTTATCAATATATCGGCAGATTTGAATTTACTGCCAAACGCAACTGCGTATAGTTGAGAAGGCTGTGGTGTGTGAACATCACTGAGCGTCAGATTATTCAACATGGCCGCCGTGGTAGTGTCTTTTATCTAACGCGTCGTTTTGCGTTGTCTCTTGTCAGAAGGGCCTAGGCCTAGGACTTGTTTTTGTACAATTATTAATAATTATGGAAAATAAAAGGAGTGAAGTTTGGAATTATTTCAGTGTTAATGTCAGGTCGCCGGAAATAGCCACCGCACTGTGTGTAAAACCAATGTGCTACGAGGGGGCAAATCCTCACGGAGCTTTAACACGTCTAACATGCCTTCTTAAATGTAAGAAAAATATTGGATCGGATTTTTGATAGTGTCTAAATCGGTATATCGGAATATCGGAAAAAACCCATATCGGCTCATCCCTATTCACAATGGATAAGGCCGGTAACAAGCGTGCGAAGTATAAGAGTGTTTCATGAATTAGATGATGCTAGCTGTGCTGAAGAGACTCGACAACGGAGAAATTACAAAAAAAAAGAACCCTAAAAAGGTTGCGGCCGATTTAGGTGTGGGTAGCCAGACTGTTGGTGACTGGTAAAAAAAACGCAAGCAAATCGAAGAGTTTTGCAGCAAAGCCGCCTCGACTTCAGGAATTGCCGACCGCAAGAGAATGAGAGATTGTGAAAATCCCGAGCTCGAATCCAGCCTGTATCTATGGTTTACTCAGGAGCGTGAGAGAGCGTCTTTTCTCTATTTATTCACGTCCTGGTGACTACTTTTATTCCCTTCCAGCTTATCTTATCTTAACATATGAGCCCTAGGCGACAAAATCCACATTATTTGTTTGATTCGGGTTTTTGCTTAACATTTTGAAGAGGGGTCGGGACTTTAGTCCTTTTTTTAAAAACGTTGCGTTGCAGTCGGATCGGGACTTTCGTCCTTTCAGCGCAGGACGCTCTCTTTATGAATACCAACGCGATCTAGCGGCAACTATTGGACCTAAACCTGGTAAAAATTATCGACAGAGGTACTAACTACATGCATACAGTTGTATGTTTTCGCAATAGGTAGCGGGTAAGTAATTTTTTGTGACATAATGCATCGCAACATTTTCTTTGCATTCAACAATGGCTGCTAGTCAAACGTGTCAATGTGTTGGGCGATCGTGATGTGATTTCTGAGCTTTACACTGATAATTTGAGTGATATTTCTGACTTCGAGGATGAGTCCTTTTGTTCTAACAATACTGAGGGGCCCTTTAGTGACAATAGGCCATCAACAAGTGGTATTAACAGGCCAATTCGAGCACGCGTTTTGCATGTGTCTGACAGTGACAGCGACGCCGGTTCTGAACCAGATGCAGACAATAATTCTGATGTTGCGTACAATTCGGACTCAAGCAACAATGGCAGTGACAATGTCAAGGATGATAGTGACGGTAGTGATAATAGTGATGACCCTGTTGACATTCACGGCTAGTCTAATGTAGACTAGAGCTGAGCGCGTGTCAGTCACGCGTGAGTCACGACATTTATCGTGAGTGTGGACTTTATGGAATAAATAGTGAGTGATTGTGCAAGATACTTGACTCACGCGTGAAACATGACACGCGTGATTGTGCGTGTCACGTTATCCATTTTGTTAACAATTGAAGATTACATCATCTTTTCTCGACGTAACAACGTTGTCTATGTCTGTACTTGCCCGCAAGCCCCGAGCTCCAGCGAGGCCAGCCGGGTTGCAGCAAGGGCTCCGAGTGTCCGATCCCTGCGTCACGTCCTGTGAAACAACAAATGCAAGGTTTTATAACACCAAAACTAGAGATATTTATGGTGGAGATAGAGTGCTTTAACATGGCTGTTTTAAAAAGTTAGGTCATCATCTCATGGGAGACAACGTCAGGGGTCTCTCTTACTTCAACTGTGTGTGTGTGGGATTCAACTCTGGTATTGGCCTGGCTATCGGGACAACCATCTCGCTGGAAAAGATTTGTGGCCAACCGAGTTGCTGAAATTCAAGACGTGCTATCACCTGAGTTTTGGCACCACGTTAATTCTCAGGAAAATCCAGAAGATTGTGCATCCAGAGTAATGAGAGCATCACAACTGATCAGGGTTGGCAAAAACCCGGGTTTTTTCGAAAAAACCCAGCCCAGTGGGTTTTATCGGGTTTTTTCGGGCTTTTTCGGGTTTTAGACAAAAACATGTGAAATGAGTATTCATGCCCTCTTGTGCCTTCAGCTTGTTCTTTTTACGATTTATGAATATTTTGACCATATACTGCGCGAATTATCTTCACCGTTCAAGCACCCTACCCATAATCTGACCTTATACAACCATGTTACATGTTATATCGTTTTACGTTTTATATATATTATTATTATATACATAGGGTCTACTGTAATGAATGACCGTATTTGGTTAAATTCCTCCTTCTTTCTCAACGTAATGTAGGCTACAAGCCCAGGGTATTATTTAGTATTTTGTTTATTGTTATGTGATGAGGGCAAAGGTATTAGGGGTAGTAAAATTAGGAATTCCTATAGCATTGTAAAATTTAACAAAAATATTTCAAGCTTTTTCTTTTCGTTTAATGACAATATACTTCTTTAAATAAATTGACTTTTTCTCTACCCTGCCTGATATAAATGTATACAGTAGCCCTATATCATTATTGATGTTAATGCCTTATATTAGCTTTTTCAGACCCCACGTCCTCGTTTGCGGGTACGAGTTTTTTGAGTTTATTACAAAGAATTATTATTATTGAGTTTATAAATATTTAAATATGACCTTTGTTCTCAATCGACCAATGTTAAAAACCGTAAATGTGTAGATGAAAACCATTGTGATTTTGTTTAGTTTCGATGACTGACGAATGGTACCTTGATTAAAGACGTTTCAAAATCCATGCTTGCAAAAAGCGTTAAAAACAAGAGAGTTTGTAAGTCCCGGAAATTTGATTAATTTCTAGCTTATCTTGCATTGGAGAGAGAAAAAATGTGAAGTACCTATACAAGTCGAAAACAAAAACATCTATTTTTATATAGTTCCGGGAAGAACAAATTTGGTTTTATATAATACAAAAATTACAAAAAAAATCATGATATATTAGTTTTGTAAAGTGTATGAATCATCAACAATCACAGAATTTATGTGGTTTTATCTCCTCAAAAAAGGGGTGACTGAACAAGGTAGTTAAATATATCGTCATCAATTCAATTTAATCAATTTAGTGAGCGAAATGATAGGTGTTACTGCCTAATCGTAATCAAATCTTCAGTCTGTTGTACCGACGTAATATGAGATATAGTTGTCCCAAGACTACCGTACACATGCTTTCGTCACAAGCGACTGGTTCGTAGCCAATCAGCGATCGGTATTGGCCCGGATGTGTCTCGAGCGGTTCGCTGGTTGGCTACGAGTGCCCCGGATGTGACGAAAGCAGGTGTAAAGTAATCTTGGGTCAACTATATAGCCTATATTATATTTTTGAATGAGACTGCAGTAGACCTACATACCCACAAACACAATAAAAGAATAAATAAAATGGCTAGATTATTATAAACTGTACAATTGTACACCTACGTTGAATATTTGAAAAAACCCACTTTTTGTATAAAACCCGCGGGTTTTTTCAGGTGGGTTTTACCCGAAAAAACCCGCCGGGTTTTTTCGGGTCGGGTAAAATCATGCCAACCCTGCAACTGATCAATCATTCTTTGTGGTGGAATGGTCCCAAGTGGTTATATAGTGACCAGCCATTCATAACAAACCAAGTGGATCAAGATGACAGAGAAGCTTTGAAAGAAGAGCGGAAATGTGCTCCTGTAGCATTAGCCGTTGAGAAACGAGATTTTTCTATCTTGGAGAACTTCTCTAATCCCTCAAAATTCATCCATGTGATCGCCTACTGCGTACGATTCATAAACAATTGTAGGCCTAATGCAAAAGAAGCATCTCGACAGTATGATCATCTATCACCCAAGGAACTTCAAACAGCACTATATCTGTGGGTCAACAATCAGACGTTTTCAAAACAGAACTGAACCAATTAAAAGAGAAAATGGAAGTCACGGCCAAGATATAGAACAGTTGACTCCTTTCATTGATGCAGATGGACTTCTCAGGGTAGGAGGCCGCCTAGAAATCTCTCAACTATACAAACGAGATCCAAGTGGTCCAAGTGGAAGTGGACGCACACAGATATTCAAGTCTATGGTCTTGTTATCATCAAGGGAGACCACATTGCTCCAGCAAACTGGAGTCTTGGGTGAGTATTCAAGTGTCATCCAGCTAGTGACGGCAAGGTGCAAGTGGTTACACTTAAGACTGAAAAGGGCATCTTCAAGAGGCCAATAGTGAAATTATGTTTAATTTCTAACAACAACTAACACTGTTCTTTGTGTTGACATTCTGAGCGAATGTCAAGGTGGGGGGCATGTTTACGCTCATATTTGCAAACATATCATGATGTTGTATTGGCTGGCGTGTAAATTATTGTAATCTGTTTTACCGACCCGACCAGCTCAATGTATTGTCTATAGAGGGCGCCGGCGCGCATTGTTAAAGTCATTGTTGTGTGGCGGGGATTGTGATTGTGTTTTGTGAGCCTCCGGCGTCACTCTCTCGTTATTTTCTATTTTATGTTCTTATTCACAGTAAGTTTTAAAAGTAATACAGTACAATTTTTATATCCTGTGTTATTTATCAAATACCTGTGGTCCATCCTACAAAACATACCACACAGTTGAGTATACCGCGTGAGCCGAGTCCTTACGATTTGGTACGTATACTTACTGGGTTCTAACCAGATTTCCCTGATAAACAAGTCGGTACAAACAACGAGTTCAGCTCGACGAAATGTCAGAGCCAGCAAGCACTGTACGATGTGAAATCATGGGGTTAACGCTTAGCGATCTCAGACTGATCTCCTCTTTTTCACAGCCATCTTTGTTATCTAATCACTGCCTCATGTATCCGTTGTACAGGCACCGAGATTGGCCACTGATGGCGCTAGTGAAAACGAATGAAGCGCTCAATGTGGCAATGTCGCGCAACAACCTGCTGAAGCAGCGTCGTTCTTCCTACGTCGATAATGGCAAACTGTTAAAATTGTTTAATTAAATACGGCTTTTAAAATTTTTGGCCAGATTATGAATCCCATCAGTAAATCTTAAAAAGGCAAGGCACCATTTTAATCAGGACACATTTTAGACGTACGAACAACAAATAACACACAACAAACACAAACAAAACAAGACAATGAAAACCAAAACAAAAACACAAAACAAAACAACAAAACAAAATAAATATACATCAACAATAAAAAACAAAACAAACACCTAAACAAAAAACAAGATATAGCCTATCACAATAATATCCAGCACCATTTTCAACCGCGGAATGAAATCATCAGCAATTAGTTGCTAAATTTGACTACATATAGCGCTGTATGTACCAACACAAGGTGCCTATAGTTGTTGTGTTGTTTTTTTAATTATGTAGTTTACCACTCCAATCTGTGGTAGGTCTACTGTATATTGTCACGTTTTCCATCCTGCAATCATCTATACGGCTAGGCTAACCTCACTATGAAGATGTCGAACTCTAAGACAACTACAAAAAGTGAACCTGAATGTAGAGCGAGGTGGAAATATAATATTTTACTGGTCTGAAGAAAGAGCGTCGGTACGTTTAGCAAGCAGTGATCCACGCCTGCTTTTATTGGCTTGTACTGACCCTGACCTGTAATATTTAGTAGGGATGGGCAAACATATTGATTTTATTGATCGATATTCGATATTGGAAACTATTTTTACGTTACCGATATTAATTCAATATCGAAAGTAGGCCTATTGATATTAATATTATCGATTAAAATAGATAGGCCTAAACATAACTTCAAAATAGTTCCGTCCTCGCGCGCTAGTGAGGATCGGCGCTCTCGAGTAGTGCGTACGTATCAGCGCGTCACGTAACCTTCAACTACATTTCCCCCACCCGGGGCTCGCCCCCTCCCCCCAAGTGGCAGGTATCTTAGCTTATCGCTTACCTATGAGTTAATGCAAAAAAAAAACGCAGGCTATGAAGTATGCCCATACGTCTAGTAGGCGGCTTGCCAGCTACCGTTTGATTAACCTACACCTTCTATAGGCCTACTTCCGGCACTGTCCCCCATGCTCTATAATGGGGAGAGAGTGCAAAAGATGCAAAAAGTGCAAAGATAAATGTATATATGTATTCTTTATTTGTTTAGTTTGGAGCTCTTTCACTCAGTTACAAAACATTTGACATAAATTTCTCATTAAATAAGTATAAAGTAATTATTAGAACCATTGATTAAGGAAGGAAGAAGCCCTTTTATAATCAATGTTTACAATCATAATAATAACAATTTGTATTATCCTATCATAAAATCAAACATTCTTCAATCAAAGTCATCATGGTACGTTTGCTCTCACTCATTGGTGCTCAGTGATTTCCCAGGTACCTCGACAAACCAATCACAGATTTTGTACAGCATTTAGATATTATGTTTGCATTTTTGTGTTCTACAGACTGCCGACTTCCGCTAGTAATGTGTATTGATATGCGAACGTTTCAAACGTTTAAAAGTTCACAAAAATAATGAACGTTTGTAAGTAAAAGTTGATACAAAAATTAATGCGTTCGTTCAAACGGCACTCGTTCGTCATAATTCGAATGCATTCACTTAAAAAAATCCTTCCCCAAGTATGGCTAGCAGCATGCTCCGTTGTAAATTATGAGTTTCAATCATTTTCCCTGTCTGTATGCATACTTGCATAATGCGTAGGCCTACCACTCACCAGTACCTCTACAAATAGGCCAACACGTTTTATCCTGTTACGTTTTGTTTTATTTTATGTAGCCCTATCATAAAATTATTACTAGTATTGTTTATTTCTTTTAAAAAAGAGTAGGCTAGGTCTAATACCTGTAAATGTAGGCCTACAAGTCAAAGTGAAAACAAATCTATCTACTACTGACCGGTAGGCCCTATGCTATATGAATATGAATATATGAATATGAATCTTTATTGTAGTACAATCTTGAGTGTTTACACTCTTTACAGATTTTGTAGTAACATTGTTGGTAATATGCTCAATTATAAATCCTGGTTCTAATATAAGACTAAACTAAGATAAAATTAGATTTGCAATTACATAAATGAAGTTTAACACACCTCTAAAAATAAAATAAATAAATTCCAGTGGCGGCTAGTGGGGTTTGAAATAGGTAGGGCACCAATCAGTTAACATTTAAAAAGGGTAGCTAGTCGCATTTTAGAGTTACATTTAGATACTGACACAGATACAGAAGATAGGCCTAATAAAATAACAGCACATGCAAACTTACCTAATATTTTAACGTCTGTGTCATTGTGTTTAGGAACAGAATTTCTATAGCCGACATCTATAGTTGTTGTCTGATATTATTCCTACCTATCAACGGTACTCATTTCATTGTCCAAATGACTTTGGATAGTCCATGTTTTTGGTTTTCTCACTCAAGTGTTTCAAATCTTTGACACCAATCCTGTTGTCTTATCTAAAATAAGTACACAATACTTCAGGATGAATATAGATTTATTGAACACTTTTAATAACACGTTAAGAAACCTACCATGTTTGAAATTGGACACCCGATTCCCGCGTCGAGTCATGGCTAGATTTAAACAGTATGACCAACTTAAGAACTAAAAAACCTACTTATGACAATCCATTCGCATTTTTCGTAGACTGATCTGTTAGAAGTTCTATTGTAACTCCTATTCTTGTCATTGTATGTTTAACTAATGCACAAGTCTGGTCTCAGAGGGCCTAATGTCTTTGCTAAAAGTCTATCTTCATAGGTTAGCCTAAATATTTATTTTTTAAATATCTTACCTCGTTTATTTTACACACTTTAACACATCAATCACTCACTTATTTTCTCTGTTTTGGGCTATAGGCCTACACACACACTTGATGAACACAAGAAATGGACAACACCACGTGCACCACCACATCCCAGGTCGATGCACTACCAGACCACTATGTACTCACTGTTCACACAGAACCTGTGACGATCTTTGATTAGAAAGTTGACCTAATTCCATGCAGTTGCTTGGAGAAACTAGTTCTGCGCATGCGTCGAAGAGCCATATGAGAAAGAGACAAGTAGACCAGCGCAAGATCTGTGGTACGCAGCACAGTGCACGTGCTCAAGAATACTGGAAGTGCGACCGCGGCAAGGCGGTGGTATCTTCTACCGCGCGTTTTAAACGTCAATTCAAATGTGCACATTGCAATTTGTGCTTGGGTGATTGTGAGGGGGGTCACGTGACCATGTGACCTTATGCGCGAGCCGCCACTGATAAATTCACATTTAGAGTCTACCTACTCAGTAACGACACTGATTTTCAGTGGGGTACTTTAATTTGAAGCGATTAAACCAACCCTGTAGGCTCCGAACACCATCGACGAGTGAGCAATAACCAATCAAAGATTGATATTTCAAATACGAAACATATGAATCAGTGATTGGACGGTGCGAACACCTGCAGACAAATGTCAGAATTAACAATGCCGATTCAGTACAACTTTGAATTTATTGAGTGCTTCGTTGCTAGGACGACTCCAGTCACTGTTTACTTATTCTTAAGAAGTAATGGAACTGAGTTAAAAAACTTCTGCCTGAACCGGGATTGGAACCCGGGACCTTCTGCATTGGAAGCAGGGATGCTAACCTCTTTATTAACCCTCGTTTTATTATGACACCCATAAACAGAACACGAAGACATCTTGAAGTATTATTAGGACTGTACAATTGTTTTAACAACAGTGTGCGCAGAGGAACCTTAGGCCTAAATGACACACTGATACAAGTCGCATGCAGCGACAGTGTGCACAGCTAGGCTAGCCCGAGCGGTCTCAACTCGGCTGCCGGGTGACTGGGGCATAATGACGCGGCGCTGTAAACAAACCTATTTTTATCTAGATAACAGCGGTCACTTCAACATAAACTGTGATCCTTTTGTATTTGAGAGGCCCATAGAAAATAATATCAAAAGTAGGCCTAGGCCTAATGAAAAAAACATAAAAAATAAATTCACATTTCCCATCCGGTCTTTCAGTAGGCCTAGGGCTAACCTAGCCTAGTAAACAAAACCAGATATAAATGTGAGTTTAACACTTCTCCGCTCCTTCCGAATGGGTCTATGCCTAGGCCTAGGTTAGGCCAAGGCCTAGACCTCGCTCCTTGTCCATAGGCTAGGCCTAGGCCATTGAGTTTAAAATACCAAGGGATTCTATACACAATGCCTAGGCCTAGGCCAAGGCTAGGCCTAGGCCTACCCTAGGCCTAGGTCCAGATTCACCTTCCCAGCCACAACTCATCTCTATTTTCCAGAGGCCCACACTACTTAGCTCTTACCGTTTTCAACAAGCTTCCCAGAAAAATAATCACCTCTCCGTCCATTCCCTCATTCAAAGCCAATCTGAAATCTTTTCTCATCTTTAAGTCCTTCTATTCTCTCCACGAATTCCTTTCGGCCCAACACAATGTGATTTAGATGGTTAATCACATTCATCGATTTATAATATGTATCTCCAATGTCTCTATTTAATCTGATCATAATATGTATATTAAGTTTATGTATATTAAGTATGTATATTATAAGATTGACGATGCCTATATTTGTACCATGTATTAATCGACAGGCAAATAAATAAATAAATAAATAAATAAATAAATAAATAAATAAATAAATAAATAAATAAATAAATAAATAAATAAATAAATAAATAAATAAATAAATAAATAAATAAATAAATAAATAAATAAATAAATAAATAAATAAATAAATAAATAAATAAATAAATAAATAAATAAATAAATAAATAAATAAATAAATAAATAAATAAATAAATACATAAATAAATAAATAAATAAATAAATAAATAAACAAATAAATAAATAAATAAAAGGCTGCCTAGACCTCGCCATTGGGTTTGAACCCAATGACCTCGCTCCTGGTCCTGGCCCATAGGCCCTAGGCTAGGCCTACCTAGGGCCTAGTCCTAGAAAGGCAAGGCAAGGCTAGGCCTAGCCTAGGCCTAGGGCCTAGGGCCTAGGACCCTTGCCAATGTGGTTTCAAGACACAACTTTGGTTATTGTCAAGCCATAATACACACAAAACTAAGAAACATGGTGGTTACAAATACCTTACAAATCGCGCAATGTGGATAAAACACCCTAGGCGTAGGCCTACCCCAAATCGTCGTCTCACAAAAGACCCTCAACTTGCCCTCAACTCTAACCTCATTTAAGCGGCGGAGTCCAGGCGGAGTCATGGCCGCACAGTTTAAGTAACTTTCTAAAATGAAAAGTAGGCCTACCCAAAAACCGATTTGCCGAATTTACCTACATTAAATTACAATTAAATAATTAAAAATTGAATAGTAAATACAAGATTGTATTTTAGACGATTAAGTGCAATGCGCCGTACACATTGAACGTCTTTCGTTTAAAAAAATTAAAAAACATAATCTTTAAGGTTGGCTACATTGTTAATTTCTCTTCACAGCCCTCTTGATGGTAGTGTATTCAACAAGTGGTTACAAGTTGAAACGCGGTTCATTCAATATTATTACATGGGCTTCAGATTCAGATCAGGGTAAAAGTGGAACACAGCGGTCCAGGTAAATACCCTAGTTTATACTAGGAAAACGCTCTGTGTGACGCGAATTTGGCCCCAAACATATCAAGGGGGTCGGGCCGCCACTGCGGTACATGGTTTATGATTTCAGATTTTCATCGATAGAGTAGTAAACTTTATAAGGTGCCATTTGAGCAGGTGTTGAAATTAAAATGTCAGCATAAATTAATTAAATGAAGAAGTTTGATTAGATTAGATTAAACACTTCAAGGCTGCAAATGGGCCATAACTGCCCGGTGGCAACTTGTCCAAACATCCCCCCCCCCCCCCTCCCTCATCACTTCATATCCCTCCTTCTATATCTAAATTCCCTTACTGATTCACACTCAACAACCTCCACGAGTAACTCATTCCATTTCCTAACCGTTCTCTCAACAAATCGAAACCTATCTAGATCACTTCTTACTACCTGTCGCTGAAACTTCTATTTAGGATCCCCCTTCCCTCTGTATACTCCTTCCCCCCACACTCTTTTCCTCATCTGCCTTGTATAGATTACACATCCTATCACTCCTCCGTCTCTCCTCTAAAGACTCCCAACCCAGTTCCCCTGTCATTGCTGTAACGCTATCATAAACCCTCATCGCATTCCCTATCTTCCTCATACCTCCATCGCCTAACGTTTCCCGTATCCTTCCTTGCCGGTTGCCGCCCTACGCTGCACCTTCTCTAGCTCCAAGACCTCCCCCTTCCTATATAGATCCCACACCGCTCCCTTATATTCAAAAATTATTTAAATAAATTTATATTAATTAAAGTCTGTTGAATATAAGAGAGCTTAGGTAGCGTGGGCTTTGTGAATAGAGGAGATTGTGTTGTCCTCTAGTGGCACAGCTAGTGGCACATCTAGTGGCACAGCTAGTGGCACATCTAGTGGCACAGCTAGTGACACATCTAGTGGCCCAGCTAGTGGCACATCTAGTGGCACAGATAGTGGCACAGCTAGTGACACATCTAGTGGCACAGCTAGTGGCACATCTAGTGGCACAGATAGTGGCACAGCTAGTGGCACAGCTAGTGGCACATCTAGTGGCACAGCTAGTGGCACAGCTAGTGGCAACAGCTAGTGGCACAGCTAGTGGCACATGTAGTGGCACAGCTAGTGGCACAGCTAGTAGCACAGCTAGGGGCACATCTAGTGGCACATCTAGTGGCACAGCTAGTGGCACAGCTAGTGGCACAGCTAGTGGCACATCTAGTGGCACAGCTAGTGGCACAGCTAGTGGCACATCTAGTGGCAACAGCTAGTGGCACAGCTAGTGGCACAGCTAGTGGCAACAGCTAGTGGCACAGCTAGTGGCACAGCTAGTGGCACAGCTAGTGGCACAGCTAGTGGCACATCTAGTGGCACAGCTAGTAGCACAGCTAGTGGCACAGCAAGTGGCACATCTAGTGGCACAGCTAGTGGCACAGCTAGTGGCAATGGCAATGGTGGTGGGTGGAGGGGTTTTAAGTGAATAAGAAGGGAGATTTTAGGACAAAGATAATTGCTTCATTGACGAGTATCGAATGTAGGGTGAGTATTTGCAAGGATCTGAAGAGATCACAGCAAGGTGTCCGCGCTGGGACTAGGGTTGCCATAATAACTCAAGCTGGAGAGACACATCTTTCCATGCCAAAAAAGCACGGGGGATTGAGGGGGCGGAGTCCCCCAACAACAGCGTCGAGGGTGAAATTTTAAAAAATCAGGGCTTTAGAGTGCGTTCTGATCGTTTCAGAAAGAATACCGGACTGAATGCAATGCCGAAATAATGTCGTTGTTGTAGCGCAAATACAAGAAAACCACCAAACATACTTGGAAAAAGTGACAAGTATTATTTGGTAAAAAGTTTTTGGACTTGGGAGGTTGGGAGTAGTCTAAGTTAGGGATTCTTCAAGATAATAACTCAATAACAGTTTGTTATGCTTGACTGAGCACGTTCTGGACTGCAGATATATGATATTGTACATTAGACATGGTAATATTTTTTACCAAGCGGGCCAATCGTATCCCGCTCGGTATATTGGCGGGACGCGGGACTTAAAATTGAATATCGGGACTGTCCCGCCGAAAGAGAGACGTATGGCAAGCGGGACCCCTGCAAGACATCGAATTGCTCTCTTTTGTAGTCTGAAGAGACACAGTGACTGAGGAGAGGCCCCCCAAAATAGAGTACAATATGAAATATGAGAATAGAAATGGGCATAATATACTGATTTGAGTATGACGAAACTTCGCTGCAGTATTAATTTTATTTATGTGAGTGGACTGTCCATTCGAGTGTATCGGCTTGTTTTTATCCAAGAAATTCTGTAAGACGGGTTTAAATTACTTTAAGTAGGCTAATACCAATTCCGACATGAGTTGTCTTACTCAGCCAATATTAGAATTAGTACTTTATTTAGCTCGTGTAGCTATTTCGTACACAAACATAGCAATCAATATGTGATTGATTATCAATTAGAACAATACAACATACTCATTCACAGATAAAATTCTTGTCAAATTTGATACATTCACCTTTGAAAAATCTTATCCGCTGTTCTTTTTAACTTATTCACTTTAACCTTATCTTCACATAAGAAAATATTGATAATAATTTGCTTTGATTAAAATTGATAAAATGATATATTATAACATTTAATTAATTTCAGTTTCTCATCTCAATTTAAATAAAAATAAATACATAAATTCTATTCCATTTAGTTTTCTTGCACTTTTCATTGACAGTATAATTCTAGCTCATTGGTTCCAAAATCTTATACAAATTATGTTCACCGTTACGGTTATTATGTTCTATGTATCTGCTTGCACATTCCGCAGAAGAGTCTTTGTATTAGCATTAGTATTAGAACTCTAAAAGTAGTCAGTCATGTCACCACGAACATTTTTCTTTCTATATGCCTACATTTAATTACTTTAGTATTGCATCCAACGTTTTCTGGAATTTTTGTATTCTGTTGTTAGGTAACGCATAAATAAATAGACGAGACCATGAACTTATTATAACTAAGTAACTACACAATGATTCTGATAAAGAAATACGGTTTCCTCCAAATCATGCAAATTTTTCTCCAATTACGCAGCAAAACAAATCTCACAGTAAGACGAGTCTCTTTTATGTTGTGTCATCAACACAACATCCTGACATGACGGAAAGTTCAATTCAATTCAATTCAATTTTATTGGCAGTATACATTGTCAAGTTACAATACAACGTGTTATTAGGAATGGTATGATATAAAATCGCTTAACACAATATAGTCAGGGTTTACTGTTTGCATTTTGGTGCATACATTTCAATCTAAGTACTAAATTTAATATTAATTTTATATAAATAAAATAAATTAAACATGCTATGTATATAGATTATCATTTTTTTTTATTTTTTATTTTTTATTTTTTCTTACTATATAAGAAATATATATATTATATAATATATATAATATATAATAATATATTCTTATTATTATATACGAAGTGATAGCAATGGACGTGGAAAGAAGAAATGCAACTTGGGAAGAGGTCAATCAGGAACGATGGTGGGAAGATAGAAAAGTATGGACAGAATTTGTAGAAAGAGCAGAGGAAGAAGAAAGTGAAGAGGAGGAGCCGGAGGAAGTTAACATGAGGGAAGCGTCAGGCATGGCCAGCCGGCTTCGATGTACCTAGGGGCCAGAATATGATGGGATTAATTTCCTTCCCCTACCCGACTTCATTGTTGGACACAGGGAGCAGATATATATAAAAAATATATATATATTTATATATATATATATATATATATATATATATATATATAAAGTAAGGATACATTTTTCGGTTAAACCAATCCAAATTTTATTTATAATGATAATTCAACGTTTCAGAAGCAAATTCAAAGAGCTTTCTAGAGCTACCCAGTGATGTATCGCTGTGGCAGTGTTTTCGTTTTATATGCAAGTGTTTTTTGGTTGTTGTGGTTTTTTATTTATTTGTTTTTGTATGTTTGTATGTCTTGAAAAAGACGACGCTAAAGTCGTTGAAACGTTGAATTATCATTATAAATAAAATTTGGATTGGTTTAACCGAAAAATGTATCCTTACTTTACATATTGCAACCAACAAAATCTGAGAAATCATATTGTCGTAGACGCCAATTTAGGTGCAAGGCGGGATATGCCGCTCTCCAATGAGGCAGAATAAGTGGGGTCCGGCGGGTAGACACCCCTCATATTATCCACCTGCGCGCTACAGGTTTGCCACGTTTCTACATTCAGTGCAGTATCGGTCATCTCGATCGGCTCGCGGCGGATGGTCAGTCATCGTTGTATAGATTTTGCAACGCAGGAAAGGTCTGTGGTACTCTATTGAAGTTTACGGTTGACTAGTTTTCTGAGGAGTTAACGCGCGTGTAAGTGCTGCTCTTTGGTAAAATTAGTATCCTTTGAAGATTAGATCTTGCCCTCAAAATGAAGTCTCCGTCTTTATATATATATCAAATAATTTTGTTTTTGGGTATTATCACGTGAGTTGTAGAATGAGGGTTCTGACTTACCCCCTCCATCCCGATGTTTCCCACCCAGCACTAGATTAGGGCCATTGACACGCAGTAGAAGCAAGAAACTGCAAGAACTTAATGCTACGAAGTTTGATGCGCGCGCGCCTATTGCGAGTATGACGTCAGAATCCACACCAGTTCAGAGAGTCAACAGCAGTGGAGATTCGACCGGCCGAGCGGGAGGAAGTAGACTCGGTGGAACCCCTGAAGAGGATGTATGATATTACATCGAAACGTCGGGATGGAGGGGGTAAGTCAGAACCCTCATTCTACAACTCACGTGATAATACCCCAAAACAAAATTATTTGACATATAGCCGTGAGAATTTGAAACTTAACATATATATATATATATATATATATTTTAAGGAAATAAATATCTTACACTTGATGGAGTTACGCACCATATCTATGATGATATCAGTTTATTTTAGGTTAGAGTAGATTTATTGAAGGGCCCTGAAGCACAAAGACTAAAAACAAAATCAATATAACTGGAAAAAGGGAGAAAATAGTTAAATATAATTATCCTACTAAGTATATTATACATTGTTCGAATGAATAGAAAACGATTACAAATAAAATATAGCTAGAATAAAATACTCACAGTCTATCAATAACTACATAATGTATAATTAAAACTTGTATTCATATATAATGAATATAATTTTATATTTTAAAATGTGTATACAGTGGACTGGGGTTACTGGATCACATTGACTCACTTTGGTATTTAATTGACATTTCTTGTAGCCATTGTTTGATGAAAAAGTTAAATGAACTGACTCTCTTTCGTTTTCTTATCTCCATTGGAACTATGTTGTAAGCCTTTGGTCCAAGAAACATCGCTTGCTTTGGGCCAAGGTTTTTGTCAATCTGGGGACTTCGAGATTACCTTTTGTTTGATTTCTAGTCATTGACTTGTGATTAACTCTGTTGAACTGGTTATATATTTCATGTACATACATAAGGAGAACTTGAAGTTATAGTTTACGAATGCTAAGAATTCCACTTTTTTTATAAACTAATACAGTCGGATGGAGCCTGTGTTTCTTTAGAATCACCTTAAATATGTGTTTTTGTGTTATAATTATTAGCGTTTCGAGATGTTTGTATAATAAGTTCCTCCCCAGTTTAAAATGCCATATTGGATTATTGATTGCGTAGAGCATAATACTAAGTTTTCAAGGTAGCTATGTTCAGAAAATTTCTTAAATTATAAAATTTGTAAAGAGTGTTCCGCAGCTTTTTACTTATGATGTAAATGTGGCGGTTGGTTCCATTTCATGTGCTGATTAATTGTTACACCGAGGTATTGAATTTCTGATACGTTTTTTATTTCAGTGCATGGACATTCATTTGAATTGGAGAGACAGATTGTTGAGTGAATCCTTAGGGGCATAATTTCTGTTGGCAGGCAAACTATAGCGGGGGAGAAAGCAACATAATATGTTTTGACCTCATTTAGTGTGAACAAATTATTACTCAGCCACCTTTTTATTTGTCTACTTTCTTCCTCAGCGATTTTATGAGTTAAGGCCCAACTACAACTAGAAAAATAAGTACTGTGTCATCCGCAAATGATACGATTTTAAATTTTAGGTTGGCATTACATAAATCATTAATGAAGACCGAGAACAGAAGTGGACCTAATACTGTTCCTTGTGGGACACCGTATTCAATTTTTCTAGAATTACTGAAGCTGTTTCCTATTCGTACATATTGTTCTCTATCTTTGAGGTAGTTTGTTATTAATTGTAGGGCAACTCCTCTGATGCCGTATTGTTCAAATTTGTTGAGTAGCTTAGTGTGAAACTGTATCGAATGCTTTAGCTAGGTCAAGAAATACGGCAATAGATTTTTTGTTGTGGTCTAGGCTGTTAGTTATGGATTGCGTGAGGGTGTGTATTGCATCCTGTCCTGGGTACTTAGATTATTTCTGAAACCAAACTGATTGCTTGATAAACATTTGTTTTCTTCTAAAAAATCATACAGTCTATTTTTAATGCATTTTTCATGAATTTTGCTTAAGTTGCTTAAAAGGGATATAGGCCTGTAGTTGCTAATTTGTGGTTTGTCTCCTTTTTTGTACACAGGGATTATAATTGCCTTTTTAAATGTATTTGGGAAAGTATACCAGTTGAGAGGCTTAGATAAGTGGTTTTATTATATGTGGTTTTATTAGCTTAATTGTTTTTGTTGTTATAAGATCAATCCCTGGAGCCGAATTCGTTTTCAATCCGTCAATGAAATTGGCAATTTCTGCGTCGCTTGTGGGTGTAAGAAATACTGAATTTGGTTGTTGTTTAAAGGGATAGTCAGATGAAGAACTAAAAAATCACCAATTAGTCATTAGTCCATGAAATTCAGTTATGTGTAAAATACAATTGATATAGGTTGCTTCAATGCAAGAAAAAAAATAGTGAACAATTAGCTATTCTACTAGATTCCCTTCGGCAGCTCTTGCTGCATTTTTCTTCTAAAGCGTAGTGTAACTGTATCGGTTCTGAGGTCGCTGGCGCCTTCCCGATAGACAGAGGACTCATTGTGTTATACGAGACCAGCCCGCGCTCCGCGAAACACTAGGCGACTGCGGACAGTACCGCTCAAAACAGATTGCAACTTTTCTACACATCATGTCACAAAAAAATTAATTGCAGGGTATTTTGTTGAAGTAAACGTTCGTACTAAGAAGCATGTTATCGGTAGAGAAACGATGCACATTAAACCTCCTGATCGATTTTTGATCAGTGCCCTATTTTAACGGTGGTTTTACTTTCTCAAGGCAACATTTTTTTTACATGGGAATTACCATGAGAAAAGTTGCTCGGTGCTACTTGGTAGCACCAAACCAAATAATCGCGTTTTATTTAATTTTTTAACCGCCTGCTTTTAAAGTATGGTATCTTTAAGTCATGTTTTTTATATTTAAAGGTGGACATCTACAAATGGTAGTTCTTTAGTTTTTCACCCGACTATCCCTTTAATAGGAACATCTCTAATGTTATGGGGGATTATGGGTTTTGCTCATGGGCAATTTCTTTCTCTACGTTGCTTAAGTATTGCAGGAATGATTCCGCTACATTATTTGGGTTGTCTTTAGTAACTATCACATTATCTAAAACTTTGATTTTCTCTATTTCTCTATTTGTTTGGGAGTTTTGCTTACCAGTTGCGTCATTAATAAATCCCATATCTTCTCTATGTCTTTTCCTGCGTCTATTATTTTTAGTTTGTAGTAGTCATTTTTTCCTATGTGTATTAACTTGTTTATGTAGTTTCGGTATTTTCGGTATGTCGATTTAAGCTCAATATTTTCTGGGTGTAATAGGACTTTTTTACTTAGCATATCTCTTTTCCTAATACCTGTGATTAACCCTAGGGTTATCCATGGCTTCAGGTTTTGGGTTTTGTTATTAATTTTTGTTAATTTACGTTTGCTAGCATTTGAAATGTATTCCCCTAATATGTGAATAAAATTATTTGCAGCAATATCGATATCATCTGTGTTTGTGACCGATTCCCACCCTTTTTTTGAAATGGATTCTTGTAGTTTATTGTAGTCGATTTTATAAATAAGTTTGTTATAGTCGTTTTTTTTACTAAGGTTGTACTCCAATGTATTTTTATTTTCCATTCCATTTATTACGGGATAATGATCAGTTATTTGCGTGTGCAGAATGACTGTTTGGAACTGGGATACACTTTCGATTTAAGAAATATGTGATCTATTGCAAGACCGAGAGTTTTTGTCCACTCTTGTACTATCCTTGATTAGCGGTAGAAATCCATTTGAATATAATGTATTAAGGTAATCACTTGTTTGATGGTGTTCATGCGAAGGTTCGTCAGATATGTTAATTTTAATGTCACCATGCAATTACTAGGTTGTGTTTACTCTTTAGTTCAGGGAGTGATAATTGTAAGTGATTTATTAATAGATTTACGTTGCTGGATGGAGATCTATATATTGCAAGTACAGAGAATGATTCCTGGTTTTGTTCAATTTCAATTTGTATGCCGCCCAGGGATGCCGAGGTGGCGGCTGCGAACGAAGATGAGACCCTACAGCCCGTGCTGGGGGACCGAACCGAGCCTACAATACCGCCCAGGGATGCCGAAGTGGTGGCTACGAACGAAGATGAGACCCTACGCCCGTACCGGGAACCGAATCGAGCCTACAATGGGATGCCGAAGTGGCGGCTGCGAACGAAGATGAAACCCTACAGCCCGTGCCGGGGACCGAACCGAGCCTACAATGCCGCCCAGGGATGCCGAAGTGGCGGCTGCGAACGAAGATGAGACCCTACAGCCCGTGCCGGGGGACCAAACCGAGCCTACAATGGGACACCGAAGTGGCGGCTGCGAACGAAGATGAGACCCTACAGCCCGTGCCGGGGACCGAACCGAGCCTACAATGCCGCCCAGGGATGCCGAAGTGGCGGCTGCGAACGAAGATGAGACCCTGCAGCCCGTGCCGGGGACTGAACCGAGCCTACAATGCCGCCCAGGGATGCCGAAGTGGCGGCTGCGAACGAAGATGAGAACCTACAGCCCGTGCCGGGGACTGAACCGAGCCTACAATGCCGGCCAGGGATGCCGAAGTGGCGGCTGCGAACGAAGATGAGAAGTGCCGAAGTGGCGGCTGCAGGTCCAGAAGTCGTGGCGTCAACTTCAGACCGAGGTGTCGGGGGCCTTCAATCCCAACATAATCTAATTGAGGTAGATAGGATACAACCAACTCGGAAATCAAAAATAAACCATAAAATTATAAAGCTAAACTGAAATTTACACCAAACAAATTTTCATCGAACCAACCTGGGAGAGAATTAACATGAAAAGCACTAAACAAACAAGAACCTATAGCACAAACCAAACCCAAGAGAAAAACACAAATCCACTTTCCGGTTCCATTACTTGCCTCCACCAAAATGTACAGAGTATGAGGAATAGACGCAATAGAGTTGATCTTGTTTAAGCATTCAGTTGACATATTTTGTGCCAGTGAGCACTGGCTCAACACAGATGAAATTTCACATTACAAGCTTGTCACGGTGTGCCAGCTTACACTGTATTAGTTATTACTTATTAGTAGTTTAGATTAGTATTGTAGTTATAGGAATGGAAATAGTGAGAAGGCGGTGAAAAGACAGAATGGGTATTGTTGTAAAAGGGAAATACAGAAGTGTTTTGTATCTCTAAAAAGAGGAAATAAAAGTAATATTACGCAGTATTTATAGACCAGTTATGTGTATACTAGACGACGCTACAATTGGGGGCTCGTCCAAAGCAGTATAAGGTAACGTTTAAACACTGTTTATTATTTGTAGCTTATAAAATCAGTTCAAACCCCGGCGCATTTGACATAATGGAGGTGTTTCTTCAAGAAGATTTGCTACCTCTGGACATTGTTCACAAGCTAATGGCTCTTCAAGCCGAGGGTACTGAGGTATACCATCACAGGCTGCGTGAGCTGTTGTCTCCCAAAGCTACAGCAATTCCACTCCGTTTGCAAACACAGCCTACTACTATAGGCCTCCGACAAAGCCGATGGCAGCGCCACTGTTTTTCTCCTACCGGCAAAGTCGCGTCCTAACGAGTGTGTAATTTGAAACCGCGCGAAAACCTCGCCTATCTAAATGCATGTAATCCAGAGCTGTCAGCATTTGTGTATTTTCGAATATTAACATTATCTTGTATGCGTTTAAGCCGTGGAAAGTTACTTTACGAGAGATATCATGTAGGCCTAATAGATTTTGCAGACTATAGATTTAAAGACGGACAATGCGAGATAAGAGGGCGAGTTTTGTCTGGCAGTAAAGAGTGTTCAAGACTCGCACCGTTCATTTACGAAACTACGCGGGTAATCAAATCCAAAGACATAGGCAGTCACAAAGTCACCTGTCAGATCAATGTAGATGTAACCATTATGAGTTCATAATGCCTGACGGGTAGGCCTAGACCTTTGATGTGTAGGCCTACACTTTGCTAAGTAAAATTAGGACACTTGAACACCAAAAGTAACCAAACCTGTAATTTTTAATATTGTTTCATTTCTTGCTTGCGAATACGAGCATCCTACGACACAACACATAGTTTTATTTATCTGTAAACTAGCCATCTTGATGCGCGGGAGCCTCGGAGTTACACACTCAAAAGGGCACTTTTTCGCCGCTAGAGCGTACCACAGTCTACGTCGGAGGCCTATTGCCCACGCATCTCGTGAGCTGCCTGCCGCTTCTGGTACATCCTCAAGTCATGCCACAGGCTTGCGTCCTACGAGTACCTCGGGAAGTACTTCTGTCACACCACCTCCCATCCCGCCAAGACGACATTCGGTCGTACCTAGTTCACACTCACTGCCCGTAGTTACATATTCGAATTTGCAGGCATCGATAACCATACCAGTCTCCGAGGCGCTAGGTCAGGCCAGTTCACAAGTCGTGCAAGAGCCCTTGTATTCTACTCCTGTACAACGCACTGCGCACGATTCCCCACTTCACCCCGACACATCCATAAATCCATTTCTTTCACCATACCACCAACAGCAGCCGCAATACCATTCGCCCCATGTCAGGGCCCGCTTCCTACATTCTTTGGCTGTGGGGACCCGAAAAGCGCAGAGGAATTCTTGCTGGACATGGAGCTATACGCTCGGGGACAGGGCGCACCACTCTCTTACATTGTTAGCCATGTTCTTCCAGCAGCGCTTGTTGGTGACGCTTTCCGCTAGTGGACTTTCGTGAAAGGATGCAACAGTTGGGAGGACTTCAAAGTTGCCCTTCACAATGAGTATGATAGGCCAGACTATCTGGCACGACTTAAGGCTGAACTAGAAATGCGAACCCAACATCCAGATGAACCCCTTTCTGCTTATGTGCGCACTATCTCCAGCTACTACGATCGTATTGGGTTCACGGTATCCGATGCAGAAAAAGTGGCGCGGGTAATGCGCCAGATGCACCCACAGTATCCCTTTCTTTAAGGACGCTCTTTTGCAAACCTGCGTGACCTCGCTGTGGTTGCACCTACAATCCAGGCTATTTTGTGGCGGCACAACAACTACCGACCTCCGCCTCCACCCACAAATGCTGTGGCAGCTGATTTGGCATTTTCATCTCCTACCTCGTCAGGCCAACAGAGTTCGTCTTCATCACGAGGATCTACTGACAGAAACGCTTGTTGGGTATGTGGTTCGTTTGATCATTTTAAACGAAACTGCCCTCGACGCCAGGGAAACGGAACTGTAGTTCGGGACATAGGGCCAGTTCAGGAGAACTACAGTACAAACAACGTGTTTATGGCTCTCGATACACCCAAAGTGAAACAGGAATGTGACCCAATTATTACATTGTTTATAGGTCATCACACTATTCAGGCATTACTGGACACGGGCTCAAGTTGTTCTTTGATTGGACCGTCGGCGTTATCAGCGGCACAAGGAATAGGTGCCAAGGTTGAACAATGCTCGATCTCTATCAGCATGGCATCTGGTAATGTCCGTAGTGCAGTTTGATGTTACAGTGTCTATCAGAAGTGGTGGTTGGGCAATTGGTAACAGCACCCACTTTCATTCCTTTAATGAATCCTGTCTTACAAGCACTTCTCTTCCTGCAAGCGCGTCTGTACCGCAACCTTGTCCCAATCTACTGGACTCATCTGCCATGGTTGATTGCCCGAAACGCATACAGCCAGCATTACATAACCTTCTTCATAAATACTCTTGCCTCTTTTCTGATACACCCGGTTTCACAGATCTAATCCAGCATCAAATCATCACAAACTCTCATCCACCAGTTCAATGTCGCCTTCGACCAGTCAATCATATGAAAAGAAACGTCATGGACGGCCTAGTCGACAAACTACTTGAACAGAAAATCATTCAACCATCATCAAGCTCTTGGACCAGTGCTCCGGTTATCGTGCCCAAGAAAACAGGAGGTTATAGATTGGCGGTTGACTATCGTCATCAAATGCAGCCAGGTTCCCAAATGGTCAATGCCACGTACAGACTGGATTTTGGCCCAGCTTGGTCCTGCACGCTACTTCTCGACAATCGACCTTTCTCAAGGTTTTTTCCAAATTGCGGTTGCACCAAGATCGCCACAAGACAGCCTTCTTATGTCACAGGGGCACTTTTGAGTTCCTGCGAATGCCATTTGGTTTAGCCGGGGCTCCGGCTTCATTTCAGAAACTGATGGACAAGGTTCTTGCTGGTATATCTCATCGGTTCTGTCTGGCATTCTTAGACGACATTATTATTTATTCCAACTCATTGGAGGAACATCTGCAACATTTAGAGGAGGTGTTTGCTCGACTTGCCAAAGCAGGACTGACTGTAAACACAAGTAAACTCCAGCTCTTTCAAACCTCTATTAACTTCTTGGGGCACATTATCAAACAAGGATTGTACAGCCCAAATCCTTCAAAAGTTGCTGCAGTCAACGATTTTCCTTCTCCCCGCAAAGTGAAAGACCTGCAAAGTTTCCTTGGTTTAGTTGGTTACTAATACTATAGAACCTTCATACAAAACTTTTCTACGATTGCTAAGCCTCTTACATGTCTGCTAAGGAAAGATACTCCTTGGACATGGGACTTACCGCAGAAAAATGCGTTCATAGCTTTAAAAAATGCCCTCTCTTATGTCACAGATCTGGCTTTGCCGGACTTAAATCAACCTTTTGTGATCGAGACAGACGCGAGTGGCATAGGTTTGGGTGCGGTTTTGCTCCAAGCCTCGGACCCCAAAGTAACCAATAGTCCTCTCCGGCCAGTTGCCTTTATAAGTCGGACACTCAGTAAACATGAAGAGAATTACACGGTGCAGGAGTGGGAATGTCTCGCTGTGGTGTGGGTGGTGGATAAATTCCGTCCATACATTGAAATGACAAGCTTTGATATTATTTGTGACCACGCTTCTCTGAGTTGGATGTTTTCTACAGAATTGGCCTCCAACAGAGTCAAAAGATGGGTGTTGCGTTTGCAGGGGTACGATTGTACGATCAAGTACCGCAGAGGAATAGCAAACGTTCCCGCTGATGCTCTCAGTAGGCACCCCATTGCAATACACCCGCCGTCTCACCTGGATTCAACAACGTTTGTGAATCAACTATTGCCGCTCTTCGTTGTAGCTCCTGATGCCGAAGTTACTTTTGAAGATCCTCCACAAGAAGTATGCGTTACAAACCTAGCGACCATCTCAATTGACACTGTAACAGTACCCTCGCCCTCTACACTGGTCGGCCTAGCTCAGCCGGGTAATAAACCAACACTTGTAAACTTGAGATGTATTATTAATTTATATTGTATCACACAGACAACGAATGCTCACATAATAACTTCACAAATAGGTCTACAGACAGTACTAGCTCCAGTTATAGGTGTATTCTTCTTCTAACCTTGGTTTCTCAAGCAGGCGTTCATGGTAGGATTTCCAAAATATCCTTCATGGTAGGTTGAATAGGGAATATGCGTCATCTTTTTTTAGCATTTTACTAGATTAGGATTAACTTCCTGAATACAAAAATATTTTATTTTGATGACATAGAATAAAGTTTCATTTATAAAAACGAGCTGAAAGTTACACACATATTTATGGCGGGAAAAACGGGGCATACGTCACTTTCCCTGTATCAGCAATCAACCAATCATAAACTGACAAATAAAATAACGCTTATTTGGAAATTATTATATCTAAAATCATATAAAATCGAATTAATGCCTAGTACGCCTAATAATTAATTTTGAAGCCCAATTTCTATCAAAACAATAATACCAAACCTATTTTCATAGAATATCAGTAAATAATGGGTGTTGTTATTCATATAAAGCAGACTTGACAATGGCTTGAGTACAAATTTTGACAAGGTTAGCTTGATGACCTTGAAAATTTGATTGTTTCGTCTAGGAAGCGGTGGCAAAGTCCAAAGAGGTTATATGCAAAGTCATTCATATAAGCATTGATTTAAAAGGATTGTGACAGTCACATACCGTTTAAAAATAATAGTGCGGGAAACAAATAATCAAAATCTTTGAACATTTATAGAAGTATAATGAGTTAATTTTAAAACTTTTAAATTAGGTTGCTGATGTCTTCAGATGAATAACAATGTACTCCACGTACTTTCTGAGCTGTAGAAAATTCATGCACATTCCCTATTCAGTGGTTGATCGTGTGTAACCGACGCTTCGAGATCACCGTCCCATTTAACGGGGCAGGCGTAGTTGACGTCTGGGTAATACTAGTTTGGATAACTAGAGAAATTGTAAGGCTCAAAGACTCGAGTTCATGAAGTTGTTCCGTGTAGCTTTCAACACCACTTCCTCTCTCTAGGCTCACTTTCCACCATATTCCTCTGTATTGTCCTTAGTTACCAGTCAACAACCGTTGCTATGCAATGTCACAATGCAAGTTCTTTATTGATATTACCAAAGCTCTCTACAAATTCACACGTGCACAAAGTCACTGCATTCTAAGCACAGCCTAGTGGATAATGCACAAACTCACTGCATTCTAAGCACAGCCTAGTGGATAATGCACAAAGTCACTGCATTCTATGCACAGCCTAGTGGATAATGCATATAGACGGTACTTTACAACACCCTCACAGACATGCCTATAAACCAGCAGCGGAACAGCTACAGGACGAACAGTTACGGGAGATACATCGGGTGGTTACGAGGAACCAGAGCTCTACTACGGTAACGTGTTCGAGGCAGACGAAGGATCTTGCTAGCGAAACCGAGATAGATGCAGATGGTGTTATGTGGCGAGTAAGCCAGCTGTCGCCTCCCCGCGTTTGGTTGCCACAACACCTGCGTCAAATTGTCTTGGCTGCAACTCACTCACATCCTTTAAGCGGTCACCTAGGATTTTTCAAGACATTACATCGCACCCAAGAACGCTTGAGACATGATATTCTAACGTATGTCCGCTCCTGTCAAACTTGTCAGCGAATAAAACCAAGGTCACAAAAACAGTTCGGATACATGGAGGTTTCGCCTGCGGTCAGACCGTTTGCAGAGCTAAGCATCGATCTAGTAGGGCCCCTACCACGTTCGCGAAACAATTTCCTATACATCTTGGTCGTCATCGACAAGTTCACGAGGTATCCGGAAATTTTTCCTTTACGTTCCCCGACTACTAAGCAAATAACATCCAAACTAGAAGAACTGTTCTGTCGTCATGGATTCCCTGATGCCATTTCGAGCGATAACGGCAAACAATTTGTCAGTGCCATCTGGAAAAGCACGATGGCATTGTTTGGCATTTCTGATCGCCATACTGTTCCTTACAGGCCTTGTGGGAAACAGGTGGAGAGGCATAATGGTACCCTAAAAACAAGCATTCGAGCTTACTGCGATAACCACCGAGATTGGGATCGTCATCTTTATGCTTTAGCGTTTGCATTAAGAACCGCAGTAAGTGAGGTAACTGGGTACTCCCCTGCTACGCTAACCTACGGCAGAGACCTGCACGCACCCTGGGATCGCAGGGACCCTCTCGACGAGGATTCATCAGCCGTCCAAGTTCATGAATATGCCGTGGACCTCAAACATCGATGAACAGACGCATGGCACTGGGCGAGGATTCGTGCAAGCGCGGCTCAAGCTAAGTCTAAACAAAACTATGATGTCTGTCGTCAACCAAACCCCTTTGTTGTTGGTGATCTAGTTTTGCGGGACGCTCACGTTCTCAGTGATGCAGCGATGGCAGTGTCTGCTGGTTTAGCTCCACGCCACTCCGGACCTTATCAAATCACTCGACAGATTGCCACTAACTCTTTTGAGTTAGTCGATCCTAAGTCTGGCAAATGTATGGGAAGAGCAAATGCTGACCAGCTTAAGAAATGGGTATCGAGTCCTTCTTGGGCTACAACAGTGAAAGATCAGCAACGCCGAGTTTTACGCCCGAGGAAGTCCAAGTCTACGGTTCACGACTAAGGAAGGGAGAATGTCACGGTGTGCCTGCTTACACTATGACAAAAGTCGCGCTACTTTTATCGCTACAGCTACAAAAAATGTAGCATGCTACAACTACATTTAGCGTTATAAAAAAGTAGCGCGCTACAGGGCTCGCTACACAAAAAATGTAGCATGCTACAAGTAGCGCGCTACTTGTAGCGCGCCACTACCCAAGACTGAAGAATACCCTGATGTCTGAGGACATTAATTAGAAATTCAGTAACAATCTTAAGTAGTTTATAAGTTATATGATCATTACATTCTCTTACGATTAAAACATTATTCGTTATTGTAATTGCAGTTAAAATTCTGCGTCTTTGAGTAGCCACAAGTAATATTTTAGTTACTAGACCTAGTTTGACGTACCTTTGACCGCCATTTTAAATAAATACCGTAAAAACAATGTGTTAACAATAAGAACTATTCATTTTAACGTATTTATGAGTAAGTACGTTGATATAATGAATATTGGCCAATAAATCGAAGAAAATTTAAAAAATTACCCATTTTGAGGAAATTGACCTCAATTAAGGTCAAAAAAGGCTAAATGGTTAATTTAATTTTTTTAATGAAACATAATACATTAACCTTACTAAAAGTGTATGATTAAACTTGCAAACATTTTTCATTATTTAATTAAAAATTATTAAAAAATTACAAATTTGACCTTTGACCCTAGTTTTGACATAGAAAGCTGGATTTTCCAGCAGTATATTATAGGTTTTTGAAAAGTACTCGTCTCAAGCTTTCTTTTGATATATGTCATCCTTTGACCCAAATTTTATACCGTCATTCTCGTTATGCAAAGGACTAGGACTAAAAGACCAGCATGGCTTACTGCAGGCATCCTAAAATCATATAACAGGTTAAGATTTCTTACAAGCATAAGCCGGTCCAGTGCCTGCTCTAGTGAATTTTAAAAATACATAAAATCATACAGGAAAACATATAAACAGGTGACAAGGCGGCCAAGCAGTTATCAGTTTCCAATAGGCAACACGCGTACGATACAAAAAGTATATTAATGCAAGTCCTAAGTAAAAAAGAAATTTTTAAATGGGTTTAATGTGGTCGCATTTATTGAAGTTTAAACTCGGGGATCTGAAACGCGTACAGGTGGCTGTGACGCAATGATTCTGTAGATGTGGCGTAACAGACCAACCGCTGAGGCGGTGAGCGTACAAAGAACAAAATCATGACGTCAAATCCACTCTACATGGCGGCGGCTCGTTTTTCACGCCCTTTTAATTATCGTTACTAAACCAATCATTTTGAGGCATAGACTGATCCGTTTTTCAAAATTCAAAGACACAAAATTATAAAATGAGAGACAAGGTATTTTAAAATCGATTAAAATTTTCATACGCGTGTTCCCTATTACATATCTTCATCTACGAATAGGAGCAAAGCTGTCTGGAATGTCATTAGATCACACACTAACCAAGACAAATCCAGCTCCAAAAAACACAAAATAAAAGTAATGGAACATGACGGGAGTATTTTAACCAATGACACTGACATAGCCGTAGCCGTCAATATTAAAGAACAATCGTGGTGTCAAATCTCTGGACCGGTTATCAATCCTTAAAGATACTCTACCTTATAACACACATACAATGTTTATGCTACCCAAATCTAAAAAGGAAATTAAGTCTATTGTCAGAAATCTTACCGCTAAAACAATTTTAGACTAAAATGAGCTATCTGTAAAATTAGTTAAGACGTGTATTGATTATCTTCTTGTTCCCCTTGAGGATATTTTCAATAGCTATATCGCTTACACTGGATGTTTTTCCAGATCTGATGAAACAAGCGATAGTAATCCCAATATACAAAAAGAATAATTACCGGCCTAGCAGTTCTTGCCAACCTTTACTAAACTCTTAGAGAAAGTTGTAGCTGCACGCCTTGTAAACTTTCTGCAAAAGCATGAACTTCTTACTGAATTCCAGCATGGATTTGTGAAAAGTAAATCCACTACTTCGGCAGCTGCTGTTATGCTCGACAAAGTATATAATTCCCTCGACCTTGGCTATGAAACGCTGGGTGGTTTCTTTGATTTAAGTAAAGCATTTGAATTTGATAGTGTTATTAAAGAGTAAGTTAGAGCACTATGGAATTAGGGGGACAGCGGGAGATCGGTTTACTTCATATCTGTCTTGTCGGAAGCAAAAGGTAGTAGTCAATAGCAACAAGGACGTGCATAATAGCTGGTTAATGAACAATTGTGGAGTGCCACAAGGCTCTGTTTTGGGTCCTTTCATTTCTTGGTTCTAATCAATGATCTACCAGCCTATTGTAATAGCATAGTACTTCGGGAGCACTGCCGGGCTGTTTTACATATGAATCTTTTTGCTGATGATACGAGTGTTATCTTATCCTGTCCTCATCCAGGTCTAATAACAGCAATCAAAAACAAAGTTATAAGTATTATATGTACCTGGTTTGAATCGAATGAACTTTATCTTAATGGAAGCAAAACACAAATTCTTAATTTTAGGCTTAAGGTCAAGTAGGGGTATGCCGAACTCCCACAAGACCAATCCGTATTCCTGGTAAATAATAAACAGGTGGATCCAGTGGAACGGGGTCACCGGTCAATTCTTAGGTTTGACGGTTGATTGTCTTAACTTGGCATTCCTATGTCGATGGTATTTGCAAACGACTAGACTCTAGTCTCTACGCACTACGAGTCCTGGCAACCCTGGCCAACCCAGGTGTCCTAAGGACTGCGTATTTTTCAAACTTTCACTCTATTATGTTTATGGTCTGCTTTCATGGGGCTCGGCTTGTAATGCTGCCCTG
This sequence comes from Isoperla grammatica, assembly GCA_945910005.1. Lineage (NCBI taxonomy): Eukaryota > Metazoa > Arthropoda > Insecta > Plecoptera > Perlodidae > Isoperla > Isoperla grammatica. Next base: position 16,054,870 of record OX246740.1, read on the forward strand.
CAGCGTGTATTACTTCTTCAAAAAAGAGCAATAAGGATACTCTGCAAGAGCAGTAGTCGGGAGAGCTGTAGGGCCAAATTTAAGGAGCTAAAGAATTTGACCGTAACCAATGCTTACATAATATATAGTGCTGTCAGCTTCGTCAAGGACAACCCTATAATTTTCCGAAATAGTTCACACCACAATCACTACACTCGACATAAGAGAAGGTTAATCTACCCTGTGCACAATACCAAGCACTTTGAGCAGCACATAATACTACATGGGTAGAAAACTAGTTAACAAATTACCAGAACGTTTTCGTGTAAATACCAAAACAATATTCAAATGTAAAGTCAAGCAGTTCCTCCTAGACAACCCGTACTATAGTATCTAAGAATTTCTAACCCTCCCAGACCATTGATGGATAAGATCATATTATATTCATCCATTTTTTCATACATTCATTCATCTAATAGAGAAATATAACCTGTAGCCCTATATATATATATGTAGACTTGTTCTTGACAATGCCCATGCGTTTATTGTGTAACCTATGGCTGCAAATAAATACTTACTTACTTACTTACTTACTTACTTACCTACTTACTTACTTACTTACTTACTTACTTAAGAAAATGTCGAGGTTTTTTCATTTTCACGGGCGGTGCAAGTGCGAGGTTGAACCCTTTGAACCACCTTTCTAGCGGCCACGCTTCTAATGTTTGGCTACGTCACAAGAGTCCGTTTTCGTTTTCGCAAAGATTACACACTATAGTCTTATCATTGATTAAACAGGTGGACCTGTCACCACCTGTTTGATCAATGGTCTTATCTTTGGTTTTCGTCATTGAAACGTACCATACAACTCCGTGATTGAATAAACCGCGTTTAAACCACTTGTTGAATCCAAATTCAGAAGGCTGTGTAATACATCATGCAGACAACTTTATAATGTTATTGTATCGAATTATATTGTTTCTTTATTAAAGGTGTTCAATGTATTTGCTAAAGTGTACGCGTATATTTACAATCCAAAATAAAACAATAAAACAACATTGAATAAATAGGCTGTAGTTCGTGCAGGTAAATCCGGCACATCGCTACTCTTAGGTACATTTTGTTGTGAAATGTTACTCAAACTGGACGGCGCATCGTGCATGGCGTCGTGCTGTGCTTGATTTGATTTGAGGTTAGTTCTCAGCTTCGCAGCTCGCACGCTCGCACTTTGCTGTGGGACGAGCTAACTAACAGAAAACTTAGCGGGGTTCGCCTCCTAAGTTGTTATCCGCCTTGTACGAGTCATGTTTCTTAGTTTTGTGTGCTGACTGCTGACGTTTTACATTGATAGTAAGTTGGGCCTTGAAACTAGGCCTACCTTGGCTGGGGCAACCTAAGCCTAGGCCTGGCGCCTAAGATCCAACCCATAAGGTTGGTTATTCTAAGCCCTAGGCCTAGGCCCCTACCTTACCTCTGTCTCGGCCTAATTAGCCTTTTTGTTTACTAGTCCTAGGCCTACTAGAATAGCAATAAAGAATTCATAATTCTTGCTTGCATTATTTTGAGGCATGGTTTCATTTGGGCAAAAACAAGTTTCATAATTAGCCTAGGGCTCCAGGTAGGCCTAGGCCTAGGCCTACCCTAGGCCAGCCCTGCGATCATGTAACTTTGGTAGATAATGTTTGATATCGATGAAAATTGTATGTTTGAAGGATCGTAGCTGTTGAATGCAATTATGTTCAGCTCAGTAACGCTATTAAACGTTGCAAAAATATGGGAAATAAACCCCGAATAGCCTAGCAAATACTCCAGGCTTGGCGTTATTCATAATGCAGCGCTCGTGGACCTCAAACACATTATACTACTAGGCTAATTAAATTATTGATATCTCATTGTTGGCTAACTTAATATCTATATAGCCTAGAGGTCTGCACGGGTACGGGCTTGGCCCGTGGGCCGGGCCGGGCCGGCCCGACCCGCGGGCCCAGGTACGGGCCTTAATATCTATATTAAGACGGGCCCGGGCCGGGCCTGGGCCTACATCACTGAACGAGGAGGGATTTTTCGGGCTTTTCTAATTTTTTTTAATTGCAATGAAAGAAAATTAATGTTATTTTACCAACATTTCCAAAACTTAAATCAAATCTGAAATAGTATAGGCCTAAACTTCCGGTTACAGCATTTGTGTTGTAATTCTTTACGTTACATACTGTCACTGGCAATAGTTACTAGAATTTGGTTTCATCTAATTTCCTTTTTGTTCCCACCCTGTTGTTCGTATTCCTTGCCAAATACTATAGAAATCAACTTGCTGCTTTAACAGTTGAACGGGCTTTTACAGGCCAATATACACTTCAGGCGGGTCTGGGCCGGGCCCGGGCTTTGATTAGCTTACTCAGTACGGGCCGGTACGGGCCCGGGCTTGAAATGCCGGGCCGGGCTTTTATATTTGGGCCCGTGCAGACCTCTAATATAGCCTACAAATACGGACATATTCAATGTCTTGACAAAAAGAACACAACGAAACAGATTAATGCGCGAGTGTTTGATGTTTATTGGTTTGAATTAAACCCACAACATATAACGACCGTAATTCCGCACTTCAGGGTCCAACAATGAATCAGGAGTTACAAGATACATTTGTGTTAGTATATAACACTATGTACACATAGACTTTTTTCGTTTGTGTAGTAATAATATATATATGTTTGCTCCAATTGCGGCTCGAACTTCATACAGTTCAGTGTCGGTAATGTTTAGAAGTCTATAAACCAGAATACTGCGGCAACTTTCATCTCCGACTAAACAAACCACAATAAATACGTTTTGTACCATGCAACAATAAACAAGGAAATTTTACACTCCACATTCCACAACAACAGTAAACTAAACAGGTGTAAAATAGTTTGACAGTACAAATGGTGGCGTTACAAATTGCGAAGGTTATAATGTCGACATTTACAAGAACTTCAACAACCTTATACCGAGGTATAAGATCGGTTGAAAATAGGCCTAGTAATCATCTAATATAGCGTGACACTGACATTTTTCAATCGTTTAAAGTAACTTATACCCTTTGAGCTGAGCTGTAAATAACAAACAACTAGTGTCTCAAGTTAGCACAAGAGTGGACCAAGTTTGTAATATAATTTTAAATAAAAAACCATTATAATGACATACATTTTCACTACATAGACAACACACGCGGCTTCTTTCAACTTCCCAACTTTTCATCCATTTTCTCAGCCAACCCTAGATGGCCAGGGGGCAAAATCGGTAAAACATTTTAGTCTTATTTATTAATAAATAAATAAAAAATAAATTAATAAATGAATGAATAAATACATTAATTAATTTTAATACAATTTGTATTTATAGTCTTACCACTCAGTTACAGGAACCAGTGGCGTAACTAGGAATTATTTCGGGGGGGGGGGGGTTATTATGGAAAAGTGAGATGAGGGGACTGAAAGGGGTCTGGGGCAAAGCCCCAGCCGCCGGAGGCCATTTCGCCAAAGGCGAAATTTCTTTTCACCTCTATAATTATTTCGTGCCTTTTAGACTCAAATAATACGTACTACTTGAACCATGTTACTCATTTGTTTGTATTATATTGAAGTTACAGTGTTACAGTAGGTATTACTGTAATAGTTCCAAATAAGAATTGCATAGAAATTGTGTTTTTAATGTGTTATGGTTGTTCAATATAATCTCAACATAAAGTGAAACATTGTGGTCACAAGTCACATACGTTATTTAAATTTTAATTCACAGATCGTGATATTGTAATATTAGATTAATGCATTTTTATTTATAGGTACCCTCACTTTTACTGGTTCGAGCAAAAGGTGTATTAGTTGTAGATGAACATATAAATAATATAATTGAATTATTGAAAGAAATTATACATCTTATCTAAGCAAAGTGGTATGATAAATAAAATGAAAATGTTGTTTGTTGCGATTGTTATATACTGAAGTGGTTTAAGGATCATACTATATAGTATTAAGTAAATGTAGTATTAAGTAAAATCATTCTCGATGTAGTTTCGGGGGGGGGGGGGGGTTTAAACCCCCTAAACCCCCCCCCCCCCTTAGTTACGCCACTGACAGGAACTGATTTTCAGTGGGACACTCACGGGACCAGGACAGTTTATAGTCTTTTTATGTGCTTCATTGCTATTACAGCTCACAAGTCACAAAGTTACACATATATGTACACCAGTACCATAGAGATAAATCAAGATCTAGTTCTAAAGTTAAAAGATAAAAAATTATAATATTCAGTGATCAAAGGTAGATGCCCCCCCCCAGTGTTGGGGCGAGAACTTTTAAAAAGAACGCGTTCCCGAGAACGCGTTCTTTTTTTGTGAACTTTCCAACGAACTTACTCTTTTTTCAAATGAGTGAACTTGAACTTTCAAAAGTTCTTTTTGAGAACGAACTTTTCAATTTTAGAAAGTTCTTTTGAAAGTTCATTCTGTTCGATGATTGAGCATCTGTCAACGCGCCGTCGAGGAACACGCGAATCGTTTTCGGTTCTCCTTCAGCTGATTTTAAAAAGCTACCGGCCACCATTCATGGAGTAGAATTACATTCAAGTCTGGCCGTTCGAACTCTACCCACCACAAGATGTAAGATCACTCGGTCGAGATAAGTGGGTCTGCAAGTGCAAGTGCCCAAATACCAGAAGTAATGCGACACGATAATTGGGCGGGAGGAAACGACTCTACGTGGAACTCCATTCACTAATCAAAACGCAAGATTGAAACATTTCTAGAGCCAGTGTAAATTCTCAAGAGGAACAGATTTCTCGGTTGACTAATGGATTTGTTGTTATAGGGTGTTTGTGTCACAATTCTACTACCGTTTCACTTTATCCTAAAATATGGTGTTACTGATAGCCCTACATCAGACACCTAATGCCAGCATTCAATATCTTACCTTAACATGCATGTTTTTCTTCCTATTTAAGCCATACAAGGCAATCGATTATTCGCATAACTGTTAATACAATGTGGTGACACTTTTTCACAAAAGAACTTTTAAAAGAACTTAGTTCATATTTTAGACGAACTTGAACTTTTCAAAATTTTAGGTTTTGAAAAGAACTTGAACTTTATTAAAGTTCATTATTTGAGCTGTGAACTGAACTTTTAGAAAGTTCATTTAAAAAAAGCCCCATTAATCAATCATCATCTTATTGGTGACACCATACTAAGAACATAATCAATGGACTCTTCAATATTTAAGAACTAAAATAACGGGAATACATTTGCATTGTAAACAATGGAACGTATATTATGATAACATAAAAAGCCATAATATTTTATGCCAAAAGCCTAGATTCTAGAGAACTTTATTTATGCACACGCATACACTGTAGCAGTTTTATTTTCCGCTGGACACAGTAGCCTCTGCACAAATATATGCATAACGGCTACGCATTGTACCGAACTCAAGTCCGCCGCAAGAATGTCAGGTGTCACCTGTCTGTCGCCAAGGTCATTAGCCCTCGATGGCCAACATTCATCCCCCTCTTCACCACTCACGAGAGAGCCCAGCGGCCCAAGCCTACTGCATTTTCCGACACTTTTCTTTTGGCGATCCTACGCCAAAACGCGGAACTCGGTGCTACGCTCAGATCTTGTTTCTGTCCTAGTTGGGAGCTATTTTGTGGCATTTTATCAAATTTAGTAACGTATTTTATGGGAGAGTATGTGCTCAACATCAAGTCTCACCATTGGGTTCAGAATGGTAAACGTTACTATCGGCTGTAATGAAATTTTCCTATCACTTATTGTAAGGGAGTAAAGTGTAACGAAATGTTACAAAGTTTTTATTTTTTTAACAAATTGATTGCAAACCAATCGTAAAATTACTAAAGGCGCTAGTAGAACATACATTTTTGTATGTGCTTGAATTTTTCCAAGACAACAAAGTGAACTTTAGAGTTATTTGGTTATTCCTGACCCTCTGCCGCCACGCCTGAAAACTGTCTATGCATGCGGCTCTTAAGAGTGGTTACTTGAAGGAAGGCCAATACATCTGTAAAACACCTAGGCTACTGCTGAACGCTCGTAATATAACAAAATGATAATTTTCAACTATGCCCCGATTTTCCCCCGCCACTCTTCTGGATACGGAAGTGAGGCTTCAAGAAAAATTTTAAGAAGCATTGACCTAGGAGGTAGATTTAATTATTTATTGTTTCAAAACACCGTACTCAACAACTTTGATCATATGATGTCGGGGGGTGTTTGGTGTTGGAGGAAAGGGACGATCAGGACGTAAAGGGGATGAAAAGGGAAAGGGGAGGACCTGATCTGCCTTCCATCTGGCTTCTCCCCCTGGACCTGTCCGGCTAGTGTGGCCCTACCAGAAGCGTATGCTTCCGCCAGCATAGCTCTCGGGATCAGAAAATCACACAAACTCTCCCACCACATAAGGTAGTGGGCCCTGGGCTCTCTAGGAGAGAGACCCAAAACTTAAAGAAATTAATTTTTAAAAAGAAATTAATTTTTAATTACTCTCTCTCTTATTCCACCATAGATATCTCGAGTTTCGCTGTTCTAAAACATTGGACTTTTTGTTTCAAGGATGCGACAAATGAATCGAACAGTCTTGAGCCCTCGTTGCAACCCAGCTGGCCTCGCTGGAGCTCGGGGCTTGCGGGCAAGTACAGACATAGACAACGTTGTTACGCCACCACGACGCTGTCCTGTGATAGGTCGGAGCCCTCGTTGCAACCTGGCTGGCCTCGCTGGAGCTCGGAGCTTGCGGGCAAGTACAGACATAGACAACGTTGTTACGCTGTCCTGTGAAAAGTAGGACATGTTACAGACACTTTAAGCAAGTTCATAAATACAAAAACTGGTATGAATTTATAGTCTATGCACTCAAGTTACTAGAACTGATTTTCAGTGGGGACATATCAATCTGTCCATTCTGTCTCTTGTCCTGTGACCATTTTGTACAATTATAATTCTAAGTTTAGTGTTGAGTGAAAAAGAAAGATAGGAACCAACAGCTTACCTTAAAGAAGTTCACTCAGCAATTTTGAGTTAGAGATTACATGTTTTGTTTCATAGTAATCTCTTTTAAATTAGGTAGTTTCTCCAAAGATGGGTGATCAAGACTACATAAGCAGCAAGTTTTGGATTTCTGGGTATTACTAAGTAAAAAATGTACACGAGGCACTGTTTGTGCTGGAGAGGAATGAGGTAGGAGCAGTGTTGTGCCAGATAAACAACAATATTATCTAGATGAAGATAAGTTACTCTTCCTGTATGTTATCTACCTGCCCAGGGACTGCCACCTTATCGTGGTGGGCAGGTTTGCGTGCTTTGTTGATCCCGAGAGCTATGCCGGCGGAAGCGTATGCTTCTGGTAGGGCCACCCAAGCCGGACTGGTCGAGGAGGAGAAGTCAGACGAAGTGCAGTCCACACCCCAATCCCCTTTCCCCCCCACTGTCCCATTGAATATTTCTCCTCCCACTTGGCCCTGCCCTCCCTTGCTGGACTCCCGTATGACGACTGACGCGACGTACAATGGATCTGATTCGGATGTGGCTTTATTCTTCATTTTCATTTTCATTATCATCTTCCTCATCTTCATTATCACCCGCTCATTGTCTCGATTAGCCATCGTTGCATAAATATCAGACGTTAAGCCCCATTAATCAATCAATCTGTATGTTATCTAGATACTAGTGGTGTCAAACGATATTTTTTTCAATATCGATATCGGCGCCATTTTGCCGATATCGTATCGCGATATCGATATTAAAAAATTGACATCGATATCGCGATATCGTTTTTTTTCCGGCGGCAATAAAACAATACATAAGAAATCGTAGTCAATTTAAAAAGTTTTCGCCGTGGCAAGCAGTACCCCCCCTTACCCCGGGATACCACTATCAACTTGAATATTTTCCGCCCGTGGCCTGCAGTACGAGTTGCTGCACAGCGATAAAGGCTTGAATTCGCGTGATGACGTCTAGTCACGTGTCGGACATCGGCTATTGACAGTCGTAAAAGTATCAAGCAATACTGAACAACAACATTCTTCTCGGAAAGAATTCGGGGTTCCAGGTACAAATAGTTGAATGGATTCAATGTCTGGATGCAAACAAAGGGAACCCGCCGGCCCATGCGGCCATCTGTGTGGAGGGGGTAGATGTCCAGTTACAAACTGCAGCAACGCGTACTGCAAACCATGGGAGAAATACTTCAAGTTGACAATGATATCGCGGGCTGGGGGAGGGGGGTTGGTACTCAGTGACAAGCTGCAGCAACGCATACTGCAGACCATAGCGGAAATATTTTAATATTTTAAGTTGACCACGATATCGCGATATTTTCGATATGACACTACCATATCGATATCGAAATTAACGGCGATTTTCGTGCGATATCGATATCGTATCGAATTATCGATATCGTTTGACACCACTACTAGATACAGATAAGCTAATACAGATGAATTGTATCTAGATACAGATAATGTTAAAGTATTAGGGATGGGAAAAAACAGCTATTTTATTTTGCTAAATGTTTAAACGCACCAACTAATCGCGTTTAAACGGTTAACCCCCCCACCCAATTTTTTTTTTTTTTAAATTCCGATAAAAATGTAGACATAATTAAAACAAAATAGTAATCTCACACTTTCGTATGATTCGCATTATTCTTAGGAACATTGTTGGACCATTTATGATGGGGTTTTATTTTTTTATCAAATTATCACTCTCCAAAGAATGATGACCTTACCTTAGGCAAATCAGCTGACACCGGCAGATCGTAGTCCCAAATCCAACTCCCACTGCAGGCTGGGCCAGTACCATGTATAACCATGTTACCATAGGGGCCAGTGGGGCCTACCCCATAAATGCTTTAATTTCAGGTGATTGTTCATTGCACCCATACTACTACTGTTATGGGATAACACTTCTTTACACATTCGACATGTGACTTTTTTTTCTGCCGCGTTTTTTTCGAAATGTTTCCAAACGCCGCTTGTTGTTGCACGACTCATTGCTATTTATTTATTTTTTAATAAAAAAACTAATCCCGGTCACAGACACACGCAACAATAAAAACAAGCACAAAGACAATAATTAAGCGCTGCGACTGGCCAGCAAGACACCCCGAGCTATTGTGAGCGGTGGGGGGTCGGTACTCGGTAGCGTAATCCAGCGTGACAAAGGCAAAACATCGCGAGTTAGGCAGGCAGGCAGTAAGATTCTACTCCGTGAAGTGAGAGAGAGAGATCGGTTGCCAGTGGGGGCAAGTGAATACACGAGTCGCCGGCGACGAACGTGCAAGCAACAGCAAGCCATTTCCATTCCACCGGAAGTTCGTTCGTTTGGTGGTGGGCAGGCGGCGCCGAGTTATGAATGAGTCATTTATGATAGGTTTCAAGTTTCAACCACACTCAACTCTCATGCACATTCGGGAAAAAAACATTTATTTTTAATTTAACAAAACTGAAAGGTCACTCAAAACACCATATTTTATGATACAGTAATTACTATTTACTATTTATTTTTAAATTGACTAACCGTTGCTAACCGTTTATAGGTAATCTAATAACCTCTAATTTACCACTAGACGTTTAAACGTTTAACCGTCCCATCCCTATAAAGTATCTAGATAATATATAACTGATAATTTTACAAGAAATGCAGGCATGTTGAATTCAACGTTGTGTATCAAGTTTCAGGATGCTATTGCTAGGTCTATTATTTAAGTTATAGGTAGAGATCCTTGTAAAATGTAAATGGTTTTATTTTTTAGCATATTTCGTTTTATTGAATCCAAATTTCGCTGTTGAGCAGTAATTTCAGCTTTTTGGCGGTGTTTCAATTTTAATTTTCCAAATCTAATTTGTATCTAGTGTTCTAACGTATAAGGGTGGCATGCCTACATTGTCGCAAAAGAAAAGAAGAAAAAAAAGAAAGCTGTCGCTTGGAATTCGACCACGGCTCACGAAACATAGCCGTGATCGGGAAAGTCATATGGCCGGGCCGCGTTCCGAAACACAAATCGATGCATCGCTGCTTTTGATCTGGGAAGTCGTTTGTTGAAGGTAAAGAGCCTTTATAATGTTTAACCCACTCTCTAGTTGACGGATAACTGCAACACTATCTATCGAGGGCGCCATACATGGCCAGCAGCGCACTCGGGCAGTCGATACGTGTATTCGAATAACATTATTTCATTTTCGAATCGAGTTTGAACACTTTACAAATTTGATTCGAACTCGAAATTTCGAGTACTGGTGTATTTACCTAAAGCGGCTGTCTCGCGCCATGCAGAGAAGGGAATGGAGAATGAAATCGCGTCATTGACACTAACTTTTTGTTCATGGCTATCAGGCTCTTCGTCCTCACTGTCATCCGCCTGCAACTCTTCTTCACGCTCTTGCACCTCACGCAAGCCTCGTATGATACGCACAGTTTCGTCGTCGGCGTGGAGGAAGTCATAGACTGAGACGGTGGCTGGCACATCGTAATTTTGACTGTATTCAAAGAACACTTCTTCAAGACTGACGAGTTCTTGAGTCGACAAATCTTCGTCGTCATCGACAGGCATATCAACATTTTCGACGTCGTCAATGCCTTCGAAGTTGTCCTCTTCATCTAACGTTGGCTGGCGTTCTGTTAGGCCAGCTTTGTGCCAACAGTTCTTAATGCACTCCGTTGTTACGTTTCTCCACGCTGCACACGTCATTTCAATAGCTTGAAGGATGTTGATTGACGTCGGGTTTGCGGTCTTCATACGAATGTTAACTAGAATGCGTTCCAACATTCTTTGTCTGTACTTGGTGTCCCTTACCCCCCCCCCCCCACACCTTCCCACTGAATATTTCTCCTCCCACTTGGCCGTGCCCTCCCTTGCTGGACTCCCGTATGACGACCCACGCGACGTACAATGGATCTGATTCGGATATGGCTTTATTCTTCATCATCATCTTTCTCATCTTCATTCATTATCATCCGCTATAGTTTTGTTGCAAAATCATTCAAGAAGTTACACCACAGTTACTGAAAAATTATTTCTGATACAAAATGGTGGCAAAATGTGAGAAAGCCTAATTTTAACTAAGTTTTGTCTGGTCAGGAATATTTTCACTTTATGGCGATCTGATAAGTATTGGAAAAGTTAAACTAAAGTTACTCCAAAAGAATATTTTTCTGAAACATAGAACCGACAAAATGTGAGGTGGCTATATTATAGTTAAGTATTGTTCGGTCACAAATATACTCATTTAAACGCGATCTAACAAGTATGAGGCAGAAATTACATTTCTATTTCTGTCAATAAGTATGAGTAACAGTGGTGGACTGCGTTTAAAATAGAAAACCCTTGAAGAAATGACAACGAAAAATCTCGACAAAAAAATCGACAATACCTAACCTAAAAAAATATGCGGTCATAATAAATGCAACAGTATCCTTAACACCGGATGATAAATAAAGATGGTAAATAGTGACAAGGTGAAACATTAGCAGGCCAAGGTTGAACTGTAATTTACTGTTGTACAACTTACCTCGAGTACGTTGATCTTTTTATCTGGAAGGCCATTGGTCAAGTGGTGAATGACCAGTTGCAGCAGTCGTTTTCGGTTGTGGGTCTTGAAATTCTGAATAATGCCGAGGTCAAGGGGCTGGAGCTCGCTGGTGCAGTTGGGTGGGAAGAAACGAACTTCTATGTTACGTAAAAAATCCGTGTTAGGCGGGTGGGCGGGACACTGGTCGACGAACAGCAGAATCTTACGCCTTTTCGAGTCCATCTTGGCGTCTAGCGCACACAGCCAGTCCTTAAAAATCTGTGTAGTTACCCACGCTTTTTTATTAGCTGTGTATTGTGTGGGTAACACACGATTGTTCTTAAAGCATCTTGGCTTCTTGGATTTGCTGATGACAGATGGGGGAAGTTTTTCTGTGCCGTCGGCGTTGGTGCATAGTAACACTGTCAGCCTGTCTTTACTCTTTTATCTGCCATGGCAGGTGTCATCCTTCATGGCCAAAGTCCTTGAAGGCAAAAGATGAAAAAACAGGCCAGTCTCATCGGTGTTAAAAAAGTCTTTCATTTCGTAGCCCTTGATTATGTCGGGGAGCTGACTTCTCTTCCAAAAATCCACGGTTTCGTTGTTGACATCGCCGGACTCGCCACACACAACCTTCGACGTAATGCCGAAGCGTTTCTTGAAGTTGTGTAACCAACCCGTGGATGCCAAAAAATCCGGCGTTATATTCATTTTTAATGCCAGTTCTTTCGCCTTTTCCATGAAAATGGGCCCACTAACAGGCTTATTCGCAGCCCGACACTGGTTAAAAAACAGAACCAAAACGTCTTCCAATTCAGAAAACTTGCCGGTTTGCACTCGCCTCTTTTTAACAGAGGACGAACCACACGCACTCGCATTCTGTTCAATTTCCTTTCGTTTGTAAATTAAAGTGTTCAAGGTCGACCCTGGTAAATTTAACTTCTTCGCCAAGGCGACCTTACTCATGTGGGAATTGTCGTCTACCTCTTTTTAATATCGACAGTTTCTCTTGTAAAGAAAGAGCTTTACGCTTTTGCGACGCCATTGCACAAACACTTTTAGCACGTGATTTCACTTCACTTTCACTTCATTATTATTATTATTATTATTATTATTATTATATTATTATTATTATTCACTTTAGAACAACACAGCGGAGAACCTTACAGCAGAACAGTACCAAACACAGTGCGGCGAGCGCTTGCACCGGCCGATCAACCTGTCTGCGACGGGGTGGGAGAAGCTTGAAAACAACTTCCCCTCTGGCGCATGCGTGCGTGTCAAGCGGCTAGGCATTGCCGGACGCACACACGGTTAGGCGGCGGAGGGGAGGGAGACGTGTTGAAAACAACAAAATTCCTATCTCGTGACGACGCGAATGCATGGGGCAGGCCTGCCGCCCCGTTTTTTTTTTAATCTAACGAAATTGAGCTTGCAGGAAATTATGAATGGCGATGATTTAGGACAAAAGATAGTGTATAATCACAACTAAGATGCCCCGGGGGGATAATTTCTATCGCGTATAACTAAGAATAACGTATAACTAAATTAATTTAACATGGGTTCTTATGGGTAATGGTCGGGACTACATACAAATCACGTACAGTGTAACTACCAAAAACGTATAAGTACAAAACGTATAAAGGATGCTCCACTGTAATAATAAACTTACATATATTTAGTTGACACAACTTTCCACAGGGCTCAGTCTTCTTACGGGCCAACTCCTCCGTTACTGCTGCCAATTTGGTTTCAAGCTGTACAATCTGCTGCCTTAAAGATGCTTCTATCGAGTTCTCAGGGACTACCTCTAAGTGATTTTGTTGTGGTGTGCAAGATATAGGTATTAACTGGGAGAATGTAGGTGTGTTGTTATCTGAGGTTGGGAAATATTGTGCTCGATGGTTGTCATAGAGTTGCGTAATTGTGTTCGCAACACTAGGTTGAAACATAGAGTAATGCGATTGGGATTGGGACAGACATTCTGAATAGGTGCGGCGGCGTTTAGAAGGTGGAGTATTAGGAAAAAGCGATTCATTCTTATCAGTGGGCGCAATTGAGTTAGCCAGCAGACGTGCCGTCTCAAGTTCTGACTGTTCACATTCTGTGTGATCGTGTTGTATCGTGTTGCATCGTATTAGCGAATTTGATTGGTCTGGAACATAAAGTGTTCATTAATCAAAATGGTTGCTACTTCACAACAAATTGGTAGGCAAAAAGGTATTTAAGTAAATAATTAGCCTATACAATCTCAATTGATCTCAATTTATGAATAAAAATTGTAGGCTCTACTACTTGTTTTCATGTTGACATGAAAACAATAAGTACAATGTAAAATTTTCATTCGAAATAAATATAATAATGAACACTTATATTGACAAACGGGGATGGATGAATGTTCAAAATTTCAAACTCAAACCTAACTTTTCTTGAAGTTCGGAACGGTTCGAGTTTAAATTTATTATCATTGTAGAATGTTTCTTAGGATACATTGTTTAAACTTGGGTAAAACTCAAACTAAATTTGTCCTTGAAAATGCACTTTAGACCATAGTACCTACCAAGAATATAAGTTATTTTCTTGAAATTCCACTTTTTATCTCAGATTCAGTCTTTATTCAATAGAAAAGATTTCTATGGTGGTCACTATTTGGAACATTTATATTGTTGGTTTCCTCCATTTAGGTACATTCTCAATAAAAAAAGCATTTCTCAAATAGAATTGTAACGTCATTGCACAAAAGAGATTGGCCGTTTTGTTAAACAATTCCAACAATTGTACTGGAAAAGATTCATGTCTATAAACGTTCATCAATTGTTGCATTTGACCGAAGTTGTGCGTAACCTAAATCCATTATGGCCGGGTGACTTCATGCTTCCACTTCGAAGATAAAAACGGACAATTATCCAAACTGGTACATGGAACACAATACCCACAATTACAAATTTGCAAGGGGATCATAACCTTTATGAAAATTCCTTCGATGTTCGATAATTTACCCGTTAATTCAACCATTGAAACAATATGTAAGCACATGAATTTTAAAGGCAAGATTAGAAAAACAGCCGAAATTATCAACAAGGGACTAACTGTAATTCCACCTTTTTTTGGGCCTAGGTTCTGAGGTCTCGAAGTCTCTGGTGTGTTGACTAGGCTCACCGTAGGATTCAGAGACAGTCTGGAGATATTCTTTCAGTAATGTTGACATTGCTAAAACAATAGAAGTTTAAGCTTTAATTTTACACATTTTAATTAAATATGTACGTACCTATTCATGTAGGCCTAATGGAATTGGAAAACGGCATGGTATAAGGTTACATTATGAATTATGTCAAATTTGTACTTACATATAGTGAGTGAACACAATTTACTGCATGGACTATTGGCCCTTTGAGCCAACTCTGCTTCCAGCTGGCTAACTCGTGCTCGCAGATTCCCATTCTCATTCAAAGCTTCCTCTAATCTCCAGTCCCGAGTCCTAGCCAGTGGATCAGTTGCATAATCAATTGGTGCAGTTTGACATTGGGGTGTGGATAGGTCAATACTGCTACAGGATTCTGAAATAACAGTCTCACCACTTCATATGTAGTGGTGAGACTGATATGACGGTGAGTGTGTGATGGAAAAGTCGGGTATTGGTAGACGTGTGTGTTGAGGTTGAGGAACAATTGGATGATGGTTGGTTATCGGGCTTAGTTGGGTGCTTGTGAACCCACCGGGCTGGAACATGGAGTAGGATTGCGACGGCATTTCAAGGTCATCGGGCGAGATAACATTGGCCAGGAGCCGTGAAGTTTGTATTTCCAAACCTTGGTTTTCGATATTTGGTTTGGCTGCAATCGACGAACAGGAACCTGGAAAAATAATGTAGTAGGCTATTATTTTATTTGAAATA
Organism: Isoperla grammatica; assembly: GCA_945910005.1. NCBI lineage: Eukaryota > Metazoa > Arthropoda > Insecta > Plecoptera > Perlodidae > Isoperla > Isoperla grammatica. The sequence goes on from OX246740.1 coordinate 16,070,297, forward strand.
AAAATAGAAATTGTATGAAACACCACTAGAAGTGACTGTGCTGTTGGCTATTAATTTTACTTTTTGAATAGGCATACCTATTGCTTTTGAGAAGAGATTTTAAAATACTAGATGTGACGACGTAGTTTTCTTGTTGTGTTTGTTGTAACAAATTCCAAAGAGAGCCGAGTTAAATCTACATTACATGAAATATGATTGGAAAACAGGAATCTCCATTGTAGGATAACACAGTAGGCTAGATGCCAGTGGAACTTACCACTTATGTTAGGCAGTTTTGAATTTGCCTCCTCAAGACAATCCAGGGTTTCCTGCTTTCTCTGTAATTGGTTCCGTTTCTCGGCGTTTAACTCATTTCTCGCATTTGACTTTGCCTTCCTTGGGGACACAGAATTCAAGTCAAATCCGTCAAGACCAGATGGTTTCTTTGTCACCCGGTTTAACTTCGTCCTTGTCCGGACCGTTGGTTTTGTAAATGAGTCATTATTGGGTTATTATATTACCGTAGTGGTCCAGTATATTAGAGTACTCTATGAATATGACCACTACTGGTATTTATTTCAAATTGAAAGACACCCAGACATCTCTTTAAAATAGGTCTATCTTAAATAACGTCCGTTTACATGTCACGTTCAATTAACTAGGTCCACTGATGACCAAATTACAACTTTTTTTATGATTTAAATATTTCATGAAATATTTCATGAATTATTTCAAGATAAATAATTTCATGACATTTTTAAACACTGATTCTATGCAGTCCAAGTACTGACAGTATTGACTGATTATTACTTATTATAAGCCTATGTAGTGATTGATAATGTTAATTTACTTATACTACATGATTCACAAAGATTAGGGACTCATTTACAGCTCACTGATGGTATGACCGGATTCTTGGTTTTTGTGAGGCACAGATAACTCTTACATTTTACACAATGGGTTGATGTAAACCCTTTGCACATAAGATTGGCGCACCTCTGTCGCTGAACTTGGATTTCAGGCCAATGTCTAACACTGTCTCGCCTAACATTTCAGTTCGGTTGCTTTTGTGTAGGTCCTCTGTTGCTTTTTTGTCTTATATTTTCTTCCACACTACCAGCAGACGTTGGTTGGACGTCCACGTTTCTTCCTTTGCAAGTCCTTGTTTAGCTTGCAAAGAGTTCCTGCCACTTGGCTTTTGAAATCCAAGAGATCACACAAATCTTTCGTTCTCATACCCTTTCTCAGAGCGTCTCGCTTGTAGAGAAGAATCTGGTAATATTTTTTTGACTTAATTTCAATGCGGTAGTAGGATATCAAACAAATCCACACTACCCATGAATTTATTGTAGGCCTATACGGCAAGGACGTGGAATCTCGACATGCTTCTTTGATTTTCGGTCAAACCTTTCTACCGGTTCCACAGGAGAGAAACTTGCAAATATTGTAGCAATGCAAACAGCATGGTTATCAAACTATTTGACAATACGGATAGGAATGTCTTCCAAAACGCCTTCAAATTCCTGTAACGTTCCACGACCTGCTTTTTGCAAGGCTGCATCAGTAGGGAGAGGACAATTGTTGATGCGATTAGATTGAATAGTGCCCAAAAAAAAAAAAATACCTTATGAAGTTCAACTAGTAACAGTAGGTTGTCAAAATAAACCAGGTAATTTTTGTTTTCAGGAATTATTTTAGCCAAGGTAATGACAATATTGGAGCTTGCACCAATGTCCCGCATGTCTTCATCATAGGCAATTTCGCCAGTGTAGACATCAAAATTATATACTAATCCCGAAGTATCGCTCATGACAAACAGTTTATAACCCCACTTGTGTGGTTTTTTTGGGATTGTATTGTTTTAGCCCTGATCTTCCCTTGATACTGGAGTGATTTTAGATTTTAACCCGGTCAAAATTACGAGAAAGCTGATTTTTTTCAGGATCGCTTACAAATATCATTTTATATAACATACTTTGGGCCCGCCAAAATCCGCCTTGTGCGTTAGCCGCCATCTTGGAAAATGTCGGCGATTACAGTATTACACTAAATCACTTGTTGTGAGTGATCCATATAAAATAAAATTACGTGAGTGGTGTCAAATGAAATATAATATTAGGACCAATCATAATAAATAGTGGAATTTTAGTTACTTACAATATTACAATAGAAGAAAGCAATTAAGTGATTGACCGCATAAGTGGATAATTGTATTTTGATGATTTGCGAATAAACTAATAAGTAATATATTTCATAATTTGTGTTCATACCTCTTATTCTGTCTAAAACACACTCGCCAAGTATTATGTACACAACTTTAACAATATGCCAGATACAAGCTATTGTATATCTGCATGTGTCATGACCGCCATCGCTACTGACAGAGCAAAATCATTACCTTAGCCCAATTGGTCAGTAAAAACACATAAGGAGAAGGTTGGTTTTTACATATGACAATGTAAAATGTACAATGTACAATGTACAAGGTACAATGTTCACAAAAACTGAACAGTAATACAATATATACAATTAAAATATTGTCTGCATAGAGATTGTTTTTAGTATTATAAACGAAAAAGTCACACAGAAAACAGTAAACGTCCTGTTCGCTAAATAGAAACGTGCTACCGTGTTACTCTCTTAGCCACCCTGTTCGCTTACAATGAGGCAGATAACTGACCAGGTTGGTGGCAACAAGCAGTAACTCATCCCTTCCAGTCGTCAACCCCTAGTGACGTTCTGACACCTCTCGTGACAACTCAATGGCTTTAAGAGCGCTTTTTACCGCTCTGCTTTCCAAGGGAGAAAATAGTTAAGTTATTAGATTTGTGTAGATATATCGGATTTGAACGCATCCAGCTTCATTTGCAGAATATCCAAATCGGCACATTTTGCAACTAAACTATTGTAAGTTGATTGAAGCCGATTCATAGGAGAGAACTTGCAGAGATCGATGCGACAACGTGGAATGCGGATTTTGAATGCGTTGGCGGATTTCTCGTGCAACTAGAGGGGATGTGAAAGTAACAGATTCGAGTAATTTTGAGTCATTGTGGCCATGAATGATTTTGTGAAGCAAAGTAACATTTCTTTATTTATTTATTTATTTAAGTAAGCCTTCTACATTTCACTCATGTGCATGTCACAAGGACATGCGAGTTTTGAAGTTGTCATACTATTTCTATATATAGCCCTAGCCTAATAGTTACAATATAAAATTTACCAAAGAAAGATTGAGACCATAAAGTAGTACAGTCAAAAACACATTAAAATTGTAAATACAATATCACAGCATCATTCATATGCTCATCAATTACTACATTAACATTAAAATTGAGTCTCAAAATACTCATTCACTGTATAAAAGCTGTATTCTAACAAAAATGACTTAATCCTAACCTTACACTCCTTTCTAGAATTAGTAGCATCCACAATCTTCCTTAACTCTTCAGGCAACTTATTATAAACTTTAATACCCATGTTCACGGGATCATTGTCTAGTAATTTTAATCTATGGCTTGACTGGAATAATTTGTCCTTCCCTCTTGTGTTGATATTATGAACATTTACATTTGATTGAAATAAGTCAAAGGAAGTCCTCCCCATAATGGTGTGCTTGCTACAACTTGGCTAAAACCCTTGGAGTCTCCATCGCCAAGGTAGTGTTTATAGTGAACCCTGTGTTTTTCGACTGAACTGACTGAAAATGTTCACTGCACCCCATGTCTCCATCCCACCACTACTTCCTTCGTAGTTTTGTGAACAATTTTCAGAATGAGTTGCCTTGCCTTCCTCACTTTTATTCAACTGGTGGCTATATCCCTGGCAGTATGTTGTCAGACACTCGACATCTACAACTTTACCTGTGTCCACAGAGGTTGCTGTCACTACACCGTTCAATGATGCGTGGCGACGTGTGTGCCACGTACCATCCAAAGCAACTGGTATATCTGTTTTTAGTGGAAAAGGAGTAGGTAGGCCTCTTTCAGAAATGTCACTTTGACTTGCAGTCTCTGGAATGAGTTCAAACAAGTCATCTACATTATTTGGTTCTAGGTCTAGGCATACACTGTCGTTCAATCGTACAGCTTTTTGGGCTGCGTGCCTCATAGAGGATTCACAGACCTCTTGTACCTACTTTTAAATTACTTTATTGTAATGTACGAAACAGGTAGAAGGCGGTGGCAGATTCATGATCGAGGACAGCCCTGACTTGTAGCCTTTACCAGTGGATCGTAATCCTTATACGTACCAAATGTTCACTTCATACAGTGATTGTCTAGTTGTTGTTAGCTTATCCCTCACTGTTTGTTGTAAGCCGGTGGCAAGTCTTCCTCCTCCATCCTTCCTTTCCCATTTTTTCTTCCTACCTCCCTTCCTCCATCATCCAATTTTTTTCTCTCATTCCTCCCTGGTTTTCTGGCTTCCTTCTCCTTCTGTAGAAGCTTGTGGCTCTCCGTAAACTTGGTGCTTCCAGTTCAACATCCAAGACAAGTATGGCGTCTATGCTCGTTGGTTGATGACAGGCTGGAACCTCTCTCTGCCTGAGTCCTCTCCCTGCTTGATGTTCAGGATAATCAGTGTAGTTATTACTTATTCATAAAGGAAGAATCATCTTCTATTTATTATTACAAACATAGAGAAATTACAAGAACACAACCACACGATTTTAGGCCTAGACAACAACTGAACTTTCTGGAAGGTTACAGAACTACCACACAGACAACTTAACAAAATCTATATTTCACAAAACGTGTTGTTACTATTTCCTCTATTTTTATGATTATTACTATTTCTTAACACCTGAATCCTTGCAGTAGCTTGTGGCTCTCCGTAAACTTGGTGCTTCCAGTTCAACATCCAAGACAAGTATGGCGTCGATGCTCGAGGGTTGCTGACAGGCTGGAACATCTCTCTGCCTGAGTCCTCTCTCTGCCTGAGTCCTTGCAGTAGCTTGTGGCTCTCCGTAAACTTGGTGCTTCCAGTTCAACATCCAAGACAAGTATGGCGTCGATGCTCGATGGTTGCTGACAGGCTGGAACATCTCTCTGCCTGAGTCCTCTCTCTGCCTGAGTCCATGCAGTAGCTTGTGGCTCTTAGTAATCTTGGTGCTTCCAGTTCAACATCCAAGACAAGTATGGCGTCGATGCTCGATGGTTGCTGACAGGCTGGAACATCTCTCTGCCTGAGTCCTCTCTCTGCCTGAGTCCATGCAGTAGCTTGTGGCTCTCCGTAATTTTGGTGGGTAAAGGGAGTGCTCGTGTCCTATTGGCCAGCTCTGTTTCTGATATCTATTATCTCCTCTTGCAGCCTGCTTAACATTTCGCTAATATTTGGCCCGTTCGCGGCTGTTTCGCTTTTACATTTACAGTCTTCTGGTAGACATGACCTGCAAAGCCACGTGTTTCGGCATTCCCCTTTATTACTTCCTTACGTACAACGCCTGCGCAACCAAAATGCACCCAGCGGTCGCAACACTCACACAGTGTACCGATGACTACTACTCTAGCACATAATCTGCATTTACTGTCAATTATTACCCTAATCTTGCTTAACTTGTTTTTCATTGCATTTATACTCGCCGCCATGTTACCCTCCTCATACTTTCTTCTTGTAGTAAGTAACAGTAAGCTGGGTCTAGGGTACCCGCCTATCTATAGTAAGCTACTTCGGTAGCCGAATGGCCAGCCCTAGCTCTGGGCTGGGTACCTGGACCCGTCTCTTCTACGAGTGATAACTACTTTTTAGCCCCCCCTCCACCCCCCGCTCTGATCCCTCCTGTATTTGCTGTGTCCTACGGTAAAGCTACAGAATTAGTGAGTTGTTTGCAGGATCAATAGACAACAGTAACACATCACTTGTTATTCTGGTCACTGTAAAATGACATTTATCGCCGTATGTGGCCAATTCATAAATAAATAAATACATTTTCTTATCTGTATGACCTTTTAAAAAACATGTACAAACTTATTGTTGCCACATCTCATTTTGTTAACAACTTTACACATCCCGTCCAACATTCTATCTTGCTCATATTCACAAAGACAATACCCACGCTTTTCTCTTCTTCGTGCGAAGTTTGGCACACAATGTTCATAACATCAAACCAATCATTGACAGTTTCAATGAACTCCCGTGTTATAACAGCTAGGGACTTGTCCTCAACGGAAGTAAAACTCTTTAATGCTGTGGCATTGCAGTAGTATGGGACATCAGTTGGGCAGCTAGTCGTTATAATTCTGACGTTTTGCACCAGCGCACTCGATGTGAAGTGGAGTTAGTTTATGGCAAACTTTTTATTTCTCGGTTATCAAGTTCAACGAATTTTTTACAGGATCTGCATTTACAATATAACCGTTGCCTTAAGTAAACCCGGTATCAAAAAACCAGTTTTTTAAACAATTTCAAACGATATGGTGTGTCAGGAAAATCACACAATCTAGAGTAAACCAAGGTTGATCAACAGATGCCCAATTTTTTCCACCTAAGGCGTTGATTATCTACCCCCATCCCCCCCCCCCCCCCCCCCCCGCCATCGCATGCAATTCTTCGAACATCATATTAAGCATTTCATACACTGAGTGCTAATTATGTTTTTCAGAGTTTCTTGAGTAATTGTTTATAAAAATCCACATATTATACAGGCTGCTTTCAGTTTTCAAAAAGCCCTCTCACTTGTACTACCTACAGCTTAAAACCTTCTCCCCCTTAGTGAATTTAACGGCACACAACGTTTTCAGAAGAGGCATAGTTTCGTTTTGCAGGTTTCGTCTTTTACGGAATTTGTTGTCTAGTAGACGGAAGTCACTAGGCTCTAGCAAAACATCCTTTGCTCGTTTTGATGACTGTTCAAGTACAGATACAAAGTCGGCAATGTCCAGTGTATTTTTTGTTTCCTCATCTTCTGTTCAATTTTGCCATGCAGGCCATCGGCTGCCATAAATGTGTGGCCTGTTACCAAGAACTTCTGTTCTATTGATTCAACTGAACAATTGGGCATGTTATCTAAGCACAGTAGTGCAGTGAACAAAAACCAATTTTTGTTCTGGCCCGAACAATTATCGAGCCAGAAAATTATTTTTTATGCGTCTCGTTCTAACTCGATCACCTTAAGGAAGGTGTTAGCAACTTCTCCGCACATCTACCAGCAATAGCCTAATGCCATACAACATAATAATGAATTTGAAGAGCATCATTTTTGGCCATATTGGCAAACGTTTCATTAAATACCACAAGACGAGGACAAAAAAAGATGCTTTAACATCCGGGAAACGCGGCAACAAGACAACTTTTTGAAAATCCGTTGCAAATTCACTTAAGAAGGGTGTTGTTGCACCCTCTGCTGCATCTTTCTTGTACTCATTTCTTGCAATCTAGACCGTATCAATGTGTGCCTCCTTAAGCAAAATACCTTCTACTGAAGTGTCCAGATCAAATGAAATGCAATCACTGCATTTCTCGGGATTTGATTCGTAGAAACTAATATTCATGTTGGCTACAGTCTGCCAGTACACTTCTTTTCCACAAGTGAATTCAGGGTTTTTCACTTTGAAATCAACATACATTGCCTCCCTTGTCACATCAGGAGAAATATAGCGCCTGTTTCGAGCATGCTCACGATTGTAGTGCGAAAGCTGAGGATGGTAAGACATGATGTGCTCCTTAATTAACTCACGGTAAATTTTGTTTTTCGGTTCGTGTTTCCCACGACGGTCCTTGATTGGTGCAATGTTAGGGGTATCGGTATGTAGATACTTCAATGTTTCTTCATGCCCAAGGACTGCTACCTTATCGTGGTGGGCAGGTTTGTGTGCTTTGTTGATCCCGAGAGCTATGCCGGCGGAAGCGTATGCTTCTGGTAGGGCCACCCAAGCCGGACCGGTCGAGGAGGAGAAGTCAGACGAAGTGCAGTCCACAACCTCACCCCTCCCTTTTCCTCCCCCTTCCAATTTTTCACCCCACCCTCCTACTTGCCCCATTCTTCCAAACAGCCCCCTATTGCATCTTCATCTATCACCCACTCATTGTCTTGATTAGCCTCGTTGCAAAAATATGAGACGTTAAGCCCAAATATCAATCAATCCTCCCCTTTCTCATCGTATTGATCAGCCAAGTTGCAAAAATATAAGACGTTAAGCCCAAATAATCAAATCAATCAAATTCAATGTTTCTTCCACAACTCTGTTAGATGTGTAGCCCCATGTAGCTAAGAAAAATACTTGGCATACTTGTATAGAGCCTGAACCCTCGTCCTGCCCAGGGACTGCCACCTTATCGTGGTGGGCAGGTTTGCGTGCTTTGTAGATCCCGAGAGCTATGCCGGCGTAAGCGTATGCTTCTGGTAGGGCCACCCAAGCCGGACTGGTCGAGGAGGAGAAGTCAGACGAAGTGCAGTCCACACTTCAATCCCCTTCCCCCCCACTGTCCCATTGAATATTTCTCCTCCCACTTGGCCCTGCCCTCCCTTGCTGGACTCCCGTATGACGACTCACTCGACGTACAATGGATCTGATTCGGATGTGGCTTTATTCTTCATTATCATCTTTCTCATCTTCATTATCACCCGCTCATCGTCTCGATTAGCCATCGTTGCATAAATATGAGACGTTAAGCCCCATTAATCAATCATCTGAACCCTCGTATTCTTCATCGGAAGATTCCGTAAAGTTACTGTCCTTTGGTAGGTTATAAATTCTCGTTGTGTTTCGCTTCCTGTTGTCGCCAATCTCACCAGTTGTTCTTTGTTTTGTTTTACTATTTTTAATTTTGGTATTCATCCACATGCGACAAGAGTAGTGGTCTAGGCTCCAAAACTGTTCGTGAATCTCTTGCCTCCGGGGGGCAGAAAATTTCTCAGAACACTTTCTCCGGCAACTTGGTTTACATGGTGGTAACAGTGGATGCTGAAGTTTTGAACGTGCAGTTTGTTCTGCATTGCCATGTGCTCATTTTAGTTTTGTCACAACAGCTGCGTTTTGACTAACGACGACAGGAACGTCACCGTGTTATAACAGCTAGGGACTTGTCCTCAACGGAATAAAACTCTTTAATGCTGTTGCATTGCGGTAGTATGGGACATCAGTTGGGCAGCTAGTCGTTATAATTCTGACGTTTTGCACCAGCGTACTCGATGTTAAGTGGAGTTAGTTTATGGCAAACTTTTAATTTCTCGGTTATCAAGTTCAACCAATTATTTACAGGATCTGCATTAACAATATAACCGTTGCCTTAAGGGGATATTTCACTGAAAAGACTAACTTTTAAACTACTTGAGATAAATTGTTCAAATTTGGTGCATAGTTACATGGCAACAAGATAATTACATTTATTAACAAAAAATATTAAATATCATTGTTGATCACAACAATAGTAATTTTGCATTGTTGATTACAACATTTCATTCAAAGTGTAATAGACCTCTCAAATGAAAAGACCTATTTTTAGGAGTGAAACAAGTGAAACAATAATATTACACTGTTAACACTAATTTATTGTGAAGTACACAATTATTAAATTACAAGAATATGAAATTACAAGAGTATGTTATTTAGTGGCAGTTTGACTTTAAATGGTGGCCTTGGCCCTTGAGTTCTTTGTATTGTTCTTTGTTTATTTAGTTGTTATCGTATAGTTCGTTATGTTTTGATCGTTGTTACATGATTAATCATAGTTAAATGCACTTTCACACGCTTTATAGTTCGTAATTCTTAGTTCGTAAAATCTTTATTTATAAGTTTTTGGTTCTTTATTCGTAAATTCTTTGTTTATAAGTTTTATAGTTTTAAATTATGATCGGTACGTTACGGTTTGTTGTAGTTCGAGTTGTAGTTGTAGATGTAGGGGCCTAGATGTAGTTCTGTAGTTGTTATTGTAGTTGTTGTTGAATGCCTATTTAAGGCATGATGAACCGGACCCGTGGACTAGGCTCCTGCCTTTGTCCTGGAGACGCCTCGCTGCTGCTCCGGACACACACGTCTGTCCTCGGATGGTACTGTTGGCCGACTGTTTTTGTGTCTTTCTGGAGTCTTGGTGTGAAGGGGGGTGGGGGTAACTGCTTTTCGTTGGTTTGTGGCGTTGTTGCTATGCAGAGTTGCATAATATGTTCGCACACGCGCGAGCTTGCTACGCACTTGGTGCACTTGATACTTCCTATTTCACAATCTTTGATATTAAACTTGTGTGGTCACTGTTCGATTTGAGGGTACTTTTGTTTGAAACACATACGCATCGGCACACGTGCACTGTCCGTATAGTCCAATCGAAAAACATGTCTGGTTATATCATTTATAAAAACATTAGTCAAAACTGCCGAAAAACAAACTATAAACCTTAAATACTAATAATATGAATAACTAATGTCATGGAATGTCAGGTTGGCACACTGTACTGCCACAAAAGCACTAAGGAATTTACAGTTTTTGAAAAATTTCAACTTTTACATCCGTCAAGTGGGGTGACTTTGGTCACCAAAAACTATTATTCTGTTTTTATTAATGATTAAAGGGATTGCTACCATTAAAAAGCTAAATTACCAAATCAGTAACTCTTTCGACATGTTTTCTAGTTATGAACATGATAATTTATTTACGTATTACTTTATAATGATGTTTTATAAAGTGACCAATGTCACCCCGGCTTTGGGGTCACTATGGCCACGTAAACTTAATGCATGTGACCCATTGGAATTACGAATCATATGTATGTTATATTGTCATAAGAATCAGTCTTATAAGCAACAGATTGTTTAGCATAGGCATATTATAAAACACAATATGGTTACTTATAGTACAATATTCTAATAGTCATATTTAAAATATTGGCCACCAGTCACACAGATAGATATTTGTAGGCCTATAGTAGGCCCACTTTTGTGGTAAGTTTTCACTTATTCTACACTGTAGTTTTTGAAATGGTAAGATGGAAAATAGAGTTCACCTCTTCTACCAAAGTCAGGCTCTGGAAGAATTTTAATTGCATCATCCATTGTAATTTCACTTAAATCTTCTTTTTCAGGCCATACAAACTGAATTTTGGGTCCCATTAGACTACTTTTCCTCAAAAACTTTGCTTTGATGTCCCAATCTTCAGAGTCAAGCCTATTAATTATCATAACCTGACCTACAAAGTATTGAATAAGCCTTTTTGTTGAGAATCTTGCTAAGATCCAGCTTCCTTCTTGCATGATGGGCATATCTTCAATATCCATTTCATCAACTTCATTTACTGACGGAGACTCGCTGTTGTCCGAATCTGATTCTGGTTCTAAACAGCGACGGACTCGTTTGATAGTTTTGCCTGTTGTTGAGGTTCCTTCTCCTGATTGCTGCAGGTGCTCTACAGTGACACTCTGTCCCGGTTCCACGTTGACCCTCTTCTTTCTTTTCTTCGACTCATCTTTTTCATATCGCAGCTTTGTCAAGATTTCAATGACGCATTCTGAGATCGTCGATCCTGGAGATGGTGTAGTTTTACCACTACTAGTAGAACTGGGAGATGAACTTTCAGTCTGGACACTATCACCATCGAGTGTAGTCGGTATACCGGTACTTGTTGGTAGCAACATACTCAGTACTTTGTTGGCATTAAGAGGATAGATTCCACATTTTTGGAATCCCGAAACTATAGTTTGGCATAGGTTTGGCTTCATCGTCTCAAGCAGTTTCTTTAAAGTCGATCCATTGAAACTTCACTTACTTCATATTTGGCTGAAATTCACAACATACACTCTCCTAGGTGTGCTTTTTAATTATTTGCAAAAAAAAACGGGGGTCAACGGCAAACTTTTTGAGTTATTTTGGTCTAAAAAGTACGGAATTCTCCTATCTTCACCATTGTAAGAGCGCAAAAATCTACACCTGTTGACCAAAAACGCGATACAGTAGACCGACATCTCATCAATTATAATTCAATTATGTATCGTGTTGTAGATAATTAAACATTGATTGCAACAAAAGTTTAAAACGTACATGTAATCGGACACGTTTTCGAGATATTCGTGGCTAAACACACGTAATAACAATGCGAAACGGGCGCGGCAACACTGTGTGACGTCACGGCGGGGCCGACCAATGAAAGTGTAGGGAGCCAACTTCAAATAGTGGGTTTGCCGTTGGCGTGTTACTCCGTCGGACAGCATCACTCTTTTGCGTGGTGGGCGTAAATGATTGTGAGAGACGATTAAGTAGTTAAAAGAATTGGAACAAAGAACATGAATGCATAATATGTTCCAGTCCGGGGGGGGGGGGGGGGGGGGGGTATATAGACGGACGACCGCTTACCTCAGAGTGTAGGCCTAGGTGTATTGTACTTAAAAAAATATATGCCTAGTAGGCAGTATAGAAAACAAATAACTATAAACCTATCTTTCTCTTCTTGTTGGGTTGAAGGATATAAAATGCAAATATCATTATCATCATTATCCTATTTTTGGGGATGATTTGAGGTTAGTTTCCTTGTATCATGTCACTGTGCATTGTGCATGATTACTTTGAATGATGGAAAGGAAAAGTATGGTATTCAATATGAGAAATAGTTTGCTGTTTTTATTTAAACCTTATATTAACATAAATGCTATAGGCAAATTTTATCATTTATCAGTGACATATGGTAGTGGTGCAGCAAATTACAAATGCAGGTGTATCATGGTTGCACAATGAAACAAACAATACATGAACATATTTACAACAATTTCTGTGTGTATACAAACATCACAGATATCATGGAGGCAAAATTAATCTTTAGGTATATATGCAACACATGGTACTAGTGCAGCAAATTACAAATGCAGGTGTATCATGGTTGCACAATGAAACAAACAATACATGAACATATTTACAACAATTTCTGTGTGTATACAAACATCACAGATATCATGGAGGCAAAATCAATTTTTAGGTATATATGCAACACATGGTACTAGTGCAGCAAATTACAAATGCAGGTGTATCATGGTTGCACAATGAAACAAACAATACATGAACATATTTACAACAATTTCTGTGTGTATACAAACATCACAGATATCATGGAGGCAAAATTAATCTTTAGGTATATATGCAACACATGGTACTAGTGCAGCAAATTACAAATGCAGGTGTATACATGAACATATTTACAACAATTTCTGTGTGTATACAAACATCACAGATATCATGGAGGCAAAATCAATTTTTAGGTATATATGCAACACATGGTACTAGTGCAGCAAATTACAAATGCAGGTGTATCATGGTTGCACAATGAAACAAACAATACATGAACATATTTACAACAATTTCTGTGTGTATACAAACATCACAGATATCATGGAGGCAAAATTAATCTTTAGGTATATGCAACACATGGTACTAGTGCAGCAAATTACAAATGCAGGTGTATACATGAACATATTTACAACAATTTCTGTGTGTATACAAACATCACAGATATCATGGAGGCAAAATCAATTTTTAGGTAGGGGAAGGTGGGGTGCGTTGTAACGGATTTTTGTTTTGAATTTTTTTACAACACACTTTTATTTTTTAAGTAAATTTTTTTGTCCCATTGTTACTAGGCCTAACATATATTTTCCCACCTACACTGATTTTTGGGACTCATTCATGGGCATGAATGGTGAGAAAAATGTATAATTATGGGACCACTACACGTGTTACAATGCGCCCCATGCTTGGGGTGCGTTGTAACAGGCTATGGGGCGCCTTGTAACAAGTTAAGAAATAGGTGATTAGGACATGGGATACACACTTTGAAGGTTTCAAATTAATACCAAATACATTATTAATGATGTCTCTAGTCACACTTTATTTTTAAACTTTCAAAATCAAGATTAGACCAATTTGTACATAGAGAAGTCAAAGTTGAAATCGAGCTGCATTGCCTGTCTTTCTGTGCCCCCTTTTTCAACTGGGTGGGGAAGCTTCTTGATGATATCGTGGATCAAGACTTCATGTTCGTCCTTAATGTCCGGGTACATGAAGTGCCAGGACATACCACGTTTCAGAAAAGAAATAATGCAGCAGTCGATATCAGCTAATCCTACGACACAACCAACGAAATGTTGTTCAGTTCTTTTAGTGCAAAATCGAAGTATAACAAAATCCCCCACGGCTGCAGTCACGTCTTCCTTTCTAATTGTCTGGGGTCTTCTGCGTGAAAAGTTGGCAGGTTCACACATCTCGCTCTCAGCCTCACTTTCGTCACCTGGAATGAAGTTATCACTCTCTTCAGAGGAACTCGAAAACTGAAGGCACTTTTTTGTAGACTTTTTGACGGATATCTTAGGCCTACCAACTTTTCCAACTTTCATAACCACTTTACGGTTCTTAGCTTTCTTTTCCGAAAGCTCTTGTATCAGCTTAGTCTTCACGGGCGTATCAGTTAAAATACGGCTTTTCCCTTTGCGGCTTTTCCTGGTTGTTGCCTTTGCGAGGGCCAGCTTTTGGGTATGGATGAACAATTTCAGGACTCACATATGTTGTCGAAGATGGGGTAAGATTGCGCACTTCATCATCTTGTGATGATGAAGGTTTTGGATCGTCTTCTTGTGATGTTGAAGGCTTTGGATGTGCGGGTGAATCATTGCGGCTAGTTCCAGGGACTGAAAGCTCGCCATCGTCTAATGGGTTTACTTCTTCTATCGGCTCTTCTCGGTCCGTAACATAAGAGGACAAGAAATCGTCATCGGTAAAGACACTTTGATTAAATGGCCAAATTCCGGTGGATTTAAAACCGCTGACTATGTTTTCATTTGTGAAGCATTTAGGGTAAATGCGCCCAAGAAGTCCAGAAATATCATAAATGGAGAGAGTCCGACCAGGATTTGACAACATCCAATCATTGCATGCAATATTGAAATGTGTCTTGACGGATTTGTCAACTGTTTTATCAAGGGGCTGAAGTTTATGGCTGGTGTGTGGGGGCAAGGTTAAAAGAATTATTCCATTATTTTTTGAAAATTCAAGAGACTCGATTGTGATGTGCGATTCGTGATTATCCATAATTAAAATAATGGGATTCTTCTTGTCACATTTAGCATGACTTTGTAAATGTTTAAGCACGTTGATAAAAATCTCGCCATTCATCCACCCTGTCTTACTAGCTGAACCTCCAGTTCCAGGTGGGGCTCCATTGAGCATGTGGTGCTTAAAATTAATTCGGGGAAAAACTAAATATGGCGGTACAGAGTTTCCGACTGCGTTGATAATACCACACATTGTGACCAGAGTTCCCCGCTCCCCAGACGTAATTTGACCAACTTGTTTTTGGCCAAGGGCGGCTAAAACTTTTGGAGGATTATGCACCGTTGTAAGTGCAGATTCATCTAAGTTATAGATGTTCTGGGGCTGCCGTTGTTCTAGCGGAAGCTTCTCAATAGCAGCTTGTAAGTTTTCAAAAAACTCCCCTACAGTGTGTCGGTTGAAACCGGTAGCACGAGACAGGCTTGTGCCTTCCGGCTTACGGAGAGAAATTCCTGGATTCCGTTTCAGAAACCCGTAGAGCCAATCAACTCCTGCCATTTTTTGTGCTGTCCATGTGGGTGGTATCTTCAATTGATTTGCTTCTGCGAGCTCAAATGCAAGCTTTCGAGCAGCAATTTTGGTCAAGCCATGATGCAATTTACATGCTTTTATCAGATACGAATGGAGAAGTGTTTCAAGTTCACTTGGGAAAACTTGAGAAGTTACATACCCTGGACTGAAGCTAAATGACGGTTGATCTTCGTTGTTAACTGAACGGTATTTCGTAACGTATCTTCCAAGAGTCACGTGCACTAACCCATGCTCTTTTGCAACAGCTCTCACCTTACACCCATCGTTGACAACTTGCAGCACTGCTACTTTCATAACTTCTGGATCGAAAGTACCGTTCTCCGTTTTTCTCTTTCTGTTTCTCATTTTGCACCTGAAAATACAAGATAAAAGTATGTAGGCCTATTGGTACGGTCAACTAAGCCCAAGTGTAATGAGGGCCTATGCCTGGGTAGGTCTAGGTGGCTAGGATTAGGCCCTAGTGGGCCTAGGCCTAGTTAACAAGGTTACAAGACAAAGAAGTTCACAATTTGCTGTCTAAATATAATATATAAATAGTCTAAACCTACAAAAATAATTGCACCACATGTTATAAAATGACAATAATGACTTCAGTCTAAAGATCATAGACTCACAGTTTTATTATATCATAATTAGGGCTGCCCAACGATAAAAAAAATCATCGATATCGCGGGAAGGAATATCGATATCGCGTCGCGATATTGAAGTTTTCAAGTGGACGTATCGATATAGGCGATATCGCCACATAAAAACTTTTCTCGTCTGTTTTTAGGATTTACAGGCCAGTTAGAGGTCATTCTTTAAACAATATTACGTAAAGTAATATTTTAGTTTTGAAATATCTTACAATGTGTATCAATTTGTTTTTTGTACTATTCAAATTGTAAAATATCCACACAAAACAGCGATAGTGTGGTTGCCGTGACGTGATACGTAATCCGTTTTTTGTATAAATTAGCTTATTAGGCACAAGTTCGATATCGCGATATGTACGATATATATATTCTATATCGATATCGAATTATTTATCTATTATCGATATTGTATCGAATTATCGATATCGTTGGGCAGCCCTAATCATAATTATCCCTACTATTATCATATTATACTGTCTATACCATTATACAAGATTGTAACAACGCGCCCCACAGAGTAATGTTACAAGGCGCCCCACACTGTCAACCTTTAGAAAGTAATTTATTTTAAGAGGACGCGGGCGTGCAGACCTTCAGAAGAATCGTTGCCAATTCTGCAGTTTTTGAGAAAATCAATTTATTTTTTTTGCCTAATGTTACTAAAGGAATTATAAATATACCTAATAATACCGATTTTCGATTAAAAATTTTTTCAACTTAGTGATATTATAAATATTTTTCTAAATCAGATAACAAAATTTCGTGTTAGTAGGCCTGTCCTTTAGTCTCTCTTGCGAAACATATAGAAAATTCATAATTTTCGCATTATAACTACAGCTTCTACAGTTATCCCCAGTTTTGTGTATAGCCGGATAGTATACCGCTGCCCCTGCAACTTGTATTGCGAGCGCGGAGTCGCTACGTCGCACGTGTTGGAGGGGAAGTGACAAGCTTCGACAGCCACGCTGCACACATGCAGGTGGCCCGACTGCTTTGCGGCGCAAATGTTTGTTGCTCAGCGCGGTCTCTCTCTCTCTCTCTCTCTCTCTCTCTCTCTCTCTCTCTCTCTATCTCTCTCTCTCTCTCTTTCTCTCTCTCTCGTATAAAGATATATATTATTGACTAAAATTTCGTTAAACTTTCTTGTTGCCATATGAATGGGGTGTGTATGAATGATAAGCTTGTTTCCTGTTTTCCTGCTTCTTTTGTTTGTTTGTTTTGTTAAAATGATATGTATGAATGATCGTAGACACTGATAAAATAATTACTGCGTTATTATTATATTCTAAAATGTTGTCGCTAACTTTGAATTAAACTACTTTTGTTTCTCATTATGAGTTTGTATTTTAGTATATGTATTGAGAAGTTTAATGTTCGTACACTTATCCTTATATTATTAATATTGTTGTACTACTGTATATTGTTTTTTGTCTGTATCAAAAATGTATTATTTGTTAAAACGTTGGATGGAAGATAAGGCCTAGCTGGCCTTAATCTCGCCTTCAATAAAGACCATTATCTATCTATCTATCGTCACCTCGTCACTTCTTATTAAAAGTACCGTATAAAACCCCCGCTAAAAAGAGGTGTCCCTGGACTGAAGTGTCCTATTTGTCTCGATTGTTAGCAAATTGCCCTATCCCGTAAACTGTTCACTGATACTTCTGTCCCTTTTACTTCAATTTTATTTTTCTATTATCTGTTAGCCTATAGATACTGTTGTGTGACTGTGATGTGTAATGAAATGACTGTCAGACCACGCATCCTGCTCCTGGATGCGCGGAGAGCGGGTTTGTTCTAGACTAGCCTAGATACTGTTGTGTGACTGTGATGTGTAATGGGGAATATGCATGATTTTTTTTTAGCATTTTACTAGATTAGGATTGACTTCATGAATACAAAAATATTTTATTTCGATGACATAGAATAAAGTTTCATTTATAAAAATGAGCTGAAAGTTTCACACATATTTATGGCGGGAAAAACGGGGCATACGTCACCTGCCATGTATAGGCCGGACGCCGTAACAAAGAAGGTTGTGTTGTCACGGATGATGTAATAGCAAGTGACCTCACACCTTGTAATACCAACTTAAATGTAGACTACTACTCATTGTCTTACCAGGGGGGTGAGTCTCGACTTCCTCGCGGAAACGAAACTTTCGACAGGCTGGAATCTATTCTTGACCAATCGGAACCATGTGGCGTGTTTTAAGAATTTTCCACAGTCTGCAAGCGGTGAATCAGTGAATCATCCAGATGGCGGTGGATATTGTTATTAAAGCATTATCATTTGTTCTGATAAACATGTCAAACGGGCAACAGTTAACAATAAGTAAGCTAATAATTTATTACAACATATTATATTAGGTTTTATACATTATATAGACTAGGCTGTAGTACTACGTTACTAATGTAGGCCTATTAATGTAGGCCTAGGCTTATTGTAGCCTAGTAATGGCCTAGACTAAAAGAGTTGGGCCTAGACCTAGGCTACACCTAAACCACGTGATCTTCTGACGTCACTTTCGACTGTGGAAAGTAATTCCATCTGCAATGGGGAACATGCATAATGTTTTTTTAGCATTTTACTAGATTAAGATTAACGTCCTGAATACAAAAATATTTTATTTCGGTGACATAGAATTAAGTTTCATTTATAAAAACGAGCTGAAAGTTTCACACATATTTATGGCGGGAAAAACGGGGCATACGTCACTTGCCATGTATCAGCAATCAACCAATCAAAGAAAGATAAATAAAATAACGCTTATTTGGAAATTATCATATCCAAAATCATATAAAATCGAATTAATGTCTAGTAAGCGTAGTAATTAATTTTGAAGCCCAGTTACTATAAAAACAATAATACCAAACCTATTTTCATAGAATATCAGTAAATATTGGGTGTTGTTATTCATATAAAGCAGACTTGACAACGGCTTGCGTAAAAATTTTGACAAGGTTAGCTTGATGACCTTGAAAATGTGATTGTTTCGTCTAGGAGGCGGTGGCAAAGTCCAAGGAGGTTATATGCAAAGTCATTCATATAAGCAGTGATTTTCATGGCATGTGACGTCACATACTGTTTAAAAATAATAGTGCGGGAAACAGATAATCAAAATCTTTGAACATGTATAGAAGTATAATGAGTTAATTTTAAAACTTTTAAATTAGGTTTGTGATGTCTTCAGATGAATAACAATATATTCCACGTACTTTCAGAGCTGTAGAAAATTCATGCAAGTTCCCTATTTGGCCGTCGGAATTACATCCTACAGACGAAAGTGACGTCAGAAGGTCACGTGGTGTAGTCCGAGCCTAGGTCTTGGCCCAACTCTTTTAGTCTAGGCCATTACTAGGCTACAATAAGCCTAGGCCTACATTAATAGGCCTACATTAGTAACGTAGTACTACAGCCTAATGTATAGAACCTAATATAATGTGTTGTAATAAAGTATTTGCTTACTTATTGTAACTTCGTGCCCGTTTGGCATGTTTATCAGAACAAATGATAATGCTTTAATAACAATATCCACCGCCACCTGGATGATTCACTGATTCACCGCTAGCAGAATGTGGAAAATCCTTAAAACACGCCACATGGTTCCGATTGGTCAAGAATGGATTCCGGCCTGTCGAAAGTTTCGTTTCCACGAGGAAGTCGAGACTCACCCCCCTGAAGTAAACATGTATTGTTATTTCATAGGTTGGTGGACATGGGCCCTGGATTAAATGCTATTTTTCTCCTTCTTGGTATGTGTTTGCGGTTTAATTATGCAGGAATAAACTTTAGTTTCTTATTATCTAATTTAGCCTATTATATTCACTTATAAATTAACAATTGCTTAATTATGTTTGGGAAAATTTAAAGTAGTTCCGTCCCATCATGCTAGGCATGAAGATATGAAGAAGGAACAGCTACGGACGACCTACCTTTGTCAATTGCTTTGTCTGTCTGCATATTGTCGTACCCTAAAGGCACAGGGAACGCATATGACCACTCTGAAAGATCCCGAGTAATGTTTTCAGTGTCAATGTTTCTTGATATCGGTAATAAATTTTCATAAATAATATTACAGGGTAAATCAACCGAACACGGGCGTAAAACGCCGCCATTATTTCCCCACGTGAACTCAACTTCTGTCAAACACGAAACGGCAATAAAGACAACAGACCATCAAATGACAAAGAAATACATCAAGTATCCTAGCAACACACAGACGTCAAAGCTTTCTTGATGGTAGTATTTTTTAGTCACAGCCTACCAAAGCTAGTATTTTCTAACACCGCCTTGCCATTCAGTGTATTTTCTCTCTGACAGGTATAGTGCGCGGATGATCACTGCGTAAACGTCCACATATCACTACGCCGGCCAGAGTAATTAGTTGTGACGACACAACCTTCTTTGTTACGGCGTCCGGCCTATATCAGCAATCAACCAATCATAAAATGATAAATACAATAACGCTTATTTGTAAATTATCATATCCATAATCATATAAAATCGAATTAATGTCTAGTACGCCTAGTAATAAATTTTGAAGCCCAATTACTTTATACCAAACCTATTTTCATAGAATATCAGTAAATATTGGGTGTTGTTATTCATCTGAAGTAGACTTGACAACGGCTTGAGTAAAAATTTTGACAAGGTTAGCTTGATAACCTTGAAAATTTGATTGTTTCGTCTAGGAGGCGGTGGCGAATTCCAAGGAGGTTATATGCAAAGTCATTCATATAAGCAGTGATTTTCATGGATTGTGACGTCACATACCGTTTAAAAATAATAGTGCGGGAAACAGATAATTAAACTCTTTGAACATGTATAGAAGCATAATGAATTAATTTTAAAACTTTAAAATTAGGTTTGTGATGTCTTTAGATGAATAACAATATATTCCACGTACCTTTAGAGCTAAAGCAAATTCATGCACATTCCCTATTGAATGACTGTCAGACCACGCATCCTGCTCCTGGATGGGCGGAGAACGGGTTTGTCCCAGACTAGCCTAGATACTGTTGTGTGACTTTGATGTGTAATGTCATGACTGTCAGACCACGTATCCTGCTCCTGGATGCGCGGAGAGCGGGTTTGTCCCAGACTAGCCTAGATACTGTTGTGTGACTGTGATGTGTAATGTCATGACTGGCAGACCACGCATCCTGCTCCTGGATGCGCGGAGAGCGGGTTTGTCCCAGACTAGCCTAGATACTGTTGTTTGACTGTGACTGTAATGTGTAATGAAATGACAATCGGACCAGGGATCGATAACCTGTGATTAATAAGTGAAAACAATAGTAGCTTAGCAATAATAATAATAAAAAAAAATTATAATAATAATAATAATAATAATAATAATAATAATAATAATAATAATAATAATAATTATAATTATAATAATAATCATAGCCCTTAGTACATCGTAGATAGTCATGATTTACAATTATTGTCCCTATACCAACAACTCTCTTTGAGTTTGCATTTTACCGCCTTGTAACTTGATCAGGAAATAACTAAGGTTGCGCGGCCGCGGCACCGCCTAACGATATACCGCACGGACACGTGACTCATGCTTTCCCACTACGCCGCCTTGCCTCCCCTCGAGTGCTTTACCGTACCCCGCGCCTCACCGCATCGCACCTACAACCGCCAATGTGCCGTTCCACGGTGGCGCGATCTCTGGGTAGAGTCGCGCGGAGCGGCTAATGCCTTCGTCCTCTTAAGCACATTGTTAACAGTAAAAGTGAGGTTAGAAACTAGTTGCATCACTGATTAATTACGCTTCACTTTACAATCATTGCAAAAAGTCAGCTAATTAAACAAATAATTGTAAAAAGATTTAAACTGGATTTTTATATTTCACTTTGAGCTATCCAAAACAAGTTTTTCTTACCTGAAACCAAAGTTTTCTTCCAGAGACTCTGAATTTCTGTTGGGATGTGCAGTACAAGATGGCCGACCTTCAGTGCCTTTAAAACTTGCACTGTTGTTGATAGATGGCTGTGGAATGGTAAAGTTACAATGCGCCCCATGTTACAACGCACCCCACCTTCCCCTATATATGCAACACATGGTACTAGTGCAGCAAATTACAAATGCAGGTGTATCATGGTTGCACAATGAAACAAACAATACATGAAAATATTTACAACAATTTCTATATGTATAAGCTACACACATCATATGGTGGATTACATGTACAGGCTGCAGTACGAAGTTGCATTTCTCTGCCACAGTCTAGCCCCTCCCACTCCTTGTGGGGAGTGCAAAAGTTAAGCGGTATGTGAAATACTGTATTCCTGTGTAGATGTCCCTTATGGTCTTTTGCACTCGCCACAAGAGGTGGGTGGGGAAGACAGTGGCAGAGAAAACCACTACGTACTGCAATCTGTATGTGGAATACACTGTAGGTATATACATTTTGCCCAATTTGCACTTAATATATTTCAACACTTGTGGCTGCATCCACCAAACCTACAGTAGTCTAAGGTTATTGCTTTTGAAAAAAAGTAACAATAGCAGAGATGACTTTCTTTGTTTTTGTTACCCTTGGCATGTTGTTGCAGTTCTCACTAAGCAGTAGCTTCAAGCCTAGTTCACCACCATGCACAAAAGCGTTTTTTAGATCAATTAGTTTTATCCCAGCTGTGGAAATTTTTTGAATCATTGCAGTTGTTATGGTTCCTTCAAGTTCCTGCAATGACTCAAAGTTGGCCTTGTTCGCAAGCAGCTTTTCCTTCTTTTGCATGTGACTGTACAACGATATGCAATTTTCTTGAAATTGATTGTGTGCTACACCAATTTTGATTGTTATATTTTTTAGCACTCTTACATCACCTAGCATTGTGTGCTCCTGCATCATCATACACTGCCAAAGCTTCTGCTATTGTACTTTGCTTGTAATTTTCAAGATTCGGCAGTTCTTTCTTGATGATCTTAAGTGTGTCGCTAGTACCATATACTACTTTTATGAGATCGTTGAGTAAGTTGCATTCTTTTATTTCTTGTAATGTGAATCTTAAATCGAAAGCAACATTATGTCCTACTAATATTATAGGCACTGCAAACTTCTGCAGGAAAGATACAAAACTAGACCATGCTTCATATTGGCCTACTGTATCAACCGGAGTACCATTCAAAAATAGCTGGCCACTGTGAGTGGTTAAGCCAGTAACGTCACTTACTTTTTTCGGTATAGACTTAGGTAAAATGTACGTAGAGAAGAGATCATCGTCTATCATAGCTGCAATTTGAACCACAGAGCATGTTGAAGACAAACCTGTGATCTCAAGATCGTAAAACGCAACTTTAAACACTCCTTCACTATCATTTAGACCTACATACATATCACTTGTTATGGGTAATGTACACACAGGGTTCGGTAACAACAATCCCATGCCAGATTTGTACGAGACCCCTTCCTTATTTTCTTTTCTGGTATTGGTCTGTTCTCTTCGAGCCTTTAAGAACAGACGTCTCCTTTTGGTGGGGAGAGAACTTTGGATCACTTTGGAATGTTTTCTTTTTTTGTCCAACCACTGACGGTAAGCCAGCGAATGATCTCCGGGGGATAATTTTAGTGCATCATTTACTGATTTAACGTACACAGAACCAACATTGACCTGAACAACTGCAGCGGAAACACGGTAGTCATTGGATTCACTAGCGCTGTAGAATTTTGCCTTTGGGTTCTTCGCAGCTATGGCTGAATTTAGGGCTTCGTTGGACTGCGTTGATGCACACGGGGCTATTTTGGCCGAATTATTGGCAAACCTTCCAAATAGGTCTTCTAAAGCCAGCTTCAGTTCGTGACCACTTAACGCTTTCCCCCCTGGTAAATAGGTGTATTTTGCATCTTGTTGTGGCCTAGCCAAACACAGTTCTGCAGGTGGCGGTGTATGGTGGCTAGCTTATGTTTTTTAGTGATTGTTGGAAGGAAAAAGATTGGAACGTGTGTATTTTGATGAAACAAATAAAATTATATTTAAAGGCAAAGCGAGTTGTGAATTTAATTAACAGTGATAGCTAATTAAATAAGACCACCTCGACAACTGGCGACCGTGACAGGACCGAGTGAGTACAGAAAGTTGGTTATTGATATTTTATAGTAAGTGAAATTTGACATCAAGTTTCAAACCTATTCTTGCTATGGCTGACCAGCAAGATATTTTGAAAGAAATCCTAAATTCCCTACAAGAGATTAAATTAACTATTAACCAGAGAAATGCTAGAATAGTGAAGCTAGAAGAGTTGAGACTTCCTATGGACAAGAATCTAGATCTGGCAGCAGAGACGAAAGGACATGAATCCATGCGACGAGAAGATATGGATCCTAGTTTAATGGCTAGGGATACTAAAGACTTTTCAACACCAATATATTCAGAATGGCCATCAGCTTTCACACCCCAAGTGGCACCTACACCATGGGACCAAGCCTGGTATGACGAAAAACTCGCACAACGTTATACGTCACTAGGTAGACATACCTGGGAATTAATGTTGCCCGAGTTTAGGGGGGCTGACTATGAGGACCCTGTAAAATTTCTAAGGGTAATCGAAAATGTCCTCCATCGTTTCCATGTTCCACCTGAGTGTTGGACAGCTATAGCTGGAGGCAAGTTAATCAATGATGCAAAATCTTGGTTTAGGATTATAAATGAGGAAAATGTCTCTTGGGTCGATTTTTCTTCACGTTTTCTCAGTAAATATAACAACTTTTCCCTTTTGGCTACACTGAGAGCGAAACTTTACGGTGATACGCAAAAGAAGGGACAGCCTTTCGAACAATTCGTACGTAGGAAGGCGAGACTGTTTGATAGACTGGAAACCGAAAGGTCATCAGAGTCTGTTGTTGCACTTATTTTGGAGTTGCTGGACCGAACACTGAGGCCATTCTTCCGTGTTCAGCAACCCCATACAGTCGAGGAGTTGATAATTAAAGGTAATCAGATAGAGAGAGACCTGGCTTATGATGGTTCGTTTGATAATCAGATAGACCTAAAAACTAGAACTGGAGGAGGTTCTAAGGGTGCGAAGAACATCCGTACAAAACAAGCAGAAAAACGTGCTGTGGCCAGGAGTAATGCTCGAAGTAACGCATTTGCAAGGGGTAGAAACATGGAAACGTGTATTGTTGAGGCTGAAGAGTTGCAACCATCACCTCAGACTATGAAACACGTTTCTAATGCAGAAAAAGCATACAATGTGCTGGATGCAAGACGCCTTCGTCTTGAGAAATGGAAACAAGACTCTTACGTGAAGGAGAATGTAGCAGACGTTCTAAAGACTCGGCAGAAAGCTATTGAGAACACAAGAAAGTATCAGGCTAATTACATCACACGAGACAATCAGAATCGGAAGGAACATACATTTGCGATGGGCGATATTGTAAGGAGACGAAATCATCAGCACTCCGATGCAATTAACCATGTTCATGCAGGTTTCGCCGCCAAGTTCATTGGCCCGTATCAAATCATACAATTCCCCAACCCATCCATTGCATTGTTGGAAACTATCCCACTCACTGGCACACACATTAAAGTGCACGTTAATGAGCTTATCCATGCTCCACAACGTAACCGCGACAACAGTGAAAGTCATCAGCAAGACAGAGAAGAAGAGGAAGACAATGGCGATCACAATCGTCGTTCTTCCATAAGTTCCAGTCTGTTTGGTGAAGATGGAGATGGCCGCAGTCTCATTGCATCTTTTCCCGACAGCGGAGGTCGCAGTGGTGATGTTGAACGGAACGGTAAAGGCGATCGCAATCGTCATTCTTCTGCACAATTCAGCATGTTCGATAAAAATGGAGATGACCACAGTCACATTGCATTTTTTTCTGACAGCGGAGGTCGCAGTGGTGATGTTGAACGGAACGGTAAAGGCGATCGCAATCGTCATTCTTCTGCACAATTCAGCATGTTCGATGAAAATGGAGATGACCACAGACACATTGCATTTTTTTCTGACAGCGGAGGTCGCAGTGGCGATGGTGAAAATGACAACATGGACGATTACAATCGTTCAGAGGAATGGCAGAGCAGCCACGGCGATGCAGAGGAGGTCGAAGAAACTCAAGAAAGCGACCCAGGACGGAAACGCCGTCCACAGAGGAAGGTTGTCTCCACATCCGAGTACCTTGCCCGGAGATTTTTGGAATGTGACTAATGTGTAAAGTAGTAATAGGGGAGAGTGCATGTTACAGTTCACGTATCTTGTTTTTTTTTTTTTTGTAGGGGGGAGAGTTGTTGTGGCCTAGCCAAACACAGTTCTGCAGGTGGCGGTGTATGGTGGCTAGCTTATGTTTTTTAGTGATTGTTGGAAGGAAAAAGATTGGAACGTGTGTATTTTGATGAAACAAATAAAATTATATTTAAAGGCAAAGCGAGTTGTGAATTTAATTAACAGTGATAGCTAATTAAATAAGACCACCTCGACAATCTGCATCAATCTTGAATCGGCACCATTCCCCACAACCAGAATGCTCCCCAAATATGTGCTGAGGAATGTTAATTAAGGCTAACTTTAGTCCCAAAGGGTCACCTTTATTTTGGAACACAGCAAAACCAAAACAACGTTTGAGATAGTTTATAACTGGTCCTGTCAAACACTTAAAGCCTTTATTTTTAAGCCTATATAAGCCATTACTAATGCCTTTCTTACAATGATTTAAATCTGACCACTTTTCTACTGTGTAATCGGTTTTTTCTTTACGTATGGCGGCCATAGTTGATGAGTCGTCATCACCTACTAATACGTTAACAGCCAAACCAGCTTTTTGAAGTATAGCACTTTTCGTTACAAGTTCGACAGCTAAATCAGGTTCCATTGCTTTTGCTGTACCGTTCCAATTCAAGCGGCAGTCATGCTGGTCCCGTGGAACTCCTCTTTCACATCTTCTGCATTTTTTGCATCTTGTTGCAAAATCAAGCACTTTATTACTGTGATAGCCCATTATAGCACCATGACCTGAAAGCAAAAAATAGCAAACCTGAGAACCTGAGCCACTGTTTACAGCACTCCATTTCCATTGACAAATATACATTACTGAAACTTGACCCCATTCATCATCTCTATTAGCAAAAGTTGCCAAAATATGGAACACGAAACCAAAAAAAAAAGCGAAAGCCTACAAAAAGTTTTATAATTTAGCTGTTTGTGTGCCAGATGGAGATCATGTATCTACCACTATTAGATGTACAGTACCTAAACAGAAAAGTAAGTGGCATGATACTTAAACAAATATTTCTTCATTTGAAGGAACATGTTAGGCTACTGTGAAATAATATGATGCTATATCTTACCTGAATTACTTTTGTAGGCTTTCCCATTCCCACGCATTTGCCAACCAACATCAATTTTAACACAAACTGGGTACTTTTGCTTCCTGGGTGTCGAGTGAGGTGTCTTCTGGTGGTTAGTAGTAGCAGGCCTACTAAACTCGGTAACAACCGTTCTCTGGACCAAGCTATGCGACTTCCCCTCGAATTCTATTCCCCCACCACCGCGCCAGCCCGACCGCAACTCGAGGCTCGGTAGTCATTATCGAACTAATTGATCTCTATTGTGTGCATCAAAACAACAACTCACTAGAAGTGAAAAGTGCATTTTTTATCGGTGCTTCTTAACCACCCCAATTACACCAGATTCAGGAAAAGCTTGAATTTTTATGAAAGTGGTTTTTTGAATTTCGTTTCTAGGACAAAAACGAAGTGTTTCACGGAGTCACTGACGTAAACAACATTCATCGCATAGCCTGAGTAAAGTGAATAAAATATAAAAAAATTATGTTCATAATACTAAAGTTAACTCAATCGACAACAAACAAATAAACAAAGCTCGTTTCATCATTAAACAACAAAACAAACTGAAAGATGGATGTCAAATAAAGAAAAATAAACAATAATTGATTACCTGTACATTCAAGCACGCTCCGTGTTCTGCTGTTCTCCGTCATAATACATACAACATATTATTATCACGCACGGGCACTGTTCTCCGTCGTAATAAATACAACATACTATTATCACGCACGGGCACTGTTCTCCGTCGTAATAAATACAACATACTGTTATCACGCACGGGCACTGTTCTCCGTCATAATAAATACAACATACTGTTATCACGCACGGGCACTGTTCTCCGTCGTAATCAACACAACATACTATTATCACGCACGGGCACTGTTCTCCGTCGTAATAAATACAACATACTATTATCACGCACGGGCACTGTTCTCCGTCGTAATAAATACAACATTCTATTATCACGCACGGGCACTGTTCTCCGTCGTAATAAATACAGCATACTATTATCACGCACGGGCACTGTTCTCCGTCGTAATAAACACAACATATTATTATCACGCACGGGCACTGTTCTCCGTCGTAATCAACACAACATACTATTATCACGCACGGGCACTGTTCTCCGTCATAATCAACACAACATACTATTATCACGCACGGGCACTGTTCTCCGTCGTAATCAACACAACATACTATTATCACGCACGGGCACTGTTCTCCGTCGTAATAAATACAACATTCTATTATCACGCACGGGCACTGTTCTCCGTCGTAATAAATACAACATACTATTATCACGCACGGGCACTGTTCTCCGTCGTAATAAATACAACATACTATTATCACGCACGGGCACTGTTCTCCGTCGTAATAAACACAACATATTATTATCACGCACGGGCACTGTTCTCCGTCGTAATCAACACAACATACTATTATCACGCACGGGCACTGTTCTCCGTCGTAATAAATACAACATTCTATTATCACGCACGGGCACTGTTCTCCGTCGTAATAAATACAACATACTATTATCACGCACGGGCACTGTTCTCCGTCGTAATAAATACAACATACTATTATCACGCACGGGCACTGTTCTCCGTCATAATCAACACAACATACTATTATCACGCACGGGCACTGTTCTCCGTCGTAATCAACACAACATACTATTATCACGCACGGGCACTGTTCTCCGTCGTAATAAATACAACATTCTATTATCACGCACGGGCACTGTTCTCCGTCGTAATAAATACAACATACTATTATCACGCACGGGCACTGTTCTCCGTCGTAATAAACACAACATATTATTATCACGCACGGGCACTGTTCTCCGTCGTAATCAACACAACATACTATTATCACGCACGGGCACTGTTCTCCGTCATAATCAACACAACATACTATTATCACGCACGGGCACTGTTCTCCGTCGTAATAAACACAACATATTATTATCACGCACGGGCACTGTTCTCCGTCGTAATCAACACAACATACTATTATCACGCACGGGCACTGTTCTCCGTCATAATCAACACAACATACTATTATCACGCACGGGCACTGTTCTCCGTCGTAAATGATACGAATAATAATCACACAGGAGTATGTATTGTTTTCCTTCATGTTACTTTTCACTGAAGTGGAGTCGCAAGTTCTTCACAATCGCTGTCGGATTCACTGGAAGAGCTTGATTCAGGGCCAATGCTGATGATAAGTTGATCGACGATGTGATCGGTCATGCCATCAATCTCCCACATCTTTGATTCCAGCTTAATTACGTGTGAAACGTAATTTTGCCACTGGGTTGGTGAGACATTATCCATAGCATTCATTACCAACTGTTTTACTTGATCCAATTTGAATGAAGAGTTGTTGGATGCAACGTTCCTTTTTATTTGGCTCCAAACCATCTCAATCGGATTCAGCTCACAGTGGTATGGAGGCAACCGAATGACAGAATGACCTGCTGCTTGAATCATCTCATCTGCCCGGTACTTTTTGTGAGCTGGCTTATTTGTGTTAACGATAACCATCAGTTCTGCCTTGATCATGGATTCGTTGTAGACAAGCCCTTCCATGGTAATCCACGCCTGAATATCAGCCTTCTTCCAGCTCATGTTTGGAAATTTTTCAACCGCCACTGTATGGTAAGGCGCGTTGTCCATCACCAAAACCGAATTCGGTTCCAGATTTGGCAAGATGTTGACTAACCATTTTTCAAACGTCGGCCCATCCATCTCCTCATGGTAGTCACCGGTCGATTTTTTGGCCTCGAAGGTTAGTGAACCTCCTGGTACAAAGCCCTTGTTACTCCCAACATGAACAATTACTAAACGCCGCCCTTTGCCAGTTGGAGCCTTTAAACCGGTGGTTAAACCGGCCAGGAAAGCTTGTTTTGAGCTCTTAATGCTTGTATCTTGCCATGCCGAGGATACAGTAGCGCCTGCATTAATCCAGGTTTCGTCCATGTAATAAACAGTCTTTCCATTTTGGCGGGCTGCTTTAATATCGCGCAAATATCGACGCCTCCACAGCTGGATATCTTCTCTTTCAATGAAAGTTGAGTTTCGTTTCCTCTTCTTGTGCTCGAAACCTAAGTCCTTAAGAAGTCTGCAAACAGTCATCCGACTCATGTTTGGTAAATCTAAGCCGGCGCAGTTGGCTGAGGTCGATTAGGCGTTGGTCTAGTGAACCGCGGTCTCTGCGTCCCAGGTTCGAATCCTGGCTTGGGCATGGATGTCATGTGGCATTTTTTCATCTTCATAATCACCCACTCATCGTCTCGATTAGCCTCGTTGCAAAAATATGAGACGTAAAACCCCAAATATCATCATCTTTGGTAAATCTGGGTCTTCCTTGAGAGCATCAGACACCCTCTGAGTGGTAGGAGGAATGTTCTGTCGGTAGAAATCGTGCATTTTATTCCGAATCGCACTAAGAGTAAATTCATCGTATACTTCTAAACGTTTTCCAGAGTTCCCTGCTTGGTACTTTCGTTTCTTCCCTGGAGTGACAATATTTCCTCCGCTTTCATTGAACTCGTTCTTACACTTCAACACTGTATTCACTGAAACGCCGAAAAGCTTGGCAGCAGACGCCGCGATAGCTTTCACACTCAAATCCGGACGTTCCAGTCGCAAATTTGCATAGACGCTCAAAAGTCTTTTTCTCTCTTTACTATTTAACCGGTCACCTTTAGTACGGATCAGATACTTCTGAGGTGAGAGGTCGCGATGAGCTTCCATATTAAACTTCAATTCACTCGTACTTGCCGGGTACGTAAATGATGTTCTCTCGGAAACAATACAAGACTTACTGACCTTGTTTGGTTGTCAAGAATACGAAATCTGAAAAACCCACCCCCTCCCAGTAGCACTGCAAGATCCTTGAACTCACTGAAATTCTGGGGAATTCCTTCTCAGATTGATTTGGGAAAACTGCGTTTGGTGCGTTGTCAACAAAGGGGGTGTTACTCATATTAATCATTAAAACCATTAGGCACAAAGCGCAATGGTGTTATAATATAATATATTAATATTATGTATTAATTACGACGGAGAACAGTGCCCGTGCGTGATAATAGTATGTTGTATTTATTACGACGGAGAACAGTGCCCGTGCGTGATAATAGTATGTTGTATTTATTACGACGGAGAACAGTGCCCGTGCGTGATAATAGTATGTTGTATTTATTACGACGGAGAACAGTGCCCGTGCGTGATAATAGTATGTTGTATTTATTACGACGGAGAACAGTGCCCGTGCGTGATAATAGTATGTTGTATTTATTACGACGGAGAACAGTGCCCGTGCGTGATAATAGTATGTTGTATTTATTACGACGGAGAACAGTGCCCGTGCGTGATAATAGTATGTTGTATTTATTACGACGGAGAACAGTGCCCGTGCGTGATAATAGTATGTTGTATTTATTACGACGGAGAACAGTGCCCGTGCGTGATAACAGTATGTTGTATTTATTACGACGGAGAACAGTGCCCGTGCGTGATAATAGTATGTTGTATTTATTACGACGGAGAACAGTGCCCGTGCGTGATAATAATATGTTGTATGTATTATGACGGAGAACAGCAGAACACGGAGCGTGCTTGAATGTACAGGTAATCAATTATTGTTTATTTTTCTTTATTTGACATCCATCTTTCAGTTTGTTTTGTTGTTTAAGGTTGATCTAGCCACTCGAGGGACAAGTTATCGCACTAAACAGCGCTGCCGTCACGTTTTTTCCTTTGGCCTGCCATCTGTTGACGACTTTATAAACTATTATAGTTCAGCGTTGCCGTGGCAGGTGCCGCCACGGGTTGAGTCCGTTGTGTGCGTGCGCTAACCTTCTGTGGCCGGCATCTCACTGTCGAGGCGGGTGTTTTAAAGAGTAGGATACCTGCATTTGGTTCGTTTATAGCCTCGCCGTTCGGACCTACCACTGTTGTCAACGCATCGCATCTGTTTTGCTTGTTCACGTCGAGGTATCATGGTGATGAACTTCAGCAGACAACTGACTCACTGATCATCACGTATAAATATACCCGTAACCGCGGGCCGTTATAGAGAACAACAGGTCTTTTGTTTGTAGTGATTGTATTTTCGTTACAATTTTTTCCTGTGGGTTGAGTTGGCGAACCCAAGATTCCTGGGTTGTTTACCCAGGACCCACGATCTTTCTGGTAGTCAATGGTTTGGTTGGTCAGTTTCCTTAATCGAACAAATAATTGCATTGTTTCGAACCGAAATGAAAAAATAAAAACAAATATAAATATACAAATAGCTCGTGTAGGCGTTCGGCTCTGTGTGTCGAAGCCGCAGCTGGATTGATGTCGGCCGGTGCAGCTGATAAAGCGCGCCCGAGCCTGGAATGCGATAGTTCGAACTTGCTTTCAGATAAGAAATAGCTTAGCGCATCTACATGGAACCCTAATTCAGCATGTCGTCGGTTCAGTCCCAGTCACCAGCAATAATTCGTACTGGAACTTTTATAGATTTCTAGGATTGCCTTGCCGGCCCTCTTTGCGAACTAAACGCCAATCAACTCCCCCCCCCCCCTCCCCCCACACACACACAAGTTGTGTTTTGGCTTTCATCGTAACGGCCCCAGTAAGGTTTGGAATGGTATATGTAATAATAAAACATGTTTAGTTCCTTACACATAATTACGGTACGGTTAAAACTCAAAAGGTTAGTTATATTATGTAGATAAAGATACAAAATGTAGGCCTACTGTAATAAAGTGACATAGACATAAAGACATAAAGTGTTCAAGGTCAATTATGGGACGGTTTATATTTCCTTGAGAAACATGTATAAGAATGGCATTTCTTTAAAAATGCATTAGTGTACAATTTTCGCATCAACATAGCAATATGCAATATTAATGAAGCACTGTCATAAATCAACCAAGAAGGTCACACAAAATTCCGGATCGTGCATAGATAATTTCTAAGATTCAAGCAAGAAATCGACATCGGCCTATCTGCCACCATTCAGTATCAGCCTTTTAGTAAATTATTTCTCAGACAGCCAGACAAATTAGGACTGAAAGATAAATACAACCAGTATTAAAATTATTTACCTTATCTGCTAAAACAAACACACAAATCAATTTGATAAGAATCAAATATCTAAAACGAAATATATAATATATATAATATAATATATACTTTTTCACAGATATTTGTAGGCAAATGGCCTTAGTGTATGATGTCAAACACAACCAACAACATACACATTCCACACACAATGGACAGTAGACATATACCAAAGCAGTAAGTGATAGTGAAATAGCACAAGGTATTGACGAATTGAACAGTAGTGCAGCACCAAGAATAGATCAAATCAAATCTTCAACAATACAAATAATTAACTGTTTAAAACACATTGGTAATACAAGTTTTACTGCAGGTGTTTTCTTAGAAGGCTACAAAAATGCGGTTACCATACCGAGTGCATAAAAAGGTAACCAAGACCTTTTAAAATGTGCAAAAATGAAAAGACATTGTTTTTAATTTTTATAAAATGTTTTTCATATTTAAGCGAGCGAAGCGAGCGTCTCCACGAGACTAATGTGCAAAATGTTAGATGGCCATATTTTTTAAAGCTTTTTCCGATCACGAATATGTTCATGTTATGGCGATCTGATAAATATTGGCAAAGTTACACAAAAGTTACTCGAAAATATATTTCTGAAACACAGTAACAGCAAAATGTGAGGTAGCTATCTTATAGTAAATTTTTGTCCGGTCACGAATATACTAATGTAAACGCGATCTGATACATATTAGAGGTAGAAATTACATTTCTATTGCTGTCAATAACTGTTAGTAACGGTGGCGGACCGCGGCGAAAACATGACAGCGAAAATTCTAAGCAACGCACATTGCACTGCATCCATCCAACAATATCGGGAAGTATAATAGCTATGGAAATTAGAAAAAAATTTGCAATGCGCATTTTTGAATTGTTGTTTGTATTAGCATTGAAAACTTTTCGCCAGAAAGTTCGTAGATATTGACGCGCTCGCTTATCAACGCGTCAAACAGAGCGTTTTCCTAGTGATTTACTATAGTATTAAAACTGTTCCCCCGACTGGACGATAAACATGGAAGTTAAAATTTTCAGTTGGATCTGTTTACGAAGTCTTCTTTCTGCCTTTTCGGTTTTCCTTGATCTCGCCTTGCTTCGTTTGGGCGTCAACGATAAAAAGCAGATCTCGAATTGTCAACCCTCTTGGTACTCGTGGGTCCGCAATTTCGGGAAGAACACATTCTAGATAATACCGCTTCAAACTAGGCAGCATTTTACTTTTCCAAAGTAGCTCGTTTATCAAAATTCTCTCGCAGTGGTAGTCATTTTTGGCAAAGACGATGAGGTCACAGAAATGGCGCCCAGTTATGTTGAGTTGCCCCTGAATTTGGTAAAAATACTCGTGGGTGAGTTTAAGCGCAAGGCTACCATCTTTTACTTCCAAGCAGATGTTATGCTTTTTACTGTTGATTGCATCAACAAATTTTATATCCCCGATAGAGGGTATACATTTGACCTCGACGAGGCCAGTCTCTCCAACCAAACCGTCTGGAGACGTCGCCAGATATGGGAACTCCATATCCACGAACATCCCTGAGCTCTCAACATGGTTACCAGTTCTCCGTGTATATTCTGTAATGGCAACGGCTTCGTTTTCAATGCCGAATTTTACGTATTTGTTTTTGGACAGATCGTAGGTCTTATACAACATATTCTTTACCATGTTGTGACAGGAGGTGGTATTCTTGCGTTTCATTACCTGTGTACAAAATAATAACATTAAATCGGTACCGATACACGAATAGGTCGTTTCATATCACAAATACTCCCAAGCGCATAGGCACCAACTACGGGGGGGCTTGAGGTCTAGCGCCCCCCCTGACCAATCCCAGGGGGGGCTGAGCCCCCCCTGAGATTTGAAGTTTGTACTTTTTTGTCTGAAGAAAAAGTTCATTTTAATAATAATAAAAATAAATAAAAACGATTTAGTCATCAGGTCATAATTCACTAAATTTAAAATAAATTTTTTGTTATTGTTTTTCTGAATTTAAATTTAAAAAATATTGTGATTTCTAGCTTGAAATATCAGATACTTGCAGTCCAGAACGTTCTCAGGTATCAAAATCCAAAGCAAATTAGGTTCAAGTATTTAAAAAACTGATGTTGAAGGCAAGCATTATCTTGTAGAATCCCAATTACTTACTCCCAACTTCCTAAGCCCCAAAATTAATTACTAAATAATTCTCGTCATCGTTCTAATTTTTGCTGGTGGTTTTTTGGTTTTTGCACTACAAAAACGACAGTATTTCGGTATTGCATTCAGTACGGTATTTTTTTCTGAAACGCTCATAACGCGCTCTAAAGACCTGTTTTTTTTTAATTTTGCCTGCGGCGCTATTATTGGGGGCCTATGCCCCCCAAACCACCCGTGTTTTTTCTCCTCGATAGATAATACGAATTATAATAATATGAATATGAATTATAATAATATTAATATGAATTTTGAAATATGGTAACCCTAGTTTTTATGCGAGTCCTTTCTGAGCCCCCCCTGAAATGTTAACAAGTCGGCGCCTATGCCCAAGCGCCTTCTCCTCACTTACGGGACAGGTACATACTACTGGACTTACTCACACAAACTAATTTTGATGACTTTTTTTGAAACTAAGAATTATTAATAAGCTATTTTACGTAATGTCTTCAATTAATTGATAAAATCTAGCAATACAAGGTTACATACAAACGTTATTGGGGTTTCAATGAACCTATCAACAAAATTGAAAGATTATTTTAAACGTTAAATTTAGAAAGGCCTATTTCCAATATATGCACTAAATTGTTACGTAATAGCAGTTTACCTTGCCGAAATTCGATGATGTTAGTCTGTTTATTCTGGATTCCCTCCAAATCTTGTTCTCATTTTGACCCTGTGAACAATAAAGTAAAAGATTAATTTTCTATTAAAGTGTTATATTATACAACATTTAATTTCAAAATATATTGTAATTTAGATTACCTACCCTCGTTTTGCGTTCGAAATCATCTCGCATTTCTACTGTCAATGCATCATTCCTTAGCTTTATGAGTATCTTTTCTTTTGCAACTTCTAGTTCTGCGTTGGTCTTGTCTTCGGGTACATCAATGGCAGTAGCAAGAAGAAGTCCAGGCGTGTAGTCTTGGTCAGGTCCTGTTGGTTTAGTACCGTGTCTCCTCTTTTTGTGAGGTCCTTCTAGACAGCGCCGAGCTCGTTGAGAGGTTACCCTCTGCCTTCTGATCCATTCTCGTCGTTGCACTAAGCCAGGGCTGTTGCCAGTCATCCTTTTCCAAGGGCTTGTGTGCCAACCTGGCCCACTCATCTGAGCGAGACCAGCTCCTTCACAGCGCATACTGTATGCGCCTTTCTTGGAGTGATCGACTCGCTTTCCACCTGTGAATTTAGCTACCAAACTATTATAGTTCTCTGCTAAATTTGTAGTGAAGTTTTGAACAAGTCGATCCGCATTGCGCACCATTACATCTACCAGCTTGTATATTTCTGCCAGTACATTAGACTCCTCTACGACGGGCACTTCGTTGACTTCCCCTTCATTGGGCTTACAGAAACCAGCCTCTTCGCGGCATCGGCCGTGGTCTCCAAACACGTGTCGAGGACCATTTCGTAGATCTTGACGAAGAGTCTCGACGACACCGTGTTGTCCCGCTTGGAGCTTTTGTAAGTCGAGGGATTCGTGCCGCAAGCAGTTTCCTGACCTTTATGTCGTACTGCATGTTAGACTTGAGCGTATGAAGACGACTTGTGTAGCATTTTACCATGTGATTATCACATTCGACTTTTTCAACATGCCGTCCATATGAGCATTTTTCCTTTATTTTAGCAAAGACGCTAGAGTCTCCATCCCCTAGAAAGAATAAATTATCACATCATTTCTGTGGACCACGATATTTTATTTTGCTGTAAACAATAATAGTAGTAATAATAAATGCTTTGTCAAACAGATTATCTTCATAGGCATAACCAAGTTGCAAACATTATACATACAAAATTAGCCATAAAGTATAAACTTATAAACACAACCACTGCGTATTACAAATACAAGCCTGAAAAGGTATTAGATAGTAAAGACTACAAATTATATTACGACCGGGCAGTTATAACAGACCAAACCATACATCACAATAGACCGGATATTATATTTATTGACAAGAAGAAACAAGAAACGATTTTAATTGATGTTGCTGTCCCTTTATGCCACAATGTAGAGACAACTTGGCGGGAAAACGTAAGATATATGGAGATATATGGAGTTATCTATTGAAATAAAAAGGTTGTGGAAGCAGAATAATGTAACTATTGTACCGTTAGTTATATCAGCAAATGGCATTGTTCCGCGTAAACTCCATGACAGTATTAAACTAATTGGTCTCCAACTGAACATATGCATCGAGATGCAAACGGCAATAATTTTGAACACGTGTAGGATAGTGCGAAAATTTTTGGGAAGAATGACGACTTCAAGAAGTTCTCCATCCTGATGGTGGTTTTCGTGGTTTCCACCATACAAAGAGCGAATGCTGGGATGAGTACAAATCGGCCACGACCGTACATAGCATCCACAGTTTGTTTTGGAAAAAAATAATAATATGGACAATGATATATTTAATTAGTTCTTAGTACATTTTAATAAGGTAAACACATGGAAATACTTGACATTTATGTCTGAAAAACATGTTTACGCCGTTTTTGACCGAGTTCATATGTATTGCAACAATAAAATAATAATAATAATTTCGCTAGACTTACCCACGACATATTTATAGCGAAGGTTGTGTTGCGATTCACTACAATTAAATGCCTCGATAATTACATCTTGTTCCATGGCAGTTGATGTACCTTGATAATTCAAGAAATATCTGTGGCTACGAGGAGCTTCGCCTTTAGGTGTTTTGGAACACACGTAACAGTACTTGTTACGAATGCCCAAAAAAAGTAATTTCTTGGTTTCTATACCAATTACACAGGCCTGAAAAAAAGCATGTATTAGCTAATTTATTGAGGTCATTGCTATAATGAAATACCACATTTCAAATTTTAATTACTAAAAATGGTTTAGAGATTAATTATGAAATTAATTTCCATTGAAATGTTTAATTGATTATTATAAACAAAATATGTATGAAGATGGGTTCAATTGTTTTATATTGTTTTTATTTTTCCTTTACGGGTATAGCCAGCACTTACCACTCCTGATTTAGCATTATAGTCATGTCCAAAGGTTCTCATACACCAAGCACCATCCACGATTACTGTGGTATGTGCAACGCCATCTTGAAATTGTTTTTTTGCAACTGCGATGGCCAATTCTTCAGCACCG
Organism: Isoperla grammatica; assembly: GCA_945910005.1. Lineage (NCBI taxonomy): Eukaryota > Metazoa > Arthropoda > Insecta > Plecoptera > Perlodidae > Isoperla > Isoperla grammatica. Next base: position 16,109,194 of record OX246740.1, read on the forward strand.
TTCTTCGAGATTTTATCCGTCAGATGTTCATGCCAAGTCTACAGAGAGAAAAACAATTGTCTTGTTCAAAAGGATGGTAAGTGTACACGTTGACCACTTACCGTGATGATACGCCACTGATGGTCAGTGTTTAAGAGATGTGGAAAACGTTATTACGTGACGTGTCAAAATAAAAGTAATTTAGTTCTTGATCACGATATTAAACTGAACTTGATTTAATAAAAAATAAGACTACCCTGTGAAACTATTGTTCGGACTATTTTCTTAGCTGTGATTCGTCGCGGAGCGATTACGGAAGATTATTGATGATTACAATTACTAAAAGAAGTATTTGCGTTTGGTACTCAAAAATTATACGTAGGCCTAATTACTTTTTCTCAATTAATTTACAACACTGGTTGACGGTTGTTCACATTGCATATTTTAATATTACATAATAATTAATAATCCACTCACTAGAATATTTTGACATATCTTACCTTTGCTACTCGAGCCTCTGCCTTTTTATAGGATTTATCGGACATCATAGGTATTCCAAGAACTGTCAACATCTCTTGGGCCTGAGAATACCCTATTCCAACAGAAGTTGCTCCCCACACGAGTGCTTCGTTCATATAAGCTGGAGCTTGTCCTGGTCGTGTTGTTGTCACAATAAATGTTTTGTTGCAGTTATCACACTTGAATACCAATTCACTTAGGAGACCGTTCCTCTTTTCTTTGAAAAACTTATAACGTCCGGAAGTACAATTTCTAGGATGCTCTCCTAATCTCAACAAACTTTCGGTAAAGTGCGCGATATCAACAATTCTGTTACCGGCCAACATATTTCCGAGCAAGTCTTTGGGATTAGGTGGTACAGTCTCAGTGACTAGATCAGGGTAGTCGCTGTCACAATCGCTGGAGTCCAATAACGGCGCACTTTCAAGCTTCCACATACTGAAAGGTAAAATAAAATTTGAGTAGAGGCTGTTGATGCAGTTGTTGGAGATAGATAGATAAGTCATTGATGGAGATAGATTGCAATCAATATAAACTCGACTTCTTTAGATGGATGTTCGCCTATATCATGAATAGATACATTCTATTTATTTCGTTATACAACAATAACACGACTTTGACAGCAGACATACCTGTTCAAGGCAGGAGTCGTGGGAATGTCAGGTTCTTTGCCTCTTCTATAGGTTTTACTGACTCGACGAACTTGATATTGGACCCCCGAAGAACTAAAAATATGTAATGGTTTCTGTTAGCGCATTTCCCATAGTAAAATAATTTCCAATTATTCGTAGTAAATTAATACCTTACCTAGCGAGAGAATTATCACTGTCACTGCATTCGTCAGTCATAATAGTATGCGATGAACAAGTGGGAGTCATATTGTTGATCCTGAAAAAGATTTATACGTAAGTTACACTCGTTCCAGAAAAAGTGGTCAGCTTATTAGCTACTCTTGTAAGCTCCTGTTAGCGATACAGCTGGGGGAGGGGGGGGGGGGGGGGGGGGCTCGAGGCCCGTCGCCCCCCCGTACTCGGCGCCTATGGCTATAGCTGCTTTCTGATCGGTTTGTAAGTAGTGCATGGAGATGGTCGATTTTGCACCGAAATGGATTGTCGTGTGAAACACGTGGCAATAATAGGTAACCAACCACATATCCAACTCATTTCTAATGAAAATTGGAGATGGTAAGTTTTGCTTCTGACCCGCTCATAAAGTCACCCTAGACAAGAATGAATGCGACAACAGTGTCATGCCCAGTCAGCAACGAACACAAAAATGTGAACATGTGATTCTTTTGTTTGGTATGTAGAGCCAAACCAAAAATTAGGATATGCCAATTGAGGTACATCGCTTCGCTGTAGGTACCGGTACGCATAACAAAAATAAAACACTTATCATAAATACTTACGATGGTGAAGAATGAAGTATCGATATTCCAGGTTCATCTTCGTTTTCTTCTATCACGTTATCACAAACGACTATATCACTGGTTGCATTGCATTCTAGTTCTCGCTTATCACTGTAAGACTTCCTTTTCATTTTTGCTCGTCTGGATTGTTTGGGTTTCTTAGACGGATGAGGTCGACTTTTCGGCATAGCTGCACTTCAATAATACAAATTAGTTGGTACACAAAAAAAATAGAGTTATCAAATAACAATGCAACCACCTCGCCCGCCTCGCTACAAAGCCGGCCGGTCTGGCTGGCGGCTGGCCCGTTCATTTTCGTTTCGCGGTAGCGCTACTACTTAGTTCACGTTGGCGGCACGGCGCCACCAGTCAAGACTCGAAATCCGTCTCCTGCCCGGCTAGAAGGACGTAATTTCGCTCCTTCGTTTTGCTTATTGCATTCAGCTCGTATTTGATGCATCATAACGTTTGAGGTATCGTTGGATTCAGAAACATTTCGTCCATGCCTTAGTATAGTGTCAATGCAATACTGGCATTTTTGTGGGAGATATGACTAGGGAAATGTCGGGTTCTATTATTGTCATTCAGACGGTCAGGGAAAAAAATCGTGTATGAACAATGAGTGTTATATTTGCAACTGGAATTATTCTAAAGCATGCGGTAAGGTTAAACACACACACACACGAAGTTTGACATTTCTATCAAACACGGTCACTAAATGCAGTAGGAACACAATTTGTTTATATTCAAACACGTTTTTCCTTAATTTACCCTGAAATATTGCTCAGAATTTTTTTTATAATTTTTTTATTCTCTTTAAACACGCTTCTTATGAAACCCATCAAAATAAGAGGTTATTTTTTGCGTCATGAACAGCCTTAATGATGAAACGAGCTTTGTTTATTTGTTTGTTGTCGATTGAGTTAACTTTAGTATTATGAACATAATTTTTTTATATTTTATTCACTTTACTCAGGCTATGCGATGAATGTTGTTTACGTCAGTGACTCTGTGAAACACTTCGTTTTTGTCCTAGAAACGAAATTCAAAAAACCACTTTCATAAAAATTCAAGCTTTTCCTGAATCTGGTGTAATTGGGGTAATTAAGAAGCACCGATAAAAAATGCACTTTTCACTTCTAGTGAGTTGTTGTTTTGATGCACACAATAGAGATCAATTAGTTCGATAATGACTACCGAGCCTCGAGTTGCGGTCGGGCTGGCGCGGTGGTGGGGGAATAGAATTCGAGGGGAAGTCGCATAGCTTGGTCCAGAGAACGGTTGTTACCGAGTTTAGTAGGGCTGTGGATGTTGCTTGGGTCAGTGCAAATTGGAGTAGAGCAGTGGTTCGGGACCGGTGAAAATAGCTGGGACGCAGAAGTAAATAACTCTTGTGGGTCAGATAGACAGCTGGGCAAAACTGATGACTCGAGGGGGGTTGTAGTTGAGGCTGATTCTGTCACACATGTGGTTGTTTTCTGTGATTGTGACAAATGTTTCTCAAAGATTGCCATTTCAAAACAAGATTCTTTTGCAACTTGTTCAGTTGCTGGGCCAACCTTCCTCTCGTAACTCTTCAAGAGAGTCTCAGATATCCCTGGAATGTTGATGGCTGTTAAAAACCTGTTCACTTGTTGTGCTCCGATGCCAGAATCAATCATGCCTGGAAAATGAATAATGAAATGAATTATTACAAAGTAATCTTATGCTCAGTGTTGTCACTGGATTACACCTACAATTGTCACGTTTAGTCCTACTAATGGCCGTCCCTAATTGTGACCTGACATGTTATGCCTAAACATTTTACATACAATAGAAAACAAACTTAGGAACACAGCTACGTAGGCCCCAGCCCGGTTAGGCCTATAGTTGCCGGGCTATAATACTAGACTGACCTACTGAACGTGTCAATAAATTACACCTAGGCCTACCCTAGTTTCACTGTATGACGTAGACATAATATGATGAATGTATGGCCTACTCAGAATTCACAAGCCTATAGGCCTAATTCACCTACTTGAAGACTACGCCTAGAGGCTTTCCTAGAAGCCTCCCAGGCCTAGGCCCTAGGCCTACACTTGCAGTTCTATGAACTACGACATGGCAAGCTGAGGCCCAGGCCTAGGCTCTAGCCTAGGCTACGCCTGTTTGGATTTCTCTTTAGGGCCTAGGCCTACCAAAATAATATAGAACCAGGCCTAGCCTAGGCCCTACTCACAAAACAACAGCGTGCTACATTGGCCTAGGCCACCATCCTACAAGCCTGCTTCCTAACTTTCCTAGGCCCTCACCATTAATCGTAATAAAGTTTGACACTTACCAATTGCTGCTTTGTAGTTGACATCGTACTCGCGTGGTCCACCACTCGCTTTTTCTATTTCACGAGCCCTTGACGTTTCAACTTTGTGAATGTTCAAACAACTGGTACACCGAACATAGAAAAGTGAGGACAAGCCCAATCTTTTCTCAGACAACACATTTCTGAGTGTCAAAGGAATATCACATTGGAAGCACCACAACATTTCAGCTAAAACTTGAACGTCCACTATTCTCCGCCCACTGGTACCATTACATGACGAAACAGCATCGATCCTGGTACGTTTTTTAGTTACATCGGACACGGTAGCCCTTCTAGATAGTTCAGATTTCTTAATAAACTTGCCACGACATCGCACATCATGCCTACTAGTCCTGTCGGCCATGTTTACGTCGTCTTGTTGTTGCCGTCCGGTGCGGTGTTACCGTCGTTTCCTCAGCTAGATTTGCAGACTGACCAACTGTCAATATTAATCTTTACATTATTTTAACTTACGTTTTGTGTTACAAAATCAACGGTTTACTTTAATACTTTTCCCCAAATATATATTAAACACAGTTTTTGCCTGAAATGTAGGCGAAAAACCCGTTTAAATGTACCGATACAAGCGTTGTGTTGAGGAGAAGTTTCGTTTTCCAAGGTTTGTTCAATTAGCAACTAAACGAATATGCCATGTTAATAACTATTTATTACTACAATATATCATTTAAAAATAAACCAGTATATATATTTAAATCAAAAGAACAACAGATTACATTTTGGCGGACATAAAAAGTATCAGGCAGTCACTATTTCATAGGTAGTAGCTAATTTATAAGTACTCTTTTGAGTCTGGAGGTACACTCAATGGATCGACTTTAAAAGATTTGGAAAAACATCCTTTGTCATAACCGCCTTAGTAGCTGCTCGATTCGTCTTCCAAGTCATTAGCACATCAATCAATCAATCAATCAAAATAGCTTTTATTCGTTACTCTGTTTACATTTAATTACAATATCGTATCATAAACAATAGCATAGTACTAGACACAGTCATAGCCAGTATCGTTTCATGGGACCGTATAGTGATACATCCAGTGGTTGGCATAAATGAGTCGAGTTCGGAGGTAGACATTTAAACAAAATATTGTGTCTCACGCAAGCTTCGAGTACCCGTGGACAAAAATGAGAAGACAAATTGTCTCCAATAAGAACTTTGGTTGCACTGTTATCGGGATCTTCTCGTTTAAAGTATGGCACAACAATGTTCACAAACCAGTCTTCAAAACAGTGTAAATCAAACCAACCACTCTTACTGGCATTATACCGAGCTCCTAGGGGACCTGACTCCATCCATGAATCCCACATATGCTTTGCCTTATAAACTACATAGGGTGGAAGAAGGGTTCCAGATGCAGTTCCTGCAAACATTACACTAACTGCAGTCTTAGCGGAAGGCATTACTCGATCAAAATGTTTCTCGCCACGCTTTACTAAGCCCTTCCATTTTCCAGGATCATCGATTAAGTTTGTCTCATCGTAGTTTATTATAAACTTAGGTTCGATGTCTGTTATATCTTGACTAAGACAGTTGAAGTAGGTTTGAATATCCTCAGGGGAAACCTTGGCTCTACGTGGGTTTATGTTATTGCATACACGCCTCGATAAGGTGTTGTTCCGAGCGATGAAAGCATTTGCCCAATCAACGCCAGGCAGGTTTTTTTTAAATCGTGCTTCATTTCTTTTATTTTTATCAAGATAACTCTTGACTAAGAGTCTCAGATCCAGTACATCAACAGGGAAGCCCCATTCTGCAAGACAAATAATGTGCTTGCACAAAGTACTCTCTTCGTCCTCGGACAAGACGGTCTGTCCTCCAGGCTTCTTAAAACTCTTCCCCTTGGAACGCAAGCGTAAAGCTTCACGTGTTACCCCAAACTTGCTGGCAGCTGCTCTTATAGATAAGGGTTGAGGCCCCAAGAGAGCATCGAGGGCATCAAGCATTTGTTGCTCTTCATAGGCTTGGTAGTGCCTAGAGCCGCGCTTCTTTATGTAAACACGGGGCATTCCAGCTGCAATAAATACTTTATTGATGATCTAGTGTCTAATAACTATATGATTACTAACTAACTGGTCATATTCAACCATGTAAATGTGTTTAAATCAGTTGATTAGTAAGTGTAAGTTGCCTGACCATAGACACCCCACAGTTATTTTAGGTTATGTGAGTGACCATAGTCACCCCATGTATGCCAACTTTTTGATTTAACTCACATTGTAGACTTACCTAGATATGTGTTACTAATTTAAATGATTGAACTTAATACATAAATATCAGTGATCAATTTTCACCAATAACATTTGTGGGTTTACTGAAGCAATGTCTAGAAATGTGAAAAGTTTGAGGCACATAAAAACATGTGTTGTAGGGTTTCCCACCAAAAACACTTGCCACAGCCTTCTTGATGCATACTTGCAGAAGAAATCTTGTAAAGTAGGTGCAGAAAACCTTACAGAGCAGTGGAAAAAATATTGGAGGGAGATTCAAATAGCCATTTTACCATGGGACTCATAAATATGCAAGTTGAAGTTTTGTGACCATAGTCACCCCTTGACCAAAGTCACCCCACTTGACGGTATAAAGTCAGCTTATAAAAGATATATTGACACTGTCTTGATAGGGAATCTCCCTGATATTCTTTGTTCATTTTATACAAGGTTTTAAATTTAACTACTAACAATTTTGTTAAATTTACAGTGAAATATTCAATTACAATTTTTTTGAGTGAAAACTAATCACCCAATTAACATTCCCCAACCACATGTTGTTGGTACAGGGGTTGTGTTTACATACAAAAAAAATTAAGTTCATACCTTAAGTTTTGTGGAAGAAGTAGGAAAAATGCTCACTGGAAACTGTTAAAAATTAATACTTGAGTTATTTACATTGCAAGTTTAGGTATTCTAAGAAAGCACCTCTTACCAGTTTAGAAGCCTCCAGCAACATATGAATCGCCTTCCTTCCTCTTCGAGCTCTCTTCCTGTCTGATTTGTGCAAGACGAACAACTCTTCTGTATGCTTGATATTTTTGTTTTTGCCGCTTCGATGTTTGTTGAACTTTACGTAACAAATTACGTTTTGCCAAATTGTACGCAATTGGAGAGGTTTGAACACTGGCAAGTTGGTTTTTAGCTTTCAGGAACTCAAGTGGGCCTGCATTGAATTCCGAGATCACATCTTGCACAGCCAATTCAACTCTACGCCTGGATGCGAACACATGTTTAGGGCATTTGAGCCAAATTCGGCTATGTAGGCTTTCGTTCGCATTTTGCGTCCGTCCATTCAAGCAACGTTCAAGCAACTCGTTACTTGCCAACCTTTGATATATGGGTATTATTTTTAATACCACAGCCTGAGATAGTGGTGTATGGATATTTGTTCCATGGGGCCCTGGAGTTTCATTATTTGCTAATGCTTTTTGGTAAAAGCACCACGATTGTCTACATTTTTGATGTTGAGGTTTTGCGTCTGTAGACATACAATGGTACAGGGTAGCAAAAATTGCCTCTTTCATTTCCATCAAGTTGTGGGAGTTGTTTTTGATAGCATTGTTGTAGTACCTTGTTAGTTTTACAATTGTTGCCTCCTTCAGACTACCATGTGTTACTCCGCCAAGAGTGACGCCCAGTTTACGGTTATCCTTCACTAGGTTGCGTAAACCTGTCCCCAACCGCTTGGCAACATGATTTACACATTCTTCTTTGTGTAAAACAATGTCTGGACCATACACTTGTTCACTTGATAGGAGATTAAAAGTTTTTGAATCACCGTCCGACAATAGTGTAGTGTACGTACCGCATCTTATGGTCAGTGGATCGCGTCCACATGATTTTGGCTGCATACATTTCCATAGCCGGTGATGACCCAGTGTAATTTATTTGGCAGCTAGGCTTATGGCCCTCACTCCATGCAGCAAATTCAGGCGTTTTTTCACCAAAACGTTTCTTAGCACTGGTGCATTGCAAACAAAACTTGGATACAACAAAAAAATCTACAACATATCCGGTAAGCAAATCAATTACGATGCCAAGACCGTATTTTGACGTAAAGCCTCTCTTGTGCCACGATCCATCGTAGCTTACTGCAATGTGTATTATACTGTTGTCATCTAGAGTTGGATCCAGATCTTTATAGGCTTGCCTAACTCTACGCCTTGCCTCTTCTAACATAGCATTGGAAGCAATAGAGCTCAAATTGTGCAATTTCACAGTGTGTTTATAGAATGTACTGCTTGACATACAGTGCGTACCAAGGGACATACACAATTTTTGCAACCCTGCATATCCTTGACCCATTGAGTTGAAGGCACCAACTGTCTTCAAGTTTACATCAAACTCAGACCTGGATGAAGTAGCTAGGTGTAAACTTGGACCTGTACGAGGTGAGCTGTACTTTGAAGCTTGTATCTCCCCACAAGTGCTACATACTACATTCATTTTGTAACACAATCCATTTGATTCAACCAAGTGAATTTTCAGTGTCAGTTTCGTACATACTTTACAGGGAAAATTGCTAAACAACTCACCCAAACATGCAACGTCGGCAAGAATGTATGTAGGAGGGCCCTCTTTATTATCTTCATTCTTTATGTCTTGGGCTTGTTGGATTTGGCAGGCTTGACGAACATTTGTTGTAGTATTTTTAATTGAAAAGTCTTCAACCTCTTGAGCAATAGGCCTATGAACTTCTGGTAGGCCTAGATCTACCGGTAGTACCACAGGATTTTGTGAAGACAAAGTTAGGTTAAGGCTAGTTCACAATCTTTACTAGTACTATGGTTTAATGATTAAGACCAAGACAAACCTTAGTCACAGCTAGGGATGTGGGTTTTCCGGAAAAATTCAATTTGGAAAATTTCCATGGAAAGTTTCCGGAAATTTCCCGGAAATTTTTCCGAAAAATGGAAAATACATTTTTTATGACGTCCTGCATATATCATGCATACTAGCAGGCGTATACACTCCAACACCCACTAGGTACTTTAGGCATGTTTTTTACAAACCCTAATTTGTGAGGTTATGTTCTCCACAGCTGGTCCATGCAATGTGCAGTGTTGCCACTTGCCAACATAGGAAAATGCAAACTTCACAAAAATTACTTTCAACAATAAAAAAAAAACAATTATCCTAGAACTCATCGTTTTTACTGACCAATAATAATTGAGAAAAAAAAATTGGATTATACTAATATTTTAGAAGTTGGAAATTTTCCGGAAAAATTGGTCGGAAATTTTCCATGGAAATTTTCCAAATTGGAAAATTTTCCATTGGAAATTTTCCGACCCACATCCCTAGTCACAGCCAATCAGAGCACAGTATTCTCCCTCCCAGCCAATGAAAGAAGCCTGTGGCTTAGTCTTAATCATTAAACCTTAGTACTAGTAAAGATTGTGAATGCACCTTTAGGTTCAGGTCCATCATCAGAAATGTCATCACTTGGCGTAGGCCTAGGCATGGTAAACCTTTTCATGGAATTATCACGATTTCGTACCTGAACAGACTTTTTTCTAGGCATGGTGGTCCGTCGTAGAAAACAAATATGATATACAAATAGATAATATAAGCTCAACACTGTCACTGTATGAAATCTCACTGAAACAAACTTACAAGAAAGTTTCCCACTGCCTCTGACACAAACAACAATCAGCTGAGGAATGAATCAAATTTATGCCCGGTATTTCAATGTCCAGTTAAAATATACTCTTCAGTTAAATTGTTTTCACCATGACAACGGCTAATAGAAATAAACCAAACTGGGCTTACCTGACAGTTAAATTTACTTGACACTTAACTGGACATTGAAATACCGGCCCTTAGTGGTGTAAAAAAACTACTGCTGCAACCTAGGTGGGAAAATACTAACTAAATAGAGAAGCCTCTGTGGCTCAACCGGCTGAAGTATTGGCGCACTATTTGATTTGGTTATTATATCATTCCTGACGCATGGCGTATGGGAAAACAGTGAAAATTGTTGTTGGATTGTGTGTGAAACCATGCAGGGCATCACAAAAATGATTGTTTTCACTATTTGTAATAATAATACAGACCTAACCTATATACAAATTGAAATACAAGTGAGGGAAGAATATTATAAAAAAAAAAAAAAAACAGTTTTGCGAAGATTTTGACCGTTTTTCGTTTTTCAATTTACCCACAGTACTACTACTAGTGAAGGTTGAAGTTGAAAATGTTTACAATCAGTCAAACAGGCTTACCTACAACTAACAAGTATGAGTGGCTATAGGGCATAACAACATACACTTTCATACATCCAGTGACGAATCATAATGTACAAAAAGTAAAAACTACTTAGGCTATGTCTATCTTACATAAAAATTCAACCCCCGTCTGGGCCCGGGGAAGAATAGGCCCAGAGTGACTCTGCTAGTCGTAAGAGGCGACAAAAGGAGACCCGTCTCGGCCCGGGGTAGAATAGGCCCAGAGTGACTCTGCTAGTCGTAAGAGGCGACAAAAGGAGACCCTGCCACTCCCCCCCACTGTCCCACTGAAGATTTCTCCTCCCACATGGCCCTGCCCCTCCCTTGCTGGACTCCCGTATGACGACCCACGCGACGTACAATGGACCTGATTCGGATGTGGCTTGATTCTTCATCATCATCTTTCTCATCTTCATAATCACCCGCTCATCGTCTCGATTGGCCATAGTTGCGAAAATATGAGACGTTAAGCCCCATTAATCAATCAATCAATCATAAAAATTCAAAATAAAATTCAAAAGAATATTTTTCTGAAACATAGTACCGACAAAATGTGAGGTGGCTATATTATAGTTAAGTTTTGTTCGGTCACAAATATACTCATTTAACCCGAGAGTAGTCGCGCTCGTGTTTGTAACATGAGTAGTCGCGCTCGTGTTTGTAACATTAGTAGTCGCGCGCGGTCCTTTAGACCACATCATCTATATGGGCAAATATCTTATGTGTGATGTTTTGATTTTGAATATATGGTAATTTATCATTTATGTGATAGCATACAAGGTAATAATCAGTGTAATTTTAATTTGTCATGTTTATTTATATTTATCTCAAAATAAAGTTAAGGGAACACAGATAACATTATTTTTACTTGTTATTGAAATCAGTTTACATGTTTTGATTTTCTTTGATTGCGATGTTGATTACGCTTGATTTTCTTTATGATGATTCACTCACTATCATCGGTTTCTACATTTTCATTTGAAGCACAGTTGATACAGGTAGTAACTGTGTGCTCCCTGCAAATGAAGTGGGAGCACTGGGCACACACGGTAATTGTTTTTCTGTTTTTCTTGGAAGAACAGAATGCGCATCGTCCTTTTACTCCAGGTTGCTGGGGTGGCACTTGTGGTTCTTCCGCTCCAGTTATTTCACGGATCCTCAGTCTAACTTGACGCGGAAGATAATCAGACGTGGCCCGAAGATTTATATAATCTTTTGTCAAATCTTTGGCAAGTGTTTTTAGATAATCACGCCTTACCATGCATGTTTTAGACTATTAGCATGCATGATTATCTGGCTGTTGATACCAGCAATATTCATTAGTGCAAAGAATATGGTGAGTGGACATCTTGCACTTTTTCGTGCCACAGAATATAAACCTTTCATTTCATCTACTTTATCCACTCCACCCTTCGTTTTATTGTAAAAGGTAATGATTTCTGGTTTATTCTTGTTACCAGTGTCGGGATCAATGTCACCATCATGGTGCATTGTAGACAACAATGAAACAACCTTTCCTTTCTTGGGTATATAAGATACCAGTGTTGCATCAGGTTGGAAACCAAAGAGGCTGCTATATTGGGCTCTATTTTTCGTACAAACAAATTGCAGTGGAATCTCTCTCTTTTATTTTTTCTTATTGTACCAACGACAGTAAGTTTATCATTAGCCAGCAGGTCTGTAGCAAGAGGCATAGAAGTAGACCAATTATTTTTACAGATAGAAATATGAAATAACATGACATCCATGCACCCAAGCCAAGATTTAAACCTGGAATGGAGGAAGATTGGTTTACTTAGCCAATGCCTAATTGCAATCGGTCACAGCCACATGCTGGCTAACCTTGTTATAATTTACATGTATGCATTTATGTACAGTAGATGTAGACCAACAGACTTGGTGACAATATCAGGGTTTCAGAATCTTGTTTTTTTTGCTTGAGCTGGAAGCTTAGGTAGACCACTATGGCCAGGCTTATTCATGGAGTCCCAACCTCCCTCAGAGATAGCCTCGAGGTGCGATGTTAACAATGAGAACATAGCTAAAACAAGTGATTACATGATTTTAAACACTTAATGATGAATAGGTGTGAAGATGTATGGATTTGTTGTCTTCCGGGATATTCCGCTGTTTGAGTGACTATGCTGGTGCAGACCGAAGGCTGTCACTCATTGCTCGACGTTTCGCCAGTCAACGTTAGGCTCTTGAATGAGAAGGACGTGACTCGTGAACATGCCAGATGCAATTCTGGCGAAACGTCGAGCAATGGGTGACAGACTTCGGTCTGCACCAGCATACTCACACAAGCGGCGGAATATCCCAGAAGACGACAAATCTATAATATACGTCCGCAAAAACATAACAATCAATGTAATACATATTATATATTTAAATAAATAAATGAAATAAATTACATGGTTAAAACAATTTTTAGGCAGGGAGGTATTCCTGTAGTGAATAAAAACTCAACCCAAGTGGTACCTAAAGGTTTCTGTTTGAACCGACATGTTTATAAGTGAAGTATAGACTGAACCCGGTGAGTTCGAACCAAGTAGACCTGACTCGGTTCGCGTGATAAACATACTGTGTAACACTAATTTGTCTGTGTAACACTAATGTCATGTGTTTATTTTCAGGTTTTATTATATTTTACACTAGTGGAATACCTGTATTCTGTTGTAATAGGAATGAAAATTCCAAATTGGCTTAAAACTAGTGTCTATAGTACCCAGCACTACAATTAACGTTGGGGTGAGTGCACCAGTAATGGGCATGTTTTGCACATGCAGTTAGTTAAATACTCTTCTTTCAATGACATTTAGATACAAACAAACTTAAATTATAGCATGTTATCAGAAATGTTCCCTCTTTCTAATGATATATTCAAAAATAAGAACAAACATTGCATTTGGCTACATTTTATTTTCAAAGTCATAAAATGGTATTTCACTAGTTATGGGCACAAAATTTCAGTAATGGGCATGGTAAATTTCAGTAATGGGCATACTATGAAATAAATGTTTAGACGCACTTATAAGCTTACCCAAACTGCCACAGGATAAAGTCATGTAGGTCTAAATGTACCTAATGAGTTCATATGGTTAAAAGATATATTTTAAAGTCTATACAGTAATAAAAAAAACTTATTATAAATTGCTAAGCAAGCAATTACTATTTAACATGTTAGCCTAGTCAGTTACATCAACTGCTTTATTAAATACTAGGGCTGCCCAACGATAAAAAAAATCATATCGATATCGCGGATGTAATCATCGATATCGTATCGCGATATCGAATTTTTTAAACTCGGTATCGATATCGCCGATATCGGAATTTTATCGTTTTTTTTTTTCAAACCAGCCAGAGGCCATTCATTATAACCAATTTAATGTGAATAATCAAACGTAGAAATGTTTTACTATGTGTGTCAATTTGTGTGTTATATTATTAAAAATGTATCCACAAAACAGCGATGTTGAGATTGGCGTGACGTGACGTGAGTGTGACAGACTGACAGAACGAGCGCGGGCGCAAGAGACTCCCGGCCGGTGGGCGATGAGGCATCAACCGCCGGCCGGGCCACTTGCTTCCCATACAGCCAGCGCCCGCGGCTCACGGCTCACGTTACACTAGATAATGTTTCGACAACCCGGCTTGCGGGTCAAACTTCAAAGTGAAACAGCGACAAACCAGCTGCATACAATTGATAGTCAAGTGCAGCATTGTTCACAAAAAATAAATTAGCTACAAATTCAAATACAATGCATTTGTTTATTTAGGATTGACTGACTGACTAGTGACAATATATAGGCCAGCACAAGATAAGATAGCACAAACGACGCCTTACATCTTGGCCCGTATCAGAAGACAGATGCTTTTAAACAAAACATTTAGGCCTGTGGCACTTTATTGTTTAGCTGATCCTGTAAAAACAGCATATCGTTGATTGTGTCACCAGCCAAACTTGCCCTTATGTCACTGACGAGCAACCCCGCCTTACTAAATAAGCGCTCGCACGGAACACTTGTTGCGACAACGCTTAGATATTTCCGCGCGATCACAGATAAATTCGGAAATTCAGTGGCGTGTATTTTCCACCAGTCTAGTGCACTACGGTCTGTTTTCGACATATCACGGTACCGCTTGATCTCGTTGGCAGCTTCAGTGTGGGGTAACACGACACCGTCGTCTTCATCGTCGGATGAGTCTTGAAGCAAACGGCGGACCTTTGTGGGCGGTAGAGTAGGATCATCTACCACTTCTGCGTTGTTTTCTTCTCGTTTAGAAAGAATTTCATTCTTAACTTCACTTTGAAGTTCTTGCCACAACGTGATTCGTGCCTGATCATCGAGGAACTTAAGGGCCTTGTAGTTTGGTGACAATGCAGTGACTTTTGGGATAATTTCCCCCAAATCTCTTGCCTGAAGATCGACCCTAATAGCATTTTTCAAATTTTTGATAAGTTTTGAATCTTCAGGGTTCGGTTCCATTTCTTTTATTAAATTTCTGTATATTATGGGGACTGCTGATGCAGTCTCATACTTTTGACCACCGAGATATACAGTCGCCTCCTTGAAGGGCTGTAAGACGTTACAGATATCGATCATGTTGCCATTCTCTATTGACGTGATGACCAGGAAATCTACTTTAGGGTCTGCCATCAGATGGGTGTTGATTGGAACGCGGTTAGCAATCACAGAGTGCAACATGTCGTGCGTAGAGTTCCACCGCGTGGAAACATCCTGCACCAGTTTGTTATGGTTTGTATCCTCTGCATCAGCCGCATTTTGGTGCATCTCCAAAGCCTTTGCCGCGACAGAGCTCATGTTGAAATGGGTAACAATTCTCCTAATTTTACTTATTAGCTCCATTACCTTGAAGATTTTCAGCCCTTTACCCACGGCCAGTTGGATCGTATGGGCTGCACACCGCACGAGTCCACCAGGTTTATCATTTATAGCCTTGATCATGTTTGCAGCGTTATCGCTGACAAACGCTACAATCTTGTCTTTTAAACCCCACCGGTCTTCCATATCATTCATGTTTGTCACAACATTGACGGACGTGTGTGACACTGGTACTAAGAAAACTTCGAGAACCCGTGACTGTAGGTTCCAATCATTGTCCACGAAGTGACATGTTATGCCTAGAAAACTTTCGTTGGCCACAGACGTCCAGAAGTCTAAAGTAATGCACACGAATGTTTGTTTCCTTAACTCAAGGCGCAAATTTTCCCGACTATCTGTAGCCATTGAAGAAATGCGGCGAGATATTGTTGATCGTCCGATCAGTGTGTACTCGGGGATCATTTGCTTGACCATGGCCTTGAACCCGGCACCTTCTACTATATTTATTGGCCGTAGGTCTCGTACTACCATCTCTACTACCGCGTTCGTAATTTCACGCGCCCTTTTACTATTGACTTGTAGCTTTGGAGCAGCCGTGAAATGCCGTGCAAAGGAGTCAACAGCACGTTGTTGTGTCAACACTTTCGCGCACTTAGCTGCATGTACTGATAAATTGGATGTGTTCCCGGAGTATCCAATTTTAGTTTTGCAGAGAGTGCACACCACATGCTTCTTGTCAGTTATAACACCTTTCTCGTCGGCTTCGAATGCAAAATGTTTCCATATCTCGCTGCGCGCACTTGGGTTTGGAATCAACGTTGTCTCCATCGTTATTTAAATAGAACTGAAAACTATACACACACTTGTATCAAAAGACCCGTGTCACAGAAAACTACAAACAAAACAAACAATGCAACCATTCAAGACGAGCTCCCTGTTAATACATCATTGAGCATTGACGACTGAGTGTTCATAAAACAAACTGACCGACCGCGATTGCGAGAGATCCAAAGCATTGTGCCAGTGAGCGAGAAGGGTTGTGTATGTGTGGGGGGGGGAGGGGGGTTCTGGCGGACGGCGGGTGGCGCGCAAACACAAAGGAGAGACCGAGCGACGAAAGGCGAGTATGTACAAAGTACAAACGCAAATATTGCAGTGTAAGTATCACAAAGATGCAGAACCACAACACCGCCAAACTTTTTTTTTTTTTTTTTACGATAGTTTGACACTTGATCGATATCGCGAAAATGTACGATATGTTAATTCTATATCGATATCGAATTATTTTTCTATTATCGATATCGTATCGAATTATCGATATCGTTGGGCAGCCCTATTAAATACATATTTAACACGGCTTCCACACTGTTGAAGCTTTGGTTCGTCTAATATGGAAACAACTTGAGTGTGGTGAATGGTGCTGATGTCGTCTTCATTGGGAAGAAACACAGTTTTGGATCCATCCATGGGCTTCATCGCCATTACTACCGCTTCGGAGTCATTCGCCACTGACTGTACAATACATACGCTCCTATGTAGTGTTTTCCCCTCAAACGATGCCAACACATACATCCCATCTTCAATCGTGCTTTCATTTGTATTAGGCGTATGTTTCTCCACAGTAGACCTAGGCCTAGCGCGGTTGCAGATGCCTTCAAATCCTTCGCTTAGATCATCGTCGGAGCACCCGCTCTCAACCCACTCTTCCAATTCAGACTCAGAATCCGACGGTAACTGGAGCAACCGAGTTTGACTACTTTTCTTCTTTTTTTTGGTAAGACATTTTTTCTTGTTCAGTGAAGGCTCACCAACCAATGGAGCTTCGACCAATGCAGGGGTTGACTTCTTCTGTTATAAAAACAATCCAAACATTAGAAATAGACAATATCCTAGGTCTACAACAACAAGCAACATCAATTTAAAAATAGCATACAGGCTTACTAACCTTTCCTTTCTTTCCTGCTTCTTTCTGGACATAGTATTCTCGCCATTTGGCTGAGGAGACTACAGCGGGGAAGACCTCCCTCCTTCTTTTACCCAATAGGGATTTTTCCGGTGTTTTGGGCCATGCCAAACACTTTTTAAATGGGCTCGAAACATGTTGCAATTGGTTCTTCGATGTACGTTGTTGGAATGTAAGGTTTACATTACCCTTGGATGATGGACCAGGGTCTGAATGACAATGTACCACAGTCACCGGCACCCCCTTTGGTGTCTGTGTAAGCTCCTTTCCTGGCACTACCTATGAATAAGAAAATAAAATGTAAAATCAATTGTTAAAACATAAGGCTAATATCGGTACTTTGCTACCATCAATAATTCTGCAATTATACTATTTATTCCAAGAACTCACTATAGGAGACTTCTGTGCAACAGGCTCATCTTCCAAGTTTTCTTGCTCTGGCTCAATCAGATTTACGGTGGATTCAATCTTTATCGCTTTCCACAAATTAAATAGTTCGAGAGCCTCGACTGGACCTTTCCATTCGTTTCCTTCTACGTATGTTTTAAAGAACTGACCCATGCAATCTGGGCCAATTTTTTCTTCCAAATATGGCAGGCAGTTATGAGCATTCACTGAAAAGTCAGACTTGGTTTTTCCAACATTCACGTCAACAGGTTTTAATGGATTCGCAACATTTCGGTTCTTCATACATTTGGTGTAATCTACACCATTTTTGTCAAATGGGTACAGACCACATGCCCTAAATCCATTCTTGATGCAGTCAGGGGTAACCTTTTCACTAAACGTTTTGGAAATAAGCTTACCAAACGTAGCCTTTGTCAGTTCTTGTGTGAAATTTTCAAACTTCCATTGACAAACAATGGCTTTCCAGCCAGTTTTAAGGGGTTTGAAAACACTGACATCAGCAGGCTGAAGAATGTGTGTGCTGTTGGGGTGTAGAGCTACCAGCACTATGCCGTTCTCATCACATAGTTGACTCACTTGTTTAGAAAGATGTGATCGGTGGCCATCACCAAATAGAACCACAGGCGCGATCCATACCTTCTTTGGCCAAGTATGGAATGAAGTGATTTGCAATGTATTCATAAAATACTTCGGAATTCATCCACCCAGAGTCCGATTTACCGACTCCCCACGTACTGGGCACCGACCGTACAATTGCTTCCGGTATTTTTTTGTACGGGTAAATTACCATTGGAGGCACACATTTTCCATCGGCAGAAAACATTCCCATTACTGTAATCTGCGCCTTTTCATCATTGGAGGTTTCCTTATAAAAGTCTTCACCATTCCTCTGAACACAACCGATTACTTTATCTGTCTTAGGACACATCATAAATCCAGATTCATCTGCATTGAATATCCTTGCTGGGTCCTGCATGATGTGTAGATGACCTTCCTTTTCCAGATAATTGGTGACTTCACCAAACCAGCGTTCAATTCCCTCTTTCGAGACACTAGCTCTCGCCTTAGTTATACTCTCTGCATGCATTTCCTTAAGACTGGGATGACGTTTTAAGAAATTGGTAAACCAAGTCCTTCCGGGTTTACCGTCCTTGAAAGGATTGTCGTCGTGTTTTGTTTCCAAAATTATATTTTTAACCGTATTTATCAGATTACGGCGATGGACTGGGAACCCTTTCCGTGCCATGCCAATGAGCCATTCCTCCAATAACGCTTCCTCCTCTGTAGATAGAATTGTAGTTGGACCCATCTTTCTTGGAGTAAGATTTCCTTTTAGTTTTCTTTGCAGTGTTGCTCTAGGCACTGCAAATGTTTTGCTTGCCTGTTTTTGGCTCATGCCATCCTCCAAAACTGCTTTGACAGTCAGCAACCACAGATTCTTCATTATATTTAAAAAACTCCCTTGGCTTTTTCTTTTGCTTCTTAGGCCCACTTGGCATGGTTGGAATATGGATTGACCTAGCTTAGCCCTAGAATATAAAGACAATACATTTACTAATCTGAACATTAGGCCTACAAATATTGTTGTGCCTAATAGCTAGCCTGCCTACTGTAGTAGCCCTATTAAAAATGCTATTCCAATGCAGTGCCCATTACTGAAAATGGTGTTTCTTTAATGGGCATATCCTATGCCCATCTCTGATTTTTTGACACATTGCTGTTTCAGAGATGGGCACCCCCCTTTTAACCTCTCATTTTTAAAATGTCAGATAATATACATTATTGATAGCAACTCTTATTTAATTTCAATAACTGCCATATAAAAAAACATGGTGTACTTACCTATGATTCCTTAGAAAGAGATGGATCCACAAATATCTGCAGCAACTTAAATTAGACTTCCACAGAGCACATCCATCAACAACAAATGGAAAAATTTCCAATGTCATCAACATAACAAAAACCAATACTTTTAACCATCTTAGTTCCATAAAACAGACACTAGGTGGCAGACCAGTTCACTCTGCTATCCATTTAAACACAAGGAAGCCTAGATATTCCCTATAATTCATGAGAAGGTGCCCATTACTGATGCAGTGCCCATTACATTTACATTACATTTTAATATTCATAACTAGAGATCTTCGAAGTAGAAAATTAAGTAGGTACGCATTGTCAGACTCGGCTATTTTGTCACTATTAATAGTCTCCAACGGTATATTACCAACGTCCCATTTCTCAATGTCTTGCTTGAATTGATGGAAAAATAATAGTAATAAACTTACATATATTTAGTTGACACAACTTTCCACAGGGCTCAGTCTTCTTACGGGCCAACTCCTCCGTTACTGCTGCCAATTTGGTTTCAAGCTGTACAATCTGCTGCCTTAAAGATGCTTCTATCGAGTTCTCAGGGACTACCTCTAAGTGATTTTGTTGTGGTGTGCAAGATATAGGTAATAACTGGGAGAATGTAGGTGTGTTGTTATCTGAGGTTGGGAAATATTGTGCTCGATGGTTGTCATAGAGTTGCGTAATTGTGTTCGCAACACTAGGTTGAAACATAGAGTAATGCGATTGGGATTGGGACAGACATTCTGAATAGGTGCGGCGGCGTTTAGAAGGTGGAGTATTAGGAAAAAGCGATTCATTCTTATCAGTGGGTGCAATTGAGTTAGCCAGCAGACGTGCCGTCTCAAGTTCTGACTGTTCACATTCTGTGTGATCGTGTTGTATCGTGTTGCATCGTATTAGCAAATTTGATTGGTCTGGAACATAAAGTGTTCATTAATCAAAATGGTTGCTACTTCACAACAAATTGGTAGGCACAAAGGTATTTAAGTAAATAATTAGCCTATACAATCTCAATTGATCTCAATTTATGAATAAAAATTGTAGGCTTGTAGAGCATGGCTTTATTTTGAAATGATGAATGACATCACCACAACTTACCATTGGTGCCGATTCCACCTTTTTTTTGGGCCTAGGTTCTGAGGTCTCGAAGTCTCTGGGGTGTTGACTAGGCTCACCGTAGGATTCAGAGAGAGTCTGGAGATATTCTTTTAGTAATGTTGACATTGCTAAAACAATAGAAGTTTAAGCTTTGATTTTACACATTTTAATTAAATATGTACGTATCTATTCATGTAGGCCTAATGGAATTGGAAAACGCCATGTTATAAGGTTACGTTATGAATTATATTATGTTAAATTTGTACTTACATAAATTGAGTGAACACAATTTACTGCATGGACTATTGGCCCTTTGAGCCAACTCTGCTTCCAGCAGGCTAACTCATGCTCGCAGATTCCCATTCTCATTCAAAGCTTCCTCTAATCTCCAGTCCTGAGTCCTAGCCAGTGGATCAGATGCATAATCAATTGGTGCAGTTTGACATGGGGGTGTGGATGAGGATAGGTCAATAACAGTCTCACCACTACATATGTAGTGGTGAGACTGATATGACGGTGAGTGTGTGATGGAAAAGTCGGGTATTGGTAGACGTGTGTGTTGAGGTTGAGGAACAATTGGATGATGGTTGGCTATCGGGCTTAGTTGGGTGCTTGTGAACCCACCGGGCTGGAACATGGAGTAGGATTGCGACGGCATTTCAAGGTCATCGGGCGAGATAACATTTGCCAGGAGCCGTGAAGTTTGTATTTCCGAACCTTGGTTTTCGATATTTGGTTTGGCTGCAATCGACGAACAGGAACCTGGAAAAATAATGTAGTAGGCTATTATTTTATTTGAAATAAAAATAGAAATTGTATGAAACACCACTAGAAGTGACTGTGCTGTTGGCTATTAATTTTACTTTTTGAATAGGCATACCTATTGCTTTGAGAAGAGATTTTAAAATACTAGATGTGACGAAGTAGTTTTCTTGTTGTGTTTGTTGTAACAAATTCCAAAGAGAGCCGAGTTAAATCTACATTACATGAAATATGATTGAAAAACAGGAATCTCCATTGTAGGATAACACAGTAGGCTAGATGCCAGTGGAACTTACCACTTATGTTAGGCAGTTTTGAATTTGCCTCCTCAAGACAATCCAGGGTTTCCTGCTTTCTCTGTAATTGGTTCCGTTTCTCGGCGTTTAACTCATTTCTCGCATTTGACTGTGCCTTCCTTGGGTTGGGGACAAAGAATTCAAGTCAAATCCGTCAAGACCACATGGTTTCTTCGTCACCCGGGTTGACTTCGTCCTTGTCCGGATCGTTGGTTTTGTAAATAAGTCATTATTGGGTTATTATGTTACCGAAATTTATATTTCACGAAATATTTCATGAATTATTTCAAGATAAATAATTTCATGACATTTTGAAACACTAATTCTATGCAGTCCAAGTACTGAGAGTATTGACTGATTATTACTTATTATAAGCCCATGTAGTGATTGATTAGGCGTAAGTATTTGCGCCTCCACGTGATAATGTCTTCGCGCTCAATTAACGCCGATTTACGCGATCGCTTTAAATAAACGAACCCCATTTTTCGTAACGTGCGGAATAACATGGAACCGGGCAGATCTGGGTCAGCAAGTATGTCTCTCAGAATCAGTTTCAACGTCGGGACCTCGTTTCTTCTGAAATAGGCATGAACAAGACGACGAATGGCGTTTTTGGAAAATTCATCACACTTTTCCTCGGTTTTCGGCTTGCCTTTAGCATTTGGGCAAACTCTAGATGGCGTTTTCACTTCCCCGGTTAATTTTAACTCCTTCCTTGTTTTATACATGGTGTCTTTTCCAACACCACACACTGTTCCTGTCAGTCGTATCACTTTTTCAATGCTGTTCTCTGGATGCATTTTGGAAAGTTTGGAAAATACATTTAACACTGTCTGCTTAACACCACTTGTCGGCAGTTTTCCTTTCGCGTGTTTTTTATACATGTTATTCACAGTAGTAACTACTAAATATCAGGAACAACTCAAATCTATGAGATATTTACAATAAACACTACGAGAAGGGATGACGTCTATAGCATCTTGAAATAACTTTCCGTCAACAATAAATAATATGAACAAAAGGCACAATCACGAAATGAGTTACTTGAAAAAAGTTTTGATAGGATAATGCACACAACGTCAAAACAGATAGTTATGATAATTAAAAAATTATATGATAATAGAAAATAAGTACAACACTGCACTCACGGTGAAACGAATTTCAAACAACACAAAGAGGAACACACACTAAATAAACGGTACAATGTTCACAAAAACTGATCAGTGATCACTGATCAGTAATACATAATATACAATTAAAATATTGTCTTCATAGAGATTGTTTTTAGTATTATAAACGAAAATGTCGCACAGAAAACAGTAAATGTCCTGTTGGCTGAATAGAAACGTGCTACCGTGTTTCTCTCTTAGCCACCCTGTTTGCTTACAATGAGGCAGACAACTGACCGGGTTGGTGGCGACAAGCAGTAACTCATTCCTTCCAATCGTCAACCGCTAGTGACGTTCTGACATCTCTCGTGACAACTCAATGGCTTTGAGAGCGCTTTTTACCGCTCTGCTTTCCAAGTGGGAAATAGTTTAGTTATTAGATTTGTGTTGATATAGCGGATTTGAACGCATCCAGCTTTATTTGCAGAATATCCAAATCGGCACATTTTGTAACTAAACTATTGTAAGTTGATTGAAGTCGGTTTATAGGAGAGAACTTGCAGAGATCGATGCGACAACGTTGAATGCTAAACGTTGGCGGATTTCTCGTGTTTCTTGAGGGGATGTGAAAGTTAACAGATTCGAGTAATTTTGAGTCAATGTGGCCGTAAATGATTTTGTGAAGAAAAGTTACATCTGTTGTTTTACGGCGGCTTTCTAAAGTTTGTAAATGAAAATGGTCGCAAAGTGCTGAATACTGGGAACGGTGATGCCTTTTTTATTTTTGTAACAAAGGAAACGCACAAACTTGCTTTGGTTACGCTCCACTTGTTTTATTTTAGTTGCCTGATGTGGATTCCATACGACACTCGCGTAATCTACGAGGGGGCAGATCAAGGCCACGTAGAGCTTCCTTGTCGTGTTGGATGGCCGTAGAGCAGTGTCGTTTTAGAAAACCGAGAAGTCGGAGGGCTTTGGCGGTAACTGTGCTGAGGTGATTACTGAATGTTAGGTCACTGGACATATGAACACCCAGGTCTCGGATAGTAGTGACTTTCATAAGCGCTTCACCGTCCAGTTCGTATGAATGTTGTATGACGTGCTTTTTCTGGTTGGTAAAGGTGATGGTGTTGCATTTTGCCGCGTTGAGATTGAGTTTCCAGGTCTTGCACCAAGCGACTAAGTTATTGAGTTCAGATTGGAGAACAATGAAATCACCAGCTGTGTTGACATGCCTGTAGATCTTTAGGTCGTCTGCGCCCAGTATACACTTGCTTGATGCAAATCATGAAGGACCCAGAATTGACCCCTGGGGGACCCCAGATGTAACTGTCACCGATTTTGAGTGGACGTCGTCTATGACAACACTTTGCGTTCTCCCACTGATGTTTGACAACAATGCGAGAACTTGCCTTTGGATACCGTACCCTCTAAGCTTATGAAGAAGTAGGGCATGGTCAACGCTGTTAAAAGCCTTGCTGAAATCCGTATAGATTACATCTACTTGGCTCCTATTGTTTACGTGGTAGGCAATATCGCTGGTGAATTGTGCGAGGGTTGTAACAGTGGAACGATTTTTTTACAAATCCATGCTGTTTGTCTGCTATATATTTATTTAGGTGATGGTAGAGTCTGTTGTGGATAATTCTTTCAAAGACTAGACAGTAGTGAAATGGGCCTGTAGTTACTGACCTTGTGTTTATTGCCTTTCATGTGAATTGGCGATACTATTGCATGCTACCATTTGCTTGGATAGACTCCACTGTTTAAACACTTATTGAACACTATTTACTGAACCTTCACTCAATATGGACAAGGACTAGGTAGCCTAAGCCAAAGCTAGTTTAATAGGGCCTATGTAGACACAACAGAGTAATTATGAGTAGTAGGTCTCTAGGTCCTAGGCTTGGCCCATGTGCCTAGCCTAGGCTAAATTCATGTCATTTATCTAGAACAATCCTAAACCTATATTTTTATATATCCTACGGTATGATTAGTTAAAATGCATATATCTTACCTTGAATAAATGCTATGAAGCTTGAGCAAATAAAGCTTATTTGTAGGATTGGATAAAAATATCTTCAAATGGAAGACAGTTCCATAAAAGACCTAGCACAAGCCCTCCAAAAAAATTGCCTTCTTCTCCTTCCATGTGGCTAAATCACATTCACAGACCTCCAAAAAATGCTTTCTTTTTCTTCTTCTTTCTGTGCCTTGACAGTGTTGCCAACATTATCAATTTATATGGCCACACTTTCCCTTTTTACTTCTTTTCATTGGGGAAGTGTGGCCACCCCATGAAACAATAAAGCAACAATTCTAACACAATTCTTGAACTTGATATCAATTTGTCAGAATATCTAATGTCATGTATCGTACTTGGGAAGTTGAGGCGGAGGTATTGTAATAATCACACCAGACACAATATGTTCGGAAGGTTCATTTACTTAGTAAAAAAACTGGATAACATGATACCGAACCTACTGCCACAAGACCCTGCCAGAAACTGTCCGGAAACGGAACAAGACACAGCCCACTCTGTGTTCATCCACAACCCCCTTGTGGTAGCCTTTGAACTTTTACTCAGGACAGGGTGGGAGATTTGAACTTGTCAAATATATCACAATTCTCCCCCTCAAGAATAATGTAACCCATGATACACATGTAGCTGTAAAAAAGTACACGTGTAAAACACCAATAGTTATCTAAACTATAAAAACATCATGTATGAAACAGGTGTGAAGCACAAAAGTAATCTAGTCTACAAAACTATCACATGAAACAGCCCTAGCACTGATAATCTTTTAAATATGAGGGTGGTCTCTTTACTCTGGATGAGAGGCGACTGGTTATGGGTGAATCTGAACTGGTTACTGGTGACATCTCCGCCGGAGCCGCGGAGTTGATTGTAGGTGAATCTGGCGAATCGCTTTCCGGCTCTGGTCCTGCAGCGTTGACTTCAGCAGTTGTTCCAACCGGACCTGTAGACGCAGCTTTCGTTTCTGATTGTTGGTGGAGCACTTGGTCCAGGTATGCTCAGCAATCCTCGATAGTGAAGTTTCTTGGCCCATGTACCTCAGCAACTGTTCCAGGTAACCGCTTCGGCCCAGGGCCATAGTTGCCGTATAATACGGCCTCTTCTTCGGCAAACTGGCGGCTCGGCAAGTCTTCCTGTTGTGCTTAAACAGCCGCACTCTCCCTCCCTGTAGATTGGTACCGGCAGTTGTTGGGGTGCAATTTATCCAACATCGTATGGATCTTCTGGCCCATCAGCAGTTCAAATGGTATTACGCCACGTAATGCCAACAGAATGTTACCTAACTCCAACCGCCACTTATCCGCTGTGAACTTTCGTAGATGTTGTTTGACAGTTTGCACGTAGCGTTCTGCCAGGCCATTTGAAGCAGGTGAATACGGAGCTGACGTGATGTGTTGAATCTGATTCTGGCAAAGGAAGGCTTGAAATTCCTCTCCCTTGAACGCGGCTGCGTTGTCAGACACGATCTCGTCCGGAATTCCGTAATCAGTGAACATATCTCTGAGGACGTCAATAGCTGTCTGCCGTTAGCGAACCATTAGTATTTTTCACTGCCGGCCATTTGGAGTAGGCTATGCGTCGACCGCGATGAAAAAAGTCTTACCTTCCGTAGGCCCAGCGAAGTCGATGTGAATGCGCGACATCGGACGTGGAGGTACGCTCCAGGGAATTATGTTGGAAGTCGCGGGTGTGCGCCTGTTTGCAGGGCAAAACAGTGCACTGGCCGATCATATCTTCAATCGCGCGATCAATGTTCGGCCACCAGACGTAGCTCCTGGCCATCGCCTTAGTCCCAACAATACCTTGATGAACTGCATGTAGCATTTGTAGAACATCGTCGCGAAGACTCGAGGGTATCACAACTCGATTAGCGTACAGAAGACAACCACGTTCGACTGACAACCTGGTAGGGTTTCGTAGGGTAGAGGGGGGTACGTGTGGACAGTTTAAAAAAATGCCTGTTATGACTACAGAGTGAGATTTTTGCAAAACATTTCTTGACTTGCAGATTTTTCATACATTTATGGAACATTTACTACCAAAGCATTTTTTGTGTGAATAATATTTAAATACTAATTATTTTGGGAGCATCTCAACTGGCCGACTTCTCAACTCATCGAAGTCTCAACTTGTCGAAAACTCAATTGACCGACTTCTCAATTGACCGAGGTCACAACTAGTCGACCTTTTCTCGTCTGTCTCAACTGACCGATTTCTTAACTCATCGAAGTCTCAATTGGTCGAAGTCTTAACTGATCGAAGTCTCAACTGATCGAAGTCTCATCTGATCGACTTTCTACTTGAGTCTTAACTGATCGAATTCTCAATGGTTCGATGTCTCAATTGACCGACTTTATAAGAATGGATTATCTCAACTGCTCGCATCCTCAACTAGTCGAATTCTCAATTGATCGACCTTATAATTTTAATTTCTCGCAATTGATCGAGTCTCAATTGGTCGACATCTCAACTGTCCGACTTATACAGAACGGATTATCTCAACTAGCCGAATTCTCAACTGATCGAAGTCTCAATTGGCCGACTTTTACACATTGGATTTCTCGTCTTTGAACGAGTCTCAATAGGTCGAAGTCTTAACTGATCGACTTTTATTAAACGGATTATCTTAACTGACCGAATTCTCAACTGATCTACTTTGCACGTTCGTCTCAATTCATGGAAGTCTCAACTGGCCGACTTCTCAACTGACCGAATTCTCAACTGTTCGACTTTTATGCACCGCCTCTGAAGGCTGGACATGAATCTGGTTGGCTTCTACTACCGCCGTACCCTAGAGGAGGTATTTGAGAGTAGCCAATCGGTATGAGCCATCCTTATATTCCATGCCGAGCGTTGTCAATCTCGGCGGTAAAAACTGTAACTACTGGACCATGATACGCCTTTGAGGTATGCAAAGACATGAGGGTCACCTCACCGTCAGGTGTCTTAACTAAAACCATTGTGTTTACACGCCTTTACACGCCTATTATAATAACCCTCTCTCTGTCAACGACGAGGTTATTATACACAATACAAGACGAGGCAACGACGCGGCTATAATAACAAATCTCTCTCTGTCAACGACGAGGTTATTATACACAATACAAGACGAGGCAACGACGCGGCTATTATAACAAATCTCTCTCTGTCAACGACGCGGCTAGTATACACAATACAAGACAATACAAAAATTCAGGGCTACATTTCTGATGTAATTAACAACTTTTCGGAAATTGAGGTTAGTGCATCGCCTTTAGCCAAGGCCTAGGCGTCTTATTTCTTTATTTTTGGTTTTATCATTGATTGATTTGACGTTTCAGTTTCGGAAAAAATTTTAAATTCATTTGGCGCGCTCGAGTAAGAGGCCATCTTTGCACAAAGTTTATTTTCGTGTTCCAATGAGCGCTGCACTAGTTGCTCCACTCGTCAAGTGAATTACGTTACTGTGACGTTTCAGTGCGCACTGGCCTCGTTTTGAGTACAGTCCATTGGCAAACACAATAAAACTGTTTTTGAATATAAGTTCTGAGATACAACAGCAGTTTGGGGTAGAACTGCCAGCGATTTTTCGGAAAGGCAAATATGCGAAACAGACCCTCAGAAATGCTAGCTTGTTCAAATATTAGTTTTAACCCCTATTTTAGGGGATTTTGTTTTTAAAAACAGAATTTTCTTTCAAATGTCGTAAAAATTTATATTTGTCAATCAAAATGCAAAATTTAGATTCTCCTTTAAGCGGATCCAGGATAACTGTTTGAATAATAATAAATTCGTTTGCTCTGTTTCCGGAATTGGAACATCTAAATCAACGGCAATAAGGATACTCTGCAAGAGCAATAGTCGGGAGAGCTGTAGGGCCAAATTTAAGGAGTTGAAGATTTTGACCGTTACCAATGCTTACTCATATATGTATTGCTGTCAGCTTCGTCAAGGAAAACCCTGAAATGTTTCGAAATAGTCCACACCACAGTCACTACACTCGACATAAGGGAAGGTTAAACTACCCTGTGCACAATACCAAACATTTTGAGCATCACATAATACTACATGGGTAGGAAACTAGTTAAGAAATTACCAGAACATTTTCATGTAAATACCAAAACAATATTCAAATATAAAGTCAAGCAGTTCATCCTAGACAACCCATACTATAGTATCAAAGAATTTCTAACCCTTCCAGACCATTAGATAGATGAGATCATGTTATACATGAGATGAGATGAGACAGAGATGAGATCATACATACATTCATCCGTGGGAAGTTAAATCTAATAGAGAAATATAATCTGTAGCCCTATATATATATGTGGGGAATTCCACAGCCTTCCATGGATCCAGCTGTCTTTTGTTAACAACAATGGTTTTGATGGATATTGGTAGAGTTTGTTATCTGGCTGGACTGGAGAGTGACAAGGCCATGCACTACGACTAGTACGTCGTTAATTGTACTAAATTAAATAACATACTTTACATCTCTTGTCTCCTACTTGCACGCACTACAGTGGTGACCCCGACGTGATATGAACACGCAGCGACATATCCATCTGTACGAGCAATCGGGATGGCCTGGCCATCCCGGTTCACCTCCGACCAAGGTCGCCAATTTGAGTCGTGTCTTTTCAGGTCATTGAACCACCTGACAGGCACTACTCTCATTCGAACCACTGCTTACCACCCGGCCGCCAATGGTATGGTGGAACGCCTCCATCGACAACTTAAGGCAGCGCTCAAGTGTCACGAGGGGGAGCGATGGACGGACCACCTTCCATGGGTCATGTTAGGTATTCGTTCGTCATGGAAGGAGGACGTCAAGGCTACTCCAGCCGAACTCGTGTACGGAACAACGCTCCGTCTTCCTGGGGAGTACCTGTCACTTCCAACACCAACGGCGGACAGCACGTCAACGTACGTCGATCAGCTTCGGCGACGCCTCGAGTTGATTCGACCAGTTCGCCCCGCACTTCATGGGCAGCGCTCGGTTTTCATTTTTAAGGACCTTGCAACCTGTTCACACGTTTTCGTTCGACATGACGCAGTCACAACTCCATTGCAACAACCGTACGACGGACCTTTTGAGATTGTTGAGAGACATGACAAGTATTTTGCAATCCTCCGTCAGGGGAAGAGGGTGGTTGTTTCGATTGACCGAGTGAAACCTGCATTCATCCTCGCCGACGAGACTGTAGTCACTCAACCACCAGCAACGCTCTCCCCACTCATCCTCCAACCAAATACAGGAGCAAGCTCATCAGGAGTACCCATGACATCGACTACATCCAGCACCAACGTCAACCTCCAACCGGTGTTACGCGATGTTCAACGCCCCGCCTTACCCACGGTGACACGAGCAGGACGTCAGATACACGCGCCATCGCGATTCGGCACTTGAATTTCGTTAAAACTCGTTAACTGGAAGGGGGGTCCTGTGGGGAATTCCACAGCCTTCCATGGATCCTGCTGTCTTTTGTTAACAACAATGGTTTTGATGGATATTGGTAGAGTTTGTTATCTGGCTGGACTGGAGAGTGACAAGGCCATGCACTACGAATAGTACGTCGTTAATTGTACTAAATTAAATAACATACTTTACATCTCTTGTCTCCTACTTGCACGCACTACAATATACAAACATATGTATGAAGATGTGTTCTGTTTAATGCATGTCGTTTTTGGATGTATCAAGTATGTATCAAGTGTATATATTGTGTATTTATAATGTTATATGTGGACTGTATATAAGTGGGTTTAATCTTAAGTTCCTGACAATGCCCATGTTGTTACTATGTAATCTATGGCTGCAAATAAATACAAATTCTCTCACACATGGTGACCGAGTGACTGTGTGCATTCTCGGTCCGGGTACTCTTTTCATACCGTGTTCCTCTACCGGCCGGACGATGAGGTACTGTGGTTCGTGCCGCCGCCGCGCGCCCAAATTAATTGTTGTAATCGACGATAATATTACGCGCCCGGTCCACTTCGATGACGCTGTCAAATTCCGCGTATATAATGCAATTCAGGGGCTCGTCGAGCGAGCGCTCGAAGCTTACCTCCATGCGCAAGTTGCCGTTTCGCCGCGGGCTCCAGTGGTGGTGATGCGCCGACGCATCGGGGGTGAGATCGAAAGCCATCAGGCAGTAGCCGCCCGGGTAGTTCGATCTCGAGATGCCGTTCCCTTCGTCCTGGTAGTGTATGCCGGTGCCCGAGAACAGCGTGTGGTAGGCTCGAATGTACTCGTTGTGGGTAAAATTCATTTGCAACGGTTTTGAGGGAATCGAAATTAAACGGATTCTTTTTAAAATCACCGTTATAGGCGGCATTCGATACAAATCCAACAATGATCCGTTTTGGGAGCGCCCCTAGGTACACGTTGTCAATGGTTTTACTCTGAAGACCCGCCAGAATGGTGATGACTTTGAGGTCGGTACGCGAAATCATGTACTTCGCAGCGGTTTTTTGTAATGCAGCGTGATGAGCGAGCAGTACCGTGCATGAGGTACTGAGGTTGGTGCAGCCGCCGCGCGCGCACAAATTAATTGTTGTAATCGACGATGATATGCAATGCGCACCCTGCCCAGGGACTGCTACCTTATCGTGTTGGGCAGGTTTGCGTGCTTTGTTGATCCCGAGAGCTATGCCGGCGGAAGCGTATGCTTCTGGTAGGGCCACCCTAGCCGGACTGGTCGAGGAGGAGAAGTCAGACGAAGTGCAGTCCACACCTTAATCCCCTTTCCTCCCCTTTCCCCTTCCCTCACGCGCCCGCCTATTTGCCCCTTTCCTCCAAAGAGCCCCCAATGCCCCTTTCCTCCAACCATACCCCTATTTCATCTTCATATTTCACCCACTCATTGTCTCAATTAGCCACGTTGCAAAAATATGAGACGTTAAGCCCAAATATCAATCAATCAATGCGCACAACCAGCGCGACGTCCACAAGTTTGGTCTTATATTGGATCGCGTCATCGCTGGCCATTAGGTGAAAGGCGTCCTTAGTCTTGACCATTTTGAGTTTCAATTCTACGCCGTTCAAAAGGTATCGCGGTTGATTGAAGATGTCACAATGCAGAGGGCCCATCAGGTCCATCGTTTGACTAGACGCCGCGAGTGCCATGCGTTGTTTGAACCCCTTGTTCGTCGTCAGACTGTCCATCTGCCCCGGCGTATCCTTCTAGTACATGACAGACGAGAAATGCGACCCTTTGAGCGTAGGTTTCCATAGCAAATGAGCAATGCCGCGTTGTTGTTGTGCTTCTAGGTGCAAAAATAATGCTACAATTCCTGGCATATCATTTCATTTGTTTCTCAAAGATGCAAAGTTAACAAAGATATGGGAAATTAAAATACACCGTGACAGCAGAAGGAACCAACCCGTTTCATCAACGATGACAGTGTGTTCTATTCATTTCATCCCAACAGGCTGGTAGTTGTAACTGCCGCGTTACGGTGAGAAATTCGCAATAGTTCCTCGCGCGAGCTCCTCGCTACGAGTAGACTTGCACTTGATAACATGTGACTTGCAGGCACCCCGATACACGAACAAGCTAGCTTGCGCAAGCTCGGAACAATGAGGGAGAAAAGTTAGCGAGCTCCAATCAAAACCCGTTAATTAACAAGTGACCAGTGACACATGAGAATCTATTGACGCCACTAATGATGGAATTAATCATGTTTTGCCCGCGAAATAAAGGAAACATTGCACCATAACATATAAATAACTATTCAAGCAAAGTAGTTTATACACCCATGTCCTGCTAGGCCTAGTCTAGAAACCGAAATTAGGCTAGGCCTATTCTCCCTGTGGTTGTGCTATAGCTGACATAATTCAAGAATCAATTTAGAAAAATCAAAACGTCGCAATGACAGCTTGGTGAGCTTGTTTAAATCATAGACATAAATAACATTTATTAAGCGAGCGAAGCGAGTGTCTCCACGAGACTCTTATGGCACTTCGTTCTGTTTTTTTTTTTTGTTTTTTTTATGTCCGTCGATAGCGGTCGAAAGTCCGATCAACTTGAAATTTTGACCATCCACAAGCCTCAATGTGGATTGAAGGTTTATAGTTTTCAGGCAAAATCGTTCGAAAAGTTACAAAGTTACACCATAGTTACTGCAAAATATTTTTCTGAAACAAAATGGCGGCAAAATGTGAGATAGCCATAATTTTTTAAAGCTTTTTCCGGTCACGAATCTGTTGATTTTATGGCTATCTGATAAATATTGGCAAAGTTCTACAAAAGTTACTCGAAAATATTTTTCTGAAACACAGTAACAGAAGAAATCTGAGGTGGCTATCTTGTAGTAAATTTTTGTCCGGTCACGAATATACTAATTTAAACGCGATCGGATACGTATTAGGGGCAGAAATTACATTTCTATTGCAGTCAATAACTGTTAGTAACGGTGGCGGACCGCGGCGAAAACATGACAACGAAAATTCTTAGCAACGCACATTGCACTGCATTCAACAATATCGGGAATTATAATAGCTATGGAAATTAGAAAAAATTTTGCAATGTGCATTCTTGAATTGTTGTGAATTGTTGTTTTTATTTGCTTTGAGAACTTTTCGCCACAAAGTTCGAAGATATGGACGCGCTCGCTTATCAACGCGTCAAACAGAGCGTTTTCCTAGTATCTATGTTTACATAGTCGATTACAAAATTCTAGCTAGGTCTACCACAGCCTTCTCGAACGACGGTGTCTGTAAGGCCAAGGTCTACTAGACCTATTCTGGCGGCTACTCTTGTAACTAACAGTTTGGTAATGAACGCCAGTAGTTAGGGGTAACGGCGCTTGCAATTCATCAGTAGTAGTAGTAGTAAAATCTTTATTTTAGCACAGTTGCTATTTTTACACCCATTACACTCTAAACATATTATACATGCTATAGAATACAAAATAACATAAATATCCAAACAGTAAAACAGTCAATATATGGCCATTAAGGCCTCATTAAAGGCTATAAATTAAAAATTAAACATAAAATACACTATTAAACATCACTTACACTAACACAGTACATTAGGCTCTGTCATATAACTTCAGGAAGTAGGCCTATCCCAAAAAGTGCCTTTTTCATATGGTTTGGCACAGAGTTTACCTTCTTTTATAAGACTACTACATTCCCTTCCGAAGAGAACAGGATTTTTTTTCCGTATTTCCTCTGGGATTCTGTTAAATATCCTGAGCCCTTTTGTAAATATTGATTTATCCTGCAATGTATTTGTTGACCTTTGAACATTGATATTAGCAGCTCTACGTGTGTCATAGCTATGTAGATTCTTAACCTGTACTAATTTATCTTGAAGGTGTGTAGAAGTTAATCCATGGAAAGTTTTTTGCATAAAACACAAGGTATTGAGTAAGATTCGGTGTTTTATTTGTAGCCATCCCAGTGCCTTACACATTTTGACTATAGACGTACTTGTTTTCACTCTAAGAATACTCCTCATTGCCTTGTTTTGAATTTTTTGTAAAATCATAATCTCGTTTTGACCAAGTAAAAATAGAATTGAACTACAGTAATCGATAAGTGGCGATATTATTGCTCTGTATAACATCACTTTAGCATCCAATGACACATGCCCATGGATTCTCATGAATAACCCATGTTTTTTTGCCATCTTTTTAATAATTTGTTCACCATGGGGTTTAAAGGTTAGGTTATCATCAATTAATATGCCCAAATATTTAATGGTCCTTACCAATTCAAGAATATGACTATCAATCCGAACATCGATCACATATTGTCCTAAGTTTGCCCTCAAGTGTTGAGAGCAGAATAACATAATCTTAGATTTATTAATATTTGGTTGCATTTTATTGGCTTGAAACCAAGTTTCCAGGACCCTTATGTCGATCTTCAAATTGTTCATCACATCCAAGATATTGGAACCAGAGCACAAAATGAGTACGTCATCAGCATATAAGTGAATAATTGAAAATCGAAGAGTGTGAGCTTTGTCATTGATATAAATTATGAACAACAATGGTCCCAATTTGGACCCTTGGGGTACACCTATATTGTTGTATGCTGTACTGGAAAAGGAACCATTAACTTTTACTTTTTGCATCCTTCCCTCAAGATATGATGTAATCCATTTAATTACATTACCTTTTATACCATATTTTTTTAACTTTTCAATTAAGATTGCTCTGTCAATTGTCTCAAATGCTTTTTTCAGGTCTAAGAATACAGCAATGGTTAAATTCTTTTTCGACTGATTATTAATTAAGTATTCCATTACTGTTTGGAGAGCTGATTCACAGCTATGTCTTTGACGAAAACCTGATTGTTCATTTATGATTAAATTATTCTTTTCAAAATGGTTAGTAATTTGTTCATGTACAATTGTTTCCAATACTTTGTCAATTATGTGTAATATGTTTATTGGCCGGAATTGTTCTCCATCAATTGCATTGGGAACTTTAGGTACAGGTACAATAGTAGCAATCTTTAGTGCATTTGGTACTATTCCATTCTTCAAAGATAAATTAATTATGTTTGTTATATAACTTAGGACTATAGGTTTTGATATTTTTAGTACTTTATCATTAATGCCATATTCATCTGGCCCCGTTGCTTTGAGTCCTGATATTATCTTTGAAATAGTTTCTATATCTACTAATTTAAACTCTGATAGCTCAACATGGTTAACTTTAGGCACAGTATTTAAAATTTCTTCCATTGTATACGTACTAGTAATTTGGTTATAGATATCCTCTACAGCTGAAATGAAATATTCATTAAATTTAATTGCTGCATCTTTATCTCCCTTAGCCCTAATATTTTTAAAGTATATTGTGCCCTCATTGTCCTGTTTGCCTTTATATAATTGCTTAAGGATACCCCATAGCTTTTTTGGATTGTCTTTAAACTCAGTTATCTTATTTGTATAATACCTTTTCTTTTTCTCCCTGATGAGTGCTAAGGAACTGTTTCTTTTGCTATGATAATTGGCCCATAGCCCGGGGTCATCATTTCTTTTTGCAAGCCTGAACAAATAATTTTTCTCCTGGATAACATTTTTTAATTCATCATCATACCATTTGTTGTTAAGATGATTATTTTTTATAATTAAACTTTTAACAGGCAACATTTCATTAACTGTAGCCGATAGGTTAGTCAGCAACTCATTTATCTTGTCATCAATACTCTCATTATTGTCTTTGTTGTTAAAATTCCATGTCCTTTGGGACAGCGCTAACAAAAATGCATTAACATTATCATTGTTCGACAACTGCTTATAGTTTCGAGAAAGAATTTCTTTTTTTTTTAAACATGATTTCTTTCTAGTATTATTATTACCATAAGCTTTTGATTTTGGGTTAATCTGAACACCAATCATACAATGGTCTGAAATGATATCATCTAACACTTCAACATTAATCACCTCTTCAAATGCATAATGAGTAATGGCATAATCAATAGTGGTCCTACTTATCATTGTTTTACCATCAATTTTACTAGTTACCTTTGCCATTCTAGTGAACTCCTTGACAAGTTGAGTCATACCAACTCTTTCCAACATTAATTGCATTTTTTTGGAATAAACTGTAGATTTACTTAGATCTACATTGAAATCACCGCTGATGACGAGTTTGTTACTGCTATATTTTTCTAAAGATTCAATGGATTCTTCTAATGAAAGTACAATTTGTGCTTTACTCATTTTTGGTGATACATAAATTATACAATATACCATACCCACGAGAGGTCCACTATTGATTTTAATTGACATTTCCCACCATTCCTTATCTTTTATTTTAGTATTTAATACAGAGTATGCAATATCATTTTTTATGTATATTAATATCCCTCCAGTGTGCCTATTATTTGAGTCCACTCTAATTGTGTTGTAATCACTAACACCTATTTCCCAGTCTTCTATATCTGTAGTCAGTCTTGTCTCAGTGCATCCAAATATAGAGGGCTTTCTTTCTAAAACGATATTTTCTATCAAGTGCTTCTTTGTTAACAAACTTTGGACATTAACATAAATAATATCACATTGGCTTACGTCATTGGTACCATAAGCATTAACTGCTAGGCATCTAGGCTTATTTATATGTACTACATTGTTACGTACAACAGACATAACTCCACCCAACTGTTCTAGTTTTCCGCTGGTAGCTCAATATTGTCTGTGCATGGTTTTAGTTTATTTACTAATCCTACCATGATGTCAGTCAACATGTCACAACCCTTATAATTTAAATGTACACCATCTCGACCTATACAATCTTGCATCCAAATCCAGTTGTTTGGGTCAAGAAAGGTTCCCCCCATATCGTTTACCACCCAATTTATTTCGTCATTGAGTTTATCAATATACCCAGCACTGACGTCTAATCTGTGTGTGATTCCCGTTACCGCAATATCAGAGAGAGGAAAATTCTTCCTCAATTTACCCATAAGCTCCAACGTATCCCCAACAACTGCTTCATTCTTTCTCCACCCACGTATGCTGTTAGTCCCAACATGAACAATTATATGCTTCGGTACCACTTCTGATGGAAGTTGATAATTCTCCAACTTGCGCGTTAGTTGGTCCATACGAATACCTGGCATAGAATGTACGTGCCATTTTAAGTTTCTTTTTCTGGCTATCTTACCAACATTGTATACCATCGAGTCCCCCATTACAAGTACATCTTTAAGAATTACTGGTACCTGCTTGTCCTCATCTGCAAGCTCAGTACTTACACATTCACTGTCAGGACCACCTACATCAGATATTGGCCTTGCTAATTCTCGGTTCCTATTCCACACATATACAGTAATTTTTATTTCAGTGTCATCAAAAACACTATGTAATATACGTCTTACCTCAGACCACTTAAGCCTATCCAACCCGCAACCTATCTTTGGCATTGCCACATTTACAATACCCTTACGAACACAAAGTTTTTTCATCTCATTAAGGCTTCTATACAAACTTTGTAGGCTAGGTTTGTCTTTACTCGTTCGCTTCTTAGTTATAAGGTAAAAAATGGGTGCTCGGTTGTCCTCATGCAGAACAGCTACTTCACCAACACGCTTTTGTTGTTTCAATAGCTCATCTTGATGGCCAAACTTTTCCCTGAATCTGGCTGCAATTCCCCTAGTCATCTTCAGATCCTCACCCACACAATGCGCCAATGCTGAACTATCATTTACTTGAAAAAGGTCTCCCTGTAGTACCTTTATTGTGTCACCCAGACTAGGCCTATTTGGTGGACTCTTCCTAGTGACTGCCTCCGCCACTTTTAGGCCTAATTCTATCATGTCACTACCTTTCCTAACCTCATGACTAGCCCTAAGACTAGCAGTATCACAATATGGGTGATTATAATCATGGCTAGACCCAGGCGTATCCCCTTGGCCAGGGCACACACGATCATTGATACCACCTTGACCGATGCACTGAAGGTACTCATCAACCTGGGATTTCAGAGAATTCCACCTATTATCAGTTAAATTGACTAGGCCCTTCATTTGGTTTTCATAAGTTAGTTCAATGGATTCAGCTGCCTCTGATGTTAGATTCTTCATTTTCATCATTTCCCCACGCATCTCGTTCACCAAGTCAACAGATTCCCTAACAAAGTCTCTCATTTCTGCATATGTTACTTGGATCATATTACGTATTTCAGTTACTTCATCCTGGAGACCATTAAAGGCTTTGAATAGTTTAGTAAGGTCCTCGAGAGTACTAGGGCTAGTGCAACTGACATTACACTCACACTTAGTTGTGGGGAGACATAACCTACAAAACCAGCTGCCATTGTCCTGTATTGTTTTTATTGCAGGTTCCTCAATATCAGCGCAGTGGAAATGCCACCACCGATCGCAGCAATCACATAAAACACCATTAGCCACTTTTTTAGCACATGATTTGCACTTAAAATTGATTTTTAACTTACATTTAGACAAATTTAAAGGAGACAATACTTTGTGCCTACTAGCTCCACCCACCGCCATCTCGCCTATATATTTACATGGCGAAACAGTACCTCTGTGGCGAGCAAGAGCGGAGCTGGAAACCGACTGTATTCTTTTCAGTTGTTTGTCCTTGATAAATCGCCCAGTCCCAGGATGGCGTGGCCTCTGGTCCTCCATGAAAGTTAAACGATAAAAACGCCTTCCCGTTCCAACCTTCTAGCTTATACTGTCGTATATCTGAGATTATAAGTACCTCGTGCGAGCCAACCATCGCGAGTTTCTCACCGTGAAACGCGGCGGTAAACGGCAGCAAAAATTGCCCCAAGAAAGATGCAATCCCAAGTGTGTTTAGTTTTACTTCCCCAAGAAGAGTTAATCGTTACAGCTAATTATTTAATGAAAGTTAATAGTACATAAATAGCCTGCACGCAAAGGCCTAGGCAGGGCTGGGCCTAGTCTAGAGGATAGGAAATTGTAGGCTTACGCTAGGCTAAATCCAGCCAAAGCCTTAGTTTAAAAGACAGGGGACAGGCTGGTAGCGGCCCTACCTATCATCTAGGCCCCTAGTAGGCGTGCATTATAGGGGCGTAAATGTTAGCCTGCATTATTATCTTTAAATTATGTAATCTAATGTTTTACAAACTAGAAACATTAAACTGTAAACCGTGCATAATAGCAGACATATGAGTGCATCATTAAGATAACTAAATTAACAAATTAATAACACGTAGGCCTAGGTACACTTCTAGCCTTGACGAGAACAGTGCCTGCCCCCTGATTTTCAGCGGGCCAAAACTCTTTCAAAAAGGAAGGTA
This sequence comes from Isoperla grammatica, assembly GCA_945910005.1. Lineage (NCBI taxonomy): Eukaryota > Metazoa > Arthropoda > Insecta > Plecoptera > Perlodidae > Isoperla > Isoperla grammatica. The sequence goes on from OX246740.1 coordinate 16,148,787, forward strand.
CAAACAAGCTGTAACCTTTTTTAAGTAGCCTATGGCTTCCTTCGTGATTAAAATACTGAAAAACTACACTCATTTCGAAATTTTTGAACAAATTTGAACATTTCCCCCAAGCGTGCTCCCGTAACAAAAGCATGGGATCCGTCTTTTTCTCTAAAACGTTTCCTTACTTCTCACGCGCCATCTCTGGAGGGCGCGGGAAACTAAAATAAGCTCATCCCATCGCAAGTCGTCATCGTGCTCTCGGCCAGCACTGACAAACACACCCAGCATAAACTCCTCCCTGATAGGACACATTTGCCGTCTGATTGACAGTAGGCGTCTCTTAGGGTTCATGTATGTGTATCGCGTACGATGAGTCTCAACTAGTCGAAGTCTCAACTGCTCGAAGTCTCAACTGGTCGACTTTCTACTTGAGTCTTAACTGATCGAATTCTCAATTGTTCGATGTCTCAATTGACCGACTTTATAAGAATGGATTATCTCAACTGCTCGAATTCTTAACTAGTCGAATTCTCAATTGATCGACTTTATAATTTTAATTTTTCGCAATTGATGGAGTCTCAATTGGTCGACATCTCAACTGTCCGACTTATACAGAACGGATTATCTCAACTAGCCGAATTCTCAACTGATCGAAATCTCAACTGGCCGACTTTTACAAATTGGATTTCTCGTCTTTGAACGAGTCTCAATTGGTCGAAGTCTCAACTGATCGACTTTTACTAAACGGATTATCTTAACTGACCGAATACTCAACTGATTGACTTTGCAAATTTGTCTCAATTCATCGAAGTCTTAACTGGCCGACTTCTCAACTGACCGAATTCTCAACTGTTCGAAGTCTTAACTGATCGACTTCTCAACCGGTCGACTGTTCTGTGACGAGCGTCACACGCCAAAAGTCGACCAATTGAGACTAAAAGTCGGTCAGTTGAGACTTCGAACGGTTGAGAATTCGGCCAGTTGGGACGTAGTCATTATTTTGATAAAAAAAACGATTGCATTTGTCCACAAGTACCTCAACAAGAGCTACATGTCGACTAGAGGTCTGCACGGGCCTGTGTACCAGGATTCACTGGTAGAGCAAGGAATTTATACATAAAGCTTGCGGGGAGCGCAACTCTTTATTCAAGTGAATTTGTACAATCGGGATCGATGCAATGTCTGAGGACGTTAGGATTTCAGGATGCGAAATGACTAGACTTGGTTCAAACAACAATAAGGAACCGTATTTTAATTATTGAAACACTTTTGTCCTAACCCTGGCAATGATGTGGCGACCCTGCTTAGGCTAAATACATGAGTTTACACATTACCATCTCGTTCCCGCACCTCGTCAGCTGTACCTGGTCATTTCGTAGTCTGCCCGTCGACGGTCATTCCCACATCGAGTCTCCAATGCAGCTTCCTCGACCCACCGTCCTGCAGCTCTTCTACGTTGACCCTTGTAGCTACGACGTGCTCACTGGCGCCCGACCATCTTCCCTCGACACTCCGATCAGTTCGACCCCCGTTCAAGCCCCGTGCCCAACTTATATACTCCCCCCTGCTATCCCCTCTCTCTGGCATTTTCCCCAACACATGACGTATGTCACCAAACAATCCCAAGACCCAAAGCTATCAACAATCAACAATCAATCGTCTACAATCAAGCCTGGGCCTCCTGGACAACCCCTGACACAGCAAAATAACCAAACTATTATTATGATTATTATGCATGTGTCGGTAATCAGATGTTATTGTTGTTGCCCTAGACTGATGGTGACACAATAGCAACCTCAGCATTAACCTAATTGCAAGCAGCACAAACACAAAACAGAAAATGTTATGAGATTGCTTCATCATGTCTTGAATCAAATAGTGTAAATCACGTAATAAGAGAGAATTAATGAGACAAATGGACAAGTCCCACGCCGGACATTACAATATGGAAGCCCGGGCCCGGTATTTCAGGCCCGGGCCCGTACCGGCCCGTACTGAGTAAACAAATCAAAGCCCGGGCCCGGCCCAGGCCCGCCTGAAGTGTAAATTGGCCCAAAAAAGCCCGTTCAACTGTTAAAGCAGCAAGTTGATTTCTATGGTATTTGACAAGGAATACGAACGACAGGGTGGGAACAAAAAGGAGATTAGATGAAACGAAATTAGTAACTATTGCCAGTGAAAGTATGTATCGAAAAGAATTACAACACAAATGTTGTGACCAGATGTTTATACTCTTTCGGGTTTGTTTTAAGTTTCGGAAATGTTGGTAAAATAACATTAATTTTCTTTCATTGCAATTTTAAAAAAATTAAAAAGGCCCGAAAAATCCCTCCTCGGTCATTTTTTTTTTTTTTTTTTTTTTTCATTAAATCCACATCTACATCTGACGCCACCTAAGCCGAAGCTTATATGCGTCTATCTTTTCTTGTATTTGTGTTATCTCTTGCTGTTTTTCTTGAAGTCCGACCTTAGGAGTCCTCAAATTGGTAACCCTCCTTTGTCGTTGGTATTGTCTTTGCAATGTATTAGCTTCTTGTTCTTGATATTATTCTCCTTGTATATTTATTCATCTTCTTCTGCTCTTCGTAGTTTCTGTTTACTCCATTTCGGATGATTTTCCTTTGACTAGGCATAAATCGTTGCTTCAATGGTTGTTTTTGTTTCAACCTGATGAGGATTCATGTGCTTCTTCTGTGCTTTGCTTCCCCTCCAGTGGTCGCAGTGATCGTATTCCTTCTTCTGAGTGTTCAGCTCCTCTTCTTCTTCCAAGTTATGTCGTCTTCTCCACGATTCTTCCTATCTTTTCTTCTTTTCACTGTCTGGTGGTTCTTGAGGAGAATACTTCTGCTGATCTTGATTTCCCTTCTGGTGATCGAACTGGTCATCTTCTTTTCTTTTTGAGTTAACTGGTCACTTTCCGGTTTCCTCTTCAAGTCGTAGCTTTCTGCCCCTCTGCGTCATTTCTTCTTATCGCTGTCCTCTGTTTCTAGGTGTTTTCCTGTTTCTTCTTCAATCTTGACTGTCACCTAATCTTCTCCTTCCCTGACTGCATGCCCTGGAAGATGTTGGTTTCATGTCTTCTGTGCGACGTTCTCTTAGATTCTCTTCAGTGATATGTAGGCCCAGGCCCGGCCCGGGCCCGTTTTAATAAACATATCAAGGCCCGTACCCGGGCCCGCGGGCCGGGCCTCTCAGCCATCCTAAGCCCACGCAGCAAAGCCCTCATTTCAGAGACCGACTTGGAGTTTTTTATGTACACAGGTAACTTATTATAATCTCTAAAGCCTCTATAGTAGATTGTATTTTGGGCCCTTACCCTCGCTCTCCTGTCTATAAATAAATTACTGCAACCTCTAGTGTTGTGGTCATGCACATCTCTATTATAAACAATATTATCACTCATGTACAATGGTTGTAAACCCTATTTATTTCGGTATTTCGTCTATAAATAATTCCTGGTATTTCGTTTACTTGTTCCTTGATTATTACATGAGTTTTTCATTGTTTTGTATGTTTTAGCCTTAGGGGTTGTTTCACGGTTAATTTTATGTTTAGGCCTTGTTGGAGTTCTATATATTGCTCCTATTGTCAGTTTAGTTTCCCACTTTAGGTTTGTTATTTCCATCCACAGATAGCTGTTCCCATCTACATTTTTCTTTTCAATTATTTGGTTATCTAATGTTTTGTGGATATAAATAGCCACTCCCCCACCTGTATAATGCCTACATGTGAATGCACTATTATAATTTGGTAACTGATAATAGGGTGTTTCATCATCATTAAATGATGATGATATTTGGGGTTTTACGTCTCATATTTTTGCAACGAGGCTAATCGAGACGATAAGTGGGTGATTGTGAAGATGAAAAAACGCCACATGACATCCATGCCCAAGCCAGGATTCGAACCTGGGACACAAGAGACCGCGGTTCACTAGACCAACGCCTAATCGACCTCGGCCAACTGCGCCGGCATTCATCATCATTAAGCCATATTTCTGTTATAATTATTAAATGTGTTTGGACTGATATGGTGCTTAGTATTACTGTAATGTCATCTAATTTGTTTTTTAGGCTTCTAGCATTTAAGTATAGTACTCTCAAGTCACAATGTTCTTCAATAGTGTAGTCTTCGAGTATATCTAGGTTATTAAGATTGATGGGACTACAGTACTTAGTTTTGACAAAGTTGGCATTGCCAGTGTTCTCAGATTTGTTTAAAGGGTTAAAATGCTGGTTTTGGTTATGCTCACTAGCGCTAATGTCTTATCCACCCTTAATGGAGGTATTGCACTGGAGTCCGTCACTAGGTGGTGAGTAGGATGTTTTAGCTTTTGGTTTTTCTCGAAGACTCATTCCTGCTTTAGGGGTTACACCTCGTTTATTTATAGCTCCTATATCCTTGCTGGTTGAGTTAGACAGCGAGAGTTTATGCTGCACTCTGATCTGGTCATGAGGTCGAATGAGTTCTTTAGTGTTGGAGGATTCACTGTTCACTTTTAGCACTTTGTTTTGTTTCTGTTGGATCTGTACATTTGGTTGGTTTGGGTTTTCCATTGCAATGTTTGTATAGAACTCTTGACTGGACTTACACTTTAGGCTGGTTTGGGTGTTTGCTATGTTCATGCGATCAGACTTGGACAGCTCTTTGTCTGGATTTCTGCATGCCGCCTGGTTCATGCTGGTGTTGAAGCCACTGTCACTTGTGAAAGATTGGTCGTTGTTCACTATGTTCGGATTTTCAGTTGTAGTCCAGATTCCGTCTACTCCTTGCAACGTGGTTTTCTGGCTACGGTTGAGTGTTGGCTGATCTTGTTTGCTATTATCCCTAGCCCATTGGTTGACTAGCACGAACTGTTCCACAGTGGGACTAGCTAGGCCCATCCCTACCAAACTATCACTTTGTACACTATGGTTTTTAGCTTGCATATTAGACCTCCTGTCCTTATCCAACTGTTCACACTGTTCCACAGTCCACACGCGTCCATTTATGGTTAGTTTGTTGTAGCGTAAGTATGCCCTATATCCTTCTTCTCGTGCTAGGGCCAGGTGCTTTCTTTAATTACTGTCGATCAGCTTTTACTTTTTCTGAAAAGTCTTCAGTCAAAGCATAGCCTGTGCCTCGTAGATGTTTGCTCTGCTTCAGGATTCGGTCTTTTGTTTTAAAGTTCAAAAGTTTGATAACTATTGGGCGAGGGATAGGCCTATCACTTGACTTTACTGTAGGTTTAGTGGGCATTCCTACTCTATGTGCTCGCTCCACCTCCCACTCATCTAAAGTGATGGACAAGTATGTGTTGATGAACGATATCACGTTCTCTTCTGATTGCTGCCAGTTTTCGCGATCATCTTCTTTAACCCCGTAGAAAACAAGGTTGTTTCGTCTGGATTGGTTTTCTAGGTAGTCTAGTTTTTCGTTAAGTTCATTATTTTTTGTCTGCATTTTTTGTTTGCTAAATACTTAATAGCCATATTATTATTTTAGTTCCATGTTATGCCTAACATATTTGCAAGAAGAGATGAGTAGAGTAGAGCAGAGTCGAGTTAAGTATGTGATTTGTTTGTGGTTGCTATGGAGTTAGTTTATCTTAAGAAAAAAAGCAAGTAATAAAATAATTTCATAGCAACAAATCCTGTACTTAGCTTGACAGTTGTCTGTGCATATCGCATAATACACCAGCCTTATTGAAACTTATACAAAGGCATCGATATAGATAATTGAATTACCGGTACAATGTGAGAACTCACCATCAATAACTAAATCTTCGACTTCATCTGGTGACATGCCTGATTGAAGACCATTTTCAATCAGGGTTTGACAGGGTCGCCCTCCTAATATAGACGCCAGTTCATCATAGAACTTTTGTTCTGGGCCCTCTCTGCTTTCCTGTACTCGCCTTGTAGTGCTTTCCATTTGGTTCTTATTTGTTCAAAAGAACGTTTGAACCCGTAGCTCTCAAAAACTGGCACGATGGTTTTATATATATCTGCATTCCTGTATCTGACGGAGAGAATGGAAGATAAATCTTGGTGCTTCCAGTTCAACATCCAAGACAAGTATGGCGTCGATGCTCGATTGTTGCTGACAGGCTGGAACCTCTCTCTGCCTGAGTCCTCTCTCTGCCTAAGTCCTTGCAGTAGCTTGTGGCTCTTAGATATCTTGGTGCTTCCAGTTCAACATCCAAGACAAGTATGGCGTCGATGCTCGAGGGTTGCTGACAGGCTAGAACATCTCTCTGCCTGAGTCCTCTCTCTGCCTGAGTCCTTGCAGTAGCTTGTGGCTCATAGTAATCTTGGTGCTTCCAGTTCAACATCCAAGACAAGTATGGCGTCGATGCTCGATGGTTGCTGACAGGCTAGAACATCTCTCTGCCTGAGTCCTCTCTCTGCCTGAGTCCTTGCAGTAGCTTGTGGCTCTCCGTAAACTTGGTGGGTAAAGGGAGTGCTCGCGTCCTATTGGCCAGCTCTGTTTCCGATATCTATTATCTTCTCTTGCAGCCTGCTTAACATTTCGCAAATTTTTGGCCCGTTCGCGGCTGTTTCGCTTTTACATTTACAGTCTTCTGGTAGACATGACCTGCAAAACCACGTGTTTCGGCATTCCCCTTTATGACTTCCTTACGTACAACGCCTGCGCAACCAAAATGCACCCAGCGGTCGCAACACTCACACAGTGTACTGATGGCTACTAGGCTACTCTAGCACATACGCTGCATTTACTGTTAATTATTACCCTAATCTTGCTTAACTTATGTTTCATTGCATTTATACTCGCCGCCATGTTACCTCCTCATACTTTCTTCTTGTAGTAAGTAACAGTAAGCCGGGTCTAGGGTACCAGCCTATCTATAGTAAGCTACTTCGGTAGCCGAATGGCCAGCCCTAGCGCTGGGCTGGGTACCTGGACCCGTCTCTTCTAGGAGTGATAACTACTTTGTTAGCCCCACCCCCCCGCTCTGATCCCTCCTGTATTTGCTGTGTCCTACGGTAAAGCTACAGTATTAGTGAGTTGTTTGCAGGATCAATTGACAACAGTAACACATCACTTGTTATTCTGGTCACTGTAAAATGACATAAATCGCCGTATGTGGCCAATTCATAAATAAATAAATACATTTTCTTATCTGTATGGTCTTTAAAAAAACGTGTACAAACTTTTTGTTGCCACATCTCATTTTGTTAACAACTTTACACATCCTGTCCAACTTTCTATCTTGCTCATATTCACAAAGACAATACCCACGCTTTTCTCTTCTTCGTGCGAAGTTTGGCACACAACGTTCATAACATCAAACCAATCATTGACAGTTTCAATGAACTCCCGTGATATAACAGCTAGGGACTTGTCCTCAACGGGAGTAAAACTCTTTACTGCTGTGGCATTGCAGTAGTATGGGACATCAGTTGGGCAGCTAGTCGTTATAATTCTGACGTTTTGCACCAGCGCACTCGATGTGAAGTGGAGTTAGTTTATGGAAAACTTTTTATTTCTCGGTTATCAAGTTCAACGAATTTTTTACAGGATCTGCATTAACAATATAACCGTTGCCTTAAGTAAACCCGGTATCAAAAAACCAGTCTTTTAAACAATTTTAAACGATATGGTGTGTCAGGAAAATCACACAATCTAGAGTAAACCAAGGTTGATCAACAGATGCCTAATTTTTTCCACCTAAGGCGTTGATTATCTACCCCCATCCCCCCCCCCCCCCCCCCGCCATCGCATGCAATTCTTCGAACATCATATTAAGCATTTCATACACTGAGTGCTAATTATGTTTTTCAGAGTTTCTTGAGTAATTGTTTATAAAAATCCACATATTATACAGGCTGCTTTCAGTTTTCAAAAGCCCTCTCACTTGTACTACCTACAGCTAAAAACCTTCTCCCCCTTAGTGAATTTAACGGCACACAACGTTTTCAGAAGAGGCATAGTTTCGTTTTGCAGGTTTCGTCTTTTACGGAATTTGTTGTCTAGTAGACGGAAGTCACTAGGCTCTAGCAAAACAACCTTTGCTCGTTTTGATGACTGTTCAAGTACAGATACAAAGTCGGCAATGTCCAGTGTATTTTTTGTTTCCTCATCTTCTGTTCAATTTTGCCATGCAGGCCATCGGCTGCCATAAATGTGTGGCCTGTTACCAAGAACTTCTGTTCTATTGATTCAACTGAACAATTGGGCATGTTATCTAAGCACAGTAGTGCAGTGAACAAAAACCAATTTTTGTTCTGGCCCGAACAATTATCGAGCCAGAAAATTATTTTTGTTGCGTCTCGTTCTAGCTCGATCACCTTACCTGCCCAGGTACTGCTACCTTATCGTGGTGGGCAGGTTTGGGTGCTTTGTTGATCCCGAGAGCTATGCCGGCGGAAGCGTATGCTTCTGGTAGGGCCACCCAAGCCGGACTGGTCGAGGAGGAGAAGTCAGACGAAGTGCAGTCCACACCCCAATCCCCTTTCCCCCCCACTGTCCCATTGAATATTTCTCCTCCCACTTGGCCCTGCCCTCCCTTGCTGGACTCCCGTATGACGACTCACGCGACGTACAAGGGATCTGATTCGGATGTGTCTTTATTCTTCATTATCATCTTTCTCATCTTCATTATCACCCGCTCATCGTCTCGATTAGCCATCGTTGCATAAATATGAGACGTTAAGCCCCATTAATCATCAATCGATCACCTTAAGGAAGGTGTTAGCAACTTCTCCGCACATCTACCAGCAATAGCCTAATGCCATACAACATAATAATGAATTTGAAGAGCATCATTTTTGGCCATATTGGCAAATGTTTCATTAAATACCACAAGACGAGGACAAAAAAAGATGCTTTAACATCCGGGAAACGCGGCAACAAGACAACTTTTTGAAAATCCGTTGCAAATTCACTTAAGAAGGGTGTTGTTGCACCCTCGGCTGCATCTTTCTTGTACTCATTTCTTGCAATCTAGACCGTATCAATGTGTGCCTCCTTAAGCAAAATACCTTCTACTGAAGTGTCCAGATCAAATGAAATGCAATCACTGCATTTCTCGGGATTTGATTCGTAGAAACTAATATTCATGTTGGCTACAGTCTGCCAGTACACTTCTTTTCCACAAGTGAATTCAGGGTTTTTCACTTTCACTTGGCCAGGGCACACACGATCATTGATACCACCTTGACCGATGCACTGAAGGTACTCATCAACCTGGGATTTCAGAGAATTCCACCTATTATCAGTTAAATTGACTAGGCCCTTCATTTGGTTTTCATAAGTTAGTTCAATGGATTCAGCTGCCTCTGATGTTAGATTCTTCATTTTCATCATTTCCCCACGCATCTCGTTCACCAAGTCAACCGATTCCCTAACAAAGTCTCTCATTTCTGCATATGTAACTTGGATCATATTACGTATTTCAGTTACTTCATCCTGGAGACCATTAAAGGCTTTGAATAGTTTAGTAAGGTCCTCGAGAGTACTAGGGCTAGTGCAACGGACATTACACTCACACTTAGTTGTGGGGAGACATAACCTACAAAACCAGCTGCCATTGTCCTGTATCGTTTTTATTGCAGGTTTCTCAATATCAGCGCAGTGGAAATGCCACCACCGATCGCAGCAATCACATAAAACACCATTAGCCACTTGTTTAGCACATGATTTGCACTTAAAATTGATTTTTAACTTACATTTAGACAAATTTAAAGGAGACAATACTTTGTGCCTACTAGCTCCACCCACCGCCATCTCGCCTATATATTTACATGGCGAAACAGTACCTCTGTGGCGAGCAAGAGCGGAGCTGGAAACCGACTGTATTCTTTTCTGTTGTTTGTCCTTGATAAATCGCCCAGTCCCAGGATGGCGTGGCCTCTGGTCCTCCATGAAAGTTAAACGATAAAAACGCCTTCCCGTTCCAACCTTCTAGCTTATACTGTCGTATATCTGAGATGATAAGTACCTCGTGCGAGCCAACCATCGCGAGTTTCTCACCGTGAAACGCGGCGGTAAACGGCAGCAAAAATTGCCCCAAGAAAGATGCAATCCCAAGTGTGTTTAGTTTTACTTCCCCAAGAAGAGTTAATCGTTACAGCTAATTATTTAATGAAAGTTAATAGTTACATAAATAGCCTGCCTGCCCAGGGACTGCCACCTTATCGTGGTGGGCAGGTTTGCGTGCTTTGTTGATCCCGAGAGCTATGCCGGCGGAAGCGTATGCTTCTGGTAGGGTCACCCTAGCCGGACTGGTCGAGGAGGAGAAGTCAGACGAAGTGCAGTCCACACCCCAATCCCCTTTCCCCCCCACTGTCCCATTGAATATTTCTCCTCCCACTTGGCCCTGCCCTCCCTTGCTGGACTCCCGTATGACGACTCACGCGACGTACAATGTATCTGATTCGGATATGGCTTTATTCTTCATTATCATCTTTCTTCTGCTGCTTGAAAATGAGACGTTAAGCCCCATTAATCAATCAATCAATCAGTTTAGCTAGGCATCGCCAGCGAGCCTTTAGGCGGCCAAATGCGATTTCAACTGCCATTCTAACAGAACAAGTAAACGTTGAACGATTCTTGTTCGGGCGTCACGGCCCCAGTAAATCCTTTCATCAGCCATGACAGCAGTGGGTAAGCGGCATCTCCCAATATCATCAATGGAACCTCCACTCCATTTATGATCTGTGGTCCCTGTACCAAATACAAGCAGAAACAGTTAATATGGTAAGCTAAATAGTAAAGATCCATGGGGTAGTACCGATATCTGTGGTCAACTGCACCTTGTAGTTCAATTGACGTCCATCCTTTCCTATTTGTGAATTAACGGTAGCTATCTTTCGGAGCCAGCACTAGAATATGTGACCCGTCTATGGCCAGGAATGATTGTGGGAAATTGTATTTCTGTTTAATAAGGGGGGCAATTTCCATTGCCTCGACTTCATTAGGAATATAAATTAGTGTGGGCATAATTATATCATTTATTGCTGTGATCACTGAGTAGAACGTTTGTTGTACAGTGCTCTTCTGTACACCAAACTGATTTCCTACGACACGGTACTCGCTGCACGAGGCCAATTTGTACAGCGTGATAGCAACTTTTTTCCTAACACTCAGTGGGTTCTGAACCGAGTTTTCACACGGCAGCAGCACATTTTCCAAAAGATTGCAAAGTTTTTCGAAAGAGTCGCGGTGCATTCGGAAATCCGACACCCAGTCTAGACTCACTTTTTAGCATTTTTAACGCGGAACTCTTCACAATCATGCAAAGTCTTTTATATGCCCTTCGAAGCAAGACATCAAAGTTTTTAATATGCACCGACTCTCTGAGCTCTCTTCAGGCACTTTTAGAAGTATATGCTAGGCACCCATTGATTGTTAAAATTCAAACAATTTTATCGAAACTTTTAGCCAAACGTAAGTCCATAGTTTTTTGTTGGGTTCCTGGTCATGCAGGCATTCTTGGTAACGAGGTGGCAGATCGATGTGCTAAAGAAGCCTGTACCACTGACAGCAACGACTGCCAATTAGTTATAACTGCGGACCTGAAAGCGTCTTTTAAACTAAAATCAAACAAGCTATGGCATAACGAGTGGCAGAGCATACAAAACAACAAACTAAGAGAAATAAAAGACTCCGTAACTCCATGGCTATCCTCCCGGCGCTCATGTTGCCGCGAGGAAGTTGTTTTAACTCGCATCCGAATCGGTCACACCTATATTACTCAGAGCTATCTTCTAAAAAGTGAACCCCAACTAGTGTGTGATGCTTGTAATGTGACATTGACTGTCAAACACATAATTTTAGATTGTGCAAAGTATTTAGCCGAACGACAAAGATATAAGTTAAAATCCACACTGATAGAAAACCTGTCAGATAAAACTGACGCAACCAACAACATTATGAAGTTCCTTAAATCAATTAACCTTATAAACAAGATTTAAATAGGGAAAATAGGCACTGATAGCCCAGATGTTTTGTGCCTTTAAACCACAAATAATAATAATAATAATTCATTAGGCATGCATTATATATCGGGTAACAGAATGGTGTTTTTTGCATTGGGCTATCTCTAGAGCCTCCACTTCATTAGGCATAGAAGGGCAAGTTTCCGGCTTGGCTCCCCCCCACCGCCCCCACCTGTTTTCGCCCTACAGATGCCTTTGGGGCATCCATATCGAACGGTTGCCTGTTCTTGGAGGCACATGATAACGTTTTCACCATACACAATTTAAACCTCAACAGTCAACACTTCTTTAAATTATGCAACTTTCTTTGAATTTCATTGTAGTGCATGTGAACTTAAGTGCCAATGCTTGCAGTGTTTTATTTTTCTTATCTCGATCCCGATGACCCGTCTCGGCCCGGGGTAGAATAGGCCCAGAGTGACTCTGCTAGTCGTAAGAGGCGACAAAAGGAGACCATGTCCCTTCCCCCACTGTCCCACTGAATATTTCTTCTCCCACTTGGCCCTGCCCTCCCTTGCTGGACTCGCGAATGACGACCCACGCGACGTACAATGGATCTGATTCGTATGTGGCTTTATTCTTCATCATCATCTTTCTCATCTTCATTATCACAATTATGCACACCCTTGTTCTTATCATTTTTATCAATCAGACGATATGCATTATGACCTACCACATTCCCAATTATGAATGGGTCTTGATACAACATAAAAAACTTTTCAATTTCTCTGTTCAAGGCACTAGACACATGATTACTTTTCAATAACACCAAATCATTCACACAAAAGACAGTTGGCTTGCTATTGTTGTCATGACTCGCCTTCCGCCTCGCTGCGTTCGACGCCATTCTTTCGCTCGTCAACACAATCTTCCTGCTGTGTGACATCGCTGGCTCGAGGTCCGGCGGCAGGTGCAGCAACTCAGCTATTGCATGTGTTGGGTCTTCTCGAAAGTACAACTCCTGAACGTTATCTGTTACCCTACCAGGAATATCTGAAATCTAGCAGAAGGGTCGAGCAGCAGTGTTGACATTTGCAGTTTCTGTTCATAGTTGACAGGTAGCGTGTTGATGGCTGTGTTCTGCGAACCCTCGGTCATTGTCCATTCCGGCGCTATAGTATGGGCTTATCCCCGAACATGGCCCGTCTGTCTGATTTGGTGGTCGAACTGTTACATGTTGACAACAGTATTTCTCACCCCCACGTAATGTTTTGGATTCAAAATTGAGCGTTTGGGTGTTATCCCCGAGCGTTATTTGGACCGTGTTGTTTTTGAAGTTAATCTCGGCTGTAACATATTGTAGCCAATCCGAGCCTATTATTAATTCGCGATGTAATTGAAGAAAAATTAACATAGGCATCTCATACAACAGGTGCCATATCATAATAGGTAGGTATGTCTGTTTGTTCACTGTATGGGTTTTCTCATTGAACGCGCCCGTAACCAAAAGACTCCGGGCTGGTGAAAGCGGCAACTTAGGATCTTGTTCAATTAGATTCGACCAGAATTGTTCAGAAATACATGTAATTTCACTGCCGGTATCAGCAATGCATTTATATGAATACCAAACACTTACATGTATCTCTGGTATCGTCTTCTGCGGCGTCTCGTCGACCGATACGCGCTCTTGTAAGAAGTCCTCTCGGAGTCTGCCCTGGTCGAACACTTCAATGGTTTGAACACTCCTTACGTGCAGGTTGTCTTCATCCCTGGACGTGTGTGCAACCGGAAACAGCGTATCATCCTGCCCGGTTAGGCGTCGTTTTCCCGTGTGGTCCTCTTCCGATGCCCCCTGTTCCGCCTCCACACGAGGCACGCCAAACTCCGGTGCGTCCTGAAACGTGATGTTATTCATAGCGGGCCCACGGTTACTATTAGCGTCGGTATTGCGGCCATAGTCCTGAGTTCGAGGCTCCCTCCAATTCCCCGCGCTGTTCTGCTGCCGTATTCCCGTCGCCGAGTGTAAATGTTTAAAATGTCCACTCTTTATAATTATGGCTGTGCCGTTCATGACGTCACAACGCGGCGCTGTAAATTGAAATTGAACTAATTTTTTTCGCAGCGTAGCGTCGCGAAAAGTACAGCCGGCGCTAAGCTCTCTGGTTGACTACCGCCACGCAAAAAACCGAGCACTGACCATGGGAACACGCCATAACTGTGACACTTTTGTTTATTTAGGATGTTTACGCCAAAAACCGCACAAATGTTCATGTTTTAGTAATATCTCAAGAATGTATCTCGAAATCGAAAATCTGAGTAATCAGCGTGCTGTGGTTTGGAAATCCCTACAAACTGAATATGTATCTATTTAACATTATAATCAGAATGACTGTGATTACTCAAATAAATAAATGAATTCACATTTAGTGTCTACCCACTCAGTAACGTAACTGATTTTCAGTGGGGAATTTAATTTAAAGCGCCTAACCAACCCAGTAGGCTCCGAACACCATCGACGAGCGAGCGATAACCAATCGAAGACCAATAGTTCAAATACGAAACATATGAAACCCGTCTGGGCCCGGGGAAGAATAGGCCCAGAGTGACTCTGCTAGTCGAAAGAGGCGACAAAAGGAGACCTGTCTCGGCCCGGGGTAGAATAGGCCCAGAGTGACTCTGCTAGTCGTAAGAGGCGACAAAAAGAGACCCTGTCCCTTCCCTCCCACTGTCCCACTGAATATTTTTCCTCCCACTTGGCCCTGCCCTCCCTTGCTGGACTCCCAAATGACGACCCACGCGACGTACAATGGATCTGATTCAGATGTGGCTTTATTCTTCATCATCATCTTTCTCATCTTAATTATCACCTGCTCATCGTCTCGATTAGCCATCGTTGCATAAATATGAGACGTTAAGCCCCATTTATCAATCAATCCAAAGTTACCGTTTACTTATTCCCAAGACAAGAAGTAATGGAACTGAATCCTTAATAGAAGTTAAAAAACTTTGCCTGAACCTGGATTTGAACCCGGGACCTTCTTCACTGGAAGCGGAAATGCTTACAACTGGACCAACGAGCCACCTAAAGCTCTAGGTGGCACAACCTAAGCCCTCAGATTTCGATTTCGAGGTGCATTCTTGAGACTTGAGAAACATGACAATTTTTTGCGGTTTTTGACGTAAACGTACCCATCGTCCTTAACGAGGGTTATTTTTTTGTCCTTTGCATCCTTACGTTTTTGTTCGAGCCACACTTTCCTAGTAGGTGCATTAGGTGCCTTAGGACAATATTTGGACCCATCGTTAAATTGTGAATGGCCATTTGATTTCAGGGGTCGCTCACCACAAACTCGGCAGATGTACGCTTTGCGAGAAGCTTTGGCTTCGTTTTTCCTCTTCTTCGCTCTCCATGCGGTAGTGTTAGGTACGTGTACGTCTTGTGGCTGTTGGACTTAATCTGATGTTCTGTACAATGACGATCAACTTGCGCCTGAAGTGCAGTCTGTCCATGAAGAAGTCCATCGTATCCTTGCTGGTTCGAAGTCCCTTGACCACTCCACGTTGCACCCGGTTGGTTCTGGTTCCAACATCCTTGTGGGTTCCATTCACCACTTGGTTCATTCCATGGCCCACCTTGGTGACTCCATGGCACTCCTGGTTGGCCCCACAATCCTTGTGGGTTCCACTGGTCCCCATGTGGGTCCCATTGAACACCTTGCTGGTTCCACTGTCCAACCTGTTGGTTCCATCGACCACCGTCGTCCATTGGAGTTGCTGGAATTTCCATTGATCTCGCTTCCGATTGGAAAGATTGACCTGCCGCTGTTTGAGGAGATGCTTCTGCCGCTGCTTGGGGAGATGGTCCTGCTCTGGCACGAATCTCTTCCTGTCCTTGGCCATTCCGGTAGCGTCCACCACTTCTCGGAAGATGTGCGGTTCTGAGGGTGACGTTGAGTTTGAGGTTGGAAGGTCCTTCGCTTGTTCCACAGCAACGGTGGCTGTATGTAGCTGTCCGGGAAGGTCGTGACCTTTCAACAGGCCGGCTACCTCTTGAACCCTGATGGTGTTTTTAAACCAGAGTTTCACGGTCGTTAAATTGAGGGATGGCAGAACAAGATTGCATTCTTCCATTTCACCTGCATTTATTATTTTTGACCGCAGCATGCTGTAATCTCTCAAGATTAACATCCATCGTGATGTGCTCTTCCCAGCTGTTCTTTTCGAAGACGTATGTTTCGTTCCCAGTTTTTGGCAATGTGCTTTCACAATGCGGCTGCATTTTGGGGATACAGCTGAGACTCCCGCTGACAAGAAACTTCTCTTCATGGCATCAGCACCCGCATACCCCGTTTTCGATCTTGTGAAGCGACCACGAATTCTTAAATAGTTTAGGTTTGTATTGGATGGGCTTTTTGTCGAAATCTAATAACTTGTTGTACAACTCTTTAATCGTAGTAGACTCCGTTTTAGAAATTGTTCCCTTTAGCTCTAATAAAGCGTGTGAAAGAGCATCAACCTTGTACCATCCAAGGATGCCACATGCATCAAGGACAGGATCTTCTGTATCTTCATCTTCTTTGGAGCTGTTATCAGAATCGCTTTCCACGTCAATATTCACAGAGTCTGCCAGCAAAGGTATCAACTCGTCTTTTCTCGGGTTGGATTCTTCTTCTACCTCGTTCTCCAAATCACCAGTCCCGGCGTCGATGGCCGTCTTCAGTTCGTCGCCTTCCACGGGCAGTACGGCATTCGACTGATCCAACAGTCAAGCCACTCCTAGCAGTTCCTTGGTGTAGATCGACGGTGGCTGGTAATTTGGAAAATCTTTCTCTCCCATGAGTAGCTCGCTGTATCTGTTCGTCTCGGGTTTTAGTCTCGAGTCGAAGGTCAGAACTGGTGACGACAACGATTCAATTGCCGCAGCCGCTCGAGATGTATTCCATCGATAGATACCGTCCAAAAGGTACACTTGGAAGTTTACAGCACCAGCTGATGTACCCGGAATGAATCTTGCGACAAGCAGGTGGTAGCTCTCCAGTGAAGTGGAACCTCGAGCACATCTGTACACTGGTAACTGCATACCTTCTTTCTCGAGCGACGCAGTTTTTTGTAGAGTGGCGAACCTTGGACATCTTGTATGCACCCAACATGACGCTTCTTCTCCTCCCAGATGTCTCCGATGTCTTCTGTTAGCAGTGGTACGCCCAGAGTGTCGGTTGCATCCTTGAGGGCCAGTATCAGCAACTCTATTTCCACCTTGGTCTTTTCCGTCCCTCTGGTTTGGCGTTTACAATGCTTGGCCAGTTCATCTTTGGTCACTGTCTTCAGCACTGCACTTTCTGTTGGCTTAGAAATACCGCTTGCTTTCAACTGATTCCTTTTCGCCGTCAGCAGGAGGTTGAAATTTTCTTCGTCCCACTCGAAGATGGTGTTGGACAATCTCTACATGAAGGTTCCGTATAGTGGATGCGATTCCGAAGAACACCCCTGGGCCAACAACGCATGAAATGCCAAACGTCTGTTCGGACTTCCAGAGATGTCCATTTCCAAAACAGGGTCTTGAATTTGGATGGACCGTGCATGTTACAGCACTCTCTGTCTGTGTAGAGAACCTTAGGAAGTTCTTGGAGAGCTTTCTCGTATCTCGACATCAGTCCATCAGCCATCTTCTTCAAGTTGTCCATACTCTCTGATGTGGCTATGACGCAGTTGAGAATTTCCCCCTCTCATTACCGACAGAAGTCGCCTACGACGCGGTATTTGAAGAATGGCCTTGGAAGTTTTTTGCAAGTCTTCTTCGTCGAGTCGATCTTCAATACGGAACCGTAGACGCTCGTAATTGAAGCTTAAATCCCTTCTAGTCTCAACCACACGTCTCGAACGTACGCCGTAAGGAACCATCTGGCAACTGGAAGGTATCTCAGCTCTGGCACTTTTGGGTAGTCTTCAGCAGGAAGGTCCAACGCACTGCGTCCTCTGCGATGGGAATCGCACTGGGTGTAGTAGGCAAGTCTCTGCCTCATCCACTCAGTGGAGTGCCTCTCGTGAATGCTCCGCTGTAAAGCTGTGGAACTGTTCCCAAGAGTACGAGACTTCATTTGGGCAACCACGTCCTCATCACAGGCATATTTATGAGTTAGCAGCACAGTGAATCTCCCTCGTATGCCATCTGGTAGCTGCTGTAGCATTCGGTCGTCCCACGACACAAATGTGCCCTTGCACGATACGCAGTCCATGTTTTTGCCTGCAAGGTAATAATAGTTTTTACAATCGAGTACCAACCGTACCCGATTGTAAAGCCCCTTGGAAAGCAGGGACTTTTGTGGACAGTTCAGGCACGTGAAATTGTATTTCCACATACGCTTTGGTGCCCACAAGTACAGGCGGCGAGCGAAGAATGTGTCGGATTGGGCTTTCATCCATCTGGCTTCTGCTCCGGAGGGTACCACCAGTTTGTTAGGTGTGGTGTCAGATTTCCCTTTCATACAAAAGAGATTTTCCGATCCAATTTCGGTCGTACAATGTCATGTTTGCGCCCACCCTTCTG
Organism: Isoperla grammatica; assembly: GCA_945910005.1. Lineage (NCBI taxonomy): Eukaryota > Metazoa > Arthropoda > Insecta > Plecoptera > Perlodidae > Isoperla > Isoperla grammatica. Next base: position 16,167,198 of record OX246740.1, read on the forward strand.
GAACACGCAAACTGTAGTCCGTTGGTTGTCGTAAAGGGATTCCTGACGTAATCGGTTTTGGAATGGAGACTAGAGACGGTATTGAAGCGGGGACCTCTGTTCTGCTCACTGGAAAAACTAGAGATTCTAGAGTCTCGGAACAACTTGGCAAATTCAAGTTTGATTGACTTGCATTTGCACCATCTTGATTCCTCGATGTACAGGATGCGGTTGTAATCTGAAGCTTTCCAGTCGGAATTTCTGCTATTACAGGTATGACGACAGTTGGCTCTACGGCGGACATTGAGGTCGACGGTTTGTTCGTTAGTCCGGTTACAGATGTAGACTCGGATACCGAAGGCGAAGTAGCGGTAGCAGATTGTGGTGCCTTGGCTACAGGCGGATGATATCCACAACTACACGAAATTGGCCGACCCAATGCATTCTGCTGTGTCGCAGAGCTCCTGTGTCTAGGGCACTTCTGTACCCGGTCCAACCCCATCCACCGTTTGCTGCCTTAAGGTGGTTTCATACCAGAACCGAAATAAAATGTCCCACGCAGATAATCATGTATCCTCTGCCTCCATTGGGAGTCCGACAGCCTGCCCAGGGACTGCCACCTTATCGTGGTGGGCAGGTTTGCGTGCTTTGTTGATCCCGAGAGCTATGCCGGCGGAAGCTTATGCTTCTGGTAGGGCCACCCAAGCCGGACTGGTCGAGGAGGAGAAGTCAGATGAAGTGCAGTCCACACCCCAATCCCCTTTCCCCCCACTGTCCCATTGAATATTAATTTTCTCCTCCCACTTGGCCCTGCCCTCCCTTCCTGGACTCCCGTATGACGACTCACGCGACGTACAATGGATCTGATTCGGATGGGGCTTTATTCTTCATTATCATCTTTCTCATCTTCATTATCACCCGCTTATCGTCTCGATTAGCCGTCGTTGCATAAATATGAGACGTTAAGCCCCATTAATCAATCTTGGGAGTCCAACAGGACTGTCTTCGGCATTTTGAGACTGAAATCAATAATTTAAAAAAATAATTGCCACATCAAATCTCTACATAACATAATGACATGGGTCTTCATAGTAACGGAAATCACACAACCATGATCATCTCAATCAGTCAATCTTCAGTCATAATCTAATCTAATCTAATCTCATAAAAATATTTCAATTGCTGGTTGCTGGACATTCCAAATCCAGTGAATTCCGCCCCTAATCTTACATGGAAAGATAAATATTGAATCACTTCCAAAAAAATAAGGATATACACAATAAATGCAATGCACGTGAAAATAATAACATCAATGTAAAATATATTATATATATGCATACATACATACATACAATACAATATAATAATAAATAATAATCAAATAACGAAAGTTTAACCATAAGATATATAGATAACCATCTTGTAAACAACAAAATAATTTCTATTTACTGCAATTTCAAGTCAAACAGTGAGGGCAGCTGCCCCCCCTAGAAGTAGAGAATTCTGCTAATATTCAGTGCCCAAAAATGTAAAATACTATTGTTGTATTAACATATCTTATTACAGCCCTGTATGCGCTTTTAAAAGCTCTCGCAGACGAGGCAGCGAAACACATTCTTCTTCGAAATCTGTTACTTTTTAGTGGTACAAGTAGTAGTAGTCAAAAGATGTGCGCATGTTTTGGTGTAACAATCATTGCGCAATTAGTTTATTTGTATGCTGAATTTCCAGATTATATTATTTTTACCTTTCTTGTTATTGTACACAGTGGCATAATTAGAGTTACATCGAAATGCAGCATAGCCGTAGACACCCCCCCCCCCCCCCCTCAGCCCAAACCAGTGGTTAAAGTGGGCCGGTATGAGCTGGTATGCACATCGTTACTAAAAATACCGACGGTATGTCATACCGGGACTAATTTGTATCGATTTTAATTTAATGTGTATTTGCAATTTTTAAATAAAAAAAATAAAACACAATTTTTGTTTAATGAAATAAAATGAAAAAAATCCTTAAATATCGGTAAGAGGGTTATACATCAGTATTTTTATAAATAATGATTGTTGTACATTTTTGTATGCTTTTTGTTCCAGATTAACAAACAAATAGCTACAAGGGAAAATTGAGGGATCGAAACCCCCGTTTGTTATTGTCGAGTGACGACCCTAGGCTGAGCCTTATGGTTATAATATGTTATTACTGAAGTGTGCAGGGTTATTGTTACAAACATACATACAATACAAGGTGTAGTGTGTATAGCGTTATTTCATATTGACTTACCGTAGGAATTATTTGTTTTCAGTCGATAAACATATTAGGACTATAGCTTTATCGACGAACTATTATTCGTGCCAACGTCAAGGCTCAAGGTCAGAACCGGATCATATTCTGAGAGTACCCTAGAAATAACAAAATGCATTATAAATAGAGAAGTAAACGTCGGCATTCATCATTGAATAAGACACGTACATTGTCAAATCCACATCACAAATATCAGCTGTAGTGTGTAGCGTAATTTCATTTCGACTCACCGTGGGAATTACTTTTTTTCATTCGATGAACATTAAATAGAGCTATAGTTTTATCGACGAATTATTATTCGTGTCAACGTCAAGGCTCAAGTTCAGAACCGGATCATATTGTGAAATTAGGCCTATCCTAGAAATAACAAAATGCATTTTAAATAGAGTAGTAAACGTCAGAATTCAGCATTGAATTAGACTAGTTGAGTTTGACATAGTAGTGAACCAACTTTCAAGTACACGATATTTAACCGATAGGGCCTATCTCTAATGCTAGGACCACTACAACCAGCCAGACTCCACTTGTCTATTCAGGGCACGAGATACAAAATAATCACTGGGGGGGGCTATCTTTTTACGGACATTAACTAGCTAGACAGACAAAATAATAATTAATTAGTGTTTTGGTAAATTACTCCAAATATTATGCGGTTATTTATTTTAACGGTCGTTTTGGTTGGTAGTTTGGTGAACTCAAGGTCTACTGGATTTACTCCTAGCGGAGTAATTGCGAAGCGCAAAGTAAGGTCATTGAATGAGATCCAAAATCGCCATTTTGGATCCAACTACAAAAATCGCATTATTATTTAAATAATCCTCACCAATAATGTGAACTTACGCGTAAAGTATTAAAACAAATATATATATAAAATGTGAAGACAAAATCTCATTACAGATTGTTATTTTGCCTTTTTTACCCATAATTTGTTTTGACAGATCAATTCATTTGTTTTTCTGAATGATTCTCCCATTTGAATAACATGTGATTTTTAACATTATGGAAATAGGTTAGATGACCTTACTTCGCGCGCGCTGCGCGCGCGCTACAAGCGATCTAGTGGACCTTGTGGTGAACTGATGCTGTTCATGGTGTGGTCGAGGAGAAAGGCGAATGGGAACACGTGGGGTTGCCTTTTTAAGTACGTGATCACGTTATCATAACATTTTGAAATTTTCAAATAGAAATAACGTAAAAAGAATAACAATGATTGAGATACAACTCATTAATACAAAATGTCTATGAAAACCGTGTCTACGTTACCAGAGGCATATGGGCAATCAGAGAGAAATTAAGAAACATTAGACAATGCAAAATACATTATTTGTACATACATTTGTTTTCCAACAACTCGTCACAGTAGCTTAAAGGCCGTCGTCAGTGTTTGAACGCGAACACGTTTCACTCACTAAAATACAATTTACACTTTCACTGGTAGGCCTACCCTCTAGTGCTATTTTTTACTAAAACCAAAGCTATGGAGAGTATTTTGTCTTCTCGTTGCAAAAATATGAGACGTTAAGCCCCATTAATCAATCAATCAATCAATCATTTGTTTGCATAAACACATACAGTTATACATAGAGTTCCTTACAAGCTAGTTATAACTATAATATAAACTACTAAACTGAGCATACAATCCATACACAAGAACTATATTATTTTTATTATTATTATTATTATTATTATTATTATTATTATTATTATCATCATTATATAGTATTATTAATACTAATTAAATTATATCATTTATATCAAGAATGGCCCAATATGACATTGAGAGATGCAGTATTTTGTTTATTTTAAATTAAAATCCTCAATTTTGTAGAGTCCCATTTCTAGTAAATGCTGATGCGATTTTCTTTTAAATAAGTTTATGTCCGAAATATTTTCTATGTTCTCTGGTAGATAATTAAATTGCGTTTTCCCTGCTCGACTTGGTGCCTTATCACCAATCTTAGTCTACCTGCTGGTATGAATACATTATTTCTGCTCCGTGTATTATATTGGTGATTATCGGCATTCTTTACACAGATACACAGGTACCTACTTGAAGTTTCAATTGCTCCTTAGGGGTTAAGTGGCAGCCAGGTGTCTCGGCACAAATGATTCCGCATGACGGCCGTGTCGTAATGATCTCGTTCTCCAGCTCTGTGTGGAGATGGCTGAGGAAACATTATTCCCGCCACTTGGACCAACTCTTACCATTGTTCAACAAAGGGATCTTTACCATGTTCTACGTAATTGCGTAGAGCGCAACACGCAGCCACCACTTGTGGCACAAACCTGTAGTCAAAGTCGAGTCTTTTCAATAAACAGCGCCAGAGAGCTTTCAAGCGGTCAAATACAATATCTCAATTGTTTCGAAATGAGCTAAGGAACACATTGAAAGATTCTTGGTCGGGTGTAAGTCGGCAAGTGTTAACGTGTTATAGCCGAGCAAGCAGAGGAAGCGTGACACTTTCGGAATCATGATGTCTGCATGCGTGTATACGTTGGATTCAGCTGACACTCGTGCATCGTATTCTGATCCCGGCAAAATACAACTGATGTACCAGTTATGAACTACACCTTGGAGAACAAACAATCAATGGCCATCCCTTTCGGTTGATGAACTCACGGTATCCTTCCGTCGATGGTAGACTTGGTGTGTGACTTCCATCAATTGATAAGAAAGCCTGAGGAAGTCTGGAGCTTTGTTCAACTAGATAGGCTATCTCTCGAGCCTCCACTTCATTAGGCATGGATAATATTTTAGTGATTAGCCATTGTTGCTTAAATATGAGACATTAAGCCCCATTAATCAATCAATCGATAATATATCGGGTAACAGAATGGTGTTGATAGCCTTGGGCAATCTCTCTAGCCTCTACTTCATTAGGCATGCATAATATATCGGGTAACAGAATGGTGTTGATTGCCTTGGGCAATCTCTCTAGCCTCTACTTCATTAGGCATGCATAAAATATCGGGTAACAGAATGGTGTTGATTGCCTTGGGCTATCTCTCGAGCCTCCACTTCATTAGGCATGGATAATACATTGGGTATCAGAATGGTGTTGTTTGCATTGGGATATCTCTAGAGCCTCCACTTCATTAGGCATAGAAGGGCAAAATTCTGGCTTGGCTCCCCCCCCCCCCACCGCCCCCACCTGTTTTCGCCCTACGGACGCCTTTGGGGCATCCATATCGAACGGTTGCCTGTTCTTGGAGGCACATGATAACGTTTTCATAATATAAAATTCAAACCTCAACACTTCTTCAAATTATGCAACTTTCTTTGAATTTCATTGGTAGTGCATGTGAACTTCAGTGCCAATGCTTGCAGTGCTTTATTTGTCTTATCTCGATCCCGATGACCCGTCTCGGCCCGGGGTAGAATAGGCCCAGAGTGACTCTGCTAGTCGTAAGAGGCGACAAAAGGAGACCATGTCCCTTCCCCCCCCCCCCCCCCCCCACTGTCCCACTGAATATTTCTCCTCCCACTTTGCCCTGCCCTCCCTTGCTGGACTCCCGTATGACGACCCACGCGACGTACAATGGATCTGATTCGTATGTGGCTTTATTCTTCATCATCTCGATCATCTCGATCGGCTCATCGTCTCGATTAGCCATTGTTGCAAAAATATGAGACGTTAAGCCCCAATTATCAAACAATCGATCCCGATACTCAACATTTCGGGTATTCCAAAGTGCTTCATTTGCCTCGTAATCGCTGTTTGTTTGTTGTTTGCTGATGGTAGACTTGGTGTGTGACTTCCATCAATTGATAAGAAAGCCTGAGGAAGTCTGGAGCTTTGTTCAACTAGATAGGCTCGAGCCTCCACTTCATTAGGCATACATGGGGTAACTGAATGGTGTTGATTGCCTTAGGCTATCTTTTGAGCCTCCACTTCATTAGGCATGGATAATACATCGGGTAACAGAATGGTGTTGATTGCCTTGGGCTATCTCAAGAGCCTCCACATCATTAAGCATGGATAATACGTCCCCTATAGAAATATTGTATACATTTGTATACAGAAACCCTGTGTACATCCCGCACAAAACTTGTATACAAATTGTATACAGAAGTTTGTCAAAATTGGTTGCGTACAATTTGTATACAATAATATACAGATTGTATACAATATGTATAAAAGATTGTATTTGTATACAACCTGTGTACAATATACAACAATCATTTGTATACAAATTGTATAGAATTTATATGCAATATGTTCACAATTTGTATAGAATTTATGTACAATATGTACACAATTATATACAATACAAATTAAATAGAATTTATTTACAATACAATTTGTATAGAATTTATATACAATATGTACACAATTTATATACGGAAAATGTTTCAATTTGTATATAGGATTCTAAATATAATTTACTAGGTCCATTTCATCCATATTAATGTTGCTCTATCTGGGAAAAAGGAGATAGAGGAAATCATTACAGTGAAACCCTTAGCTATTGTTTTCCTACATTTACATATTATTTAATTCTAGGCCTACCTCCTTAATTGCATGCCACATGACACATAATTATGTATAGGTGTTAAATCACCACAAAGCCTATGCATTGCTTTGCCGGATGAATTGTATTATTATCCAGGCCCTCAGGAACGAACTGTAGGGGTTTCACGAAATGCTCGAGGGCTAGCAATAAATTGTATACCCGTGCTAAGTTATATTATAAAACGTGTATTTAAAAAATCATGAGACCATGTGGAAAATGTTCAATTATATCTAGGTAATATTAATATTGTTTTGTCGCGTTTGCCCCTCGTCCGCGAGACCTTTGTTCTGGCTTTCGGCAGATAACTTCAACACCATGCGAAGTTCGTTCAGGCGTTTGCCCATCGCGGCAACAATGGACGCGGCGTCTTGCACTTTCCAGTGGCTTGCAGTGCCATGTTTGATGGTGAAATCTGTAACAAAAATGTAATTTGCCTTGTAATGGATGTCATCGAAGAAAATGATTTCTTAAATCCAGACGCTCTTATAATTACGTACGTTATTTCGTAAAAATACTTCGATTCGGTACTCGATAGCTTGCCGATCGATGTATCGACTTCAACTATTGATCTAAAATGGATGCCGTGTATGATTCATTCAGAGTTTGTTTTTTTTGCGATTGATGACAAGGCCCAGGCATTGGAGCAAAGAAAAAACATTTAAAAATTAAATGTTGAAATGTTGCCTTGTTGATTCTGGCATTTGTCCGCAGGTGTTCGCACTGTCCAATCACTGATTCATATGTTTCGTATTTGAAATATCGATCTTTGATTGGTTATCGCTCACTCGTCGATGGTGTTCGAAGCCTACAGGGTTGGTTTAGTCACTTTAAATTAAAGTCCCCCACTGCAAATCAGTTGAATTACTGAGTGGGTAGACTCTTATGTGAATTTATTTTATTTATTTATTTTACCTGCCCAGGGACTGCTACCTTATTATCGTGGGGGGCAGGTTTGCGTGCTTTGGTGATCCCGAGAGCTATGCCGGCGGAAGCGTATGCTTCTGGTAGGGCCACCCTAGCCGGACTGGTCGAGGAGGAGAAGTCAGACGAAATGCAGTCCACACCCTCCCCACTCTCTTTTCCTCCCCTTTCCCTTTTCTTCCCCGCCCTCCTATTTGACCCTTTCCTCCAAACACCCCCCTAGTTCATCTTCATATATCACCCACTCATTGTCTCGATTAGCCTCGTTGCAAAAATATGAGACGTTAAGCCCAAATATCAATCAATCACGAAGGTCAATACGTACCAATAATAGCATTGATTCCCGTCTGGTAAAGAGGTTCCCGTGACTCGGCGGATTTTCCTAGGCCGTTCGCTTTGGGGCCACGGACTGAACACTTTCCAGAGCGTGTGACGTGTACACAAGTTCCAGTAAGTTCCTGGCAAGCATTGTGCACGATGATGAACCATTTCTAATGGCTGAAAGGTTGGCCTCGTTCACGAAAATCAAAGATTTACCAAGCTGGACTACCTGAAACAACAGAACAATTGAGAAAGTACCTATATTATGTTAATTATAATCTACAGGTAGTTATAGGTAGGCCTATACAAGTAAAATAGCAGTTTATGAAAATAGGAGCTTGCCTTTCAAAAAGAAATGGGAACTGGGGATGCAGTCAACTCAATTTGCAACACTGTGTAAATTTGAATAGTCCTACCCATACACCCCCCCCCCCCCCCCTTCGTACCTGTGTTCGTCTACACCGACGGAACTTTTTAGATGTTGCAGTATTATATTGTACATTATCTGGCAACCGTGAACTAGACAAAAACACATAAAATATCAAAAATAATATTCACGGCTTTGAACTAAGTTCCAAATTCTGTAGGCCTAAACGGACGAAAAAACTGACTGTGGCAGACTTACTCCGGGATCAGTTCTCTTGTGCCGCATTGGGTAACAGAATGGTCTTGATTGCACTGGGCTGTCTCTCGAGCCTCCACATCATTAAGCATGGATAATACATTGGGTAACAGAATGGTCTTGATTTCCTTGGGATATCTCTAGAGCTTCCACTTCATTAGGCATGGATAATACATTGGGTAACTTAATGGTGTTGTTTGCATTGGGCTATCTCTGGAGCCTCCACTTCATTAGGCATAGAAGGGCAAGTTTCCGGCTTGCCCCCCCCCCCCCCCCCCCCCCCCCCACGGCCCCCACCTGTTTTCGCCCTACAGACGCCTTTGGGGCATCCATATCGAACGATTGCCTGTTCTTGGAGGCACATGATAACGTTTTCAGAATATAAAATTTAAACCTCAACACTTCTTCAAATTATGCAACTTTCTTTGAATTTCATTGGTGGTGCATGTGAACTTAAGTGCCAATGCTTGCAGTGTTTTATTTTTCGTATCTCGATCCCGATACTAAACATTTCCGGTATCCAAAGTGCTTCATTTGCCTCGTCACTGTTTGACCCACCCACCCACCGACCCACCAAACCACTTTTATTTGGGTGAAGGCTACCCAGGGAAATGTCTGTCTTGGACTCTACAAACACTACCTGTGGTTAGGCATATATTTTCAGTCGATTAAGCTAGTGAAAGCAATGTTGGCCTGTGGGTATATTTTCTGTGTGGTTCACAGTCAGTGGTAGACGTTTTGTGACAGTATATTAGCATTCAGGGTTTTAAAGAATTGGTCCCATTATTGAGAACTACCGTTTTCATTCAAGGATCTATCTCTCGGTCTAGGAGCTTCTTATCGAGTTGATGTGGCTGGATTCCAGGTGAACCTCAAGGTTGTAGCTATTGTCGTCTGTTTCCATATATTTACAGCCCGTGAACATAGAATCAGTTATCACGATGGTGTCGGATGTAGGCACAGTGGCGCACACCCTATTTTGAACTGCTGGAGCGACTTTCTTCGTGACTCCCCCCCCCCCTAGTTCCGGGAACTACAATTGGGGGTCTAGGGGGGATGCCCCCAAGCTTATGCGGGTCTGGGGCGCACAGCCCCAGACAATTTGTTGGTCCTCTCATTGCATTTGGTGGCATTTTACGAGTTTTAGAGTACTTTCCAAGCTAATGTAAGCAATAACTTAATCCTGTTATATAGGCCTAGTAGATGGTGTCCGCAGGTTACGCTGGGTAAACGCACGTTTAAGAAAAGCAGTTTGAAAATAAGTGATCTAGTTGACGAGATTACATGTTCTTTTTAAAATAAAATGTGTTACCTGTGCTGATGAGTGTTGGTAATCCTGACTGCGAAAATATATTGTTTCAAGTGACCATATTTCAAATCGGGAAATCTGGGAGAAATACCCAAAGGGAAAAGGGACCGGACAAATGAAACAATGGGGGGAGTGGGGGGATGGCCCCCACCAACAGCGCCGCAGGCGATTTAAAAAAAAATACTTGTTTTTGACGTGGTTGTAATTGTTTGTTTTTAATGCAATTATTACTTAATACTCAAGTGGTAAATGAGTACAAATGTCACCACTCTTATTGATAGAAATTAGATGATCAGATTTTATAACAGAGAAGATGAGACTTAATGATGAATGAATGAATGAGTGACTCAAACGTGGATATGGCACAAATAAGTATAAGAAGGCGATGAATCTCTCCTTATTACCAGTACGAAAGAGACTTCTTTACAAACGCACTGTTTTCAGCAAAGATTTCTATTGCTCTGTCGAAGTCGATCGGAATATCGTGCTCCATTGAGATCACCATAAGATCCCCAAGACGAGCGTCGCTCATAGTACTCCTTAGCCTTGTTTTAATTAGCTTAAGCTTTGAGAAAGCTCTTTCTGTAGTCACACTTGACACAGGAAGGGTGACAGCAATTGCGAGAGCTACGCGGCCATTTGGAAATGTGGATTTCAGCCTGCTAAGGCAGAAAACCTTCAAAACCTCAACAAGACTGCCTGAAGTTATGGTTTTCCGAACTTCCTGTGGCTCGTTTTCCTCCGAGCTCTCCGATTCAGATTGAATTTGCTCTTCCGTTGAGTTTTCCGAAAAATCAACGTCGGCAGTGGCACCAACTCACCAACGCTCCAACTCAAGCGATACGCACATGGTGACTTGACCAATGAAATACAATTATATGCACTGGTGCGCTCCATAAGTCCCAATGAAATATACAAATGACAACTGGTGCGCACCAGAGCACTAAGAGCAGCCCAATGAAAAACGCCATTACTAAATGTGTACATTTGGCGCAACGTTTAATTTTTAAAAATTATGTCTTATTATGTCTTATGTATTAAGTGTATACTTTCACGGACGTGTGTACACGTCCGACGTCCCATCCATCCCTAATGGTCACACGAGTAGTGGTGTGAGCACCTCCACTGACATAATGAACATAATTTGCAGGCCAAGTGTTGTTTTGTTATAAATCTGAGTATGGGTTGCCAACCATCCCGTATTTTACGGGATCTCCCCTCCCGTATATAACAGTATGGATTTTGTAGTGCATTTTTGTTTGTACTATGTGAAGTGCGAACATCAAAATAAAGGTAATCAATGTGAGGAAACTTTTTGTACCCCCCCCCCCGCTCGCCGCGGCCAAATAGCGATCCCGTTATTGTATTTTCCAAATTTTGCAACCCTATCTTCTTTAAGGAAATACATTCATATCGGGATAACATTATACCATTGGTTATACCATTAAGGGTATTTTAAACATAATGGTTATACCCATCCATTCTTTCCTTTAGGGTTTGGACTTTCTTCTTTTCTAGTGTGTTTTTATTTTATTTTTTGTTTCACATTTCTTCTTTCACATTTTTTCTCATGTATTCCCCCCCCCCCCCCCCCCCCCGTTGGCTACTGGAGCGGCCGCTACCCTGCTCCCGTGGGGTGTGCGCCACTGTGTAGGCATAAGACTCAGATTGCTGGGTCTAGGCCAAGTGGATGTGTGTGACTGGCTCGTGTTAGGCCTAGGCCTATGAGAAGACGGCCTAGGGTCACGTCGGTTGGAAAGTGTTTTGTTTGAAGCACAGGGTGGGGGATATCCGGTAAATTACGTAGGGGTTCGAATGGGTTCCTTGTTTCAAAAGAGTGTTGGGTTGGTCGCAGTTTATGTTTCGTCTTGAGAATATTGGAGCCGTCTGCTTCTACGCGTTCTTTGCTGTCTGCTCCTGCAGATGATGAAGAGAGTTGGTCTAGGTCTATTTGATTACAGCTTATGGTGGGGCGTTTCTGTTTGATGTTGGGGGAAGCATCGGGTGATGCGGTGTAGGTGGCGGTATGAGCTAACGGTGGTGGTGGACTAAGGTGGTGAGCTTCCTGTGTGTTGGTCTTGCTGCCATCTGCACTTGGTTCGTTTCGTAGATTAGTTCTTATTTTCAGGTTAAAAGTGTATGTCACCGCTTTCAACTTAAGTAGACATTCAAATTCATTTATGATAGGTTATGTGCTGTTGAGCTTTGAATGAAACACTTGCAGACAGTACGACGAGGTTGCTGCTGGGGGTTGTTAGGCCTAGTAGGCCTAGGCGTCGACCCAACAGACTCCTTAAGTTAGCACATGGCACACGAGAAAACTTCACTTGATTTCGGCAAATCTTTGCTGAGCGGACACGAAATGCAATAGGCACACATAGCTTTAAAACATTTGAAACTGGTATAGGGAGTATCACTGTCGCAAAAATACTTTCTTACATAATTAGGTGGAAAAAACGTGGAGCAATTGTCACAGGTTTCTAGAACCGCCGCCATCTTTTTTCTATTGAGGAGGTCCCGTGGATTTAGGGTTGTGAGCAAATGACTAAGACTTAATATAAGGACCACACGTTGTGGTTTATTTTAGACACAACGATACAGACAGATGTTTCCACAATGACAGTTGTTGAGCTAGTAGCGCTATGCGCGCAGCTGGGGAGAGACAACCTCGAGCAAGTGGTGTTAGTTCGCGTTCCGCCCGACGAGTAGCGCGGAGCGCCACACTACGGACATGCGCCTCGCTTGATGTCGCACGAACCCGCGAGTTTCAATACTTCCCCTCGACACAAACGGAGGTCCTTGAGCCCAAGCATATGCTGATACATCAAGTGCTTTGGTCCAGGTAGCCCTTTTGTCTGCACATGCGCAGCCATGTTCTCCGTTGATGTGTGCTGTACTTTTAAGAGTCCTTCCGCCATCACTTCTCTTACTAAATGGTGTCGCACATCAATATGTTTCGTTCCCTGGTGGTAGACTGAGTTCCCAGATAATTCTTGCGCTCCATTGTTGTCATTGAATAATGTGACCTCGGCCAATGTTACAAATCCGAGTTCCATGAGGAATCGCCGAAGGTATATAGCTTCCTTCGCAGCCTCAGTGAGAGCCATAAAACTTGGCCTCAGTCGAAGATAGGGCCACCGTCTTTTGTTTCCTTGATTTCCATGAAATGGGCCTGCCCAGGGACTGCCACCTTATCGTGGTGGGCAGGTTTGCGTGCTTTGTTGATCCCGAGAGCTATGCCGGCGGAAGCGTATGCTTCTGGTAGGGCCACCCAAGCCGGACTGGTCGAGGAGGAGAAGTCAGACGAAGTGCAGTCCACACCCCAATACCCTTTCCCCCCCACTGTCCCATTGAATATTTCTCCTCCCACTTGGCCCTGCCCTCCCTTGCTGGACTCCCGTATGACGACTCACGCGACGTACAATGGATCTGATTCGGATGTGGCTTTATTCTTCATTATCATCTTTCTCATCTTCATTATCACCCGCTCATCGTCTCGATTAGCCATCGTTGCATAAATATGAGACGTTAAGCCCCATTAATCAATCAATCATCAATCCATGAAATGGGGCACAAGGCACAAGGATCTGTTTTAAGTGTCCTTTGTTTCGCAATAGCTATTAACAACATAACTTCTTATGTACGCAAACCCGTGCAGTCTTCACTCTTTGTAGATGACTATGCAATGTTTTACCGGGCGTCATTCCTCAGTTCAATTGAGCGGCAGCTGCAGCTGAATGTCAGGCGGCTTGAGAAGTGGGCAGATGAGACTGGCTTCAGATTCTCGGTTACAAAAACAACGTGTGTACTTTTCAGCCACCGCCGAGGTATTTTTATGAACCCCGAACTAATAATGGGAGGCCGTACCCTGACATTCACAGACACCGCTCGTTTTCTGGGAATGTTTTTTGACAAAAAGTTAACATGGCGACCCTGCCCAGGGACTGCCACCTTATCGTGGTGGGCAGGTTTGCGTGCTTTGTTGACCCCGAGAGCTATGCCGGCGGAAGCGTATGCTTCTGGTAGGGCCACCCAAGCCGGACTGGTCGAGGAGGAGAAGTCAGACGAAGTGCAGTCCACACCCCAATCCCCTTTCCCCCCCCCACTGTCCCATTGAATATTTCTCCTCCCACTTGGCCCTGCCCTCCCTTGCTGGACTCCCGTATGACGATTCACGCGACGTACAATGGATCTGATTCGGATGTGGCTTTATTCTTCATTATCATCTTTCTCATCTTCATTATCACCCGCTCATCGTCTCGATTAGCCATCGTTGCATAAATATGAGACGTTCAGCCCAATTAACCAACCTTAACATGGCGACCACATATACAACAACTCCGAACAAAATGTTTCAAGGCGCTAAACATCCTACGCGTAGTTAGCAATACCAAATGGGGTGCAGATCGTACCATCATGCTCCGACTTTACCGTTCTCTGATTCGTTCCAAACTAGACTTTGCCAGTTTTATCTATGACTCTGCGAGACCTTCCTACATTAGAACTTTGAACACAGTACACCACACAGGCATTCGACTCTCGACGGGAGCATTTCGAACAAGCCCCGTCCCAAGTCTGTACAGCGAGGCAGGCGAGCCGCCATTGGCTATTAGGAGGAAGTACCTAATGCTGAACTATGTTTCATCTTTAAAAGGGTCTCCGAAAAACCCATCGTACGATGTGATTTTTAACCCCCCTTTTAAAAATCTGTATGCCTCGAGGAACAAAGTAATGAGACCAGTGGGTATTCGTTCTCTTGAACTCTTAGAAGAGCTACAAATAACGTTACCTCTAGTTTTCTACGTGTCTGATCGTTCAATGCCACCTTGGTCCGTAACCAAGCCGGTTTGTATAACACGTCTCTCAATCTACAAAAAAGAGTCTACATCTAACATTCAATACCAGGCCCTATTTCACGAAATTCGCTCAACGCTCCACGACTTTGAGTGCATCTACACTGATGGATCGAAAATAGGTGATCTGGTTGGCTGTGCTTTTACAACGGATGACGAACATTTTACCTTTAAACTCCACCCAATGTTTAGTGTGTTTAATGCGGAGCTCTTTGCAATACTGCAAAGCCTCCTCTATGTTTTATCTCATGACGGTTCAAAATTTCTAGTGTGTACTGACTCTCTTAGTACACTAGAATCCCTGTCTCAAATGTACTCCAGGCACCCCCTGGTATGTAAAATCCAAAACATTTTAACAAAACTGTCCTCGAAACGAAAACGTGTTGTATTTTGTTGGGTGCCTGGCCATGCCGGAATCCAAGGCAATGAACGTGCAGATCTATTTGCAAAAGCGGCATGCAACAAGGGCAGCGCTGACAATAACCTTATTGTGACTCATGACCTCAAAGTAGTCTTCAAGCATAAGCTGAAAGAAATGTGGCAAAATAACTGGTCAAGCATTGAGAATAACAAACTACGTGAAATCAAAAGTAGTGTAGTGTCATGGTTATCTTCACGACGACCCTCTCGTCGGGAAGAAGTTGTTTTGACTCGGCTGCGGATCGGACACACATACCTCACTCACGGATATCTTTTGCGTAGCGAAGCCCCCCCCACTTGTGAGGTATGTGGAGTTGTTTTAAGTATGAAACACATTTTAGTTGAGTGTAAAAAATACAATGACGAGAGGAACCGTTTTAAATTAACAACTTTAAAAGAAATTTTAGCTGACGACTCAAGTCTTCTTGACAATGTTTTTAACTTTTTACAATCTTTAGAGCTACTGAGTGTTATCTAAAATAACACCAGGTAAAGCCAAAAGTCTATCGGGCACTAATAACCACGTCGTTGTGTGCCCTTAAACCCAAACTAACTAACTAACTAATTAAAACGTACCCCGTGTAAGACCTCCTGTCGTTCGTTCAGTTTACCCAATCTGCATCCACAAAACCAATCAAATTTTCTTCTTGAGCATTCTTATCTCACACCAACGCGAGCAGTCGTCGATGAACGTAACAAAATACTTTGCCTTTCCGTTTGATTCGACACGCATTGTTCCACACACGTCGGAATGGATTATTTCCAGCAAATCTGTATCCTTATCCGAATGTTTGGGAAAAAGAGCCCTAGTCATCTCTCCACGAACACACATTTCGCAATCGAATGTCTCTCTTGGTCCACTGAATTTGATTCCCCGCACGGTTCCGTTGCGTTCGCCCTCTAATAGATTCATTTACGTTAATATGACCCATTTTGCGATGCCAACTTTCCACCGTCGATTCAGCAACTACGTTACACTGATGTTTACCTTCTCGCAGGAAATAGAGCCCATTTACTCGACCAGCTGTCAGAACTGTTCTAGTTTCCAGTTTCCCTTTTAGTAAGGGTACCACCGGCTGACTTGTATCCTCGTACTAACCTCTCGAAATTCAAATAGTGAGTGGATAGAGGTTCGCGAGGATTAGCCTTGATTCCATCTAGCTGCTTTTTAAGTCTGTACTGGGTCGTCAGACTCTCTTTCTCTCTCAAATGTACTTTGGAGACTTTTCCACATGTCGTAGGCGGTTTCCTTTCCTTTTCTTACCTACCGACACAATTCTCCTCTTGCATACCTTGTCATTGTGTTTCTTTTCTTTGTTCCTGCTATTGATTGCGGCAGTTTCTTCGCCGGTTTCTTGTTCAAGTAGACTTGCAAGTGGCTGGTTGACGAATTCCAGTAGATCCAACTCATCCAGAAGTATTTCCATTCTAAATTTCCAGGTATGATAGTTGGATCCATCGAACAGCGGCACTTTAAATCTTTCCTCTTTGTTTGTAGCCATGGTAGGCCTAGGCCCTAGTCCTGACAGTCGTCTTGCTCACAAACACGTGGTGCAAAAACGAACCTCTTAACACTACCACCAAACTTAACGCCCGTTTTCGACGAGCTAGGCCCATAACCTGTTGTAGTTTATGTTTCTTGGCAATTAGGTAGTAGTAGGATAGGTTGAATAACAAGCACTTCATGTTTAGATTACTATAATAACGTATTGAAATAGAAGACACAAAGTTTACACGACATGTTCCCGACAACGAGACTTGAACCGGAACAGACATACCGTAATGTTGTTGGAACTGCATAGAAAACATAATAAGGACACAGCCTTGTAAAGTTAAGACATGGAGCAGAGGCGCTCCTTTCAAATACTCAGAGATGAGAAATTGCAATAACACAACACTCCCCCTCAATTTCACATCGTTCATCAAGTATGTATAAATGACAAAGAATTTATACTTGACGTTGACCAAGTTAATCTAAAGGTAGGATAGGCCTACCTAGACCAGTTCTCAAATTGAACCAATGGTAATCCTTTTGTGATATGTCAGCCTTTTGCTCGTCACTCTTTAGATGCAGAACATTTATTTGATTTTGGGCAACTAGATCTTTCACAAAATGATATTTGACTTCTACATGCTTTTTTCTAGAACTATCTTATTTACTGAGCTGATGCCTAGGCTAGCCGTAGGCCTAGGCCTAGAGATTGCACTATTAGGCAAATGTTGCACAATTCTTAGGGGTGCTTAAATAGTTAGATTATAAAGACGACTAGAGCAGGCAGTATTTGTGACTGCATAGAAGGAATTTAATAAATACGTCTTATCCCTTTGAGACAGCTGAGAGTAGATTTGTTTAGATTTGTGTTGGTTTTTGACAGCTTGATTTGAAATTGATTGCATTTGTTAGCACGTTTTCATTGGTTAACTTTCTAAAATATGCACAGCCGTCTCGAAAACATAAACTAATATATAACAGGCGCTGCTCTGCTGCAGCGGCGATCTCTTTTCGATATGTTTACCGCACGTTACGAAATTGTTGTTCGGAATCGCGCGTTAACTTACCGCGTGATAAGTCTTTCGACGAGTGTCGTTTGCGTTAAACTTAACGTCGCCCTTTCAGAATCGCAGCGCAAGTGTACGTGATGAAGACCACTGTGTGAAGGACCTGCGATACTGTAGGACTGCGGGTCAATCCGCGCGGATTACCCGTTTCGAGAAGGCTGAGGTGGAACGTGCGCTAGTAATTTACGGAATCGTGTATTTATTGTAGTCTAGACCTTGGCATCCCTGAAAAACTTTTGATGTTATGGCTGATACATATGATAAGATGTGTATAGGTTACTAGAAAAGTCAGATGTTGCATCTGATCTTACATATTTCGTCACTGTAACACTGATGTATTTTTTTGTCTCGATACGAACTTTGACATTTATTTTTCCACCCCACTAACTCACCTACCTCAAAGGAAGGTGAAGAAAGTGGATCCACTCACTAAAATAGTTTTACAAACGAACAGGGTGGAGGTGGAGATAGTGGTACAAACAAATGCCATTTGTTTCACCTTTTAGGAATACGGGAACTTCCAAGAATAAGTAGACTCAAACAAACAGACGTAGTGTGTACGGTACCGTCATATGCAACATCATACCTGTTGTTGCTGTGGAGTTTCGATTCGATTAGGCGTATCGTTCAATGCCTGGATAAGTTCACCATGATTTGTTTCAAGGACACTTAATTTGCGTCGTTTGCTTTTTTTTATCCAGTGTCACAATGGCTGACTGACTGGCTGGCTGGCTTGTTGGCTGACAGTAGGTCTGGTGGTCTGCAGTAGGTGTACTATTCTAGCAAGGATGGGTGATTACTGGGTAATTACTAATTAGTTAGAGAGAACGAATCAGGTAGACGTGTTACTTTATTTAGTGATGCAACTCTGTGCTTGCCCGCGGACTAGCCAGAGCGCAGCACCAACCCAACTCATGTAGGAATATACACAATATGACATGAAACAATGACTATAAACAATACTACTTTCATTACATAATCACTAAACTTAGAAGGTTTGGTGACTTTTCTGCCTGACCTAGTGACTACAGGCAGTGTTACATGTTCCTCCTTCACCACCGGATCTGATTCGGATGTGGCTTTATTCTTCATTATCATCTTTCTCATCTTCATTATCACCCGCTCATCGTCTCGATTAGCCATCGTTGCACAAATATGAGACGTTAAGCCCCATTAATCAATCAGTCACCACCACTTCTTTGTCAGTCGACAACTTGTTAGCAACTTGCTGGGTGAAGTCATACATATCTGTGTCCTGAATGTCAGCCAGCATGCTATTCATTACAGGCATATTTAATGACTTCTTGAGAAAACGTCTATTGCGACGGTACTCTTGGCCATTTGAATCTTGTACAATATATGACCTTGGTGCTTCACACTTTTTTATTACTACCACAGGCTCCCAATGCTTGCCCTTATGTATTACAGTACTCCGATCCTTTTGCAAAGGTGGGAGTTCTTTTGAACCATTATCGTAATACTGCGTTTGTACGTTTTGTCTCAGAATAAGCTTCTCCTTAAGGTATTTATATACACTACGGCCTAAAATCTACACTTTTAAATTTTTTTCAAAAATTCTTTTTTCCCTTCATTATATGTTAAATAGAGCAAAAAATGTCTTGTAAAGTAACAAAACACATTTTCTATTTAGAATTAATTATTTTGATTGTTGAAACAATGGATTAGCTTGTTGCAAGATTTCTCAGCAAATAATGAAAATAAAATAACAAATTTGGTATCATTTTGATTGTTATGCAAACTGGAATGTGACCATGTAGAATGTTGAGTCTGGAACTACCACAAGGAAAGTTATGATTTTTTAAAGAATATGAATTTTACAAACATTTTTTTTAGATTGTGTTGCCACAAGATATGTCTTAGCTTTGAAAATTTTAAAGTGGTATCCTTCATTCTACATGATCACACCCCTTATTTTATTGACTTCAATTTAAAAAAAAAATTAGCTTTCTATCTTCATTTTTACTAATTTTTTTCTTGTGACAAGTATGCACATGTGTGTAAAAAACAAAGTTTTGAGTAAAACCCTGTTAAAGATAGGGGTCATGTTTTCAAGCCTACCTTGACTTCATTGGTTTTGAACTTAGCCATCGAACTCTCCAGCTCCATACATAGTGCCCTCAGTTGCCGTGTGAGTGTCCGACTTCCTCTTGTTGCTGCTGCGTATCCACCGTCTTTGTTTCTTCACTCTCGTAGAACTGTTCCGCTCGCATGCCGCGACGCGCAGTTTATCTGCCGTCTCCACTCCGCGTGTTGTGTATTTGCCCGGTTTAATGTACAACCTTTGTAGGATGGCAATTTCTACTTGAGCCCCACAGTTGAAGTGGCAGACAGCATCCATGACCCCCAGCTTGAGGGTTGTCCTCCCAACATACACCTCCTTCGGGCACCGCTTCCAGATCGTGCCGTTGAAGGACTCATTGGCGTTTTCTGTTTTTCCATGGAGGCACTTCTCAAGCATTTCAGGTGCAGTAAGCCTCTCATAGATGGGTTTTATTTTGCTTACAACATCTATGGGCAAACCCACCTTGTGTTTGTATGTTCCTTGCATACCTGCTGCCTTTGCAAGTTGGTAAGAGCACCAAGTATCCTCCCCGGTGGGACATTTAGCATGCCGTGGCAGTTCGTCAGTTGACGACAGATGGTAGAGTGATGCCCATATGCCTTGAGACATCTTTTCAATGGTTTCTGTGTTCCTCCCACCTTTATCGGTGGTTTCATCGGAAAGGACGCAAATACTCTTCCCTCTGATAGCCTCCCTTATCTTATCTTCGTGTTGCATCCCCACAATAGGAATATAATGTTGCCTGAGGCGATTTGCCGAAGGTAAGTCTCCACTTCCCGGAATAAATTCCTCCATCCACTTCCGCATTTTTTGTTATCTAGTTTCTCAACTGGGATGTTTGCAGACAGGAACGCTTCAGTCGTTTTCACGATAAACTTTTCCTTGTCTATTGCTCTGTTGTTCCCAGCTCGAATCGCTGCTGCAATTGAAGTCTGCCTAGAGGTTGAGGGTGTTTCATCAGTACGCAACCGGTCCCTTTCTTTAGCATTCGCGTGTTTTGTACTTGACACATGTTTTTTCAAAGTATCTTTTTTTCGATTTCAAGACGACAATTACACAATCAGCACATAAGAATTTTTTTGTCTAGCACATACAAACTTTCTTCTTTGAACTCCGTCGCTCTTTGAAACGCTGTCACTGAACATTAACGCATGTTTCTGGAAAAGCAACCACAAACACCTGTATCACTCACTGTCAGCCGTCACAACCTAAACACGACAACAGGTGGGCTAGGCTCTAGCTCGATGTTCTGGTTCTCCCTTGCTTTGTGGCTTCATATACTCGTCCAAGCGCATGCGCGAGGTTGGCGTCTTGGAAGGCGCTACAGCGACCACGGCTCGCCTAGCCCTAGTCACGTCACCCCGCCCCGCCCCGGCGCCCGCTCCAGGAAACCATCAACACACGTGTTTGGCGAGACGTGGTGGATATTGGATCTAGAATTCGTCGCGCGAGCGGAGCCGAAGATTGCCGAGTCGAAGTACGACTACAAAAGTACATCGTTTTATGCGTTTCTAGTGGCACTCGCACTTGCTTCCAAAACGATTTTCGAACTGTTTTTTAACTTTTATTTGTTTGTACATTTTCGTAAAAAGGACGTATAAAATGAGTATTTAGGGGCAAATAAGATAATTTCGCCTTTATTTCGCTACAAATCGCGGATTTCGCCGTTTAGGTGAATTTCGCCTTTATTTCGCGGCTGGATTCTTAACCTACATAACCTAACTGATGGACATCTGTTGATTTTTTTGCAGTACGGGCAATACTTTAACATTTCGCTTTATCGCTCTAAGCGAAAAACAAACACCTCTACTTATTACTAATTAATTGTGGAGAACGGATTTAATTAAGTGTGTGCGGTGGTTGTCCAAAGTTCTTGATTTAGCATGTGGTCACTTAATGAATGGAACACGCTTGATCTCATATTTTCCAATACACTGGACATCAAAGATGTGAGAATATTTGGCTTCCTTAGTTTTCCCATTGCCTGACAGATTCTAAAATACTTTTCCCCCATTTTGCAGAGATAATCAACATCGTCTGAAGCTATTTGTAGGCCACCCATGTTCTTACGATTTAGAAGCTGTGAATTTGACAACATGCTTTTAGTTTGTATTGTTATAAGGCATTCTTACCATTTAATGGTTTTTAATAATTTTCTTGTTACATAGCCTGCGATGTATACCAGAACATCAGTGACATAAAGCTGAGCTCGGGGAAGAATAGGCCCAGAGTGACTCTGCTAGTCGTAAGAGGCGACAAAAGGAGACCCGTGCAGTCAGACGAAGTGCAGTCCACACCCCAATCCCCTTTCCCCCCCACTGACCCATTGAATATTTCTCCTCCCACTTGGCCCTGCCCTCCCGAATTACAATGGATCTGATTCGGATGTGGCTTTATTCTTCATTATCATCTTTCTCATCACCCGCTCATCGTCTCGATTAGCCATCGTTGCATAAATATGAGACGTTAAGCCCCATTAATCAATCAATCAGTTATAAAGCGTCTTTTAAATGGCAATTCATTGATTGCAAAAAAGAGAGGCCAAATAGAGCATTTGGAAGACTTATACACTGGTACTCCGTCAGTGTGCCATGTTAAAGAAATATGATTTGGATAAGAAAGTAACTTGTCGTCATCAAACTTTTCTCGATAAATTTCCCATCGTAGATTTCTTCCAATCCATCTGGACTCGTTTTTTCTCTTCGAAATCGATGATCAAGTTGTTCGTAAAAGTGCGGCCGTTTGAGAAGAGATTGCAAGTGACTTTAACTGATAGGTCTATAATGTGACCTACATTTGTCGTAGCACAAATGTCACACACACTATCTTTGCTAGCCAACAAACTGTAACACTTTAGGCAGTAAACATGATGTTTAGAAGGAGTGGAAAATTTCGAAAAAAACTTCTTTAAGATGAACAATGATTTGGCACATTTATTTGGCTTTAAGCAGTGCAATTCAATCAATGACAAAACATGTGAAAGGCAGGATCCTGTTAAAGAATGTTTAGGGGCTAACGACATTATAGTAACAAAGCTATCATCGACTTTTAAACCTGCATCCTCATACAAAGATGTGTCACTGTTTATAGGGATTTTTGGTTGAGGCCTGTCTTCTTCAAGGCTCGATTCTTCGTCTGAAGATGAAAAGTCACAGGTCGATTCGGCGTGGGGCAGGAAACCTGTCTTGACTGATTTAACTGAGACCTAGTGACAGTTCTTGTGATCTTAGGGTATGATACATTTCAAGTAATATGTGTGGTGTAAGTGACAATACTAGTGAGAATAGGCCAAGTGGTAGTTGCAGATTTGATAGTGATAATGTTGCCCGTGCCGGACCATCGAATGCCAAACGATCTCGCCTTTCAATTGTTACTGATAGTGATAGTAGGGCAAGTTTCCACGCAAGTGGTGCTGGTGATGATAATGATGGTGAGGACAACCCAACAGTTACTGATCCTACACTAGCCATTGGCAACCTCCGCGCCTGTCCATGTTTGACTGGAAGTTTGACAATACTTTTGAGCCTGTTTTGTTTGACTAGGACAGTCTGTCAAGACAATCCGACTGAGCTCGAAATATTCTTCACCATCTTTGATTTGAAACTTGATAAAAAATTATTGTCACAGAAACAAACCAATACCATTCGCAAATAGTTGGTAGCACTGATGTAAGCGAAAAATCTAAGCTGAATAAGTGGGCGGACACAACCACATCTGAAATGTCATCATTTCATATGCACACAATTGATCTATGCGAGTCCGACCATAATGTTGCAGAACTTTCCAAATCCGTCCGTAACAAATGGTTATTCAGGTTGGTGGTGTTACGACTCGACTTCACGTTTCTATTACAAAGCTTACATTTTGATAGCACAGGGGTTATCTTAATAAAATACTTATGAATAGCACTGGCACCAGGAGGACGTACTTGCACTGACTCTGCCATTACGCGACAGTAGTAGGGGAACCCCAGGCAAATCAGATTAGATAGCTCAATAGTCGCCCAAACAAATTTTTCTGAGTGAGAAGGAAGATACGGGATCGCTAGAGAGTGCAAAAGAGGCCGCAAGTTTGCACGTTTTTTTTTCGTTCATGAGGAGGGTGTGAGACTGTTAACTTGAAATGGGCTGTACATTTAAAAATAAGTTTTGCTATCATAAAATTGTATGTACATAGTCCGTGGAACATGTTAAATGATAAAACAATACACATGACCACCAACAACAAATTCACAACATACCGATCCCTGGTACAGACACACAGTGATACTGACAGTAATTAATAAGTATACACTGAACCGTCGTGCTAGGCATACTGGAAAGTGAGAACTAAGAATGCAATAATCCAACCCTCAAATATATATATTTCAAATGAGAAGTAAAATATACAGAAAATCAACAGATCACGTAAAAAATCGATCTAAAAAAGATCGCCTCAAAGAATCGGAAAAATCGGACTGTATAGTGGCGCCGTGGCGATATTTTAAACCTACATCCTCACCTCGGTCGGGTCTACCAGTCCGCCCGCGCCGCGCACCGCGCACTGCGCAGTCAGTGTCAACACTCGGTACTGCTAGTCATCTTCCTAGCGCATCTTTAGCTTCTTATTGCTCAGCCCAGATGTGCAGGAAAGTTACAACTAAGAAGTATATTTTGTGCTAAGTGGCCACGGCATTGAAAGAGATTAACAAACTCAAAAAGTGAAAAGATCGACTTGTAAAGAATCGATTCTACCGATATATCGGAAGAAAAAAATCGATATATAGAATGAAAAAAAATCGTTACGTCAGAAAATCGATTCTTTTGGCCCATCCTTAATGTGGCGACGTACTTTCCATATGATACGTTTGCCTGAATCCGAGTATAAACACAGTCTTGTCACCATCTCCGATGACTGCTTGGTAGGTACTGCAATCCGTGCATTTCTTCGCTCCTCCGGAAACCTCGGACAATTATGGTAGCCTCCATTGCTGTTGATGACCCTGTATAATTTTTATAGCAATTATGTTTCTTGACTGGTTGTTCGGATTTATGGGTGGCGCAAATATAACAATATTTGTTGCAAACGCCCATGTTGAGTAGGTCATTCGTTTCAGCTCCAATATTTACGGCCTAAAACCAGATAATGTAGATTATTCGCCATTTTACATACCACTAAATTCGATGTCTAGACCGACATACAATAAAATCTTTTTAAAAATGTTTTTTCTTTGATCTTTTTATTGTTTATCATGTTCTCTATAATTTCGTTATAATATTATGTGTATAAAAAAAATTGGATATAAGTTGATACAGAATGACTCTAATATCTCTGTCACTACGATATAAGGCTACAAACACACACACAGGTACACAGATATACAATGTGGTACACTTACAACCCCTGATAAAGCATTGTAGGCATGGCCATACGATATTTTACACCATCACCATCGACGATAACTGTTATAAAAGGGGTTCCTTGATAATGAGGGTGTTTTTCACGGAACCAGCTCTAATTCCCCATTTGCTTGCATGTACTTTTCAAGCTGAGCTTCCCAAACCTAGAGCAATGAACAGAAAACGAGCGATCGGGAAGTAAACTGCACAAGTAATATATAAATATACATTAAGGTTCGAAAAAGTAGTAAGAAGTTACTCCTTCCACATACCTTTTCAATACGCTGTTCATAGGAGTGCCACTTTTTCTCAGTCATAATAATTGGAAATCCAACGTGGCCATTAGCTCTTGTGTTTGTGAATATCCGGTACCTATTGACGTTGCGCCCCACACAAGGCTATCGTTCAACTCATTGTCTTTGACCCGTCTGGGCCAGGGGAAGAATAGGCCCAGAGTGACTCTGCTAGTCGTAAGCGGCGACAAAAAGAGACCCTGTCCCTTCCCTCCCACTGTCCCACTGAAGATTTCTCCTCCCACATGGCCCTGCCCTTGCTGGACTCCCGTATGACGACCCACGCGACGTACAATGGACCTGATTCGGATGTGGCTTTACTCTTCATCATCATCTTTCTCATCTTCATTATCACCCGCTCATCGTCTCGATTAGCCTTTGTTGCAAAAATATGAGACGTTAAACCCCATAAATCAATCAATCTATGGTAGTTCGTGGTGGCACGTTATCCAACCACTCGGCTTGCAGGCGTTCACCCTTGAATAAAATCATAGGTGGAATGGCCTGACCCATAGCATTTCCACGGGACACAACAATCACGTTTTCTCCATGTTCATGAGCGACAAGATGAACACGTTAAGCACCTTTTTTGCCAATACTTTGGCGATGAATGGCAAGTCTACATCCCTTCTCATCTACATTGTAGATACGCCCAGGTTTAATAAATCCAAACGAGTCAACACCTCTTTAAGCTTATCAAAATAATCTGCTGCTACAATGTATCGATTAAGTTTTTGAGCCCTAGCTGGGTTCATTTGCTGTGCTTTACGCTTGGCAACTTCAGGATGCCGTGTGAAAAACGACTGGAGCCATGCGTAACCAGCCGTGTGTTTTTCTTTGTCAAACCTATGTTTCATGCCATTCTTCTCTGCAAACGTGTACACAGCTCGGCGCAATAATTTTATTACTCTGCGAAAAAACTAAAATAACACTACGGAAGACCAACTCTCGAGATGGCAGTCTAAAACGCTATGCGTATACGGTACTTGGGCAATGGAAATAATGTCTTGTTTGTAGAAACCATCTACTAGAAACTTTCTTGGCAATCGCTGTCAAGAGATAGGGCTTTTTCCATCTTGATGTAGACCACTTTTTTCTTTTGTTGGGCCTCAATTCATCCGAATATTGGGCCCAAATGTTAATCAAAATGAGTACTTCGTGGTCCGACCAGTTTTGTCTCTTTTTACACTCATTCAAATCGTCGGAAGACATTATTGCAAGGTTTTAATTATTCGTGTCAACCAACGTGACAGACGGCGCCGATACACATAACCTCAATACCACTGCCTGTATTATGTACGGGAGGTACGCGAGTCACTATACAAGGCGGTGACGAGGTAATGACCTTGAAGTTGATTCAGTTTAGTCGGTAACTGAGTTCTGGGAACGTAGGTAGGCCGTTAACTGCAGTTAAGCTAACTGAGTTCAGTTCACATTGCAAAGATAACTTCAGTTACAGATTTAACTGCAGTTAGGAACCGTAGTGTGAACGGGGTATTAGGCTTACCATTTGGTAGAAGCTACTTACAAATGCACATTTGTATTACCGACGGGCTCTTTGTGAGGAGACCCGTCTCGGCCCGGGATAGAATAGGCCCAGAGTGACTCTGCTAGTCGTAAAAGGTGACGAAAGGAGACCCTGTCCCTTTCCCCCCCCACTGTCCCACTGTATATTTCTCCTCCCACTTGGCCCTGCCCTCCCTTGCTGGACTCCCGCATGACGACCCACGCGACGTACAATGGATCTGATTTGGATGTGGCTTTATTCTTCATCATCATCTTTCTCATCTTCATTATCACCCGCTCATCGTCTCGATTAGCCATCGCTGCATAAATATGAGACGTTAAGCCCCATCAAAAATAAAAAAAAAAAAAAAAAAAAGTTTAAGGTCGAGCAAATTCGACATCCTTTGAATTGTTCTCCACACCTAACTCGACAAAATGAGCGGGCTCATTTATAGCAGGAAACGTCACGGGACATGCTACCGCTTGAGGTCCCTGTGGTGTGAATACTCATCTTTGCTGCAACCCATTGGTCTTATTGATTCACTGCAACCAATAGGTTGCAGGGAATTTATTCCAGAGAACAAAGCTTTTTGCACATCTGCTCTCAGGTCTTTTTGCACTTTTTTTGCATTCAATATATCCCGCCCTGCAGCACGTCATATTGTAACTTGTGCAAGTTGGTGCCCAATCTTTGTCATGTGTTCTTGTTCTACTTTTCTACGTTCCACAGTGCTGTATGTAAAATAAAAACTCACATTCCGCAGGTTCAATAATTTATTATCACATCCACAGGGCCTGCCCATGGACTGCTACCTTATCGCGGTGGGCAGGTTTGCGTGCTTTAATGATTCCTGGAGCTATGCCGGCGGAAGCGTAAGCTTCTGGTAGGGCCACCCTAGCCGGACTGGTCGAGGAGGAGAAGTCAGACGAAGTGCAGTCCCCACCCCAATTCCCTTCCCTCCTCCTCCCCCTCCCCCTCCTATTGGCCCCTTTCCACCCCGCCCTCCTATTGGCCCCTTTCCTCCAAACAGCCCCCTATTTCATCTTCATTTCTTCATATATCACCCACTCATTGTCTCGATTAGCCTCGTTGCAAAAATATGAGACGTTAAGCCCAAATAATCAATTCATCTTCATTTATCACCCACTCATAGTCTCGATTAGCCTCGTTGCAAAAATATGAGACGTTAAGCCCAAATAATCAACATCCACAGGGTTCTAACCAGGCCCAGGCCTAGATATGAGTGACCACTTAAACTCAAAAAGCTATATGGACTGGATGGATTACCAGGAGGGTAACATGGGAGTTTGAAGTTATGTGACTGATTTAGATCTCAAGTTCGATCTCAAATTGCGTGATAAACATTTGGCCATGCAGACCGAACTGCGTAGGGTTACATACGTACGTTCAGCAAGCGGTTAACCACGCCTTCTTTTTCAGCACGAACCAGACCTGTAGTATTTAGTACAATCTCAAAGTCCGTGACTACGTTTATCAAGCAAGCCAAACTCGGACTACTCAGGTCGAACTCAAACTATGGTCTCGGTACGGTACATGTTTATCACGCACTGTTAAACCGCACCCCCCAGCTCAGCTCGCTTGAAAGGAGGCGTGGTAGGTAACAGCTGTCAACGTGACGTCCCTGCGAAATAAAGCAACATGCTAAAGTTGCAGCTATTTTTTTAAATATATTTGTGAGACAGGTAAATTTTAATAATTCGCGGTATGAAAAGAAATTAGTTAAACGGCTCCAGAATTTCCTTAGAGAGCTGATGGCTGTGAACAAGAGATATTTTGGTTAGGGCCTATGTAGGAATAAACACGCCACAATGCTACATTTGCCGCGCAACAGCTGATCGGAACCTTAAGAAACGTGTACTTTTCATGGCGGTGAGATCGATCACCTGACGAGATTCGGCCCGCATACGTTTACCACGCAAATCTGAGATCGCAAGAAACGCGCTGACACGGCTTCCCTACCGCGCCGAGTTGTGATCGAACTTAGGTGTTTATCACGCAAATTCGGTTCGGATTATGTCTTTTCGGTCCGAGCTCGCTCGCTTCATAAACGTAGTCCGTGGTAAACAGATACCGAGCTAGTGAGCTCGAGCTTGGCTTGCGTGGTAAACGTATTCAATGCCGAACTCTTCTTCATGCTGCTCTTTGTTTATCAAGCAAATGTAAATGCCTGGATAGGCCTAGGGGCCTAGGCCTTGTACAACTGACCATGCCGGCCTAGGCATACTTACTAGCCTAGGCCTAGGCTAGGCCCAGGTTTCAGTGGTGAATATAGTAGGTCTAGGCCTAAGCCTAGGCCAAGGTGTAGGCTGTGCTTAGTAGGCCCTAAGGCATGTCTTAATGTCGCCTTTTAGACTAGGCTAGCCCTAGGCCTAGACTAGGCCTAGGCCTTGTGCTAAGACATATCCACCTAAATCACATAGGCCTAGGCGCATACAAAGGTAGAGCCCTAGCCTACTACAAATAACGAATATATTGCAATATACTTACAGTTTAGGCCTAGCAGAAGCCATTTGTACGTGTTACCATCATTCCATAAAACGTCCCACAATCCATTGATTTTTCTGCTCGTTTTCGAAATAAACGAGTCAACATATTTGAGTAAACAGTATTTCTTTTCATTTTCGAAGTAAACCAAGGCTAAAATCTTCTTTTTTCCCACGCTTGTAATAGTGTTCTCGCAATCCGACTCGTCGCTTTCAAAACGCATTTTGTAATATCGAAAAATCCCTGGTTTAACCACACTGCCACGCCGTCGTCAAAAACGGAAGTGTAATAACGTGGAATTTGATACCCTCAATGGCTACCTGTTGCTGCGAAGGTTGCTGCCAACAGGTGTCCTTGAGCTTCGACTTGGGGCTGTTCCATTGGTTTATACAGCAATGCCAACGTTTCAAACATTAAATATGTTTTGATTTATCTCATTGTGTCAACTTCGATAGTTTTTAGTGTTTGTATAGTTGTATTATTATAATTATTATTATGTTAACTAATACCATTATTATTTATAAATATGCATTGTTTATTATTGTACAGTGAAACAGAATTTTACCAATCAAATTTAACTTGGCATGTTGGCTATGGTTGGTAATATTCGAAGGCGCGAAGTATGCTGCAAGGCCACTGCCACTGGGTGTTTACATTCAACAAGGGTCATACTAATCCGTCAAATTTAAGATCTGAAATGGCTTACATATTTACATCTCAAAATGCCGAAGGTAAAGGACAAGTTAAAGTCAAGAAGCACAAAGTACAGACATTATTTAATAATGAAAGCAAATATTCACGCCCTCGATTTCAGCAGCAGCAGTGACGAGGAATACCACTGTGTTGGTAGGTACCCTAAATCTGGGCCTACTAATTGTATTTCATTAGGTTCGTTTGATTTACTGTCACCTTCGCTTGAAGCTGAAATGCTTACCGTTTCCTAACGGAGCTGTCTTGCCGGAATCACTGCAAACGCTTGAAGTGTGCAAGGTGTGTTTTATAGGTGAGTATTTAAGGGGTAAGATTGGGTAGGTCCGGTTCCGGTGATAGTTACAACGGTAATTCCCTCTAATGGATGGGTTTTGTTTATTGACTAAGACAATTTCAGGGCTAAATGTAATCTATACTAACAATTCCACATCGAAAACAAACTTCGATGTGTAATCTGGCCAAAATGAGGTAGAAATATCATAAAAACAAAATTCCTATAATTACTTTAGCTATTTTTGTTTTTAACAGTGTACGTTAAACACTTAGCTCTAACAGTGTATTTGTGAAAAAAACTATGAATACCTTAATACATATTTTTAATATTATTATGATTATAACTAAGCTAATCGGTAAAGATTTAATGTATTGAGTGTTTTTCCGCAAACTACTTGAATCTTAGTGATAATTAAATATTAATACAGTTTGTGGTAAGTTGAATGTTCTTGAGTATGTATGTTATGGTTTCTTGTTGTCCGTTTCTGAAGTAAATGTTGAGATGATTTTCTAGATAGGTAAAGAACGTTCTGACCTGTGCAGGTTGTTTTTCCTGAGGAAAAACGGTGTTGTAGGCCTAATGTTAGAGTGTCCTCGGCCGCTGGTCACTGGCGAATGTAGTAGCGCTGGCGTGGGCGTAGTTGCTCGGACCGCTCGGAATGGTTGTCGTCACTATTTTTGATGTTGTTATGGGATGGTTGGTGCACTAATGGGTCGTAGGCGGTTAATTTCACACGACTACGAATAACTGAATATAATACGACTAATAACTGAACTTACGCGACACTCTCATACATATATACATCTCTAATACCGTAACACGTTCGTCACTTTTACACTCTCACCACACACTGTCGGGTCCTTCGTGTCCACTGACCTACTTTTTAAATTTCTCCCCTAAACTAACCGTTTACCCCATCTGGCGTCACTGCTCTCAACTGCATACTTCTGCAGGCATATTCTTTTGTCCGGGGCTCTAGTATACTCTAGGCGAAAACATCTGCCTAGTAGGTAGGGTACCATTACATAGCCTGTCAGCTACAGGTTACTTCAGTTATTATTATTATTATTATTATTATTATTATTATTATTATTATTATTATTATTATTATTATTATTTATAATTTATCTAATACAGGATATAAGTCCCAAATACATTAGATATAATAAAGATATGCCATAGGTCTATGCTTA
The DNA here is from genome assembly GCA_945910005.1 of Isoperla grammatica. Lineage (NCBI taxonomy): Eukaryota > Metazoa > Arthropoda > Insecta > Plecoptera > Perlodidae > Isoperla > Isoperla grammatica. The sequence goes on from OX246740.1 coordinate 16,198,942, forward strand.
TAAATAAACACGTACACACATAATACACAATAAGCAAGGTTAATCAAATTAACCGTAGTCAACACAGGGCAGGCAGTTATTAAAACAATAACAATGTAAACATAAACAGACAATGTTTAAAACAATAGCAATTTAAAAGTAAAGTAAACGTAAAGAACAACAATTACCATTTATACAGTTTTTTTTTTTTAGATAATTTCGTAACAAGTCCAGCTTTGCTTCTTGTACTCTCCTCAATTTCTCAAAGGTCTCTGAATATTTGTCTTCTCTCTCGCGATATTGTTTTCTTTTCTTGCAAGTATTCAAGAAACCACGAGGGGGGTTCCTGTTTCAATTTTTGGGGGGTGGGAGGCTTACATTAAGTGGCAGCTGGAAACAATTTGTCATCTTCCATTGATTTTTTCTTTGTGGGGGTGGGGGTTGATGAAGTACTTGGCGCTGGTGAAAAACATTCAGAGAACCTGCAGGAAGGTAATGAAATAAGGTTTGAGAACTGACGACTGGATTTGATTTGGTTGGGGTTCAGATGACGCTTTTTTACCAAATAAATCATCTAGCAGAAGGAAAAACTCACACTTGACCGATCTCTTGCCACTAGTGTTCATTTTTTCCTTGTTGGTTCTGTAGGTGCTCATTATATTTTTAAACTTGTCACTGCATATTTTTCCACGCAAGGAGTATTTTCCAACATCAAACATTTGTTTGGCCAACTTGTCCCATAGAATATTTTTTTCTTTTTGCAGACTCGAAGAGTCCTGCCATTTCATGGCGAATGTTGATGAGTGGCTGCTGTAGTCCAGATGAAAGCTGGAACAATAGTGTTAATTGTTTATTATTTTAAAAATGCAGTACACCAACGTATCATGCTTAACAAACAATAATTGATGGTATGAAAGAGTAAAAATAATTATCTTACAAGTAGTTGGTCCATTTGTACTATTAAGAGCTTCAGCAATACCGTCATTGACCCCATCAGTTTGGATATTAATAGGAGAGTCGTCGGGGAGCTGCTCCATTCCATGTTCTTCAGAATCTTTTGTATATTCAATACTGCAATATAAAGGCCCATTCACAATCAAGTTGCGTTACAAAATGTATGCACCTATTTACTAACATAAAAACCGTACATGCTAGCTGAAACTATGTTTTTCATCTTTGGACAGTGGAAGCCCACAGAGTGAAACACAATCTTAGGAGTAACGATGTCACGGTGTAAGACTTGACCCGGCATTTCAGACATTTAGGTTTGAAACAATCTCGTATTTACTGGGCAAGAGAACAAATCGTCTCAACTCTAGTGCCAGTGATCTCAATGAATTGCATGTCATCTTGACGCGTGACAATCTATCTCCTGTTTTTAAAGAGGACAATGATCTTCCTCTCTTGTATCCACACGTACTTGTTGTCCACAGCATCTCGCGCTTGTCGGAGGAGTTGTGGCGCCGTCTTGTGAGTGACTTGGTGACCAGGAACGCCGAATCTCTCAATTGACGCTTTGGCTTCCATAACTCAGCTCTTGTCAGATAGCGTACCAGCTTCTCTTTCATCGCCTGGGGCGGCCAGCACGCCGGTTTAAGCAGGGATCCGTCTGGAAGGTCACACACCAGATGTATATGTTTAGAACATGGAAGATACATTTGTTCTTAAATGACGACCGTAGAACTACCTTCGGTTGTAAACAATGTTTATCCTTGATATGAACAGTGTTTTAGAAACGGTCTTCTCATGTAGCCTAGTCCTCAATCTTGGAAGTTGTAGGCAACAGTTGGGCCTAGGGTGTAGGTCTACAGGATGTCAGGATAATGGAAAGAAAGAAACGAAACGGTGACGTTTGTGACGTAATAAAGGTTTATGAATATTAGCTGTACAGATAGATTAATATGTAGGAATACGGAAAATGGTGTGTCAACGGTACGGTAACAATAATTATTGACGGTAAACTTCCAAATCGGTGCGGTGATGTGCGCTAGACGGTCACTCGGCGACTACGCTTTGTTAGTCCTCTACCTACCACTTCCGAAAAAATGTGCCGACCAAGGTCCACTTGATCTCCGCCAGGTGGAGACCTTGGTGCCGACAACCGCCGAGGCAACAAGGCAGTGAGACACATCAGTACGTAATAACAAAAATGCAGAAAATTTCACAGAAGGGATACGAGGAGGCTGATAACATTCGGCCATCCTCAAAAAACAATCGTCCTCGATTGAAAAGAAGTTGGTAAGTTACATAACATGGTAAATTAATTAACGGGATACAATTCAACTTGTTGCAACTGGATAATGCAACACATACACAAGCCTAAGGATGTATGAGAAACATTCATATTCTATCTAAATTACAGAAAATTAAACTAGACTTTATTTTACTAAGTGTTCGAGGTAATCAGGAGGTCTTGAGCGCCTCAGTGGTCTCTCAGGACGATTGATGTCTTGTTGCTCAACCATGCTTTCTGCTTCGTCGAAACTGTCGTCGTCTCTCTCGTAGTGGCCTCGCCTTTGTTCTCGCAACAGTACTCTTCGAACTTTCGGGAAGTGAAACAGGATCCTCTCTCAGAGATGATGCGATCTGGTAAGCCCCTCTCATTCACGAACTGTTCCCTACATGCTAATAGACATTTGATGAAGTGTCTTTAACAGGATACAGGTGTACGAATTTTGTCAAATTTTCGATCAGGTCAAGGAATAATCCCAATACCTGGTTCGTAAGACGTTGGAACTCGGCTGGGCCGTTTGTAAGTCCGAACCTGCCCAAGGACTGCTACCTTATCGTGGTGGGCAGGTTTGCGTACTTTGATGATACCGAGAGCTATGCCGGCGGAAGCGTATGCTTCTGGTAGGGCCACCCTAGCCGGACTGATCGAGGAGGAAAAGTCAGACGAAGTGCAGTCCACACCCCAATCCCCTTTCCTCCCCTTTCCCCTTTCCTCACGCTCCCTCCTACTTACCCCATTCCTCCAAACAGCCCCATTTCATCTTCATATATCACCCACTCATTGTCTCGATTAGCCTCGTTGCAGAAATATGAGACGTTAAGCCCAAATATCAATCAATCAATCTTGTAAGTCCGAACCCAGCAAACCACGAATACCAAAACGTTGGTGTTACAGCAGCAGAGTTTTCCTAATTGCTTCGCTGTTGCACCATCGCGCTAAGGTGATGTTACAGCAAAGAAGTGTCCTCACATTTTTCACTGTATTATTAATGTAACAGTGCCGTGGCCCGTCAGTGTAACGCTTCATATACAGCAGCGAAACATCAGTCATGTTTCGTACTATAGGCGCTATGCACTACAAAAACAGCACTGGAACACCAACGAATTAGGAACGTTTACACAACCAAAACGTTGGACCTTCAGAATCACAGCGCCACTTAAACACCACTGAAACATACAATATAACCCCCCCGCCACCCCTTGAACCCCCAATTACTCCACAAAAGTCAGCTAGAAATACAGTGCTGTCTGTGTGGTTTATTTGCAGCTCATAGCCTAACTCATTTAAGCAGGGTTTAGGGGTTGGAACCTTTATTCAAAATTAGGTTCCGGTTCGGTTCTGGTTCACGTACATATATGATTTTATAACGATTCCAGTTCTGATGTAGAAAGGTTCCAATTTTCTAGAAACATACATAATTAAAACAATCATGGGAAGTAGAAACCATTTCAATTTCAATTTTAATACTTTTAACATTTGACGTGATAATAAATTTGTAACGTAACTTTACAAACCAGGCCATGTACCCAATGCAAAGTGCAATTTTATTTTATTGGAATGGATAATTGGAATATGAAGCATACATTTTATTTTTACCCTAGGTATGATAAGTTCATATACAAATTAAAGATAACAATGAATTAATTGTCTTCTCTAGTACTTATTATAAACCATGAAATCTATACGTAACATTATAACAAATATAACGTGCATTAAAAAGACAAAGTTAAGCATTTTGAAAATTAGCCCACGTTCGGTTCCGGTCCTATCAAGCACAAGTTCAAACAGTCCCGGTTATAATCTCTGCGTTCAAATACCCAAGGATGTGATGAGGTACGTTAAGGCAAAAGATTATTAGAATACAAATATGAATTCAAATAGGCCTAGTCATTTATTTTTCCAGATACAACAATACAAAAGTCAAAAGTGATGAAAAATGAAAATGATCTAAACATTGCAAATACCACACTGCAAGAGTCCCCAGCCAGTACCACCTGTCTTTCAAATGCAACTTATTGCTGTGAGACAGTCAATTATATAAAGTTTCATCAAAATACAAAAAAAAAAAAAAACTGCAAAACAGAGACCCGAGTAATTTAACATATTAATATTACGAGGTTTTAGTGATGACTAATGGCGTTTTCCAATGGCCGCACTGGACCACACTGAGTGGGCCTTCAACAATCAAATCAACAATGCACAACAATACAATAGGGGCACCGCACTGGTGCCCCTATTGTGCCCTGATTGCGGCCCAGTGGAAAATGTCATTAGTAAATAGACCCCTAGATTTGATTCATTTTTGGGCAGATTGTACTGGGAAGAATGATTGATTGTGCGTACAAAATATTTTTGAGCAAATATAAAATACATATTTTAATGATTTTAAGTAGTTAAATAATTATCTGGGCCCCATTAATAATTAACACAAAACATTATCCCAGCGGAAGGGGTGTGCGAATCCTACTTTTTGGTTTCGAATCCGAATCAGAATCCAAATATTTGTTAGCCTGCCAAGCTAATTATCATAGATAATTCGTAAAGCTAAAAACAACGAACATGACTAATTGGATTTAGATATCAATGAAACGGTTAAAGAGACGTAGCTAAATACTAAAATATACGCATTTTGACGTAGGCCTACCTTTTGTGCAAAGACGGCGGCCATGTTAGACACGTGATAGAACAATAATCGGCCTATCTTTATTTATTTACTTTATTTAATTTATATCTCCTACAGTTATAGAAACGATATCATTGCAATTTTCCCAGCTGTCATCTTCTTTGGCGCCAGATTCGAATTCTTTCTAATACTTAAATGTTAAGCTTTTGGATTCAAGAGACGAATCGAATTCGGATAGTAAAAGATTCCATCCGGATTCGACAGTATCGTAGCTTCGCAACCCCCTAATCAGCACCATGCGATTAATATACACAAAATAATATGATTAGGGCCTACTAATAGATTACGAACAAAATATGTCTACAATTTAAATACAAGAGAAACATAGAGGCCGTTTTTTAGTGGTGGAAGAGTTCGATCAATTTTCAACTAGGCTAAATGTAAACACTAAACAGATACATAATTACATGGCAACATAAAGTAACCAGTGAAGTACGCTTAAGTCGCATTCATAGCAACACGGTAAACGTGCCGTCCGTCCGTATAACGTGACACGGTAGTCCGGCAATTATTCTGGGTGTTCATAGACACACGTCAGCACGGCAAACCCACTCGGTCTGTTTGATTTACTTACACCCCCTGCCCTTTCTGCGCCGTACCCCACGATAGAGCATTGGGGGCAGTGCAAAAATTATAAAAGGTGAGGCAAATCAAACGAACCAAATAAATAAGTTAATTAATTAAATAAATTCATATTTAGAGTGAACTCTGTGAACTCCGTGAACTTGGTCGTGTGCACGGCCTGTAAATACAGGCATGAGCCAACACGGGAGTGGCATGTCATACCACGTGTGTGCTTACGTCACGCACGGCAGCACACGGAAGACGTCAAAAGATGAAGTTCAGCCATGATCATGATGATGATATTTGGGGGGTTACGTCTCATATTTTTGCAACAAGGCATTGAGACGATGAGTGGGTGATTATGAAGATGGAAAACGCCACATGACATCCATGCCCAAGCCAGGACCTGCCGGTCCGGAAAAACGTATTGCCACCTGTTGCTATGAATGCGACTTGAGTGCCATATTTCCGTTTTATACGACCGATTTTATACATGGATTAGTACAGTGAAACTTCTTTATAACCAACTCTCAGGGGCCAGAATATTATTTTGTTATAAAGAATATTTTTTTATAAGGATGTTACATTCCCATGTAGGATAAGACCCATCTGGGACCTCAAAAACAGTTTGTTACGTATATAGGCCTAGATCATTTCGTTATAAATGCGTTCTTTATAAAGAAGTTTTACTGTATAATAGGCCTATAGGCTACTGTGATTTAATTATTAAACGCTAATAAGGAACAGGCATCATACATGGTAATGCCAACCCTTTCTAGTAGGTTATTTTGTACCATCTCCGTTTAACTCGTCTTCTTCTATAACCATGTTATTGTCCATGTTATTGTTTTCGACATCTTCCAATTCATCTTCCTCCAATTCATCTTCCAATTCATCTTGAAAGTCATCATTGGGCATGGTCTTGGACGTAGAAGCTCCTGGTGTGGCTGGCTGGTCATCTGCGTTCCTCCTCTTATCTTTTATTTGGCGTAGCCATAGCTTGATCTCATCTTCGATCAAGTTTTGTGTAGTGTCCTTGAGCAGCGGGTTTCGACGGGCTGACACTAAAATTAAAATATATTCTACATGAGCGAAGTGACAAATCAGAGGAAGTCATAGGAGGTCTCACTTGCAAATTTCCATTAAAGACAAAGGCGAGCAGTTAAAATAAACTTATTCTTTTAAACACATTATAGATATTTAGAAATTATGCCAATCTCTAGAAGAACAGCAAGAAAATCTATCTTAAGTTAACCAAGCAAAATACCTGTGCTCCATGCCCCAAAGTGGTTAAATGGTTAGGAAAGTAAATGTGTTTTCCAATTGCTAGTTTGAACTTTTGAAGGCATTGTAGACTAGGCCTACGCCTACCTAACATAACAGTAAGCCTACAATGAGATGAGTAAATAGAAGCAAACATACACACTTTCTCACTAAAATTAAAAGTTAATGCAAATGCTATTAAGGTGCTGTCTGTTTTTCTTTTTAAATTACATAGAACATTCATGAGAACGTTTCAACCTAACACTGTGTAGGGCCCCGGGTCTATGACGCCTAGGCCTAGCCTACAAATAAATAAAATAAATAAATACATTCCTATTTAGAGTCTACCAACTCAGTCACATAACTGATTTTCAGTGGGGGACTTTAAACTATTTAGCGACCAAGCCAACCCTATAGGCCTAGGCCCCGACCCAATCGACAAGTGAGCGATAACCAACCAAAGATGGGTATTTTGATAGGAAATATAGCAATATCTCAACATAACAGGCTATTTATATTGTAATGCTTTTAATTTACTTACCTCAATGCCTGAACAGTCGGAGCTCCATGTGCTGTCAAAGATGTTAGCTTGTGTCGGCTCACCGCTCACCATGGCGCTGATGGCTAGGTGACACAGTACTACAAACGTTGTAAGACTAAATGACACGCGGGATCTACTTTAAAAAAATATTCTCTTGGTTAATGGAATGCGCTATGGCAGATAAAATATCATGTACTAAGTGATATGACTGTAACAAGTTCACGTAACAAAATTATATCACTTTCTCTGCCAATTTAAATGTTTTCTAATAACATCACAATATTATCGTGTTGGGTGTACTGGCGAGTTTTACTGGAGCCTAATTCAAATCAAATAACGTCGTTGCGAAATAACGTAGTCCAACAACAGCTTGCACACAAAGTTAAGTCATAATTTATCAATTATAGATAAATATAATATATAATAAAATATTTAATGTACATTACATCAGTACATTAAGCTTAAAAATATGTAAAAACTGGAAATGAATAGTTTAACACATTTCAAAGTTGAGACCAAAATACGGTGATGTATCGGCGCCGTTGCTGTGTTGTTTCGCTAACTGAAAGATGATCACGGTATTGTTACGTTTTCCCGTCAGTGGTCCAGCGGTGTAAACACGGCAATTATTCACCAGAGAATAGAGAGTGTTGGAACACTAGTGTAACAGTGACATTAAACCAAACATACTCATGCTGCGTAATGACGTTAAAAGAGCGTGCACTGTTACAGCAGTGTTTCAGCAACCATATGTCTAGTCGGAAAAAACTCAATACAATAACAGCACTGTGGCAAGTGTTACATTAGCGTTACATTACAGAAACGTACTTGTGTGTTTGCTGGGAAGAGCATTCGTTCAAACTTACCGGTTTCGTCCGGTGTAACGAAAGCGATTTTCTCTTTAGCCTCCTCTGTCTCGAGTTAGTCGTCGATGTGAGGGAGAAAGAAGTGGTCACGAACTGTCTGTGCGTTGAGCCTTCTGTAGTCGACAACAAGACGAAGCTCGCCGGTCTCCTTCTTTACGAGTAGTACAAGGCTCGCGGATGTCGATCTAGTCTCAGTCACTATCCCATGCTGCTTCCATTTCTCCACAATCGCTCCAATTTTCTCACGCTCGCTCGATTTTGTTTTGTATGGTCGACTTGAGATCCTTTACTACGCTCGGTTTCATTAATATCCATTTGGATTAGTTCCGTGCAACCGAGTTCTGCAATTGAAAATGCAAAACAATGGCGGTACTCGTTAAGGAGTTCTAACAATTGCTTGGCTTGCATGTCGGTTACGTCTTCACCAATTTTTGTGTCATCACGCGTGATTGGTTGACGATACCTATCCGATATTGGTATCGAACTATTCTGGGTGTTATCTCATAGTTTGAAGAACTGTGGGATTTTTACGTGACGCTTTCGTTTCTCGTTCTTTCCATCGTACTTCTCCTTGTCAGAGTGTTCCTCGACTCCCACTGAATCATCGAGCTGTAGGCATCCCGTGAAGATAACTGCTAGGAGGTAGATTAGTTTATCGGGCGCATGTCTAAGGAGGAGTTTGGTGATACCATCTTCGCCAGGAGCAGAGATTTTTCTTTTGTGTATTGCTGTGGCCACTTCTTCACTGGTGATTGGTTCTACTAATTGCGGTAATTGTGTGTCATCAAGCGGCAAGAGATCATGATTTGATATGTGTGGTTCTAACTGAATAATGTCCTCTTCTATAGCTTCACGGAACTCGTCGTCGAAAAGATTATTCCTTGGAAATTGAAATGAGCTTTGCAGGATGTCCGCAAATAGCTTGGCCTTCTCGCAATCAGTATGATATACTTGGTTGTCGAGTTTAAGGTTAGACCCTGCCCAGGGACTGCCACCTTATCGTGGTGGGCAGGTTTGCGTGCTTTGTTGATCCCGAGAGCTATGCCGGCGGAAGCTTATGCTTCTGGTAGGGCCACCCAAGCCGGACTGGTCGAGGAGGATGTAGGAAGGCACATGTTTATTGAGTTCGATTTTAACTAAACTAATTCCATTTTTAACTTTATATGCGTAGCTTCCTGACCAGTAGTCGTCTGATATGTTAATAACTTTTCCGTATTTAGACATATGTGACGTTATTGTCTGATTTGAGACTTCTAAGGGTAAAATCACCCACTCATTGTCTCGATTAGCCTCGTTGCAAAAATATGAGACGTTAAGCCCAAATAATCAAAAATCCTAATAGTTTTGTAACCAAGTTCTGCTTCCGCAATGTTGACCGTGCTCACGGTACCATCGCTATGTTCAAATTTACTATCACCGAGGTTCGATTTTATAAATGATTCGTATGCTACTGATTCTTTAAATTTAATGAATACTTCAGCTTTGGCCCCATCGAGTTGAATTGCGTCAACTTCATTTTCATTTACCTTGAGCGATGTTTTAATCCAGTCCTGTATCTCCGCTGCCAACGGTTTTCGGTAATCACGGTTAAATGTACATTCTACGGTGTTTTTTCTTGTTGGAGTATTCATTTCACTTTGAATCATACAACATTTAGTAATTACCTGCAAACAGTTGTGGTATGTCAGATAGTAGGGCATTGTCAGCTTCCGAACTGGTGATCGCTTTTGTGATTGGTTCTAAAATTTTAACAGTGGTCTCCAATTGCACCCAGAAAATAACTTCTTCCAAGACATTTCGACGAGGGCTTTATCTATTTTTAGTTCTTCTATTAGTACTGTCAACTGCAGAGCCTCTTTGTTACTAATGAGACTGTTGAATGAAATGACAATAGCTCCCCCATCGTGTCTTTGATGGGAGTTTCAAAGTGTTGGTCTTTTTCCCATATTTCTCCTCTTGCTTTTTCTTTAGACTAGCTAAGGCTATATGCGTGTTTTTAAGTATTTAATTATATGTTTGGCCTGTTCATATAAAGTATCCACTGTATTGAGCTCCATAATATCTTTCAGCAAAAGGTTAAGTCCATGAGATTCACAACCAATACATGAAATGTGGTCAAACTTTGTAGTCACAACCTTCCATGCAGCCTTCATCGCACTGCATTATCGGTAACCACCGCTAAGAATGTTCGACTTCCTATTTCTTCAATTACCTTGATAATTTTTTTCCCGATGTATTCTGCAGTTTCCCGATCAGTACCCGACCCAATACTTTTGTAAAACACTGGTTCAAGTGTGGTTATCATTAAATTAACAATACCTTCGCCGCAGATGTTCGTTCATCCGCCTGTTATCAGTCTAAGACAAAGTGCTTGTGTAATCTTTTGATCCATAGCTTGTTTCACTCGCACACACTCGCGTCATTGCAATAAGACTGTCATTAGAGAGTGACGGACCAATCAGGCGTTGAAACGCTATAACAAGCCAATGAGACGCCCTGATTCTTATAACTAATGCAATACCTTGTTACTATTGCTATACCTATGACTTTTGTGTGCACTGGGCCTAATGCGATAACAAACCTACAATATCACTTCAACCTAATAGAATAGTGCCATGATTATTAAATGGCATTGTCATGTAGGCCTATTGATATTATGCTTTGTAGGCAGGATCTAGACCTTAGTAGGTCCAAAGCCTATGGTATAGGTGCTGAGGCAGCAAAAATAAACTTGAGGCCGCAATAATTGCTTAGGAGGACCTCAGTTTGAGGAGGCCTAGGGCCTACCACTGTTCTAGGCCTAGGCTAGGCCTCCTACGTCCTAGGGCTAAAACCCGGATCGAAATATTGATAGCTTACCTATAGGGCCTAGGCCTAGGGCCTAGACAGTATAACATGTACTTACTATTTCACTTCTAGGTTTGTCAGCTGGGAATGGGTCTGGATGGTCGTCTGTTGGCCCACTTGTTGTGAAAAAATGCTTGTTGCAAATGTAAGTTTTCGAGGTTATGTCAGTCAGACTTTTCAATTTGGAATCAGCCCGTTTACACAGATGGATCCAATGGATTGACTCGCTGCATTGGCCACAACCAGCGATTTTATGATTAATATTACTATCTATAAGTGATCTAATGTATGTTGCACATGGTTTAGGAAATGGAAACATTTTCACTCCAGGCTCCCGGTCCATTGTGTTGGTCTTGCAGGTACCATGGCAACAAAAACACACGTTGACCACATTTATTTGCCCCCTGGGTTTCTGCCTCGTGCAGAATTCATCACGTATTACTAGTATGACGTAAAATAACACTTGCACGATCGTAAATAAATCAATTCCACCAAAGTAGGCATTGAAACACACTGATCCAGAGCTCAATGACAGATCCAGATCATACAACATGTCCGACGAGTCCCAGCATGCAATGCGCGAGGAGACGAAGTGACGTCACGGCCAGGCATCCTATTGGGGCCGCAGATTTAACATTGAGATACCGTACTTCTCTTGTGGACGAGGTACACTATATATCTCTATGATTTAATGTCCTCCCTAATATAGAGTGCAACCCCTCCTGTATGTCTGGAGTCTGATATTGTCTGCTGTAGCTTGTAACCTCCTATGTACAACTCATGCTCACCTATATCAGTGTCTCTGTTAAACACACAATTGTAGGTCTCTTTTTCTTAATTATTAGTTCTAATTCATCTTTATGTCCTAATAAATAATAATCCTTGTATATTTAAAGAAATTGATTTAAGTCCATACACACATTTCCTTCATCCGCCAGATTCCTTACAAGTTTCCCGACTTCCATGCCCTAGTTGCATTTCTTGTGAGAGAGATCACGCAATCATCCGCGAACAATCTAACTTTCGCCTTCATACCCTCCGCCAGGTCATTTACATAAATTGCAAATAATAGGGGCCCCAGTACACTGCCCTGGGGCACTCCCGAGGTTACATTTATCTCCCCGGACAACACCTCCCCTACCCTTACCCTCTGTGTTCTACCCTTTAGAAAATCTCCTGTCCATCTTACTACACCTCCATCATCTACCACTCCTCCTACCTTCCCTAACAGCCTTTTGTGCGGCACCTTATCGAACGCCTTCTCGAAGTCTATAAACACGGCATCCACTTCCCCTCCCCTATCCAATACCTCCGCTATGTCCCCTGTCATCCCCAATAGTTGAGTCTCACACGAATATCCCTTCCTAAAACCGTGCTGCGCCTCAGACATCCATCCCTTCTCCTGTATCACCTCCTTCACAAAATCCCCCACTACCCTCTCCATTATTTTTGACCCCACTGACGTCAGAGAGACTGGTCGGTAGTTCGTCATTTTACCCCTCTCCTCCCCCCCCCCTCTTGTGGATTGGGATTACCACTGCCTCTTTCCAATCCAACGGTACCTTGCCCTCCTGCAGAGATACCCTCATTATCTCTTCCATATACCGTGCCGATTCCCCCGTTGCTAATTTGAGGAACTCACCCGTCATTTCATCATTTCCAGGAGCCTTTCCGTTTTTTAGGCCCGCTATCACCCTTGCCACTCTATCCACACTGACCCCCATAGGTGTTCTCCCCCTTCCCTCCATCCTCTCCCCGTCTTCCTCCTCATCCTCTTCCTGAAAAACCCCTGCATAATACTGATTTAGCCCTTCAGCCTTCTCCACGTTATCCACCAATAGCTCGCCTACCCCGCTCTCCAGTGTTGGCAACGAGCCCCCTTTTCCTTTCTTCCCTCTCACATAACCGAACATCCTATTCCAACTTCCTTGTTTATCCCCCTCTTTCATCATTCCAGTCATATATACCTCCCATATCCTCTTCTTACCTCATTTAAGTCCTTCTCAATCCTTTTTGCCTCATCCCTGTCCTTTGTATCCCTTGATCGTCTATATCTACCATAGGCCTGCCGTCCCTTCCTCTTTAATTTCCTTATCCTCCTATCCAGTGGCGTAGCGCAGAAGTCGGGGGCCCCCCGCGACATTGGCCATTGGACATGGTAGGATCAAGCACGGGGGGTATTGGGGGCGGAACCCATGAAAAGCGCCGCAGGCGAAACATTTTGAAAGCACGCTTTTAGAGTGCGTCTTAGGCGCTTATTTTCAACCCCCCCTCCCCCCCCATAACCACCACTTCCACGCGACGTAATAATAATGTATACATTTATCTACTAAAACCATAATAACATATTATTATATCATCAACAACAACAACAACAATTATGATAAATTTTAAGTATTGATAAATCAAATAACCTACGTTTTGATCCTCCAGCTGCAATTCTGGAACGTTTCCTAGCCGTTTAGGCTTTTAGTGTATTATTGCCTGGCAAATCGAGCTTTTCGGCGTGCGTTAGCGTCCGCGAACTCGTCGAACAATGTATCTATGTTTAACTTTCGTGTTCTTTCACCCTCGATACTGAGCAATGCCAAACCACTGAGTCGATTCTCACTCATTGAGCTTCGCAAATAGTTTTTAATTAATTTTAATTTAGAAAAAGATCTTTCGGCACCCGCTGCAGTCACGGGCCTTTTTATAAGTTCTACCACTCATTGTAAATAATATATATATATTAACAAATAACATTAACAGAATAATAAAATAGAAACACCTAACATAACACTTCGTGACTCCACACAGAAGAGAACATTCAACACATATTCACAAAACTACTACGATTTCACTCAATTCACAATAAGAATGTAAACTTGGTGCACTGTTATCAACACATCCGATCCAGCAACATATTTGACACTACTTTATTAATCGTATCACCTACAGTCTTACTCCAACGCTGAGATATGCCTCTATCAGTGAGGGAGTCCGAGAGAAAACTGACCTCTGAAATGATTTTGTGTAAAGGGTGGAAACTAGCTACAAAGCAAAGTTTATTGTTGGTGGGGGTAAGGGTAAAATTTAAGGTTCATTGGCATTGTCGGTGACATCAGACTGTTAGTTTTACAACACAAGTGCATTTCGCTAACCCATACATCCGGTATAAAATCGTGAACGATCCCAAAAATTTAGAATTTGAGAGCAAGATTGGCCCAGACTGGCCCAGACCAAGACTGGCCGAGGACGGGACGTCCTCGAATGTTTACACTTTACAGTCATTGCTGTCATATTTATTGCATCGTGTAATTTAGGGAGCACACCGCCCGTAGTGGTTAAAGACAGACCATTCAACATGTTGGAACTAAATATTAATTTTATTCATAAGCACGTATTTCGCATACAAACCAACACAGACCAAATGCCAAATGGCTACCCACTACCGATCCCCTCACAATCACCCTTTTAGCTGCAGCCATCCGTTTATGACTTGGCTCGCTCGCTATAGCGTCTAAATATTTCGCTGTCAAAAAAGGAATTGTTGGTTGTCTAGAGAATTCAATGGTGTCTTGTCTTCTTTATAATGAATATGATATTCAAATTGACAGTTGTGTGAATATTCTTGAGACTTGTGACTGATTTCCTGGCTGATACAACATTTTCCATATATATTTTTTATTTTTTTGGGGGGGGGGGGGGGGGGAGGCGCGAATTTTGTAATTTTATTTAAAATACATTTTTATTGATTTGTTGTCTTATTTGAAATTTTCATAATATACGATCTATATCATTTGGGGCCCCCGCTTCGCGGGGGCCCTCCCGCCTTGCGGGGTTTACGGGGCCTTCCGCTACGCCACTGCTCCTATCGTAGTATGGAGGGTCCTGTTTTTTCGCCATTAGCTTCCCTGGCACCCACCTGCCCCTTACTTCCAAACATATGTCCACAAATCCCCTCCACAGTTGATTTGCTCCCTGGTTTCCTCCCCTCCACCCCTCATAGCAATCCCTCAAATCCCTCACAATCCCCTCCCTATCTGCCTTACTGTAATACCATTTCATCCTTCTCCCTTCCTCTTCCGCAAGCATTTTTCTTCCCCCTCCCTCTAATGTCGCTATCACTATCCTATGATCACTAATGCCTTCCTCCACTTTACAATCAATCCATCCCTCCTCCCTCCTTACTAGCATGACGTCCAGCAGATTTCCTCCATTCGCTTTAGCCCTGGTGTGCCCCCTCACTATCTGCACTAAGCCCTGATTCATAATTTCTCTCACCAGACCCTGCCTTATCCCTCCTCTATCCTCAGATCCACCTTCCCATTCTATCCCCGGCAGATTTAGATCTCCAGCCACTACAATTTTCCCTTCCCCCTTCACTCTTTCCTTTACTCTCCTTAGGGTCTCCGTCTCCCCATTATCTAATGGTCTATACACCGCAACCACCTCTGTTACCACTTCCCCCATGTTTACCTTCACCCCCATCATTTCGCAATCATCCTCCCTCCATACTATCCTTCCCCTCAACTCCTTCCTACACCCAATCATTATCCCTCCCCCTCTCCTTCCCCTATCCCTCCTAAATAGGCTGTATTCCTTGTGCCCTATCTCTTCATCCGTTATTCCTTCCTCTAGCCATGTCTCAGTTGCAATTATAATATCTGGCTGCTGCAGTTCCACCATTGACCAGAAGGGTACTAGTTTATTTCTCAAACTCTGGCAATTAACCAGTAGTACCCTTAGTTTACCATCCCTCCCCTCCACATCCCTCATCCTACCCCCCTGTTCGTCAATACTCCCCTCCCCTCTTACATCCCTAACCATACCTCTACTCCTACCTCCCCATCCTTCCTCCTTCCCTTCAGGCTCCCCCATCCTACCCTCCTTTCCTGCCATACTCCTCTCCCTACCCACACCTCTACCCCTACCTTGTCGCCCCTCATACCACCTCTCTCTCCTTACCTTCCTCACCTCTCCTCAAATCTCACTCCTCCCTACTTGCTTTACCCTACCCATATCCTGGGTCACTCGTACCAGGAGTTCACCTAACTTGGCATCCCCTTCCCTATTTAGGTGCAGCCCGTCTCCCCTCAGGCCCCCCAGCCCCAAATACCTCCTCGTGTCGATGAATTTTGCCCCTACCATGTCCGCCGCCTCCTCCATTCCTCTATTTACTTCCTCAACCACCCACCTCTTAATACCGTTAAGGTGGGTATGAACAAAGATGATTACTTCATATATATAGGCACAGGGCATGGGGAGAATGCGAAGAGCTTTAAATATGGGTTTCCAGCTAGCCCTGGACCCAGCTTGATCAATAACTCTTAACCGCTGTTTTTCTGGAGTACAAAAATTCTCTTAGCCCATTCAGACCTGAATTATTACTAGTAATACTAAAATTCTGAAATTTTGATCTTGCATTTTGTGTGGCTATGTTACATTGCTTTGTCATTGCGTTAGACCTACCACTTGGTTTCAGTTCATAGTATTATTTTTTTTTCTGCATTACATACAAACTCGGTCAAAACCGGTTCTAACATGTTGTACGGACACATGTGTCAAGTACTTCCATGTATTTACCTTCTATAATATGTAGGCCTACTTAAAATTAACTTATATTAATCATTGTTCATGGTATGTTCTCCGAACCAAACTTAATTTAATATATTAATTGACAATATATACGGTGTGGCCGATTTCTCGTAGCCATCCTAGCATTCGCTCTTTGTACGGTGGGAAAAACCACATAAAACTGATGTAATGTAAAATTGAAATAATTAGAATAAACTTGAAAATAAAAACTTGAAACTCGAAGCTGTATTATACAGTGCAACACAGTAGGATAGTCATTTGGTTATTGAAGTGAATGTAGTAGTACGGTTGTACTGTATGAGAGCCTAAATGATGTTGACAGACAATAGAATAATAAACTCATATTTGCTCCCAAAACATTGTTCATGCATAGCAATAATGCGATCAAAAATATATTTTTTTAAGCAAACACTTACAACAGTGTTTATATTGTGTGTATTGTTTGCTTTGTTTAAATATATCACTTGTTTCTATTACGCGCCATAAAAGTAAATTTCCAGTGCGAAATAGTTCAAGATTTAGTCGTTAGACAGCTCCACATTGTGGCCAAGTTTTGGGATCTACGTGCACATGTTGAGCTACTATGCAACTAAATAACATCAGGACCTGTAGGCCTAGGCCTCTGCCTGTGATAACACTTGTCAGGCCTCTGCCTGTGATAACACTTGTCACTTTTAGAACAAATGATTCCTCACTCAAGGTGTGAAACTAACCAAAATTTCCAGAGCAATCTCCTCACCCACTGGTAGCCCAGGATTGCTGCTGTCAGGGGGACCCACACAGCTTTCCGAGCTTCGCAGGTGGCCACCTGATGGGATTGGTCCCATAAGATCAGCAATACGCTGTTGAAGAGGAGTGAGTGGATCTTCCTGCTCATCATCACTATTGTTGCCAGTTTTTGATAATTGTTTTTTTAAGTTTTGCAACTTTTTTTACAAGACTTTTCATGTCAGCCCATGTCTATAACAAAAGAAAATGAACTGTTGGAAGAAGTATGATGTCAAATAACCTAAGCCTATGACTACCATCTGAGGCCCCAGTAAGAGCCTAGTCTAGGCCTAGGCATAGTAAGCCAATAGGCCTACGGGCCGGTTAGGAAGGCTCACTAGGGCTAGGGCCTAGGCTAGGCTAGGCCAGGGGCGTCGGAAGTCTATTTTTCCAGGGGGGGCGAACTTTCCAGCTGACTTTGCAACATTTTGTAAAAGAAAAAATTTCGTAAGTTACCATGCAGCCAGCCTCTGAAATCGCTTGAAGGAATAAGCGGAATCTGTACTCTAAAATGCATTTAATTCATATTGGCCATTTTTTCAGAGGGGGCGAGATGATACTCTCGCCCCCCCTGTGCAAGCACAGGGGGGTCGACTGACCCCCCTGCCCCCCCGGTTCCGACGCCCCTGGGCTAGGCTAGGCATATTGCCACGACCATACAAATAGACGCAGGCCTAGAGTTCGGTTTAGCAATACAACGTCTACTGTTCGGGTCTATGTAGCATGCGCTAGGACTAGGCCACAGCCCCATACATAAATGTTAATGTCATAAGGCAACTTACCTTAATCCAATTCTTGGTATCCTTGGTTGCCCCATACATGCTGTTCAGATTGTTCCCAAGCGGCATCCTTGTTTTTTTTTGTAAAAGAGCTGTCGAATTTCCCGGTAAACAGTTTTCTGTTTGTTTCCATTTGCGAAACAAGAGCATCTTGCTGGGCTATTGAAATCTTGGTGTTTTTCGGCATCTCTGTAAGTTAGCGTGGCCAAAGATTACAAAACATAACCTTACTTTACACAGCAGTTCTTGACTCACTGCATCCTCGATTGTTCACGTTTAGTGAAGAACCCATTCAAAAGGCAGTGAGCTCTGTCTACACTCGTTGTGACGCAGCTTGTCATTGGCCCCTTGAAACAAGGTGGGGGCGGAGTCTCAAACCGAAAAATTTAAATCACTCTTCACGATTCTATGTCACTGGTGACTTGAAATCGAATGGCTGGCCCCAAGACTACCAAAGTGCATTCCTTGCAAGTCGAACGTGACATAGGTAAACGGTTTCAACTCACTTTTCGGTTTGAGTCGCGTGGTCTCAAAAGGCATAGTTTAGAAATAACACATGTTTACTGATTGTCATATTAACTTTTTTTTTTATCTTGTTAGTTGATATTAATACTTTCTCCTACCTTGGAAAGTCACAGATAATGTGGCAATATTTACCTCTTACTTTTATTACAATATCTTGTCAGTTGATGCCTAATCCTACCTTGTAAAGTCACAGATAATGCAGCAATATTTACCTCTTGTTTATTTATTACATTATCTTGTTAATTGATATTAATAATTAATCCTACTTTGTAAAGTCACAGTTATTGTGACATTCTAATTTGATTTTATAAATTGTAAGCCTGTTATCTCAACATTTGTGATGGGTAATATTGTTCCTATGATAACCAAAAAAAATAAATATCAATGGATAATCAATATCACTAATAATAATATGTAGGGGGATGCTCCCCATATAGATGCTGCATTACAATCAAGACTAATTAACAGAAATGTATCTTTTTACACACATTCAGATCCTTAATGACAATAATTATTGTGTGTACTGCTTGGTACGATTTAATTGGTATTTACTATTTAATATGATTATCGATCACGGTTTTCATATTGAATATAATTATAATTATAGTAACACAAACATTTTACCATTGTTGACCATTGATTTGACTATTGCCTTCGTTGAAACAACTGCCGGCAAATCTCATCTCTGAGGTTAACACCATTTGCATTGAGGGCCTCATCATCATTTGCTTCTTGGCCTGGTTGAGCATCGTCAACTGCATCCTCCCCTTGGAATGCTTCCAAATCATCTTCATTAGCTTTGTTGTGTAGCACACAACAGGCTCTAATGAAATGAGCTATCCTCGCAGACCCTCTAAGCTTCAAGTGATAGAGCTCTCTAAATCTTTGTTTCAAAATTCCAAAAGCATGCTCAATCATGACTCGACAAGAACTAAATTCCCTATTAAAATATGTTTGTGCTTGAGTCAAATGTCCATTGTCCCTGTATGGTGTCAACAGTGTTGATAGGTATGGATACGCACTATCACCTGCCATGAACCCCCCTGAAACAAGATGACAATATACCTACTTACTAATATTGGTAAGTACATAAATTGTGTAATTTATTATTTGCAATAATTATTTATTGTATGCATGAACATAAGTAAAAAGTATTGTCAGTGCTTTGTGGTGCACTCTTAAAAAAAAAAATGTGCTAGGGCTGGTGCAGCAGGTATTAGGCCTATAAGGTAAGGTAATTTTTATAAAAAAAATAATGGAGCTAGTCTAAAAAAAATGACATGTTTTCCTGGCTGGTTTCCTAACAAAAATGCTTTTTTTTAAACTTACCAGCACATAAATTAGGAAGTTGTTCGAATATGTCGCTATTGCGGAAAACTCTAGCATCATGGGCTGATCCAGGATACCTAAGATAAATGTCAATTAATTTTTTATCATTGTTACATACTCCTTGTAGTACCATGCTGTAAAAACCTTTGCGGTTAATCCAGTCATCAGGATTGTCAGACGGCCGGTCTAGTCTAACTGTATGTGCGAACCATCGATTGCAGCTGAAATGTACGTAAACAATTTTAGGGCTACGCCCATTTAACGCCCATTTCCGTTACAATTACGTATTTCCGGATTACTCTTGGCGTTAACTACTCCAGTTGAAGCAGGACAAACGAAAAAAACAACTAATACAAGCTTGTCAAGTCGCGCGCGATTTCAACAAGTGGCTCGAACCCACATAGCGGGCCGAGTCGCGAGGTTTCAAGACTTGGCCTCCAGTACGGAACACCGCGCTACGCAGTAGTTCGGGAGATTCGTTGGAAGACGGTCGTCTCGAGCTTCCCGGCCGGGAACAACAGCCAAGCCGCAACGTCATCGCCATCGCCATCGTCAACATCGTCATCGCCAGTGTCGTAACGCAAATTACCCGGGCCTCCCCGCAAGAATCGTTTCGGGCCCCCTATTTGGGGTTAATTAATAACCAAACCAATTACATAACGAAATATTTTTTTATTTGAGCTCTAATACCCCAACTTTACCCGCTATTGTCTTGAGACACGCTGCAGTGCTGTTTCTCAAATATTTTTTGTTATTATTTTAAAATCTGAAAATTACAAATCGGTGTGTTGCTACTGTGACCAGAACAGTAAAAAATAGCATAAGAGCCAGTGGCGTATCGAGGGAATCGAGGAAAGGAGGGGTGTTGAACATCCTAAGCATGTGGGGGTCTGGGGCGAAGGCCCCAGCCGGCGGAGGTCAATTCGCCGAAGGCGAATTTTTTTCTTCATATAATTATGACACACGCCTGTAAACACGTTTTGTAAAGTTTCATTAACAAGCATTTCATTCACTTGGTTAGATTCAGAACCTCTTTGAAGAGAGTTCTTTGAAAGTGGGTCCCACTGTAATCAGTAAGTACCTAATGTATGCCTATATCCAGAGGTAGGTATTTGTGGTGAAAATAAAGAGGTCTGTTCGCTTATCTCCACTTTTTTCGTTTGGATTGAGTGGAGCTGTGACTTCAGTTTACATTAAAAATGTAGGTATGTGCAATACTGTGCATAAAAAGGCATTTCTGTATATTTCTGATGAAAATAAAACAAGTGCTTATGTTTGTTTTGTCCGAAAGTGGTGAATTCGTGGTGAAAATAATTCAAATTTTCTATTTTACCGGTGTATTTTCGGTTTTTACCACAAATACCTGCCTCTGCCTATATGCCAACAGCATTACATATATAGGCATAGGGCTATAGACAAAGGAGAATATACCTTTTGTTATTGATCCTTGAACAGTATCAATTTAGTGAACAATTGCCTGAGACTGACACGCCTTGTGCTTTGCTGGATGCTGTTCTACTTAAATGATGCAACTGGATGGTTAAGTACTGTTTCAGCAACAGCTTGATTAAAATTGAATAATGGGACTCTTCATCCAAATCAACGACTGTAAACAAATGTGGACGGTCTTTAAACACCTAGCCGTTGGTCATGCGCATTGTTTCGCATTGAAGTTGAAGCAATAAATTTGGAGTTTTCTTCAGGATATCATGCTCTTTGGAACGAATTTCTTTCTCAGCAAAAGAACACACTTTCACTACATCCCTAGACGGGTTTAATAAGCCATCTTTTACATCCTTTGCACGAATCAATCCTCTCTTCACGGACATAGCATTGCAATTCAAGCATTCCACACAAGAAACACATTTTAATTTCTTCATGTAAGAACGAATAACATAACCCGATATATATTCAACAACACTCTGAAAACAGGCTGATCGAAGCGTATTCGGGAATATACTCATGAGTGAAGTTCTAGCTGATAGCCATTACATGTTTATTTATTATTTATTTATTAATCATTTCCATTTACTACAAAAGTGAATGGGGGTTGGCAGAAAAGAGCACAGCTCCAAACACCAGAGTGACTGCCAACAGTGCAACAACATTCAATGCACTTATGTCATTGGCTGCACAATTTGCATTAGTTGAGGGATCGATCCTAGCTATCAAACATTTTTGGTAAGCTGAACGAAACTGCAAGGGTGTTGGGGTTTTATTATTTTTACTTTGGTTACGAATTGAAGAAAAGAACAACTTCAGATGATCCTGGCTAAGCCTTCTTGTCAAGAGACACCGTAATGGAGGATTCTCGTTCCACACTAGGTCTTCGGCTAACCCCTTGACTGACAATAGATCAAGAACAAACCCAAAGAGTGATGTTTTTCTAATTGAATGCCAGGCTAGGCTTCCATCAATCAGTTTGATTGATTTTAGATATGATATAGTCTCATCAATTATTTTAAGAGCAGTAGATTTGTTCCTTTTTGTAATTGGTGCTTTTGTGCCAATACCCATCGGGTGGCATGAGTTCAGTAGGTCCTAAGCTCGATCTATCGTTTTGATAAATTTCACTGCGGCATCACAATCTTTAAATTGGGGTAGGCTCAAATCTTTACAAAATGTCATTGCATTTGCAACCGAGTTACTAAGGGCCTGTGCTGCAAGCGACACTAAATCTTTTGTCGTTGCCATTCAATATCCCTGCGTTTCAATTTATTGGCTACATGAGAGTCTTCCTTGTCTTGCAACGCTTCCAGCTCTTCAAAATAAAGCAAACTAAATCTTTCTCCAATGCTATCAAGCAATACTTTCTTTTCCCCAAGAAAATTTCTAAACAGTTTTAACATATAGCACGCATCAAGTAACGCAAAGATTTTCTTTTTGGGGTCAACAGGATTTGGAAACCATGGCTTATTTAAAGAAACGTTGACACCAACCCCCTAGCATCGCTTTATTAGCTGCTGCCCCATCGCAGACAAGAGATACTACGTCAGAACGTGTTTCGTGAAGTTTTCTTGTATATTGATTAATCATATATACCCTTACTACAGAGTTTAAGCCATTCATTTAAGAATATCCAACAGGTGTTTTTCACGAACGATGTAAGGCAGTGAACATGAAAACTAGGGCTTCTTTTGCCATGGGAACGTCATCACTGTCAAGAAATTCATTCCCCAAGCTGCATTGACCCACCACTTTCTTACCATCATAAGCCAACTGTTTCTTTAAAGCCATCTCATCCACCATGAGTGACCCTAGTGTTGGCCTTCCATCTTTCTATTGAGATACTTCAGATGCAATTTTAGCAAAGCTTTCTTCTGTAAAACCGGGATTTCCATCAACTAACTGCCAAGGCCCACTTTCTAATAGTTCTTGGATGCGGTAACTTTACAAACTTTCTCAAGTAACTATATGCTTTAGCAAAATAAAAGTGTAATGTTAATGCGAAAGTTCTGTAACAAATCATGCAGCACACCACCAAAACAAGATTCTGTTACAAGCTGTCCACTTTAACAAAGTCTTTTACGCAATGATACCATCTCTAATTTATGTACCTTATATTTTTGTCGCCGTACATCTTGAGCAGAAACCTTCAACTGTTTGCGTGCCTTGCCGTACCCAGCTTTTTTTTCTAAGTACTTTTTGTGAACTTTGCGGGGACTCGGGCAGTTGGTAAAAATGATCATGAGTAGCACTGGTTCCAGCTGAAATCAAAGACCCATAACTCATAAGTCTAGAATTATAGGCTCAATGTTGTTCAATTAAATAATAAACATGTAGTATTTATTTAGCAATGACTAATAAACAACAACTAGAAACCGGATTCCAAAATCTGTAAAAAAAAAAAAAAAAAAAATGCCTCAGAGGCAAAAATATTTTTGTAGTAACAAGCTTATGTCTCAGGACTCAAGTACTCTTGATTGCCTTTGGATTTTAACAACAATGAAGAATCGAACTCGCCGATTCAATAATATTGGGAAACCCCCAAAGTAGCTGTTAGTTCGCAATCGTTGGACTCGACGATCAATTGGGTCAACAAAAAGTTTCAAAGAATGCCAAAATATTGTATGTAATAAATGGTCAATCAGTAAAACTTTCAGTTGCATTTCTTGTTTCACCCTTCATATCTCCCTTGTGAATTCTGTAACACTTGAAATATAATATTTAGTAACTTTTAATACATTATAACTAGCCCTAGCCTAGGCCTACTTATTGCTCACAATCTCACGCAATCTAGAACGTGGCCCACCTAGAAGTTGCCAAAACAAGAAGCCATCTTGGATTGTTGAAACTGCTAGTGATCCGTGCGAGAGTGAGAACTCCAGATACTGAAGTAATAACTCAATGTGCTAAGGCCCAAGACCTCGTTTATGTTAACATAGGTTTATTCGGGTTAGACGGTTGCGTTTACACTAAGCCCTACCCTTCTACAATTACTGCTATTAGTTGCCTTTCATTGCATTTCGCTACTGCTCCATACCCGTCTGGGCCCGGGGCAGAATAGACCCAGAGTGACTGCTAGTCGTAAGAGGCGACAAAAGGAGACCCTGTCCCTTCCGCCACTGTCCCATTGAATATTTCTCCTCCCACTTGGCCCTGCCCTCCCTTGCTGGACTCCCGTATGACGACTCACGCGACGTACAATGGATCTGATTCGGATGTGGCTTTATTCTACATTATCATCCTTCTCATCTTCATTATCACCCGCTCATCGTCTCGATTAGCCATCGTTGCATAAATATGAGACGTTAAGCCCCATTAATCAATTAATCAGCTACCGCTCCATCGCCGACATTCTTAGGCTTTGCACGTCTGCGTCGAAAAACAGCATGGCAACCACAGTTGACTACTAACATCGCGTTTATTTTACGGTTATTTGGAGGCTAGGCTAGTAAACCGCATTTCAAAAGCGATTAACATTTTTACTAGCGTTGCTGACCTGATTGAATATACACTGCAAACGTAAGGAACGTTATAGGTCAGCCCACGTTAAAAGGTGGTAATGCAAACGAGGTCTACCAAACTGTATTTTTATAGTTGGGCGCGAGCCATAAGCCCTTAAAGCCCGCTTTTCAGTCTACAATAGCACAACAGCTGCCTGTTGCCGCTATAGTTGCCGTACAAGACCATGAACGATCAAAAATTCACAAAACATCCTTGTGGATTGATATCTTGATTGTTTCACCATCATATTAAAAAAATACATTGTTGGTTAACAAAACATGTGATACCTTTTGTAATGCAGTTTTTTCCTCTATTTGTTGTGTGACACTTGCATAGTTGTGATCAATATTGGCTTTGTTGTGTAGGTTATTCGTCCCTTCACTGCAAGTTGCATTTTCTTGATCCTTACACGTATTGATGACAGGGAAAGCACTATTGTCAAGGTCACTCAGCTGGTTGTTCTGTAGTTCCGTTGATTGATCGTGATTCTAAAAACAAAAGAACAATTTGATATAAACATGACATCCATTGACAACAGTAGTCAGTGGGGCCTCCTTTAGGAATTCAAGTTTAATGTAACATTTCATGATCCTTGGGTCTTCTTCTGAAAATAGTGGACCTACTACCCATTTATTCAAGAAAAAAGTTTAAAGATATTAAGCAGTATTGTTGAGTTAATTAGTAGGACTTGACCTTACAGGATAATGTTCGCATATGACTACAAGTGTGTGTGAAAGACATATATTTTTTGTAAACTTTTAACAAAGTTTCAAACAGCAGTTCGAATGTGGCATGATACCTAGTAACTAATAAGTCAAGCCAGTCATCTTCATTATCACCCACTCATCGTCTTGATTAGCCAAGTTGCAAAAATATAAGACGTTAAACCCAAATATCAATCAATCAGTGACTTAAAAATAATGCTCCCAAGAAATAAATGAAAATAGGTAAGGCCTATGTACGTGATTCTATATTATGATAGTTTTAGCACATGCTCTACATTGTTATATTGTGTACCTAGTGCATATGCTGCCAATATCATTACAATACCACTTAATATTGTATTAATGTTATATGAAATACTGTACTTTATATTGCATGGTTTTTAACTACCCGGCAATCCTAGTTGGGATACTGTACTGAAATTCATAAAACATTCGTACGTTACTACGAATTACTTGCAAATGTGTATGTGTATGGACCAAACCTCGTCACGAATGTCCTGGACGGTACCGTATGCCCCCAAGTTAGCTTTAATACGCTCGTTGGCCATCTCTAATGGCAAGTTGAACACCCGTATGGTACGGAAGCCGAGATCGGCGTGCCGCGTGACCGACGCGGACGTCGCTCACAGACCCGTCCTGGTGACGGAAGGGCACAGGCGAGCAACGAGGTCTGCGTACACCTGGCCATCGTCCACCTTGATGTAGACAGTGTTCTGTCCAGCGTCAAGTTGGACCGCGAGGACGTTGGCAGGATCAAGGCGGAGGGCTGTGAAGATCCACTCGTGGACCTCTGCGGCCGTAGGTTTTTGGTGCGCCCTGCTAAAGACGCACTTAACCGTGTTGACGCGGGCGAGTACAGATCGAAGAACGGAGAACATGGCAACAAGTTGCAGGAAAAAATTAAAGAAACACGAAAAGAAACACGACACGAACACGGGGCACTTATGAACCAAACAGAGAGCACAGAAACACACAACCACTCTCGAGGGTGGCCACAACACGCCTGCTTGTTTATTCCCTATATGTGTAAGTAACTAGCTACATTTTTACACATTTTTACACTAGCTACATTTTACAACTTTTATAAAACAATAAAATATGTTTAACCTTATAGTACCATCTATTTATTCTATTTATTAAAGTGGAATTAAATTAAATGAATTGAGTCTATAACCTTTCTTGTACGTCCTTAAATGATCTATGTGGATTAGCCGTCCATTAACGATCCATTTCACTAAAAAAAAAAAATAGGCTTAAGCCTCAATTTATTTATATAACTGCAATCTGCATGTCCAATCGCCCAATTAAGTAGGACAGAAACGTTTAACGTCACTTATATACATCATTGGAAACTTAAATACACCCACACAAACAAATACCATTAATAATGAATCGCTACTGCTGCACTGGATGGTATTGCAGTATTATATTTGATAAACAATTCTTTTAAAATTGGAAATGAATTAAGTGAATCCAGCTTCCCGGAAGAAAAAGACAAAAATCTAGTTATTTCGCTCTTTCAACTATCCGTTGTTGGAAGATTTCCCCTGGTGGTAGGTTTCTTGAAATCGAAAATGCTGTCGTAGTCTTTGTCCTCTTCTTGGGCAATGGTATCATCTACCGCCGGGCAATGCATCGAAACTACTCCAGTGAGCCGAACTTTTGCTTGGGCTTCTTTTACTGCATCTTGTATCCAATATCAGTATCGTGTGTGCGCTTGACACGTCGACGTCCGGACGTCGTACACATAGGTAAAGGACCAAACAATAAATAGCTTGGCTTAAATCTTAATTATACCTGTTTTCTGTGTATTGTATTCCATCAAAAGTATAATTTTCTAAAGTATTGTAGGCTTACCTCTTGTCTATCCCGGCAATGATAACCCGAACCAATGGACCTGCCCAGGGACTGCCACCTTATCGTGGTGGGCAGGTTTGCGTGCTTTGTTGATCCCGAGAGCTATGCCGGCGGAAGTGTATGCTTCTGGTAGGGCCACCCAAGCCGGACTGGTCGAGGAGGAGAAGTCAGACGAAGTGCAGTCCACACCCCAATCCCCTTTCCCCCCCACTGTCCCATTGAATATTTCTCCTCCCACTTGGCCCTGCCCTCCCTTGCTGGACTCCCGTATGACGACTCACGCGACGTACAATGGATCTGATTCGGATGTGGCTTTATTCTTCATTATCATCTTTCTCATCTTCATTATCACCCGCTCATCGTCTCGATTAGCCATCGTTGCATAAATATGAGACGTTAAGCCCCATTAATCAATCAATCAATCCGAACCAATGGAAAGCAAACTGATAAGGCTACAGGTCCTGCATCACTCATACGGACTAGACGACGCCTCAAGGCATGCAACACTGGAAGTAGGATGCTCATGTAACAGATCTTCTCACCTTGCAATGTGTCCAAGGCAGCGGCAACTGGCCGCATGACCTTAACAAATAAGACACAAAATTGAACTTACATTGTATAAGATTATACACCCACTTGTTTATGTAAAATAATTATACAGTATTGAAGTACATCATTGAAGGCAAGTATAAATTGACGTAGGTTTCTACTCACTAAGGGCCGGTTCCACCAAACGTTAAGCGTCAGTTAATTTAGTTTGGACTGTCAAACACATAATTTTAGATTGTGCAAAGTATTTAGCCGAACGACAAAGATATAAGATAAAATCCACACTAACAGAAAACCTGTCAGATAAAACTGACGCAACCGACAACATTTTAAAGTTCCTTAAATCAATTAACCTTATAAACAAGATCTAAATAGGAAAAATAGGCACTGATAACCCAGATGTTTTGTGCCTTTAAACCACAAATAATAATAATATGATAATATTAAATCCTTATAACTGTCGGTTAAACTAAGCGCTGGATTTCCTTCCGGTTAAATTATAAACTTGAGTTTATACATATGCACTGCCAACTATATACATTTTTATGTTGAATTGAAACAGCTGTGGTTATGGTATTTTGAGGTTATGTGCATCATTTCACGGTGTGTATGCCTAGGCATTGTGTATAAATACTAACAAACTCATTGGCCTAGGCAAGCTGTGATATTCGTTTGTTGGTTCATATATTTGAATAACATTGTAATGCAAATTGTAGACCAAGCATTTGCATTTTGCATATTTCAACTGTCTAGCCTAGGCAAGGAAAAGCAGACAGACTCAACTTGTAGGCCTAGGACTAGGGCCCCTAGTACCTAGCGTAGGCCTAGGCTATCCAGCCTTCCACATTTGTATATTATATAGGCCCTAGGCCAGTTGTGTCACTGTTATGGCTGGTTACGTGTCGGACGTTTCATTCCCGTCTGATGACGACGAGGAACTCATAGCGTTCTTGCAACTACCGGCAAGACGCCTTAGAATTGTTAAATCAAGGCAGCATTACTTCGAGTCTTTAGACGATGTTGAATTTCTAAAAAGATTTCGAATTTCAAAAGATTCGGCTTTGTCACTGTTGGCGCAAATAGAAGACTCTCTCGAGTTTCCTTCTGACAAGTAAGTATAGGCTATTTGTACATCTAGGCCCTAGCCCTATGCCAGAAATCTGAGAGGGCTGGGCAACCACTCTGCATCTGGCCTCATGTATGCATAGTTTGATATTAATTGGTACTTATAATATTGTTTTCTCCATAGGAACCATGCAGTTTCTCTCATGGATTGTCTCCTTTTGACATTAAGGTTTTATGCTACTGGGTGTCATCTGCTGACAGTGGCAGATTTTATCGGAGTAAATAAAACATCGGCATGCCGAATTGTACATCGTGTCACAGCTGCAATTGCTGCTTTGCGGCCTTTGTACATAAACTTGCCAAATGAACCAAGAGAAATGCGAAACATGCAGCAAACGTTTTACGATGTAAAAAAATTCTCCCGAGTTATCGGTGCAATGGACTGCACTCCCGTGAAGATAAAGTCACCTGGTACGTGGGCTTGAGCATAAATATATGATATTATGTCTAGATGACCTAGCTCTAGTTGTTTTGAAATATAGTAAGCTAACATTAATTCATTACATTTTGTCAGGAGGGAACAACGCAGAAGTCTTTAGAAACCGGAAAGGATATTTTTCCATAAATGTGCAAACTATTTCCAACACTAACTTACTTGTGCGGGATATCGTTGCAAGATGGCCAGGCTCGTGCCACGATACGACAATTTTTAACAGTTGTGAAAAAAGGGCCATGTTCGAAGCCGGACACTATGAAGATAGTCTCCTGGTAGTTGATGGAGGCTACCCTGTTCGGCCCTACCTAATGCCGCCACTGGATCGAGCTGTCACTCCAGCAGAACAGCTGTTCAACGAAAGTAAGACTCGCACTAGAGGTTGTGTCGAGCGCCAGTACGGGGCGATGAAACGGATGTTTCCCATATTGGCACTCGGTATCCGAGTGAATGTACTCAAGGCTCTAGATATTATCGTTGCGTGCGCTGTCGTTTTCAATTTAGCTAGAGGAAATGGAGATGCACAGCCTCCAGATGAAATTGAAGCCATACAGGCACGTATCGATGAAGACAGAATGCCAGAATATCGAAATGAAGGGGCTGTTGGTGCTCGTAGAGGTAGGGAGCAGGTCCGGAACATGCTCATAACTGAACATTTTCAAAGGTACGTAAAATCAACTACAGTAGGCTCTGCTAGACATATTCACACACAACATTGGCTTGTTCATGCAAAAGCTCAAGGTAGAGCGTATCAATTAGGGATGGGTCGTATAAACGTTTAAACGTAGCGGTAGAGTTTGAACGTTTAGCGTTTTAAACAAAAAAATAAACGTGGAGTTGAATTTTCATCAATTAGGCCTATAGTTGATACAATTTCTCAAGTCAGCTCAAACTCAGCCGTCGCCGACTTTCTTCGCTTGTCACTGTTATCAGGCACTATGCTCGGTATACCGTCTTTGGAGCTTAATTTTAATTTAACCAATTCGAGCAAGCTATACGTTTCAACGTCGATTTTAAATGGGGTAAACGTTTAGGACTCTGAAACGCTTTTCCCATCCCTAGTATCAATTGGCATTACTCTCATCACAAGGTTTACTCGTTATATCTGAAAGCTTTAACAACCGCAGTGCACTAATTGCGATTATTTCTTTTACAGTTTGCTGTGAGAGGCATTGTTCTTCAGACAGTGACCCGTCTCGGCCCGGGGTAGAATAGGCCCAGAGTGACTCTGCTAGTCGTAAGAGGCGACAGAAGGAGACCCTGTCCCTTTCCCCCACTGTCCCACTGAATATTTCTCCTCCCACTTGGCCCGGCCTTCCCTTGCTGAACTCCCGTATGACGACCCACGCGACGTACAATGGATCTGATTCAGATGTGGCTTTATTCTTCATCATCATCTTTCTCACCTTCATTAGGATCTGATTCGGATGTGGCTTTTTTCTTCATTATCATCTTTCTCATTTTCATTATCACCCGCTCATCGTCTCGATTAGCCATCGTTGCATAAATATGAGACGTTAAGCCCCATTAATCAATCATTATCACCCGCTCATCGTCTCGATTAGCCATAGTTGCATAAATATGAGACGTTAAGCCTCATTAATCAATCAATCAATCTTCAGACAGCGATATGTTAGCGATAACTGTTTCCATCACCGACGAGTTGAAACCATCGAGGCTCG
Organism: Isoperla grammatica; assembly: GCA_945910005.1. NCBI lineage: Eukaryota > Metazoa > Arthropoda > Insecta > Plecoptera > Perlodidae > Isoperla > Isoperla grammatica. Next base: position 16,230,217 of record OX246740.1, read on the forward strand.
AACATCACAGTGCTTCGGGTAGTAAAATCTGTTATTCATCTCGATCTTTGTAAACAGTAACGATTTCAACAATCTGGCGTATTTGGTCTAGCGCAAAGGGAAATGAACAGCACTTATTTATTTATTTATTTATTTATTTATTTATTTACAGTACATGGACACTACAGCATTTTATGCCATTAGGCGTGACCACCAAACAAAACAAATATCAACATTGACAATAAGAATACGCATACAACACATATATCTGCAATACAATTGCTTTGATAGGTAATAAAAATTAATCATCAATGTTGTCATCAGTAAAAGGGACAACTAAAAACGTTAAAAACAATATACAATAGAAAAGGCACCTCAGAAATTTACAGGTAGATGTGGAAAGAATGAAGCATAAAAATAATGAGGACTGGATGTGATTTCCACAGAGCCATGAAGTGCGTTATATAAAGACGGAAGGCGGGTGAAGATGGAGCGTCTCTCTAGGTTGGTGCGGCAGTTTGGTATATGAAACAGGTTGTTTAGGCGTGTTGTCCGGCCGGGTACATGAAGGCAAAGGTTAGTGATACCTCTATATTGACCTTCTCGTGTGAATATAGCTTTAGGCTTACCAGCAGAAATAGAGAAGGTTGTTTGTGTTGCGCTCTCCAGCGGCTCTTCCAGACGTTGTTCCACGGGTCGAATGTGACCTGCGAGGAAAATGAATATAATGTTACGGAATCTAGCCTACAACCTGTCGTTCTGATTAATTGTGTATCAGACTACCCAACTACTGTCCAGTGTTCAATGGTTCAAATCTAATGAATTCACTTACATACAGATGTATTGGCAGTCGCTTTAGAGGCCTTTTTCTTTCGCCAAAGGTATCCTTTACTCGGTAATATTTTCTGTCGCACTTCATAGCTGTCATTAGGTCGAAAGCCTGAACGGTTGCAGCACGCTGTGAGGACAATGTAGACTTATTATCATTACAGAACCTAGTAGTCTTCAACCTGTGGTTTTGATTAGATTGTGTATCTACTATCTAGACACAAATAATGTGGACACCAAGATATAATCTATGCAAGATAAAATGCAATATGTCAAAATATACATCAAGATAAATGATAGTTACATAAACAAGCTATGATATAGAATTGTTTGTTAATACAAAATCGAAGGCTTCTTTTTTGTATATTTTTTTTTCTTTCTAAAAAAAGTTGTGTAAACTAATCGCGAAATAGATGTATCTTATTTGTTGGCACAATTTTCAGCTCTATTATGATCTCAAAAGGAGTATTTCACAAACATTTTGTTGACTTATCCTGTTCTTTATTATTGTTATTATTATTATCATTTATTATTAATATTATTATTATTATTATTATTATTATTATTATTATTATTATTATTATTATTATTTTTATTATTGTATTGTATATTGTATTGTTTATAATTAATTAAGATCATGTCTCAGTCAAATGTATTGTATAAAAACTATGCTTCCTTCAGATACTCTTAAAACAGTTTACTTATCTCAAGCAGAATCATATTAATGTACGGCATATTAGCATGGGGTAACGCGTCATTATATCAAATCTAAGGCATATTACAGCTTTGCAACATCAAATGGTCACGTTCTTTACCAACTCTCATAGAAATATTGACTGCGTTGAGTCCAGCGTTTATAAAAAAGGTGACGCTTTGCCTATCCACATGCTATATAAGTATAGACTCGCTTTTCAGTTTTATTTTAAAAATGATTTAAAAATGATTCTTCAACATCCAATCACCACGCGTTCTCTAATATCACATTTATATAGGGTCCTTAAATATTTCAACAAACACGGCGCGAGAACGCTTAAAGTAATAATTCCACGTACTTTTAACGAGTTGCCACTTAGCCAAAGAGTATTAAATTCAATTAGCATAATTAAAAGAGGGCTAAAGGATTATTATTTAAATAGTATTTAATCTCATATCAATTCTTTGTTTGTACGTTAGTTGTTGGGTTTTCGTCGTTGTATTCATAAATTTAATTTTGTCTTTATTAAAATCATGTGATTTTAAAGTAGTTGTCAAACATGCATATGTTTTACTGTCTTCTATCTTGATATTTTGTATATTTTGTATCGTAATCGTTATCATTATTAGTTCCATGTTGTATAATATTCTACCGTCACTTTCATTTTGTTTCCATCTTACTGTGCATTGAATTGTTATTTATTTTGTGTAATCCACAGTTAAGCCTCATGGCTTTGTGGAACAAGTTGTTCTGTACTTTTCTTTTTGTATTCTAATAATAATAAAATTTGTGTGATTAAAAAAAAAATTATTATTTTTATTATTATTTTTATTATTATTATTATTATTATTGGCTTACCTTCATCACTTTCCTCACTTGATGCATGGGATTTCAACAAGTCTGTAACAAAACATGTGTATATGTTAGACTAAGTTTATACCTCGGCGATTGATGGGTCGTTGTGCAGTGGGAGGCATGTTATACTCCTCAAGGAGAGGACGGCCTCCTGTGGAAAACATGCGCGGTTTACATTACTTGACATAATTATTGTTCAGTCGCGGCATTTAACCGTTGTTTCGCTTCAATCACAACTTGAGCCTTGGGTAATTTTTATACGTTTTATACGACAAGTAGCGACTAGTAACCATATCGAACGAACGAGTGCAGATTGCAGAAGAGTTGTTACGAGTAAAGATGCGTTCTCACCTAACCTTGAATTACTTTTGTCATATAGCGTTGAAGGGATCCTTAAGTCGCGTTCACATAAATGACTATTGACTGTTGACTATTGACTATTGACTAGTGATTAAGCGAATTGAACCATAGGCGTATACGTGCTGACGTTCACACAACTTTACTTTTGACTTTTGATTATTGACTATTGACTAACGAATTGAAAATATCTCAAAGTCATAGTCACAACCAATCAGAACGTTTGCGTTCAGCCAATGAAGGTGGAGCAACGGAAGTCAATACCACTACTCAATTACTGTCAAGTGTATATTTGTTTTTGACTATTTCCGGCGAATATTATTTATTTATTATTTTTATGAAGCTGTCAAACAATAAAATATTCTTATTTTGAAAACAAATCTTCAAAACAAACAAGAAACATACAAAACCTTCACAACTTGGTTAAGCCCATCATTAAACGTTTTAACTGGTGAACAGTTACTATCGCCATACCTCGTTTTCTTCATAATGTTGCAATTTTATTATTTTGACAGCTCGTTGTTTGTCAATCAGTTCGATTCATTTGTTCTAGGTGGCAGATCATACGTGTAAAAGAACTTAGTTGTGTAGTGTTCATATCTTTCTTTGGGTAATCAATAATCAATACTCAATAGTCAATAGTCACTAATCAATAGTCATTTATGTGAATGCGGCTTAACACATCGGATAAAAATTGAAAAAGTATCGCGCCTTTAGTTGTTAAAATTACTAGTCGTATACATAAATAAAATTATCACTTCTAGGCCTGTTTCAAGAAGGTGTTTTGTACTGTAGAAGTATAAAATGAAGTTGGAATTATTGACTGTTTTATCAATAATCACTAATCAGCAATCAATAAGCATGCCACCGTTTCATGATAAGGTAGTCAGTATTAACACGGCCATGAAACATCTTATGCAACAAAACTAGATCGCATCTCTATCTACGTATGTTAAGAGTGCATAGGCCCATCCTGGCTAAAATATCCGCTGTTTCGAGATCGCGATATAAGAACACTCTAGAACGAACAATGCGACAGAAGAAAGACGTTACCCTGTCAAGAAGGTCCAAATTAGTATCGGCTGCTGATGCCCATATCGGGGAACAGTAGTCGAGAATGGGTAACACGCATGCCGTAAAGTACGCCCGGAGAGCCTTCGGGTCCCTTATATCAGTAAACCTGTATATTATACCAAGCATTTGCATCGCCTTCCCACGAATTTTATTGATATGTCCTAAACACTGAAGTTTGGGATCAAACAAAACGCCGAGATCGTTAACGGATTCAAGTTTGGAGAAATTTGTGTTAGACAATGTAATTAAAATTAATCGCGTCGTAAACTTTCAGAGTAATTTAGATTACACCGCATTTTTAACATTCGGATTCAACATTGGTAAACTTGCAATTAAATCAAACATACAAGTTGGCAGTGAGAGGTAAACTTGTTCAACCATAAGTAATACTGTTAGCGCGGGGAAGTAAAGAGAAAAGATTGTATTTTTATAACTGAAAGTGGACTGTATATTTTGAATGAACTTACCGAGAATGCAGTGAAGTGGAGAATAGTGTGATGCCGAAGTGCAGAGACTAGTTGTTTGCTAGGTAAAGAAAAGAATAAAGAACCCAGGGTTGAAAGGAGAAGAAAGAAAGAGTAAGAAAAACACCTCAAGAGAGGCTCGAACCACAAGCAGCAGCGGGTAGACTAAGTTGAGCTCGACGCTCGGAGTCCGCAAGCGGTTCGAAGGAGAGATGACAGGCACGTACGAGAGATGAAACCAGACTGGGGACTGCGCATTGCAGCTCAAACACGAAAACATGCATACGTCACAAGGGGTAGGGGAAATGGAGATAAGAGCGAAGGGCGTAGCAGAACGTGACGTAAACAACCGGAAGAGTGACTTAAACCTATATATGAAATTAACTACAAACTAGGGAGGTAGGCGTGAACAAATACTAATAAACAGTCACATTGCTTTACTGCTGCTTGGCATTTGTTTAATTTAACTTAAACTGATGACAGTGTAAAGATGGGATTTATTCTGGGGAATATAATCAAAATTGCACATTTTTCTAGATATCTGCTGGTACATATACCATATTATATTTATTATATTTATTTTAACTGACAATGACAAAAGTAACAATGACACAACAGTGTAACAATTGACATCCAGAACATTTGTTTCCCTCTAGCTACTAGTTCATATTTCGACAGAGATCACAATAATAAAGAAACACTTTATTCCTACTTTTCGATTTTCAATGAAATGAAATGATTTCGAGGAAAAAGAAACAGAATAAGGGCCCAGCAGAGCAAACTTACAACCCATCAATTTTTATTTACAATATAGTATATGTAAATAACACTTTACTATTGGTAAACTTTCTTAGACTGTTCAATGTAGGCCTAATCTATCTCTATGTTTTTAGTATATACTATATAAAATTAAATTGAAAACTGAGTGTCCTATCCTAACAACAAATGTTAACATTACTAGAAACAATGAATCAAATTGGAAAATTGCACTTTTTTTTGTTGTACGACATCATTGTGACAATTAATTATTACATCAACATATATTTGTATTATCAGCTAAATATGAATCATTGTAAAATAACTTAAATCTAGCTTCTACATTAATAGTTGTAACGTTACAAAATAAATGAAAATGGTCAGGAAAATAGTAAATGCAGCATTGTAAAATAACTTAAATCTAGTTTCTACATTAATAGTAGTAACGTTACAAAATAATTGAAAATGGTTAGGATAATAGTAAATGCAGCATTGTAAAATAACTTAGGCCTAAATCTAGCTTCTACATTAATACAACGCCAAGACAAACCTGTGTATTTAAATGAGTTTGAAGTTGACGCCTACCGTAACCCAAAATCGTTAACATTAATAGATTCACGGTTGAAGTTAGCGTTGACGCCGATCGTAACCTAGCCTTGACTTGGGAGATATACAATACATTAGGGCAATTTACTTTCTAATTTCTTGGTTTTAGACTCTTCTTGTCTTAGGATCTGTTTTTTTATTTCCACATCAAGTTTTAGCAGCTCTAGCCGTAACTTAGCCTCCTCACTTTCTCCTAGTTGCCTACACTGAAAGTTGGCTTCTTCATGTATTTTCTTTCTCTCTGTTTCTCTCTTTAAGACATCTATTTGCAGTGAAACCAACTCCAGCTTAGCTTGAGCCAGCTGATCAATGTCTGCAGCGGTTTTAGAAGTGGGAGGTTTTTGAATAACTGGGCGTCTCCTAGAATTACGGTGTTCTGATGACGATGATAATGTGGTTGGCAGTGTTGGTAGAGAACTAGTTGGTTTTGGAGAGGGTGTTGAAGTGGCTAATGGTGAAACGTCGGGAACGGTGGCCCGACGTTGCAGAGCTGGGTGTCCTGGCGTCCGGAGCATTTTGACAGAGTAGTTTACCCAGTCTTGCTGTTAGTTGTTGTCCATGTTGTCAACTGATGGAAGAGAATGGTGCATCCGGATTGGCGTACTAGCCGGAGAGATTCGTTCTTGGCCTATTGTGCGTTCTTCGTCACACATATCGATTTTAGTGTAACCTTCGATTACCTCTATATGTACACCTGGAATCTGTAGGAAAAAAAAGTTTCACTAAAAGAATACTCACCAAACCAGCCGGGCAAAATGTTTCCATTCCCAGTAGCCCCTTGTTTCATTTCCCTTCATCCAACCATTGATTCTTATGCATTGCACTAGCCTAGCATATATAATTCAACCTCATTGGAATTTTGCATTGGAAGAAGAACCACGTAATGGTTCGTTTACAGCTACGCGTTGGTCGGGACGCGAGGCTCCCGTCGCGACCAACGCGTAGCTGTAAACGAACCATAATATTATTAAATGTTGGAAAACCAAATGGCAAATTACCTTAAGAATGAAATAATCATGAAGAAAGTACAATATTAAATTAACTTTGAATTAGATGGCTAGATTACCTACCACTTGTCCTTGTTCTGCACCATCTAGGCCTAGGCCGACTACGTCACAGGGCTGCGTACATGAACTCGGCTTCGGCTCGACTCTCATCGTGGTTGCTATGTTAAAGAAGAGATCAGGGTTATAATAAAATACTGTATCTTGTAACCTTGGGGTGGGTCCCCTAAAAAAAGCTATTCCAGGCCTACATTAGGCCTAGAGGCATTCTTACCAATAAATCTGTTACCCCGAATCGCTGTCAAATTGGTCAGGCAATGGGTGAGCTGCCCCCGGCATCACCGCTGTAGCCCGTTTATGCAGCAGACTCGGCCTGCAATTAGACGTCCCTCCACCTAAAACGCAGAACACAAGATAGCCTATACTCCCAGTCAGACAGACAGTCTGGGCCTATCTATATTTTCATAGTAGGGCTAGCCTAGGCCTAGTCTAGCCTGGACCCTAGGCCCTTCCTTGTCATTTGATGCATGGGCCTAGGGAAGCCAACAACCCTAGCTATCAACGGCCTAGACTGGGTAGAACCCAGCTTTGGCAAACTTACCCGTTTTAAAAATTTCCACCTTTTGATCGGAGATGGCTTTTCGGGCATTCTTTTTGATATTTTCATAACAAGCTCTGAGAGAACTTGCCGTTCTCTCGATGCCCACATTGCTGACATTGAAGTCTTGGGCCACCTTCTCCCATGCTGCCTCCTTCTTCCATGTAGCCCCATCCGTTTGCCGATTTTCTATAATCGATTTGTAGTCTTCCATAAGGTTTAATAATAACAACTTCTCGCTTTTGGAATAATTAGTTCCACGGCTGCGGGGTTTCTTTTTATCTTCCATTTTCAGGTTATGTTCGTCTTGAATAACACAGCCTTGTCAAAATAAAAGATGCACGCCTGTTGTATTTTCTACTTTCTGAACGACCAATCACAAGCTCGCTTACAAAATAACTTCCAGTTAGCTAACTGAGACTTTGAAAAACATGGTGGAACCCGACTAACTTTAATGATCAGCTTAAAAACAACCGACAGTTGGCTTAACTCGAGTTTATAGTCATTTGGTGGAACCGGTCCTTAGCAATACTGCTGAATAAATGCAATATAATTTGCATTATAGCGGGTTAGGATTAACACAAGGGACGGACTGCACACTCACCGTGGAGCATCCAGCCCATGAAAACAAAAATGTAACAGAAGAATATACATAAATGTAAATGTAAGAACGCACATATATGCGCGAAAGCGCGGGTGATGTGCGATGACAACAGGGTTGTAGTAAGTAAATAAAAAAAAAAAAAAAAAAATAGTCCCAACTTATCACAAGCTCGATAAAACCCCTCGTCATTTTCATCATACAGTTTGTTAAGGCAGTTCAGTGAGTCATACAATGAATTCCACCTAGTATCATTAGGTCGAATTAAGTATCGTCACTCCTAGCTCTGCTTTAATATTGTCGGCATGCAAGGTACTTGAAGTTTGCTTATTCCACAACGCTTGGCATTTGGCAAGGGCACGTCTGGAATATGTTTTGTATACGGCATCCGCCTCCGCTAACTTTGCATCTGTTGTAGAAACTAGATTTAAAGTGTGGGCAGCACACCGCTCATGAGGAGGGAGGTTATACTCCTCCATTACTGGATTATCTTCAAGTACTGGTAAAAGTTCCACAAACTCAAAATCTTCGTGCTGGACTCCCCTTATGACGACTCCCGCGATATAGATAGACATGATTCGGAAGACGTCATATGACCTAAGCTGTCACGTCGTTTAACACCACCAATCAATCATCAATCAATTCGATTGTTTCGGCTCAATATCCGGTTCAGTTGGCGTAGAGAATATGCTGTAAAATTTAATTAACATAAATAATAATAATAATAATAATAATAATAATAATAATAATAATAATAATAATCGACCTTTCATACAAGGTATGTAGGCCTACTCTCCAATAAAAAAATAAATAATATACCCAATACAATGTGTTTTGTATTGTAAGCATTTGATTTATTATTTAAGCCTATAGGCCTAGGCTAGGCTCGGTCCTAGCCACTTATGTGTATGTAGGCCTAGGACCTCAGAGTCCTCTGTGTCCTCTTCCACTGTCTCCTCCGTAAAAAATGACAATGAGAGGTTGTCTTCAATCATAACGCTAGGGCTACTTTCAAGGCTATCATTAGCGAGTGAATCATTTGCCATTGGCCCATCACCCAAGCAACGGTGCATAGGCTCCCAGAATGGCCACTTTGGTTGCAAAGATCCTGGTAAAAATAAGATAGAAGGCTTATCAATTTGTCGTAGGCCTTGGTAGGCCTAGGCTTCTGGTAGGTAGGTAGGCCCAGGCCTATGCCCTAGCTAGACCTTGAATGAATTATTGGCTTTCTTTAGGTTATGCCAGTAGGCTAGGCTAGCCTATAGTGATGATCAATATTAATTCTGGGGCTGGGCCTAGGCCTACTGTACTTCAAAGGCTAGGCCTAGGCCTACGTTGGACTTTTAATGAATTTAAGGCTAAGCCCTAGGGCCTAGGCCTAGCCTAGCGATTGAAATAGGCTTGGCCTAGCTTAGCCTAGCCTAGCTTAGGCCTAGGCCTATACCCTAACCTAGGACCTAGGCCCTAGCCTAGCACAATAAAGAAATGGATCTTACCAGACTTGAAACAAGTCCTTTTTAATTTGTAGTATTCCGATATAAGGTTGTTTATCTTGGCTTTTATTGCTTCGGCCGGTCTATTGATGCCCATCTCCATCAAAGATTCGGCTATTGCCTGCCAAACGTGATTGTGGCGGAGATGGCCCCCAAACTTTTTTTGATCATGAACGTTACCCATACGTCGATCAATAAGTGAATTTCCTCTTCCTTAAAATTTGAAGATCTTTTTGAAGTTTTTGAAGACATATTTACCAAAGTATTAACAAATGAATATGCCAGTATACGTTCGACGTAGGCTTATTTAATGTTCCTAGATCTATTATGTCAACACAACCACATAACCTACAAGTTGATGACGTCACAACAACTGTCACGTTTTGTGGAGCTAGATCTCGTAAATAACGTTAAACATATATTTATATCGGGGTCCGAGGGATGATGATGAGAGCCTGCCCAGGGCGCTTGCAAGCGCCGAAGTTGGTTGGTTCCAACTTCTTCGGATCATCTACTTCCTGTTCTCGGCGCTCGTCGACCTCCATGTAGTGCAACAAGCGTTAGTCATCTACTTCCTCTACTGGTCCGGAAATAATTTGAAAAATCTCAGTAACTTCTGGCAGAGCATTCCACGTCTTCCAAGCTGATTTTTTCCCTTTGCCAGAGAAAGATGAACATGTATCACAGCCAGTAAAGGCGCGAAAGAATAGCAGAGCTGCAGATATTTCTGGTCCTAGTGTATGTGAAATAGTGTGTGCTGCTATCATCCTTAGATTGTTTCCTACACCGAATTGTACCCACACCTTTCGTTGTGGAAGCTTATTGGCAGCTGCAATGCAAAGAACTTGAACATCAGAGTCTACTGTGCGTATGAGAACTTCATTCTTAGCATTAAGTACATAGTGCAAAATGTAAGATGACCCTTGTTTCTGCTTCCTCGTGATTGCAGGGTGATTAGCTTTCAAACACACACTCTCATCATTGAACATAGCTTCTTCTCCCTTGGTAACAACTACTAATCCAATTGATCTATTGATGTTAAGAACAAATCCATTCAACATATTGAAGAGCTCTGCTTTCTTTTCGCTCGTTCGTAGGAACTCTCGCCAGTTTGTCGGTAATGTGTTTGATGCTTCAACATGTTTTCTGATACCCAACCCTCTTTTATTTCGGGTATGTGCTTTCAGCGATTCTTCGCACTAAACATCCCAGCCAATATGGACTTCCCGAGACATCTTAAACTGTGACATGACTTATGGCACAAACACTTGCATTGCATATTCTCCAAATGTTTTTAAATGCATAGATGGTCTGAGCAGTTAACAATTGCTGCGCAATCTAAAAGTACTGCATCAATCTGTTGAGAAGGTGAGCCTGCCCAGGGACTGCCACCTTATCGTGGTGGGCAGGTTTGCCTGCTTTGTTGATCCCGAGAGCTATGCCGGCGGAAGCTTATGCTTCTGGTAGGGCCACCCAAGCCGGACTGGTCGAGGAGGAGAAGTCAGACGAAGTGCAGTCCACACCCCAATCCCCTTTCCCCCCCCCCACTGTCCCATTGATTATTTCTCCTCCCACTTGGCCCTGCCCTCCCTTGCTGGACTCCCGTATGACAACTCACGCGACGTACAATGGATCTGATTCGGATGTGGCTTTATTCTTCATTGTCATCTTTCTCATCTTCATTATCACCCGCTCATCGTCTCGATTAGCCATCATTGCATAAATATGAGACGTTAAGCCCCAATAATATATATATATATATATATATATTTTGAGAAGGTGAGCCACACTCATTTATTGAATCTTCAAGACAAAGAAGTATGTCAGACTTCTTACCATATCTGAGTTGTCCATTTTCAAAAATTGTTAGTGGTCAGGGATTGCTTTCATGTTGAAAGAACTTGAGAGATTGAGATCACCATTACGCGTTTGGCACCTAATGTAGAAACGACAAAATAATGCGCAATCATTCTGTAGAGATCTCATTTATGGTGTTGCTTGCTTCTCTTTTTGGCAGAAGCTGTGCTAAAGAGATATAACTTATTCTTTGGTATAACATCAGACACGAGCTGAGTTTGAGAATGGAAGCGACAATTGATGAATGCATCCATTTTTTCTTTTTCAAGTTTTGCAATGCTTTTCAAAGTTTTAACAGCTTCATCTGGCAGTGTTTCCTTATTGTGGATTCGATAATGTTCCCCGCTTGTCTGTTTGAAAGGATTTCCTTGCTCCTCGAGTACTGTTACCATTTGATTTATATCATCAAGGAACTTCCGTTGAAAGCTGCCTTTTTGTTCGTGATGACTTTGACCATCTTCACAACTGTCTTCAAACTCTGAAACAATGCGCGCCACCTCGGCAACGACAATCATTCACCGTCGAATAGCCTTTGAGTTCTGAAGAAATCCAATGGCACCTCGATCTTCCTTAAGGGGGGACAACACAGAAAATACTAACTTCTGCTCTATGGCAACAATTGAACTGTAACTTGTTGAACACACCAAACACTTACCTAAAGTTATTGAATTATTATTTTTTTTTTTATATTTACATTTCTATTGTTATTGACATTGTTGTTGTTATTACAACAATGCACACCGGGAAAATGATTACATGAGAACCAATTGAGATAATCAACTTTTGTATAGTGTTATTTGAAGTTATGCAGACAAGCAATGAAATGATGCATCACCACTTTGAACCTGTTTTTTATGATGGCTATACATTTTTTACTTTGAACATTTTTATAAAAAAATAAAAATAAAAATGTTTTAATGAAAAAAAAATACTTTTTACACAGATACGAACTTGGCCATGCATCATTTTATCTAAATGGCATTGAAGAACATACATACAACATATTTTAAGATTTAGGTGACCAGTTTAGAAGATATGAATTTCTCCATACTGTATTGTGTAGGAAAAATACTTCCTGCAAAATCACAACAAAACTTGTCTTTGCTCGCATTTTAGGGCAAACACGGAGCGCATACATCCACAAGAATATAGATAATAATAATAACAACCTTTATTGGTTTCTGCAGCCATAGCTGTTGCCGTAAGACACAGAATAACAAACAATTTATATCAAAATGAAAATAGAAACAAATTAAACTTATACACAACACTTATTACAAAATACAATTTATATATAAACTAAACAAAATAAAGAATACAAATGGTGCCTAAAGATGAAAATAGACCATCGCAATACGGCCAGAACAATTTCTTCGGTGAGACTTGATGGTAATTTGAACGTCTTCCGGAATTCCTCGAAAAAGCCAGGGATTGTACCCCTAGCACCTATCATAAGACCTATAACTCTGATATTCTTCAGATTGTAATAGGTCTTATAATAGGCACCAGTCGGGTTATAGATCCCCTGCTTTTCACGATCAACCTCCTCCGCTTGTCCCAGGTGATCCTCAAAGCGGATAGAGGGATCGAGAATGTATCCCTCCGACGTCCCCCGATCAATTGCGATGATGTCAATTCGCCTCGTGCCCCCTGACGTAGAAAGACCATGAACTTCTTCATAGACTTCATATTTCTTAACGCGAAGAGCCTGGGCTATTTTATGCCGCACCTCGTGATGACGGGATTCTCTCATCTTTTCGCCGTGCTGACAGTAACCAAGTACATGGGCAAGGGTTTCAAACTCGCTGCAATGTCTACAGCGGTTAGTACCTTGGCTCCTGCCAGGGACGGTTCTTACGGGAACCACGTTACACGTCATCTTGATGGCATCTCTCCATTCAGAGCAAGAGAGTCCCGCCTTATTGTGGATCCACCTGTTAGCAGATGTCACTTCCTGGAAAAGTATCGCACCTTTTCCTTTATGTGACAGAGCGCACCACTTTTTATACTCTTGCTCTCGAAGGTGTTCTCGCAAGGTCTTGCCTGAGACTCCAGCTCTCATTGAGGCTTCCGGAAATGTTATGCCTAATCTAGAAATACAACTTAACTTCTCAGCTTCAAGATTCCTCGCAAAATTTACGTGTACATTGTAACAGTACGGCTGTCTCACCGTCCATTTTGACTACGTATAAGCAAAGGGTATGCAAATAAATGTAATTAATTCAAGTAAACTGATAATGAGTAATCAATGTGTATGTTAAACTATCAGAAACTATTAATCAAGCCTTCAGCTAGCTTATAAAAACCACCTTAATAACAATTTAAGACTAGAACATGTCTAAACCTAAACAATAAGTATTTAAACTAATTAAAAGTAATTAACGAAGTTCTTCGGCAAACATAAGTTAACCAATCGCCAGAGGACATGACCACCTAAAGTACCAGCATTGGGTGAACCGAATCTGATCATTAATAAGGGAGTAATTTGGATTTCAGTATACAATTTTGGTATAGCTTTTAACACAGGAACAAAATATCATTGGGATTAATATTCGCTTCACTAGACACGGACTTCATGGCGCGCCTGGCCTACGTGGTGCATCTTGCAACCGAGCTACGCAGTTAGGTTTGTTCTGGAAGCTAGGGAGGGTTAGAAAAATGTTCAGAGATTAATAAATAAATGGAGAGGGGGAACCGAAACCAAGGCAGTTGAGCGTATGGTTGGAACGCATCAAATCCTGAACCAGGTATACCACCTCAAGGAGGAGTGGGGGTGTTGAGAAAGCCTTGAGAATACAAAACTAAGTAACGGGTAGGTTTTGGGGCAGTCGAACGTACGGAGGCAACCTCCTGCCAACAAAAATGGAGATGCGGTCGGTTGCGTAGATGTGCTTATATTACCACCTTACCTCGAGTGGCTAATCATAATATAGTGTAAAGTGTTTAAGTTGTTGTTTTAAGTCAAGTGTGTGGAATGTCAGCGTCAGCACAATCGTCAAATGTTTAAGTTGTTGTTTTAAGTCAAGTGTATGGAATGTCAGCGTCAGCACAATCGTCAAATGTTTAAGTTGTTGTTTTAAGTCAAGTGTATGGAATGTCAGCGTCAGCACAATCGTCAAATGTTTAAGTTGTTGTTTTAAGTCAAGTGTGTGAAGTGTCAGCGTCAGCACAATCGTCAAATATTTAAGTTGTGGCTTTAATTCGTGTGTGAACCGTCAGCGTCAACGTAATCATAACACCTCAACGTGTTAAAAACCATCATCACCAATCAATCAGTAACATTCAATTAACAATCATCTTTCCGTAATTACCATCAACTAGAACTTCAAGCCGTGAAGAAACCAATTCAAGGAATACGACGACATCTGTCACGTAACAAATACCATCCTACCACCACCATCAACTCGATCTACAATCCGTGAATAACCCGGAACCTCAGGAATATTACGAACATGTAACGTTATTAAGATATAAAACTAATATTAACATTTTGGCAACTTGGTTGAAGGATTAGTTGATAAGGGGATTGAACATTATAAATCACTTTGGGCCCAAGTAGGTAGTTGTTGTTGTTGCTGTGTTTCATAATAATATGCTAATACAGTCCATGGAAACAATTTAAGTGATTAATTTCTGATATCCTGTTTATCCTAATAAATGTATGTTAATTTTAATTACCGTAATTGTGTGAACCGACTGAGCTAGGTGAACATAATCTATTTTAAGTCATCACCACCTTACCGGGCATCTTCAGGTGAGTGTGAGATTGACAATTTGGCGCGACCAACTTTAGGGGCTCGAATATTAACTGCAACCCGAGATAACTTTCATAAACTAAAAATTTGTATTGGTAAATTCGTAATTGTATTGTGTTGTGTTGATTTTAAGGTGTCATTAATTTAATCGAATAGTTCAGGTAGAGATGTCTCAAACAACTAGCGATAACGAAGTTAAGATGAGTGAGGAAGTAATATATAGCGAGGAGATTGAGGAGAAGAGAGTATTTGGACCTGAGGATACGACTTTGTTTGATAATGAGATTTCACGAATCGCTAAAGAAGGCCAAAACGAGACAATGTTACAAGATGCTACCGCGGGCTTATTGCATGATGATTCGTGGGGGAAAGAGGGGATATCTGCGAGTAGTTCGATGGTTGTAGATAACGCTGAGGAAAGTAGTAAACAAGTAAAAGAGGAAAACACTACCGTTATGAGTGTGTTACTGCAGACATTGTTGGAAAATATGGCTAAACAATCTCAGATTATCAAGGCTGATATGGCTAGACAATTTCAGGATATGGTAACAAAGTCTGATATGAATAAACAATCTCAGGATATCAAGGGTGATATGGCAACAAAGGCTGATATGGATAAACAATTTCAGAATATGGCAACAAAGGCTGATATGGATAAACAATTTCAGGATATGGGAGACAAAAGTAATCAACACTCACAAGAAATTCAGGCTGTTAAAGAGTTAGTGGAAGAACAGAGACAAGAAGTCAACAAAAAGATAGACATCTTAGAAAAACGGATTGATATTGTAGAAGAAAACATGGACAGACAAATGAAATCATTAAGCCAGGTTGGAGTACAAAGGGATAGTGAGCGTGACAATAAAATCCAAGAGATAAAAGAACAAATCAATCAGATAGACGAAAAACTAGAAAACACGGACAAACAGGGTATCATTGTGACAAGTCAAATTGAGGGATTAGCAAAGGTAGTAACCGACTTAAGAACCGATTACACTAATCAGGCAGGAAAAAATAAAGTAATTGACAAGCAAGTCAACGATATCAAGGAAGAAATAGTGGGGGTTGAACAGACCATCAGGGGAAGTATCAATGGGGAAATTCAAAAGGAAATGGAAATCTCGATTGAAAAGATCAAAAACATTGAGCTGCCGGAAATGGAACGGAAAATTCTAAACGAACTCAAAAAGATAGCGGGGGTGGCCCCAGCACCACAAATAGAGGAAAGAACCAGTTCTAGGTTAAGTTGGGAGCGAGAAACATATGTTAGCGATAAGTTGTCGAAAGAAGAAGTAAAGTTTCTGAACGTAACTACTGGGTTGCATCCCGTTGAATATATCAGGGTTCTAGAAGGTAGGTTCCGACTATACAAAGTTGACGAGGAGAGTAAACTCAGTCTATCCATGCAGTGTTGTGGGGGGAATGTGAAACTTTGGTTGCAAGAAAATGAATTCGATGATTATCAACAATTTCGTACGGCTTTCTTGGAACGCTATTGGAATCAGTTCGAGCAAAATCGCCTAATGAAGCAAATATATAATGGAAAATATCACACCCAAGGGTTTTCGTCAATGTCAGGATATTTCCAAAGACTCATACGTCAGGCCGCGTATTTGGCGTGTCCGATACCTGAGGCAGTGTTAGTCAGACAGCTTACGGGGCATTTTTCCGAGGCAGTAAAGGTAATTCTATTACAAACGGGGGAGACCGCCAGCCAGGTCATTAACACACTCAAGCGATTGGAGGGGGAAAATGTGTCTTTTGTAATTAACCAAACGGAAAACCGAGACAATAATCAGGCCAATCAAGGGTATCAAAATGGGGGTAACCGATTTCAAGCCAACAATAACTGGAGGGCTACTAATAATACGTACCGGAATGAGAACTCGAACAGAACCAATGAAGTAAATGGCAACCCTGGTGTCACGCCCGCAGCGAGAAATAGTGGAGAACAGGTTCCCTCGCAAAGTTTAAATCGGTAGGGACTGGGGAAGGAAACGGGGTTCATCAGTCGTCAATAGAAATACCCGCGAGAGAGATAAATACAATTTTTCAAAAACCAGAAGATTATTTGATGGAAGAACAAGATATGAATGAATTACGTGAGATCCCTAATTGCCCTATTATCAAAATAACGATGGAACAGATTGGGGGAACTGCATTGTTAGACTCGGGTAGTGAGGTGTCGTGTATATCAGAGGATTTTTATGAACTTTTATTCAGCAACAATAAAACTATCGTGTCACTCCCGGTAGTAGGAATTACAGTACTCGGTGCGACTAACAAAAGAAGTAAGAAAGTAAACAAACAAGTCTTTGTAGACGTCGCCATAGGGGAAATAACAACGAAAGCTATCTGCTTAGTAGTTTCTAACCTTGTAAGGGAGATTATCTTGGGCGTTGATTGGTTAACGGAGAATGAAGTTAATATAGATTTCAGAACTAAACAGATTAAAATCAAGGGACAGTGGGTTAATGAACAACTAATCAATATGAACAAAATAAATGTAGAAGAAGATAGTGGTCTGACAACGGTGTGTCAATTGAGCTCGAATCAAGATTCCAGTACTTATGACTTCAGTTACGATAATGGATCTAGTAACCCCGGGGGGAAAGAGTTAATAGACATCGTAGACGTACTAGACTTAGAACCAAGGGAAAAGTCCAACCTACTCGAGGTATTAATTACTCACAAAGAACTTTTTAAAGACACTCCAGGGCGTATCAAGGGGTTTGAATGTAAACTTAAAGTCAAGGATAATGAAGGCTATTTTGAGAAAAACTATCCCATCCCCTATGTACATAAGCAAGCCGTAGACGATCAAATCAATAAAATGTTAGAGTGTGGGGTGATTGAGATGAGTACCAGCCCCTATATTAATCCTATGGTAGTCGTGATGAAGAAGGAAGGATCGGTAAGATTATGTCTAGACGCCAGGCATTTAAATAAGCGATTAATCCCGGAGTATGAATGTCCATGCCCACCTCAAGAGCTTTTACAAGGATTTGGAGAGTTTAAGTGGCTCACGACCCTAGATATGGTGGCCTCGTACTGGCAGGTACCCTTGAATAAAGAGAGTAGATTACTAACGTCATTCAAACATAATCAGCATGTATACAGTTTCACAGTTTTACCCTTTGGTTTGAATGTTTCAGTGGCGACGTTTGTAAGGGCGATGACTCATGTTCTAGGTACAGACATAGGCCACTTTTGTAAGATATATGTCGATGATTTATTAATTTTCTCAAGGACTTTTGAAGAACATATCATGCATATAAAGATTGTACTTGACCGGTTAGAAAGAGCGGGAATAACTATAAACTTGTCCAAATCTAGGTTCTTTCAAAGTAGTGTTCCATTCTTAGGGCACATTCTAAGTAATAAAGGATTAAGTCCAGACCCACGTAAAATCACATTAATTCATAATTGGCCCAAACCGAAGAATCAACGGCAACTTAAAGCGTTTTTAGGGCTTTGCAGCTTTTACCGAATCTATTCGTCAGTGTATGCGCAAGCGACTGTACCGCTACAAGAGTTAACAAAGAAAGATGTAAGATGGGGGTGGTCGTCAGAACAAGACGTAGCATTCAAGAAAGTAAAGGAGTTATTTGTTGAAAACGTTCAGTTAAAATTCCCAAACTATGACCAACCCTTTTATTTACAATGCGACGCTAGCGACTTAGGGTTAGGCGCGTATCTTTTCCAGCGCGACAGTGAAGGACAAGAGAGAGTTATTTGTATGGCTTCGCGAGTAATTCGGGGAAGTGAGCTTCATTTCACGGTATCTGAGAAGGAATTACTCTCGATTGTATGGGCACTAATGAAATTCCGTATTTTTATCATGGGGGTAGACCTTACAATAATAACTGACCACAAAGCACTAACCTTTCTTATGCAAAGCAGGCTTCTTTCAAGCAGATTAACCCGATGGATATTACTCATCCAACAGTTCAAGTTTAAAATCATTCATTGTCCCGGTCATCTAAATAAAGTTGCAGACATTCTGAGTAGGTTTCCAATGAGAACGGATGGGGAAATAGAGGATATGCCCAAAACAGCCCGTGACGTCATGATAGCGCCCATCATTAAATGTGTCAGCCCAGACTTGCGAAGGAGAATGAAGAATGTAGATCACTATCAGAGGGACGATGTAAGGTTTGGGGAGATAATGACTCAAGTGGAGGCAGGTAATGTTGAATTTACTACAAAGTTCAAGATTCACGATAAAAAACTGTTTAATAGGAAGGAAGTTCAGCATCCATGGAAATTGTGTTTACCCAGAATCCTGTTGAGAGAAGTAATTGAAAGTGTCCACCTGGAGCTAGGTCATTTTGGGGCAAAGAAATGTTTGGTTGTGTTACAAGAGAACTTTCAGGGTTATCATATGGCTAAACTAGTGAGACAGATTGTGGGGGCATGTGACACCTGTCAGAGAACAAAGCACCCGACGAGGATCGAACGGGGGACTTTTGCACCGATAGTACCCACCGGTATAGGGCAACTCATCTCCACAGACATTTTCGGGCCGATCCCTAAGGGACAGAGTGGTTTTAGATTTGTGTTAGTGTTTTTAGATGTTTTCTCTAAACTCGTCACTCTCTACCCTATTGTAAGGCAAACGGCGATAGCAGTAACTAACAAGGTTAAGCTCTATATTGACACGGTCCAAAAGCCTACCAGTATCTTATCCGATCATGGAACCCAGTTTACCTCTCACGAGTGGAACGAAGCATTAGAAGAGAGGGGAGTTAAAGCTTACCTTAGTTCTATTAGGCACCCAGCGTCGAACCCAGTAGAAAGAGTAATGAGAGAGATTGGGAGAATGTGTAGAACGTATTGTGCGCAAAACCACGCCGGTTGGGTTAAGTGGTTACCCCAAATAGAATATTGGCTTAACTCCTCATATCATGATAGCACCGGATATACTCCATATGAGTTACATTTTAATTAAAAGTTTGTACCTAAGATAGCGTCAGGCGTTAATGCACCTATGGATGAAGTGGTTGAACTCCCACATGGTATGAAAATAATGTTGGCATCAGAGAGGCTGCACAGCAAAGCACAAGCGAGAAAGCTTAGGCACGAGAATAAGTTTATACTCAAGACTGTTTTCCAAGTAGGAGATAAGGTTTTACTTAAATCACTACATGTGTCCAAGTTATCTGCGAAGGAATGTAAGAAATTCTTTAACATCTATGAGGGTCCTTATGAGGTAGCAGCCATAGCGGGTAACAATGCTTATGAATTAGTAACGGAAGCGGGTGTATCCAAAGGGGTTTATAACATAGTTAACTTAAAACCGTACAAGCAGTTATGAAGGGTGATGAGAATGAATTAATGTATATAAAAGTGAATTTTGTTGATGGTCACCTCGAATAATAATCAATGTAAGTGTAGGCGATAGTGGGCTAGATAAGGAATGTGGCTAAGTAATTATTTTTGTGATGTTTATACGTATATAAACTAAGATCTGTATTTATGATTAGGAGGGGTAGGATTGAGATAATGTTTGAGAAGGTTTTCGTGCATTCTAGACTGAGAGTTGTGGTGGTCTGCGAGATCAATGGTTTGGTCGTAAACAAGTTTCACTTTCTGTGTAAAGGTATGTAGGCCTGAGGGTACAGAAATGCCAGGTTGTTGAAAAAAATGGGTGAGAGGATTAGACATGTCAAAGCGCAAGATTCCAGAGAGGTGAAGCCTTGAAATTCGGAGAATCAGTAATGAGTACCAGACAAGATTCGAGTTACGGAAGGGTTGATTTTGCATTGCTGAAGTAGAGAAACATTGTGTGAGTAGATAAAGATGATTTGGAGGTAGGTTGATTATGTGAATAGGTAAGGATTCGTTGGAGAGATGTTAGAACAATTTGATATGAGGTTAGTGTGAGCCGTTCGGGAGAGTTTAATAGAGTGAAGCCAAGTGAGAAGGGATGTGTAATGGAAATAAAAAAGCTAATAAAGGTGGATAATAAGGATGAGTTAGGTGTTTCTCTTAAGTAGGTAGCGTCGATTCCTGTTGTAATTATGATGTTGTTCACTGCTAATTAATGTTTCGTTTATTGAAGTGTGTTGGTTTTTGCAATTTGGTTTGAGAATGTTTTAGTGGGTTCTAGAATAAAAGCTTGTTTGTGAGTTCCTTTGTAGCGTGACTAAGACGGCCAGATAGTTCTGAGAAGAGGACAGACAGCGTTTGGGTTTTTATTTGGAGGGGTGGAATTGGCAACGTGTTATAGGAAGGTTGCGGGCGATACAGGTTTCAAGGACGTCAAGTAAGGTTGGATTGTTTACCTGATCAGCCGTTAGGGGGTGTAACCATCCACGTGGTGTATAGTAAGTTCGCTGGGAACAACAACATAGAACCCGGAAGTCTAGAGTATAGCTCGTTCAGTTGAAGAGTCTCCGATCAACTTAACATTATTTCAATTGTAATTTTAGTGATGTAACCAATAATTAATAAATGTTAAGTTAGGTTTCGATAAAATTGTGGATGTGCTGCAATGGTAAACTAGAATAGGCAGACGAGAATTTATCGAGTTAGGTAATGGTTATTCTGTATTGTGAACTATTTACTAGCTATGTAACATAAATAATATATTAAGAAGTTTCCATGGGTATAAAGTGTAAGTTTTTGATTTGGAATAAATATGTGCCAATTTATCCAAATCAAGAAGGGGTAATTGTAACAGTACGGCTGTCTCACCGTCCATTTTGACTACGTATAAGCAAAGGGTATGCAAATAAATGTAATTAATTCAAGTAAACTGATAATGAGTAATCAATGTGTATGTTAAACTATCAGAAACTATTAATCAAGCCTTCAGCTAGCTTATAAAAACCACCTTAATAACAATTTAAGACTAGAACATGTCTAAACCTAAACAATAAGTATTTAAACTAATTAAAAGTAATTAACGAAGTTCTTCGGCAAACATAAGTTAACCAATCGCCAGAGGACATGACCACCTAAAGTACCAGCATTGGGTGAACCGAATCTGATCATTAATAAGGGAGTAATTTGGATTTCAGTATACAATTTTGGTATAGCTTTTAACACAGGAACAAAATATCATTGGGATTAATATTCGCTTCACTAGACACGGACTTCATGGCGCGCCTGGCCTACGTGGTGCATCTTGCAACCGAGCTACGCAGTTAGGTTTGTTCTGGAAGCTAGGGAGGGTTAGAAAAATGTTCAGAGATTAATAAATAAATGGAGAGGGGGAACCGAAACCAAGGCAGTTGAGCGTATGGTTGGAACGCATCAAATCCTGAACCAGGTATACCACCTCAAGGAGGAGTGGGGGTGTTGAGAAAGCCTTGAGAATACAAAACTAAGTAACGGGTAGGTTTTGGGGCAGTCGAACGTACGGAGGCAACCTCCTGCCAACAAAAATGGAGATGCGGTCGGTTGCGTAGATGTGCTTATATTACCACCTTACCTCGAGTGGCTAATCATAATATAGTGTAAAGTGTTTAAGTTGTTGTTTTAAGTCAAGTGTGTGGAATGTCAGCGTCAGCACAATCGTCAAATGTTTAAGTTGTTGTTTTAAGTCAAGTGTATGGAATGTCAGCGTCAGCACAATCGTCAAATGTTTAAGTTGTTGTTTTAAGTCAAGTGTATGGAATGTCAGCGTCAGCACAATCGTCAAATGTTTAAGTTGTTGTTTTAAGTCAAGTGTGTGAAGTGTCAGCGTCAGCACAATCGTCAAATATTTAAGTTGTGGCTTTAATTCGTGTGTGAACCGTCAGCGTCAACGTAATCATAACACCTCAACGTGTTAAAAACCATCATCACCAATCAATCAGTAACATTCAATTAACAATCATCTTTCCGTAATTACCATCAACTAGAACTTCAAGCCGTGAAGAAACCAATTCAAGGAATACGACGACATCTGTCACGTAACAAATACCATCCTACCACCACCATCAACTCGATCTACAATCCGTGAATAACCCGGAACCTCAGGAATATTACGAACATGTAACGTTATTAAGATATAAAACTAATATTAACATTTTGGCAACTTGGTTGAAGGATTAGTTGATAAGGGGATTGAACATTATAAATCACTTTGGGCCCAAGTAGGTAGTTGTTGTTGTTGCTGTGTTTCATAATAATATGCTAATACAGTCCATGGAAACAATTTAAGTGATTAATTTCTGATATCCTGTTTATCCTAATAAATGTATGTTAATTTTAATTACCGTAATTGTGTGAACCGACTGAGCTAGGTGAACATAATCTATTTTAAGTCATCACCACCTTACCGGGCATCTTCAGGTGAGTGTGAGATTGACAACATTATCCGCCTCTAGCAATGTATCACATATGTTAAAATGCTGAATGAAGGCTTCCCATCCAGTGTTCATAATGCCAAGGCCTTTGAATTTCGGACTAGAATAAATCATGGAGTCGGGAACATCATGAGGAAGCTGTAAAATTTCCTTCACAGTACCCCGCATCAATTTGTCTGTATCTGACAAAAATGATTTCGGTAACTGGGTCAGAGGTGCATTTTGAAGTGGGTAAATTAAAGTTGGGCCCACAAACTGGTTTAATATATTCAGTTTTTGGTCTGCATTTAAAAGGTGGGAAGTGGCCAAGGAATCAAGGGTTGTTCTAAGTTTAATGATGACTGAAGCTGGATCAAAAACAAGAGTTTGGGCAAAATTTACTCCTAAATATCGCACTTTATCATTGGGCGACAAAGATTCAATTTGCATGTCACTGTCTATAAATAGGTTAGTTTCCTTTTACATCCCGTTCTTAATAACAATTGCTGCACATTTTTTAGGATTAATTGAAAGACCAATCTCATTGAATCGTGCTCGAGCCATCTGAGTAAGAGTAATTGCAGAATCAATATCCTTCCCAATCACTACAGTATCGTCTGCGAATCCTAAAACACTAGTAGCGTCAAGTTCCTCGGACATGCGATAACCATAGGTGTCCCTGATATCAGGTTCAGACAGTTCATCTAGAACATGATCAGTTGCTACGTTGTACAATGTAGGTGATAGAGGAGATCCCTGCAAAACGCCTTTTTGGATTGGAATTGCACGAGTTTTCTCTCCCTTTACTTCCACATGAGTTTGGTTACCCTTCTGTAAGTTTATTGTGAGTTCGCGTAACTTTGTTGGAATAGGAAGACTTTGAATGGTGAGAATGCCTTCCACTATACTTATATTGATCGCTGTTCCAGGACTGTTAGTGAACCCCCTTGGATGCTCATTAAAACTTACATATGTCCTCAGCATGCGGTCCAGTGATTTCTCAATAATACGACGTAATATTGAACAAATGGAGATTGGCCTGTAATTAGAAGGGTGATCTGTGTTTCCATCTTTAAAAATAAGAACAGTGCGAGCTTGTTTGAATGATGAAGGCACAAAACCGCTTTCAAGCATTCGAGACGCTATTAGTGCTATAATTTTGGATATTCTTTCTGTTTTTACCGCTCTCATAATGATACGATCTAGTCCAGACGCAGTATCAATTGCTATTTTATGCATTGACAGTTGGATATCCTGAAATGATATCTTGGAGATGAATGATCTGTCAAGCTCCGTAAGCGCCGTTGATGCAATTTTCGGTGGATATTCTTCACGAATCATCTCATTGCTAACACCGAATCTATCTCTAAAATACTTATACACTTCTTCTGTCGGTATTTTGCATGCTACTGTATCCTTGTTATCCAAAACTCTTCTAGCTGCTTTACGACGTTGATTAAAGTATTGAAATTGGGTCACTTGATAAAGATATTTATCCTTCCTTCGTTCCCTATCACGTTTTGAAGACCTTTCTGGATTCGAACTGTCGTTATATGTTCTATCATTCGCCTTAAATTTTCCACTTTTCCTGGCAGCATAAAATTCTCGCGCGATTATAATAAATAACCTGTTTTATGGTTTGTTAGGCGATTGAAGCGCAATCTGAAAATGCATTTTATATAATATTAAACTTTCAAGTAACAAAACTTACGACTTAGTCTTTTTGTTTTATCTTTCTTAAAGGTATGTATTAAAATGTTAATTTTGTTCACTCATTCGACTCCTTGCGGATTATCGTTCGCTGGGCGTGACTCCAACTAGCCTACAGGCTATGCTTGCGCTTCGTCTTTCAGCGCGTCTCTTTAATCAAGCGGCGGATGATGTTTTCTGTCACCACGCTTTGCTTTTCATTAAGAGCACGGAATCTCATGCTTCCAATACCCGGAGGCATCGTTCTTCTGAGATTTCGACTGTTTTCCCATGCGTTTGTCATTTGCCATGGATTTTCGGCGTTTATGTCTGTGTTCAAACAGCTCCAGCTTTGATTCCTCGCTGTAATAGAATTTCCATATCCTGGTTCCTTGTACGTCTGGAAACCGAAGATGTAGGATGCTCCTACGTTTGCGGTGGATTCAGCGTTTGCTGATCGTCGTTCGACTTCTACGTCAATCCATCTGTCGCACCTCTCTCCCTGATCTGCGGGATGGGTTTCGATGACTTGCGCTTGGCCTCCGTTGGCTGTTAAGCTTGCGATGTTTAGCTTTTCAACTCGGAATGTAGAGAATTGTCCAATTATATCTGAGAGTTGTCTCATATATTTGACATTCATTCTTGTGTTTGGCGAGAATTCTGGGAATGCTGTTGCCGTGATCCCTTGCCCCGTTAACCGGCGTCTGACTTCGTCGCGCGGTCGTGCGATAGCTTCGAGAGCTCCGCTCAGGTTTCTCGTCTGTATCACTGACCCCTCAGGCCCTGTGACACGATAGTCAGGTTGTGGATTGTCCATCTGTAGTGACATTACTGCGTCTGCAGCAATACCCAAGCACGGTACTTCCTCAAAGATGTTGTGATTGTCTTGAGTAATCGCCGTGTCGTGATAGCCTCCAAAGCCTCCTATGACTGATGTTGGTAAAGCAGGAATCTCGAGCTCCGTTTCTTTCCCTCCTGCATCTGTTATATTTCCTAGCTGAGCCAGGTAGATGTGTAGAGGTTGTGGAACGTTAAAATGCTCCGCCTGCGTTTCCTTGCGTATGTCCTTCTCTGCGGATGTTAATGCTGTTCTTCCTTGCTTTGCTTTTATCTCGAGCATTCTTAACCATAGCAGTCCTGTTGTGTAGTAGTTGAATTCAGGCTCAGTAATGAGTCTGTCCAACTGCCTCTCGTCTGGAACGTATGATTGGAACACTTCTGCTGAAATAAGCGGCAATCGAGCTGCACTTACAGCAAAGTTCTGCCTCGGGTCGATCGGAAATACACTAACGTCGACGCCAAAAATGGCTTCACTCACCAGTTTATCATTTTTCTGCGGTGTGGGAGTTTGTTTTTCCCCCGAATGAGTTGGCGGTGTGACGTCTGGAGTAGCCGGTCCTCGTTCACTTGGCTTCTTGTTGGTCGGTGGTCTCGGTGGGGGTTTCTGTCCCTTGCGAGCCATTGCCTTGTTAAAGTCAAATTTTTCGGGTTTACCTCTATATCCAGGTGCAATCTTTCTAATCTCCTCTTGCGTATATACTTTTTGTTCGCTGTTCATCTTGAAGAAGTTTGTAGGTTTAAGTTTTCTCTTATTATTATGAAATATATGAAATATATACTTAACTTTGTGTTTTGAATCGATTGTTAATAGTTTAAACAATTAAATTAAAAAAATTGTAGATTGAATTTTTTTTTTTAAATAATGAGATTTTCAGTGTTGTCCCGCCTTAATAACAACATTAGTTTGTTCAAGAGCTTGATCTATTGCCATAGCTGAGAAATGGTTGTTCGTTTTTCTGACAACAAAGTTGCCCTTTACAAATTCTTCATAATATACATCCGGGCAGGTTTCTTCAAGAGAAGCATGTTTCTTAGATGAACTGTAAACCACCTGAGTAGTTTGTCCGATTCATTGCAAAACACCATGGCACGAGTTCAGTAAGCGTTTGCATATACTGCTTGAATTCACCGTTGCGTATAGAACGAACAAATCCCAGAAGTACAATCTGCAGACGTAAAACCAACGACCAATACTGAAATTGTGGTTCTTGTTCTTCCTGCTTAGAACACCAGGATTCAAAACTAAGGTCTTCCTCCTGCCCAGGGACTGCCACCTTATCGTGGTGGGCAGGTTTGTGTGCTTTGTTGATCCCGAGAGCTATGCCGGCGGAAGCGTATGCTTCTGGTAGGGCCACCCAAGCCGGACTGGTCGAGGAGGAGAAGTCAGACGAAGTGCAGTCCACACCCCAATCCCCTTTCCCCCCCACTGTCCCATTGAATATTTCTCCTCCCACTTGGCCCTGCCCTCCCTTGCTGGACTCCCGTATGACGACTCACGCGACGTACAATGGATCTGATTCGGATGTGGCTTTATTCTTCATTATCATTTTTCTCATCTTCATTATCACCCGCTCATCGTCTCGATTAGCCATCGTTGCATAAATATGAGACGTTAAGCCCCATTAATCAATCAATCAATCGAAGTGCAGTCCACACCCCAATCCCCTTTCCTCCCCTTTCCCCTTTCCTCACGCTCCCTCCTACTTGCCCCTTTCCTCAAAACAACCCCCAATTTCATCTTCATTATCACCCACTCATCGTCTTGATTAGCCAAGTTGCAAAAATATAAGACGTTTAGCCCAAATATCAATCAATCAGATGGTTAAAACCCCCTCCCCTACGCCACTGGACACTATAATTACAGCCACATCGTATCACAGTTGACAATAGTATACTATAGTATATAGTACTATAGTATTTCAAACACGGTTAATTTGAATTTATTATTACAATAGCATTATTGTTATTGTAAGCAAAGGCTATAAGCCTACAAGTCTGTAAGCATTGTCTATAGGCCTACAACGTGTAAGCATATGCTATAGGCTTGCAATTGTGTAAGCATTGCCCATAAGCCTACAACGTGTTAGTATAGGTTAAAGACCGTATACTGTGTAAGCAAAGGCTATAGGCCTACAACTCTGTAAGCATTGCCTTTAGGCCTACAACGTGTAAGCATAGGCTATTTCAAACCCAATGCTACAACTGTGTAGGCATAGGCTAGGACTACATTAGTGTGTAGGCATAGGGTAGGCCATCAAGTGTGTATGTTTAGGGCAGGCCTACAAGTGTGCAGGCGTAGACTAGACCTACAACTGAGTATGTGTATAGGCTAATAGAACTCAGTCTAAATCACAGTAGGGCTCATGCATATCATTTGTCCAGAATACTGACTAGTAACTATAAAAGTAAAAGCTATAAGAACCCAGTCTTTGATCTACACCGGAGCTTCGTAGGCTATGTATAGGTCTAAGTATAGCCCATGTAAAGCAACTTGAATTTGGCGGAAAAAGTAAATAAACAACAGCGGAAGCACAGTCTACCAACATAAATCCGTCTGAAATCCATTGCCAATGTTAACAAATCGTGAAAGAAAACTTTTAGTCCGCCGCTAGCCTAGCGGTGGGCCAAATTCAGTTCATAAGACCCGTCCACCATCCACAGTAGTAGTGGGAAAGCAGCATCTCCAGTTATGTGATATCCTTCGAGGGAGGATTATTGTTGAAATGCCTGTACAACCCACTGCTTGCAAAAACAGATGCATCATTCATCCTGCCAGGACGACCAACGTTGGCGTATCTGTAATTTAAAAAACATAACAACTGCAATGAAATGTAACTTTAGTCATGCTACAGGATAATACGTAGCCTATACACTCAGAAGAATTAAAAGTGAAACGGTGCTAATTTTAACACCGTTCTTACACCCTTTGCGTGTGGATGGATGACTACACCGTTTTGCCGTAAACTTTACACCTCATCAATGGTGTTGATTTTGAAGTTGATCAAGGTGTAAAATACTACACCATAAGGTGGTGTAGACCTAAAATAATTGCATCAATTATTTAGACATTATGGTGTCAATATTTTACACATTAGAATGTTACAAGTTACACCATATTGTCGTAAATGTATTCACCAAGGTGTAATGTTACACAAATAGGTGTAATAAAAGTGATACAACAACACAAACATGCATCAAAATTTACACATTTGAGTGTAACTTATATTAATCGAAAGGTTTAGACACACTGAATGGTGTAAGTTTCCACACCACATGGTGTAAGTTTCCACACCACATGGTGTAAGTTTCCAGGCCACATGGTGTAAGTTTCCACACCACATAGTGTAAGTTTTCACACCACATGGTGTACATTTCTACACCACATGGTGTAAATACCCACAAAATAGCTACACAAAACAGTGTAAGTTACAACACCACTTGGTGTCAGTTTCTACACGGGACAGTGTACATGGGAAGAATGTACCATGGATGTAAAATGCCTTACAAAGGGAGTGTATAATTTCCTAAAAGCGCTTGACAACATTTGGCAGCTCGTGTGCACCCTATAACAGGGATTCCTACAAAACATTATTATGTATCACTCTTGATATGAAATGCATTAAACCTCCAGTACATTTTAATAGGAAATCATATGTTTGCAAACACAATTAAAGGTAGACTCTGCAGAACATCTTGGCATTTTAGAATGATTTTTTCAGTAACTTGCTTCTGGATTTTGTGTTAAAAACAAACAGATTATGAAATATACACAAAAACGCCTATATCGTCTACACAGTCTCTTTTAATTACATTAGCATACAGTCAATAGGTATTAATCCTGACAGTACAAATATAACAATTTTAGACACAAGATGATTTATTTGTGTAGTAATGTGATAATTACATATGTTATTGTTGGACTCGTTAAACAAAAGTATAACTAAAAACAATAGGTACAAAACATAATACTGTACTCAAGAATTAAGCCAACTTCGACTTATCTCTATTTTATTTATCATATAAACAAATTTTCCAAACTTCAACATAACTTTTTACTTCATACACAAAATTGTTATGATCCTGTAGTTTTCTTTCAAAACTTATAGGTAGGTCTAACTAAAAAATAAAAGTATAATACACGATACTCGAGCCAATAAGCCAACTTCGACTTGCAATATGCCTACCAATATTATTATGAAAGCAGGGATTCATAACTTCAACATAACTTTTTACTTCATACACAAAATTGTTATGACCCTGAAGTTTTCTTTCAAAACTAATATGAAGGTCTAACTAAAAAATACAAGTATAATACACGATACTCGAGCCAATAAGCCAACTTCGACTTGCAATAGGCGTACCAATATTATTATGAAAGCAGGGATTGGAACCGGAATCGTTTGGAATCATTTCCCTTCGTAGAACCGGAACCGTTATATCCTATTAGGTTCTTACAGGTTCCAAAATAATAAATATACAATGAAGAATTGGTGAATCCAACTTTTCGTGCCAAAAACATTTTAATTTCCCTCGTTTATTTCTGAAAGCCTCAAGTCCCGTATTTTGTCTTTGAGCGCATCATCTTGTTTTGTCTTGTCACGCCATTGGTCACTTCTCGTCTCGCCCATACTGCACCCCTAGAGAAAAGTGGCTCGGGCCTTATTACACTTCTTGGAAGTTAAGAGTTAAACTAGTAAAGTTTGCCCGTGGCCGTTGTTCACTTTTGAATAGACTAATAGGGTTGTCGGTTTTTGTGTACATTTCTGATGTGTCTTTTTCCGCCCCATCCTGCCGTCGGCCAACAAGTGCCCTGAAGGTTGAGTTGCTCCCGCGATTGATTTAGTCGTGAACGGCCAGCGCACAGGCACATAAACCTTTGGCGTGCGTGAAAGCCGTATGCAGTCATTGTGAAGTATAAAACAAGCAGTGTCATATTTTGTTTACATATTTCGTTTTACTAATGTTCGAGAGCAAAGTATAAGACAGTTTTTTACTTATAACATCGCATGCAACAGCTCTTAATTTCTAGATAGATCATATTACATAAAGATCTGAAATTAAAAGTAGAACTCTGAAGCATACATTGGCCCTATTGATTATTTGACTGATTTGTTTAATTTAAGCTTTCCAAAATTTCATAACAAATTATTCAGAATGGGTTATAAAATTATTGGGAACTGGAACCCTTAAGTACAATTTCTAACCGGTTCTTACGGAACTTTTATACATTAGGAACCGGAACCGTTATAAAATCGTTGAATGGAACCGGAATCTTTATAAATTAAGGTTCCAATTCCTGTATGAAAGGCAGAAAAAGTATCGTGCGTTAACTTAAAAGCACCAGGCTCTATAATATATACCACTTTGGTACAATGTACCATGATGTAGAACTATGTGATTGGTGAAGTTCTAGTGGCAAATGCGAGTATAATAACTTAAGATCAATTATAATGTAGTCCACCGTCATCTCAACTTCAAAAGCATGAAAATGCTCATCATATGCCAGAGTTTTCCAAACTTCACACACAAAGAATACACTTCCTTCATACACAAAAATTGTTCCGATCCTGGCAAATGTCAGCATATCTGTATCATCATAGCCTGTACATACCATGTACTTCGGTCTGTAATAGCACCAATGAGAAACCCAATCTACAACTAGAACACAATTTATCTCATTTTCCTCACCAAAATAATCATTGAAAACCATAGCATAATCTAAGTTTTCCAGTGAAACCAACTTTCCTGGTCCCAAATCCAAAGTCCTAGTAAAATCTTTGTTCTGCCAATGATGCCTCATGTAATCTTGATGGCGATTGGCAAGTGTTTTACAAATATTACGAAAACAGTGCACACTTTCTGCCAGACGAATAAAATAAGAATGTTTAGCTTCATAACGCATAGTCCACAGATGAATTAATGGGCCCATTAATCGGATAATTCTTGGGTAGTGTATCATAAAGTGATGTTTCGGAATTAACCGGGACTCTGGAAAACACAACTTGAAACTGGAGTGGTGTTCTGATATCAAATCTTTTAAATTATAAGTCATAGCAATAGTTATTTTTGGTGCAAATATGATATCCATAATCGAAAGCAGCTGTAATACAACATCATATTTTTCTTTGGTTTCATCATCTTCAATTAAATCCCCTACAATGAGGGGTAAAAACCTTACAAGGCACCACATTTGTGCAGCTCTCTGCCCTACACTAGCACCTGGTTTATCAAGAAGTACTACACTCGGTTTATTTTTCCTTTCAATGTAACCATAATTAAAGGCTTTCAACCTGCTATTAAATACACTTAAAGTGAGAAGCTTCTTCTCTTCAATTACGTATTTTAAGAATAACTTGACCTCAAGCTGGGCTACTCCTTCTAGCACATCATGCATGATATCAACGCTAGGAGCTTCATAGGTTTTAAAATAATGTAAATCATTTAAGCATGATGTGGACTTAACACCACGAGAATTGAAATTTGTTGGGGCATCTGCCAGTAATGCAATATCTTCTTCAAACGTAACACGAGTTCTTAAAATGGTTCTTTCATCATCCTCGGTATACACTTCTTGTGTGAGGTCTTTTCTTAACAAACAAATGCGACAGAAATAGTGTGCGCTAAATGACTCCACTAACCCCAATATAGTATTTGCACCAAGATTGTCATGAGATAAAGCTACAATTGAACCATAAATATGATCAATGTCATTAGGCAAAAAACTAACCTCAATGCCTTGTGTCTCCAATATTTGTATATCCTTTATTAAAGGTGCAAGTATTGGCTTGAATCCAATACTGTTGTCAGATAAATCAGCAGTGTAAAACAAACATGCCAAATGAATATTGTCCAATGTTGAGTTAAAATGAGGTGGAAGATTCCTTACTGTGAAGTAAATGCCACCAATTTTGTGAATTCCAGTTTTAAAAGCCAAAGGGTTCACAGTTTCGAATTCATCATAAAAGAGTTGAATTTGCAAAGCAAATGGGTTTCTTTGAAAGAAAGCATTATGTTTAAAATAAGTACCATCACAAAAGTCGCTCAGTACATCGTTTGTAACATTAGCAGGCCGAGTTATGAATTGTTGGAATGATTTATTTTGAAGTAACATTGTCAATGTTTCTAAAATAGGAACATACATAAATGTTGAATTGGCATGCTTTTGGAGGTAAGCTCCAGCAGATGCCTGCCATTGAGCCTCCATTCTTACAGATAAGGAGATTTCTTTGGCTTTTACTCCTGAGTAATTACAAAAGAAATGTTTGTCTCTTAAATGGACAGTTTCTAACCCTTTAAATGGTTCACTTAACGCTGTTAGGGCACATTCTACTTGTTGCAAAGAATTATTGTCTTGAAGGTCATTTTGCTTTATAAAATCGGTAATATTACTGACAATTGGATTAAGCAATTCAGTAGTAGATTTAACAATTGTATTAATTGTTGACTGAGGAAGACCCATACTGGACAAATTACGTAAATAACTTGAGGACATGTTTTTGATAATTTGAGGAGTAATGATAGTATCAATATTTTCTGTATTTTCTGGGTTCTCATCATTGTTATCCAAATAAGGAATTAAATCCTGCTCAAAATGTTGCGGCGGTGCAGGATTTAACTGTTCCGCGGGGGGTTCATTTGCAATTTCATGCTCATGTAAAAGTCGAATCAACGGGCATTTTAAAAGATGTCTGCGATAACCACTCAGTGTACTACAGATAACTGGACAAGCATCTGAACAACATTTTAATGATAGCAATGATCCTGTGCAGAATCCATGCTTCAACCTTAAATGTTGGAATAAATCAATAATCGTAGTAAAAACACGCCTGGGGTTAGTGCAGACAAAACACTGATAAATCATTGTAAGAACTAGCTTAGGCTAATTTTTCATCACCTCTTATGCACAACAGATCCTACTCCAGATATCGTGGACTCGAGGTGTTAATTTTGTTGTGTCTACTTCTATTTTAAAGATCTTAACTTGAATGAGTTTACAAAATGATGCCAAATTCTCGTCGTATTCACAGCCAAACACAAAGTGTGACTTCAGGAGGGCATCAAATGCATGTAAGGATGTCGTAGAAGGTCCACATGGAAGGAGTTTAGAGTCAACCAATATAAAATACTGGCTGATTGCTGCTGGGTTTGGTCCAACTGCAATGATTAGTGGCTGCTTACAATTGATATCGAAACCATCCAATGGGGTGCTTGCCTGAAAACAAAACACTGTAGTGAGCACAATGTTTTTAGTTATCTACCTTGGTTCAAACATTTTTGCATTTCAAAGAATCCTACAGACAGTGGCACAGTAGGGGGGGAATCTCCCATTTGTCACCCGCCTCTGAAATACCCCTATAACGTCCGAAAAGAGAGATCCCTTAAACTTATCCCCTCACTACATGAAAATGAGTTACTACACCACTGTGTACAGAAAATATGAAACCTTCGTCAGAATTTCCAGTGAAATAAAAATTAAGTACTGGTACCATATCCATCCATCCATCCATCCATCTACCCACATCAGATCACCAATGAAAAAAAAAACCTGCCCAGGGACTGCCACCTTATCGTGGTGGGCAGGTTTGCGTGCTTTGTTGATCCCGAGAGCTATGCCGGCGGAAGCGTATGCTTCTAGTAGGGTCACCCAAGCCGGACTGGTCGAGGAGGAGAAGTCGGACGAAGTGCAGTCCACACCCCAATCCCCTTTCCCTCCACTGTCCCATTGAATATTTCTCCTCCCACTTGGCCCTGCCCTCCCTTGCTGGACTCCCGTATGACGACTCACGCGACGTACAATGGATCTGATTCGGATGTGGCTTTATTCTTCATTATCATCTTTCTCATCTTCATTATCACCCGCTCATTGTCTCGATTAGCCATCGTTGCATAAATATGAGACGTTAAGCCCCATTAATCAATCAATCAACCAATGAAAAAACCTCACAGTCACATATAAGAATCAAAAGAAACGCACGAGTAGGCCTACAATGCTACCAACAATAAGCAGAGTTAATTTTTGAAACCAATAAACTGGACATATTTCATTACACTCCATACATAATTTTAAAGATACCTTTTTAAACTGTATGAGCCGATCTGTGGCACCTTTTGCAGAAAGCCTTACTGCTTTACTTTTGCCTTTGGCTGTTGGAGGCAAAAGCTGCTGGAGTTGAATGAAGGCACTTGTTGTCTTATCCCACCCTGAACACGATATTATGGCAAATTAGGCATTTTAATTAGGACACAATATTATATACATATACAGAAACAAATACATGATAGGCTATCTAATATTATATTACCTACACCTACCTAGGGCCTACCTACTTATTAGAAGAGGTGTTTAAAGATAGTGGACAGTACCTTGAAATAATTACATTATATTAATATGTAGAGTTAAATGTGCCACAAAGTTCTTTTCAAGCAAAAATCAAAATTTGCATTGAGGTATGAATCCAGAATATTTATACTGTTAAATCATGTTATTGTAACGATTTAAATTTTTCACTTTCACTTTTCCATTAGCCTAAGCCTATACCTATAAAAACAATTAAATAAAAAAAATAAGAAAAATGAATGGGGGTATGCCATATGGATACCCAAACTGACCTCTCTATGCAATACTAATTTAAATTTTCCACATTATACATAATGCGGAAGTGAAATTAAAATTATTAAGGAATGAACACAACACATCATATGTTAGGTTGTCTAAACTCATTGAAAATATTAAAAACTGAGCTATAAAGTATAAACATTAATTATAAAATTACTTAACTATTTATTATGTAACCCTGTGTATACAGAATTGAAATAACTCACCAATGGACGATGGAGAAGACTCAACATCTGACATCTGTGTGTCGTGAAACACACTATTAACTTTCCTAATAAAATCTTGGGTCATAAATAAGGTTATGAGGTTATTGCTTTCATCTTGGTAGATTTTCTGGAAGTCTTCAAGAATCTGAAATACAATCCAAATGAATATAAAGTCTGATGCCATTGGGCTACAGTAATAAACCCTAATCAATGGTATAAAACTTACTAGATCGGGTGTATCCAAAAACCGGGGATACTCCAGTAGTAGCTTTGCATCGCTACCTGAATGAATCATTGCTTGGCGATCACAGAACGTTTCCGACATTTTAGTTCTGATTTCTACCATCTGTGTTGAAACGCAGGCAGATTTCAACCATTCTTTGGTCATTTCCATTTCATCAGCGTTTCTAGGAGATGGTGTAAATCGCGCAAAATGTGACCTAGGACCACCGTCAAAGAGACATTTGGCATTTTTTGAACTACTTGAGCCACTTTTCGGAAAGG
Organism: Isoperla grammatica; assembly: GCA_945910005.1. Classification (NCBI taxonomy): domain Eukaryota; kingdom Metazoa; phylum Arthropoda; class Insecta; order Plecoptera; family Perlodidae; genus Isoperla; species Isoperla grammatica. Next base: position 16,266,269 of record OX246740.1, read on the forward strand.
AACTACTGGCCAAACTGCTTGGAATTTCTTCAGAAACCCCACTTTTTGCCCTTCTGTTATTTCGGAGACGCCACGCTAAATAGCCTGACCGGAACCTTGGGTCGTAGAATGACTCCTAGGAAAATACGAGATTGTCATACAAGTATCATGGGATAATTACATCTATAGCACAGATGGCCATTATAAATGAAAAAAAAAAACTAGGTACTTACATAACCGTCAGGTGTTGAAGGGTCTCGAAAAACGGGAAAAAGCTTCACCACAGCTTTTGCCCATAATATTTTGCATTCTGTAGAAGGCTTTCCACTAAATACAGAGAAAAACATGTTAAATGATAGCAGATGAAAAATAATTATGTCATAATTCAAATTGTTTTAAGAACAATATTATATTTGCAGACCAACTTTATGGCAATACCTACACACAAGAGCTTTCAATTGCTTCAGCAATTATGTTTACTAAGCGCCTTCTCGAGACATCAGACACTTTGTTGTTGACCTCAAACTGGGATAGAATTGTTCTGCCACATGGTGATTTAAGCAAAATAGCTCGAAGCATCTGAAATGTTTTGCAATAAATTGGAAACGTCACAATTAGCCCTAGTCATACATTTAATTTAATTGTCACTGCCAGTGTTGGTATTCTGTGTTTTTATTCACATTTTTTACACTAGAAATAAAATGAAGATGGAAACAAATTCAAATTATAACACAATATCTGAAATTCCATCAGATGACACACTAAATAATAGGGATGACATCGGGTATCCGGGTTACCCGAATCCAAAAATTACCCGAATCCGTTCTAAGGATTCGAATCTTGTTCTGGTACATTTTTACTTGAATTGTTGTATGCTTCAACAATGCGCCAACAATGGTGATAACAAAATAACTTGTTTCCATTCCATAAAATACTTTTCCGCTCCGTTATGTACCCATTATCGGCTTGATTAAAAATAGACTAAGCCTATTTTATGTGGTGTGATTGCTGTGGGCGAGTTCTGGTATGCCTGTGCACCCATTGGCTCTCGGCCTACCCCCTTCCCTTACCGACTATCATCACTGGCCGACAGAACGCACGCTGGCAGCTTCTGCCACGGACGGTCAATGGCCTTCATATAACATGTTCAGCGACGTGATTTACACTTCTAGGATTCGGGTTACCCGAATCCCTGAGGGGCTGGAATCGAATCCAGATTTTACTACCCGATGTCATCCCTACTAAATAATATGTTTTTACCTTCCTCTATATTCAGCTATTTTGAACTATCTAAAAAATAATACTAATCTCACCAATAAAAAGTATTGGGCACTAATAACCCTAGTATTTTGTACCCCAGTAACTAACTAATGGTTGTAATAGTTAAACCATAAATAATCAAAATACATAAATATATGTGCCTAAACAGACCTAGTGCATGTATCTGGGTAGTAGAAATATGAAATGTTTCCAGACTACAACAATAATTCAATGCTGGCTTGAAAAATACTAATGGCACTCCTGAATTGACCTTACATGTATAGTCAATTTCAAGGTAGGTATGAATAGGCCATCATATCTCACAACAATTTCCTAACAACGGTGTATTTACCCAACCCACATAATGATCTACATGTGTCGCATAGTACCCTAACCATATGTTATTAGATCATGAAATATATTCAACATAGGCCTAGGTCTACTGCAAATATGAAGCAAAAACTTACCTCAGCTGGGTCGTCATTTTTGCTAAGTAGAGGTGTGTTTGTAGAAGCTGGCATGGGGGTTACTAGTTCAGTGTTCTTTAGTGGCACACACTCAGAACTGCAATTACTACTACCATATTGGGAGGTGCTAGGAAGGGATTGATAATTGTAGTGGGTGGATGATGATGAGTAAGAGAGGTTACTTGGACTTTGAGTAGAACTGCAAATTGCATTCCCATAGTCGTACGTTTGATCAGTATAATAGCTTCCTAGACCTAGAGGAAAATAGATGAATTATACATTTTGTATTAGTCAATAACAGTGTTGGGGCGAGAACTTTTAGACCCACATTACACAGTTCAATACTTTCGTCAAACTTATTGAATGCAACGACAAAACACTAAACAGCATTAATTTTAACTACAGTTTAGCCTAGCTATTGTTGCATGTTTCTAAGCAAACTGTATTGGTTTGTTTACAGCTACGCGTTGCGAGCGAAGCGAGGGCGCGAGCTCCAATCATCGGCCGAGTTTCATGCAAAGAAGTTAATAGTTTCACGCAAACTCGGCCACTGATTGGAGCTCGCGCCTTCGCTTCGCTCGCAACGCGTAGCTGTAAATCGACTATTATCGATTCAATTTTGTTCTTGAATTCAATAATTTTGATGAAAGTATTGAACCGTGTAATGTGGTAAAAAGTAGCGTGGTCGTGATTTTAAAAATAGCATCCCCAAGACTGATGAATAAAGATACATGTCATTACATGTCACATGGGTAGATGGATGGATTGGTTCTTTATCGGTCAATAAAATCAATATTTTCTTTGTAAAAAGCACTAAAAACTTAAAATTCAAAATAGTTACCATAATAAGCAGATACCAGTTAGGTAACAATAATTAACACACACAGTCACAAATATTCGAACGTCTACTCAGACATTACTTGCTACGTCACCGACAATCGATGACGTAAAATCGAGAACAATAATGAACAGTGTTTTGGGGCTATTCAGATACATCTCTAGTAGAAGTAGTAGTATGCTAGTAGAAGAAGGGCCTTATAGTAGGCCCTATGACCCAGAATGAAGCCTAACGATATTTCATCATCAACTTAGGCCATTGAAGTAGGCTACGCCTTCTAAGAGAAGCGTACGCTAGAACCAAATAACGTAACTTACTGCTTAGTGCTTACTCACCTAAACTTAACTCGACCGCAGACAATGGGGTAAGATTATTCCCAGCTGGTATACTTCCTTCACAGACAATAACGAAATCCCCTGGTTTGGATTTTTGTTCACTTACATACTCCGGCAATATGTCATCTTCAATAGTTACTCCTTCACTATCAGTGAACCTTATCATTTCAAAATCATCAAACTTTTTCTTTGCTGAAATCAAAAAAATTTATGGTGTAGGCCTAGGCATATTTATGGAAATTCTTGATCTTATTCGGCCCATGCCAGGCTTGCCACTTCCAGTTAAGTTAGTCTCGGCCCTCAAATCCCGGTCGTAATCACCACCTTGATTAGTGTAAGGATATCAAGACTCTTGGTATGCATCGTTCACAATCAGTCGTAAGGCGTAAGGAGTAAGTCGCAAGGTTTATGTCGCAAGGCGTAGGAAAAGCCAACCGTTCACAATGTCAATATTTGGTTACGTTGTTCTACGCATGCGCAACGGACGGGGCGATGACGATGCACAGCCTTTTGTATGTTCGACCACAGTGTTGGACACATGACTGCATGGCAGTGTATCAGCTGTGTATGGTAGGAGTGGGAGATAGCAAAGCTATTCCTATTAAGGTATTTGGAGATACCTTGTTGTGATTGGTTCGTCGTAAGAGTTTCGTCGTAAGAATTGGATTTTGGGCAACTCACTACGACTTACGCCTTACATACGACGCGTTGTGAACAGTAACATTGAAACATACGCCTTACATACGACGCGTTGTGAACAGTAACATTGAAACATACGCTTGGCAATATTAAATCATACGCCTTACGCCTTAAAACTGATTGTGAATTAGCCTTTAGGTATCGAGCTATTGCTAGGCCTAGGCCCCAGCCCAGGTAGGGCCTCAAGCTGCGATTTCAGTCGAGGATGTGCTCGGCGTGGCGCGGATGAAGATTGCAGCCAATCAGCGTGCTCTATTTCTCAGCCGAGGAGAGCCGCGGATTTCTATCCGTGGATTGAAAATATTCAATATTTCAGCCGGCGAAATCCACGCTCGGCATGACGTCACTTTGAACGACCAAAAGAAAATCGGGCTTATGACAACAAACAAATGACTGCAAAACGTACATTTAAAACTGAATATGTCTGAAGACTTTGCCGAAAGATTAGTGTTGGCTGTCGAAAAGAGAGAAATCCTGTATAATATAGCCTATTCCACAAACACTATAAAAGTAATGTTTTGCGTGTTCAAGCGTGGAAGGACGTGGCGCATGAATGTTACAACACAAGTAAGCAAAACGACTACGCCTAGGCCTAGGCCACAGATAGGCCTAGGCCTAGCGCATCGTGCAATCTGCAAGTGAAATGGCTGGCGAGGAGAATCCGCGCCACGCTACGCTCCGCCGCGCCGAGCACATCCTCGACTGAAATCGCAGCTTTAGTCCCCTAGCTAGCCTAGGCCTAGGCTTACTTTCTGATATTCGATCTGTTTCGGGGCATCCACGTTAAGTTATGCTTATCATGTAAACTAGTGCGCACAAATGTGCTAGAAAACATGCATGCCAAAGCTCATGCTGGCCTAGGGAGGCTATCAAACTTGACCCCCACATGTTCCAACACGAGCGTTTTAACTGGACGTGGATGGTGTGCCATCAGGCCTAGGCCTACCCATAGCGTGGACAGGTCTAGGCCTAGACTTGAACCTAATCTATATCCAAAGTAGGTCCCAGGCCTAGGCTTAGGCTAGGCCTACCTTATTTCATTTCTGACCTAGGGGGGCTAAGCCCTAGGCCTAGGCCTATAAAACTCGGGTTCTAACCTAAAAAAATAATCATAAGAAATTGTACTTACCAGCTTCAATTATAGCTTCCCTTGAAACTTCTTCAACCCTCACAAACCTGACATTGTTTCGAAAGGAAATTTTTAATAGCATGACGCTGACAAGAAACAGACAAAAACTACAGCTCAAGAACGTTGAGCAGTCCGCAGTCGACAAGTCCAAGCTTGAAACGAATGCTAGCTAGAATGCCATGCCGACACCGACAGCCGAATGCGGCAAGTGAGCTAGTGGAAACAACTTAACGAAACTAAAGGCTTCACTGAAAGCGTTCTGCTGACATAGGCCTATTTTGGAAAGTAAACTGGATAACATTTCACATTGTTGAGTGCCGTAAAATATTGTTTGAAAATATACATTTTATGTGAATTTTAGGTCTCCAGTTACATACCACAAATTTCTCATTTAGAAATAAAACTTACTTTAACAGTTACTTGTTGGCATGGTTGGCAAAATGCTTGCCATGCAGAATGTGGCGGGAACTTCGTTTACACCAACATGTGTAAAGTAGGTTAGTTGAATTCTCACTGCTGTGTTAACTGGGTATATTGAATCCACACCGGAGTGTAAACTTTGAATATTTACACACAATGTGTATTTAAAAGAAACTGTGTAAAAACACGGTGTACTTAAATTGCTCGATACCGTCCATCATAGTGGCCTTCGCCTTGCGCTAGGCGCATTTCGAACAAGCCCCGTCGTAAGCCTCTATGCTGAAGCAGGAGAGTCCTCTTTGGCAGAGCGACGAAACCACTTGATGGGCGCGTACGTTATGAAGATCAGAGCTATACCAAATCATCCATCACATCAGATTCTTTTCAACGACAGATTTGTCAGACATTTTGATAGCAAACCGTTGGCTACATTACCAACGGGCTTGCGTGTTTTACATTTATTTACATTTTTACAATTTGATATGCCAAATCTTTTCAACTCGGTTTTTGGTACTAATCCACCTTGGATTATACCGGAACCGGTTATGAGATTTGATCTTTGTCGTTTTGATAAATTTTCTACTTCGGATTTAAAATTCAAAATTCACTTTCTGGAAATTTGCCATGAACACCGTGGGTTTACCTTGGTGTTCACAGATGGCTCCAAAATTGACAACAAGGTAGGATGTAGCTTTTATTGCTCCGCCTTAACTGAACAATTCAGGTTACACGACATGTGTTCAGTTTTCACCGCAGAGTTGGTCGCCATTCGCGAAGCTCTGAAATATATATCACGTTCTCCAAAGGGTAAGTTTTTAATTTGTTCGGATAGCATGAGTGGACTTCAAGCAATTTGTATCATGTATTCCGTCCATCACTTGGTCCAAGACATTCAGTTTTATCTGGAGAAACTCAATTCGAGGAATTATACTATCGAATTTTGCTGGGTACCTGGACACGTGGGAATCGAAGGAAACGAATTGGCCGATCAGGCTGCGAAGGCAGCCTGTCAACATCGCCATGTTGACTTCGATATCGTCCCTGTTCCAGATGTCAAAAGTGCGTTCAAACAAGTCATTTTAGATAAACGACAAGCTGCTTGGGACCAAGTGCAACTGAACAAGTTGCACAGTGTGATGCCTAACTTAATCAATAAAGTGCGGCCTCCATCTTCCCGTCTTTCTCGCCGGGAAGAGGTTGTGTTGGCACGGGCTCGCATTGGCCACACTCGTTTGACTCATGGCTATCTCCTCACTAGAGAAAAGGTTGTCCCAAAATGTGACACTTGTGACGTTACTCTGACTGTACGTCACATATTGTCGGAATGTACCAAACATGATGTGTTGAAAACACAATTAAAGCTTTCCCCGTTGTATGAAGAACTTTTGTCATACGAGAATTGTGATAAACTTTTAAAATTTCTTGTCCGCACACAGTTTTTCCAACAATTTTAAAAAATACATTACAACCACTTATAAATATAAAATAATACAAATCAAATTCATATAAAATTAAAACATAAATACTACTTTCCTAGTAACTTAATTACTTAGCTTGCAAAACACCATCTTGGTGGCGCAAAATGACCTAACTGGTTGAAGCGCCCTTAAACCCAATAAATTCAAATTCAATAAATTCAAATTCAAAAAAACACGGTGTAGTTTATTGTAATTTACACCGCATAAAAATGACACCGTCATGAACTTTGAATCATTTTGAATGCGGTGTCATAACAACAACATATTGTGTACAATATTTACACCACATTTTTTACACATAATAATTTGTTTGAGTGTAGGTAGGCCTATTTTAACAGAAATCCATACTAGGCCTAGGCTCTTACATGAATTTGTAGTTGCTGTCAACAAGACCAGGCAGAACAATCGAATGGTAACTTTTGTAGTTGTAGTAGTCTTGTGGACAATCACCTGGTGCCGGAATTGGTATATGACTTCCATCTAACGCACCTATGCAGCCGGGAAATTGCCACCTAGTTTCAAATCCTTGTGCGACTTCATTTCTCTCTCCATCAGTGCGGGGAAATACAACAAGACGGTTGTAATGCCGTTTGTTAAGTGCATAGCAAAATTCGTGTAGTATGTAAGTTGCTGTGCTCCTACCAATACCAAATATGTCTGCTACAGTCCACGAATCACTATTGCTTTTTAAGAGATATAAGGCAATAGCTATACGCTTGTCAACCGCAATAGCTTGACGCAATCGTGTATCCTGCTTATACAAAGATGAAGTTAACTCAACCACAAGAAAAGCGAAGAATTGTCTACTTAGGCGAAACTTTTTCTGAAATCTCTCATCCGTGTAGAGAGGCACTACAGTCTCACAATACTTCGCCCGGTTTTCTTCACGCAGCTCTGGTTGAATCCATAATCTTCCAACCGGTTGTCTTCTCTGCCGTTTCCTTAAGATATTACGTATGATTCTAGAACGCCTACGAAGCCGAACTTCTTCCTCGACGTCTTCATCTCTCAGGCGCCTAGCCCTACTTCTGTTCCAATTCAGCAACCAGTTGTAAATTTGAAACACTTTTGGAAACCACTGAAATAAATTAAGGCCTTCACCTACTACGCCTAGTGGCATGTTTAAAGGTGTCAGCTGGACAGGACAGGCGGTGACACTGACACTAAATACTGTCACTGACAGATCCAACCTCACGTTTAAAAAGCTTCAAATCTAGTTCATAATTTTACCACTACGTTGCACTACATGCTTAAATACCGAAGTGTAGTTGTCAATATATTTAAGTATAGGCACTTGAAGATAGGGTCTACTTAAATATAATCAGGTGTAGAAAGGGTATAATGGAACATTCATGCATTACACTTTAATTCATCATCTCTTAAGCATGACGTTCATCCAGTTAGGATGTTACGTCACTGTGTAATAACACACCATGCTGACACAGCACTAGACATCTTCACAGCTACAACTTGGAGTTGCCGACACTCGGCTGGAATCAGCCAACAGCTGATTGGTCAGCTCGAGTGAACAATATTTAAATTGCCAATTGACTACAGCCACAGTGGACACATGGCACAACTTAGCCAAAGACACTAGTTATCTAAGGAGGGGAAATTTCTCCTACAGCCATTTCCCACAGGAAATGTGCTCTCCCTTATCTCAGCCATCATAGATATAGGGAACGTGCAAGTGACGTAACAGCCGAACTACAACAATGGAATAAATGAATTGAACTGGTGGACATACAACAAGCTGTCAAAGTAATATCTTTGCAAATAATGAGGAGAAACAATTAGTTGTAACGATAGTAACTGCTCGCCAGTTAAAATTTATGTTCAGTAATGGACAGCAACTATCTGAGAGTTTGTAAACGTTCTGTACGTTTGTTTTTTCCAACTTTAGAATTTCATATTTATTTTTTGACAGCTTGTTTGTCCATCGGTTCAATTCATTTGTTTCATTGTTGTGTTTTTGTGTTGTGCATACAACATTGGACATGTTTCCAAGTTAGGGAATGTCTGGTTTAATGATACCCATTGTTGTGTGTAAGTAGTAAGAGTATTTTATTGAACATACTTAAATTGTACACAGGTGTCACGATCGCCAAATTTTCTGTTTCTACAAAAGTTCATGATCGCAGTGCAGATTACTTTCTTATACCAACAATAATGTTTTCATTATTATGAAAAAAAAAATAGGATGGCACAAATAAGTTCCGAGGTGACGATTTACTGTTACGATAAATTTAGACCTGCTTTAGAACTTGTCTAGGGCAAGAATAGGTTTACTTAAATTGCCCATCTGTACTCTACTGACTTAACTGTACTTTACTGTTTCAATAAATTTAGACCTGTCTAGAACTTGTCTAGGGCAAGAAAAGGTTTACTTAAATTAACAAGGCCTGAAACAATAACAAGTATATTATCCAAGTATGCAACTGAACCCCAAGGCACGTTTGTTTTCAAGAGTTTAAATAATTTCATTCTTTGAATGGCTCGCTCCATATGAACACGTGCACTAGCAATTTCTGCTGTCATAATACCCTCAGATTGCGGAAATTGCGTTCTTTTCCCAAGGAAGGGAGGACGAATTAGCTTAATGCCATTAAACATGCACTCATGTTCAATTAAAAACCCCTTATCGACCATTATGGCATCAGAATGAGCAACCACAGTTTCTAAAATTGATGACCGCGAGGTGATGGCGTTGTCAGATGCTCTTCCTCCATAAACTGGACTGAGAAATGTTATTAGTCCATCAGGTGCTACACCAACTAAAAACTTGATGGTATTGGTGCCTTTGTAGTGAGAGTAAGTGCTCAACCTACATTTTAGACATGCTGGTTTCTCAACAGATACCTGCCCAGGGACTGCCACCTTATCGTGGTGGGCAGGTTTGTGTGCTTTGTTGATCCCGATAGACCTTGGGCCAGCTATAACCCCCCCTCCCCCCCCCCCCCCCCCCCGGTGCGGAAGGTCTGAAAGTGGTTTTGAGTACTTTGATATATTGACTTTCGATTTTCACTTGTTAGCCAACATGGTTTTGGTGGGTGCACCCACCAGGGGTGTCCCAATGTGGTACTGTGAAAACCATAAAAATATTAATTGAGGTATGTTGCCAGTTCAAAGAATTAACTATTTTTATAAGGATGTACTCTCTTATACGTAAGCTACTAAATAATACAATTTGTTGATTTTCAGGGTTACACAAACTAGTTATCTATTCATGTTTTGTTTTTATTTCGAGTAAACAATCTATATAGTTTGGCCGCTCTGTAACGCCCCACCCCTCAAATAATGGAAGGTCTAAAAGTGGTTTTGATTACTATTATATATGTACCTTTGATTTTCACTTGTTAGCCAACATGGTTTTGGCGGGTGCATCTACCAGGGTTGTCCAAATGTGCCACCATACAAATCGATATTAATAATATATGCAATTCTTGAGAATAAATCAAAATAGTTGTAAGTATATAACCTCAAGCATCTAAAATGCTTGGTAACATGATTTTTTTATTTTTCAGGGGTGAGAAAAACATTCTATGTACATTTGATGTGAATTTTTTAGGTTAAAATGTATCATGTTTGCCCCATCGGTAACCCCCCACCCCTCCAATATTGGAAGGTCTGAAAGTGTTTTTGTATACTTTGATACATGACCTTTTGATTTTTACCTGTTAGCCAAGATGGTTTTTTGTGAGTGCACTTACCAGGGCTATCCAAAATGTCGAAATAGTGAGCAATATTAATGATAATTGTGATTTTGACAATAAAATGAACATTTTTTGAATTAAGTAACCTTTAACATATTGAAATTGTTAATTATACATTTTCCCATTTAAATGGTCGCACAACACAATATATAATACATTGAATTTAATAATTTATACATTTTATTTGTTAACTTTGAGCATAACATGTATAGGGTTTACCCCATTTGTAACCCCCCGTTCCCCATATGCCGGAAAGTTTAGAACTGTTAATGGATACTTTGGTACACTGTCTTTCGATTTTAGCTTGGTTGCCAAGATAGTTTTGGTGGATGCACCCACCAGGGGTATCCAAACATGGCGAAATAAGGAGCAATATTGATGTTAATTGCGATTCTGGACAGTAAATCAACAATTCTGGACGTATACATTCTTTAACATGCAAAATACTTCATTAAATACATTTTTCCATTTAAGGGGTGCACAAAACTTTCCATATACATTTTTTGGTTTACTTAGAGTAGATAGTATATAAAGTTTTGCCAGTCTATGACCTCCCATATTACCCACATTGTGGAAGATGATGGAAGCGGGTTTGAGTACTTGAATAGATTGTCTTCGCATGTTTACTCAATATACAACACGGTTTTAGCGGATGCACCCACCAGGGGTGTCAAAATGTGGCATCTCAAATGTATATACATAAATATTAATTGCGTTTCTTGAGCGTTTATGTATGTTTGTTATTTTGTGACTTTTGACTGTTCCACCAACTAAGTGACATGCATTTGTATTATAAAAGCTGCAGAATCCTCAAATAAACGTGTTTCTTTTTTAACGACGTTAATTAATGAAAAAAAAATTAAATTAAAAATTAAAACAATAACCTAAAATGGATATTTTTCTATGGAAATCACATATTACAAACAATGTTAATACACTAACATATATTTTAAAGCTACAAAGAAAAAAAATGGAAACTTCTCACCTTTATTAGCTAATAGTGAAAGAAATAGCTATCGAAGATGGATTTTGACATTTAAAGCGTGATTACCCCTGAAAATGTATTATTGACATGTATAATAAATTACTTATTCGTAATGTACTCATCAAGACCTTTCATTAGAGTGGTCGCAAACGACATTTGTGACTAAAGAATTTCATGATGTCCAAAAAGACACAGGGTGATATCTCCGAAGATAATGGCCAATCGGGTCTCAAACAATTTTTAGAAATAAGACAATAATATACATAGTTATTACCTCACGTAAAACTAACTACTTTCTTACTACAAGACTCACAATTAATATTTGTACTATTTAGACAAAAATCTTTGGACACCCCTGTTTGGCTGTTCCACCAAAGTTGTGTTGGCTAACAAGTGAAAATCAAAATGTGATATTAAGAGGTATACAAAACCACTTACAAACCTTCCCCACCGGGGGGGGGGGGGGGGGGGAGGGTTTCTATTAGCTGGCCCATGGTCTGCGAGAGCTATGCCGGCGGAAGCGTATGCTTCTGGTAGGGCCACCCAAGCCGGACTGGTCGAGGAGAAGTCAGACGAAGTGCAGTCCACACCCCAATCCCCTTTCCCCCCCATTGTCCCATTGAATATTTCTCCTCCCACTTGGCCCTGCCCTCCCTTGCTGGACTCCCGTATGACGACTCACGCGACGTACAATGGATCTGATTCGGATGTGGCTTTATTGTTCATTATCATCTTTCTCATCTTCATTATCACCCGCTCATCGTCTCGATTAGCCATCGTTGCATAAATATGAGACGTTAAGCCCCATTAATCAATCATTAATCAATCTCTCGGAGAAGTCCTCGGATATAGCTAAACCACTACCGCGTAACTTTGGCAATTCTTGCAATATTCTGACTTTTGTTTTAAAGCTTAGAAGCTTGAAAACGATAAGTCTTTTGCCCGGTCTGCCACCAACACGATGTGCGCGCTCTATCTCCCAGTCGGCAAGTTCAATGCCTAGCTGTTCGCGTAACACGTCCAACACGTGTTTTTCAGATATTGCCCAAGTTTCATGTTCAACCGCTTCGCATCCATACATGACGAGATTGTTGCGACGTGACTGATTTTCAAGATAGTCAACCTTCTTATACAACTCATCCGATGGACGGCGCAAGGTAACATTTGCAGTTTGTAAGTCACTGTTAACGGAATTAATTTTTTTAATTTCATTTTCTAGCGCAGTTAGTCTCGAATCCACACTGACTTTTAGCTCACACAGATCGGTATTAGTGCTTGCAAGCTGGGATAGGCATATCCCACAAGACATCCTCTTTGGCTGGCCAAATGACAGCTTTTTTGAGAACTCTCGTTAACAATGGTACTGTCATATAAAAAAAGAAGTACATGTTGACACAGAAATTCCGAACAAAATGGCAATGCATGTGAAAGACACATTTAATTCAATCTTAACCATTGTAAGTATAATTCTGCCAGTTAAGTTTATTTGTAATTTATTATTCCACTCAGGAGTTTGCAACAGTGCAGCTGACTGAACGATACGGTCCAACAGATTCAATGAATTAACACCAGTGAATGCATTTAAATCACTGTCAGTATGAATCATTACAACAAGGGTTACTTCTTTTGGTGCCCTAGATATTGATTTTGCTATCTGACAGGCTTTGTCTGCATTGAGACGAACACTCTCACTTTCACCTTCACTTTTGTTGGGAACTGCATCGCTTAGTTCAAGGACTGCTTGGGCTGCTGTCAGTTCCTCGGCCTCTGGAGTATAGACTCCACATGTGCACATTCACGTTCACACCCACTGCAAACATAAGAAGTAACAGTCTCAGAAAAAGTACTGCTATCTATGCACACGAGGTGTGGCAATTAAATACCAGGGCCTGGATTCACAAAGATGCGTAGGCCTAACTCTAAGTTGTCCTAAGTTAGGCAAATCCTAGCTAGATAAATCAAGATTAATCATGTCTAGGTATTTATATTTAACTATATTTTATCTTTATAACATATCAGAACGACATATTGGTGTTTAATATCACTTAGATTTGCCTAAACTAGGACGTCTTAGCACTTAGGCACCTTTGTGAATCTGGGCCCAGGACTGGTGCTACAAAACTTTTTATTGGTCACCAATTACATTAGAAAGTTTATCGCCTTCAATGTACTCTCTATGCCGATCCCTACAACGCCCCATACGAATTTTCCATTGTTGAAAGCAGTGCTGGAAGTCCGCTTCTGTCAGCAGCCGAGGTTGACTGTGTGCACGTGTTTTACAACTGTGGCTTTGGTTGAGTGAAGTCTTTTAGGGTTTCCTGGTGACAAACGATTGCCTGTGTGCAAGTGTTTTACAACTGTGGCTTTGGTTGAGTGAAGTCTTTTAGGGTTTCCTGGTGACAAACGATTGTCTGTGTGCACGTGTTTTACAACTTTGGCTTTGGTTGATTGAAGTCTTGTAGATTTTGCTGGCGACAACCGGCTTTCTATGTGCGTACGTTTTACAACTTGGATCGATTCAAGTGCTTTATGTTTCGCTGGTGCCAAACAACCTTCGGACAAGTTCTCTGATTCTTGTGCAATATTGGAGAAAGATTATCTTCCTTTGAGTGATGTTTGAATCTTGCAGGTGAACCTATCTAAATTTATATGTATGTCCAAGTTGACACTACACTAGGGATGTCATAGGGTAGTAAAATTCGTACCGGGTTACCTGAATCCTGAACGCCTAGATTATGTCATCTTATCCTGGTAACACCACCCTCCTCCCCGAGACCAGGCGCTTGAAGCTGACCGCTGTGTGGGAATGGGCTCTGCGCGATTGCTAAGTGCGCTGAGGGGGGGGGGGGGGGGAGGGTATTGTAGGTGGCATCCCTGAACTTGCCCGCAGTAATTACAACGTGTACTAATCAGCGGCCCGCGCACCACAACACACTTCAAGGAAAGTAGTCGTGGAAATATCGTCGCGTAACGTTTTCTTTTTTTACAAATATTACTACCCAATCAAGATTCGAATCTTAAAAACAGATCCGGGTAACCCGGGTACCCTATGACATCCCTATAGCTGTGGCATTTTTTTCACAGCACGTGTGGAACAAAGATATTTAATGTGCTACTACAATGAAGAGATATATTAACTTATAAACCCACATTTGTGTACTCAACAGCTATATTATGTAGCCTACACTAGCCCAACGACACCTACAGATGGCACTGAACCGCATCGGCGAGTGGGCTAAAGCGCGGGGCACTCGCTTCTCAGCCGAGAAAACTCAGTGCATCCACTTCTGCCGGCTTAGGAAGGTCCACGCAGATCCCCGTCTTACCCTTAACAATGTTGAACTAGAATTTAAACCACACATTCGTGTCCTCGGCTTGGTTTTTGATTCGAAGCTTAATTGGAGTCACCATGTTCGAGAATTACGAAAAAGCTGTGTTAAAACTGAACATCTTGGGGTGCAGACAGGACATGTTTGCTGCGAATATACGGATCACTGGTTAGATCCAAGATGGACTATGGATGTTTTGTGTATTCATCAGCCCGCGATTCGATCTTGAAACTCCTCGATACTGTCCATCACAGTGGCCTCCGTCTGGCCCTCGGTGCATTCCGCACGAGCCCCGTCCTCAGCTTATATGCCGAGGCTGGAATGACATCCCTGGCAGAATGGCGGAGCTACTTGTTGGGCAAATATGTCCTGAAGATCCAAGCCATGCGCTCACACCCATCCCACCCAGCTTTGTTCGACCGGAGATTTGTCAGACTATTTGACAATAAACCAGAGGCAACTTTACCTACTGGAGTACGTTGTAGACATCTCTTCCGCATTTTAGATTTTAAGGTACCTAAAATGTTGAGCCTCATTTTAAGCCACAACCCTCCGTGGCTCACTCCGGAACCAGATATTCTGTTTGACCTTTCCAAGTATAATAAAAACACCACACCAGATATAGTTTTCCAAACAAGATTCAGAGCTATTTGTCATGACCACCAACCATTTCGCTTCATATACACTGACGGCTCTAAAACCGGCACAAACGTCGGTTGTGCATATTACTGTGGCGATAGCCATGCAGGGTTCCGCCTCCACGACATGTGCTCCGTGTTTACTGCCGAACTATATGCCATTCGAGAAGCTCTAAGATATATCCTGCGATGCAGGTGCAGCAGCTATATGGTATGCTCCGATAGTAAAAGCGCACTCCAGGCACTCCACGTCATGTTCTCACCTCGCCACCTTGTTGTTGACATTCAGCACTATCTGGAGAAATTACACTCGCGAGGCTTTAAAATCAAATTCTGCTGGGTCCCAGGCCATGTAGGCATTAAAGGCAACGAACAGGCAGACTTGGCAGCAAAGACGGCGGCAGAACTGGCGAACATCGACTTTGACCTCGTCCCTGTTCCCGATGTCAACAGTGGATATAAAAACCACATGGTTCGAATTGGTCAGGTTTGTTGGGACGCATTACAGAACAACAAACTACGTCGAGTGATGCCCTCACTCTCAGTCAAGGTGCGACCCCCATCGACCCAGCTCTCTCGTCGCGAGGAGGTTGTGATGACCCGGCTTCGGATAGGGCATACGCACTTGACGCATGCCTACCTATTTGACCGAGAAAACATTGCCCCAAAGTGTGCCACATGTGATGTTATACTAACTGTTCAACATCTATTGACCGAATGCTCGTTATATGATGGCTTAAGACTCCAATTGGGTCTAAGCCAATCATATGACGAGCTACTGTCCTATGACAACTGCAGAAAACTTCTTAACTTTTTGGAACACGCTAATCTGATTAATCGACTATAAGTACTCAACATTTCTTATCTTTCCGTAGTGTCTTCAAAAATCTACCCAGCATGCTGAATACCCTCGTATATGTAGAAAATTGGTTGTTTCTTATTTAATTACCTCCCTTTTATGTCGACCATGGCAATGTTATTATGATAACGACTCTGTTAATCCTCTATTATGAAGACCTTGGCAATGTTCCACTGACCACGACTCTGTTAGCCCTCCCTCTTATGATGACCTAGGCAATATTCTACTGACAACGAATCTTATAACTGTTAACCCTCTCTTATGATGACTTTGACAATGTTCTGATGACATCGATTTTCGTTTTCGTTATATTACATTTACATTTCAAACTATACCTTTTTAACCATAATTTACTTATTACATACATCTTGGAGGCGCGAATGACCCTCGCCGTTAAAAGCGCCCAAAATCCAAAAATCAATCAATCAATCATCGATGAATAAGAAGTGAACAGAACGCTGTTCTATCACACAATAATTACATGCAACAATAATTACAAGAACATAAGAATTTATTCCCAAAAAATGGTATCATGCATACGTTCACTACGATGAGAAGAGAGGCATGATAAGTGTATAGTAGGTCTTATTGATTGATTTATGGGGCTTAACGTCTCATATTTTTGCAACAATGGCTAATCGAGACGATGAGCGGGTGATAATGAAGATGAGAAAGATGATGATGAAGAATTAAGCCACATCCGAATCAGATCATTTGAGTTGGATTCTTGGACTGGGTACATCATGTCAGGCACTGTACCGAAAGAATGTATGTACTAAGTTCTGTCATGTAAACACTCATCCGGAGGTACTGAACGGGTTCAACGGGTTGCCAACTTTACATTGTAAATAACGTAAGTAGTAGTAGGTAGTTCTCACGGAAAATTAGTCCTGGGTCCAGTTGTTTGGAAGCCTTCGTAAGTTATCTTATCACAACTTTTGTAGTTTAAAGTTTCTTAAAAATTACAGAAATCTAAATAAATTAATAACAGATCTACGCTCGAAAAACAAAACAGCTGATTCAAATGTAAATTCAATACTAGCCCGTGACTTCTTGTTTATACAATTGCCGCTGTTGATCGTTGAATTAAATAGGCATATTGATTGTTGGTTATAGTAGACACGTTTACCGATTTTCCTCGATCAATTAACGATTTATGGTTTTTGCTATTTGTATATCCCATGTGCAACCCGCCAAATTGTTATGAGGGTACTTACTACTATTGCATCAAATGCTTGTGTAGACAGTATGACTGGGGCCTTAGTTACGAACATAAATTTGCCCTCTCCAGCATATTATGCAAAGCCAATGCAGGTAACATTTTTCCTTGTGTTGGTATGCCCACTCTCTAAGTTGACAATGATTCTGTTGTACAAGGCTAAAGGCCCATTCACGATCAACTTATGCCTTTAACTTACAACTTACGCGGCTAACTTACAATGTTTGGCTTATGGATTTGTTAGCTGTTGTTCATGACAAAACTTAGGCGCATTTTACGTAGAATATTTCCGCAGAAATATTACAAAGTTTGCAAACTCCAAACTTAACACCTTAAACTTAAGAAAAGAACCAATCACAGACCTTAAAATCCGCGCGTCTTTCGTCGCGTCTTGTTTACATTTAGTTTGAAGGCCTACAAGATTTTGCTATGGATCAGCAGCATTCGTTTGACGAGGCTTTATTAAATGAGTATGCGAGAAGGCCAGCTTTGTACAACAAACACATGGTTGAACATAAAGACCGCATTTACAAAGAGAATGCTTGGCTTGCTATTGGGTCAGCAATGAAAAGTTCTGGTGAGTACCTGTTTTATTTCTCTATGGGTGAGTAGGCCTAGCCATAACCTCAAAATACTTTAATGATTCCAATTGCCAAATATGTTATTATCTAATGATCAAATTATTTGATGATATAGGCCTAGGCCTACCTATATTATGCACAACTGATTTAATTACTAATAGCAGGTACCCTATTGATTTTGTAGCTTTGGCTTGTGAAACAAGAATTCGCCAGTTAAGAGAGCGCTATAATAAAGAGAAACGGGACTATGGAAAATTGACCGTGAGCGGTGCAGGCAAGGTGGACGACCCAAAGTGGCCACTGTTTAAAGTGTGCTCATTTCTTGATGAGCACATCAAACCCAGAAAAACTGTTGGCAATTTTAGCCAGATAGGCCTAGCGGATGAAGTTCAGAACCCCCCGACTACATAGTAAGTAAAAACAAACTTCTTACAGTTCGCCCTACTATTTAAATCTAGGCCTAGGCCTACAATTCTAGATGTTGAGTGGTGATAGCTTAGATGAGAATGTAGGACCATTATTACAATACAAGCAGGCTAAATGTAATATTTCATTCTAGGCCTAGGCCTATTACAGCTAGTGAAATCATTTATTTACTCTACTTGTGACAGTACAAGCCACTAGACCACGACTAGGCTAGGGCACAGTTCCCTCCAAATGTATGGGTGAATCCATAGATACAGTTTTGTCTTAAATTTTAGTTGGGTGGAGATTGACAACCAGATGGTCGAGTTACCAATAATAGTCGAAGATGATTCGTCGTGCTCTCTGCCAGCTTTCAGTACACCTTCGCCATCTGTAACTTTATCGTCTACGTCACCTCAACAGCTAGACGTATCACAAACACAATCAACATCAAAAAATTGTGGACGTGGTTCACGAAACAGCCGTCGGTCTGACGATAGAGTTACCTCGGAAATGAAACGCCTTACTGAAATCGCGGAAAAAGTTGCCAGCCGTGGGCCAGTGCCACCGCCAGATGAAGATGATGCATTTGCGAAGCTAGTTTCGCTACAAATGTCACCATTACCCCAGGATATCAAGGAAGATCTCCAGTATGAAATTTTGGGTCTTATTAATAAGGCAAAAAGAAATGAAAGGCAACGTAAAGGAGTGTAATAATGTATTTAGTTTAGCAGTAGGCCCCCTACACTTGAAATTGCAAGAATATAATAACATGTATCTGATGTAGGTAGGCCTACCTAATTTAAATATAATATTATAATGATTAGTATTAGGATTATGATCTAAAAGACTGCAATTAAAAAATTTACTACATTAATCATTGCATTCTTTCATGCATTGTTCAACCCTCTGTTTACGTATTGCATTTGCCATGGAACTGCACCTATGGGTGAATCTAGGTACCCAGCAAGTTTGTCTCTCAAAGCAGTGGAGCTTAGGGCTGCATTTCGTGAACCCAACCGCCGCCGTTGCAACGTATTGAGAGACTGTAGAGTGCAATTGCTACTTGGACGTTCTTCTCTCCAATTGCCCAGTGATACCTGACCAGTCTTCTCGATCTGAGAATGCTGTAGGGCAGTAATTTTTATTGTTTGATTTTTCATCTAATATTTTTAGAAAGTTATGGAGACAAACAGTTGCCTTGATGGTTCCATCAACGTTTTCAGGCTTGGCAATGATCACACGATGAAACACTCTCCACCGTGCTACAAGAATACCGAAAGCATTCTCTATCGTGCGTCTGGCCCTAGACAGTCTATAGTTATAAACACGTTTGACACGTGAAAGATTCTTTCCTGGGTAAGGACGCATCATGTTAGCTTCTAAAGCAAATGCTTCATCACCGACCATGTAGTGTGGAAATGGGTCATCTTGAGATAATGGTCCTGCCCATGGACTGCTACCTTATCGTGGTGGGCAGGTTTGTGTGCTTTGTTGATCCCGAGAGCTATGCCGGCGGAAGCGTATGGTTCTGGTAGGGCCACCCAAGCCGGACTGGTCGAGGAGGAGAAGTCAGACGAAGTGCAGTCCACACCCCAATCCCCTTTCCCCCCCACTGTCCCATTGGATATTTCTCCTCCCACTTGGCCCTGCCCTCCCTTGCTGGACTCCCATATGACGACCCACGCGACGTACAATGGATCTGATTCTGATGTAGCTTTATTCTTCATCGTCATCTTTCTCATCTTCATTGTCACCCGCTCATCGTCTCGATTAGCCGTTGTTGCACAAATATAAGACGTTAAGCCCCATTAATCAATCAGCAAATTCCTCTGTGCCAGGACCCGTCTGGGCCCGGGGAAGAATAGGCCCAGAGTGACTCTGCTAGTCGTAAGAGGCGACAAAAGGAGACCCTGTCCCTTCCCCCCCACTGTCCCATTGAATATTTATCCTCCCACTTGGCCCTGCCCTCCCTTGCTGGACTCCGATATGACGACTCACGCGACGTACAATGGATCTGATTCGGATATGGCTTTATTCTTCATCATCATCATTCTCATCTGCATTATCATCCGCTCATCGTCTCGATTAGCCATCGTTGCATAAATATGAGACGTTAAGCCCCATTAATCAATCAATCTTGAGATAATGGTAATTGTGTCGGCGGAGGTAATGGAAGACTTCCATTGTTCAATCGTTGGCCAAATTCAGACAGTCTGAAAATGCCTCCGTCGCTTTGTGAACCATAGGCCCCAATGTCCACGTGTGTAAAAGTGTAATTTGAATCGCATACTGCGAGAAGCACTATGCTGAACTGGTTCTTATAATTGAAGTATTGAGAACCTGAGTTGAGGGGGGGCCTGGATAACTACGTGCTTACCATCCACTGCCCCTACACAATTAGGAAGGTTCCAGCGATCTAAAAACCCTCTAGCAACATCTAAATAGTTTTCTTGGGTAGGTTCCCGTAAGTATATTGGAGCTAGGTTGTCCCAAATGGCAAGCGCTGTTTCATGTATAATGACACAGCATGTTGACTTGCCTATTCTGAAACTCCATGCGATACTTTGGAGAGAATCGCCAGTGGCAAGAAACCTAAATTGAAGAAACTAATCATTATTAGATAAGTTTTATTTGTACATTGTGTACTTTCATTGCTTAGCCTAGGCCTAGGCTAAGCAATGAAAATTAAAAAAGCCTAGGCCTGTATTTTCATTGCTTAGCCTAGGCCCTAGCCTAGGCCCAAGGGTCTAGAATATATTATTACCTCAATGTGACAGCAAGTCGAAAATCAGCCGACAATGACTCACAATTGCTGGTTTTTTTAAGCGATGGTCCAACTAAAGACAGTAGGTGATCATATCTTGAAGGAGTCATCCTTGTATACAAAAAGAACTGCTCCTGGTCACCCAACCTCATTTCCTGCAATAGATTTCCATGGTCCCCTTGTTGCTGCCTCCTTTGGTTAATAGGCCTAACTGCCCATCTACGCCTAGGTCTTTGTCTTTGACGAATGTAACGAACGCCTGTTGCTGCTCCCGTTAAGCAAAGCAATGCTATTATTCGCATATCCTCTTCATTGTCCATATTAAACTGACATAAGTGAAGTTAGGATTTTAGATCACGCAGCGTTGTTGACAATCAACCACAGCCACCTAAGCTTCAAAATGATACAACTTTACATCAAGATGGCCATCGTGAAAAGTGTTGTGATTGGTTGAAAAAATAATCTAAGTTGCTGTAAGTTGCCATTATGAACAGTGCGATCAAATCCCAAGTTCACGACTTTAAGTTAGCGGTATAAGTTAAAGGCATAAGTTGATCGTGAATGGGCCTTTAAGAAGACTTACAAAATGATCATGATAACTTACACCATTTTGAGCATCCAGAAAAATATCTACATCTTCATCATTTAGGCCTAGGCCTACCCATGGGAAATCTGCATTCTGATTATTAGCAACATGTTCCAAATCTTCATCGATGTTATTTCCATCAGAGCTGCTACTAGGTGATCTACGGCTATTCCCACTTGAATATGATGTATCATTTGAATTTAATGATCCACTAGGCAAACCCAGATCTGCATTCTGATAATTGGTGTCTGACTTTAAATATTCATCACTGTTGTTTCCATCAGAGCTGTTGCTTGTTGATGTATGTTGGTTACCATTTGATTGTGACGAACAGTTGGACGACTCATTGCTGCACATATTATCTGCATGGTCAATAGGCAACCTGGCATCCAAATCTGTGTCCTATAAAGAAGGGAGAATGATTGCGTTTACGAGGCATAATGAAGAAATATAGGCCCTAATGTAGGCCTAAACCTATACATAGGCCTACAAGATATTCTTTTGTTAACCCATGCAACTACATTATACTCCTACTGCATAACAGTACAGAATCAGCTGGTATATTGATTTATACGGATGGCTCTAAACCAGGGGTGCCCAACTTAATTTAGAAGTGGGCCACATAGCATAATTATTCAATGTTGGCGGGCCACATCAACTTAAGTATATATATACACACTAATATAGTCTGGTTATATATCAAATTCCCCGTCAGCAAATGGTTTTCCCCGCTGCTGTAGTAAGTGTGCACTGTACAACACGAAAACTAGCGCAGTCAGACGCTTGATTCTCATTTACCTTTTTTTTAAACATACTTTGCTGCGAAACAAGGTTTACTTTTTCAATTCGAATTAATCCTTCATTTTATTACACTCGTTTTTGTACTTCGAGTCATGATGCCTTTGCAAGATCACAACTAAAAGGGTGAAAGATATTTGCGGGGACACTTGCATAACCAGTAGCATTTGTTTTCTGTGCCAGTAGAGACCTCGCAGTTAGTAAGTCGGATGTTGCCACAGAAAAAAATAATACCCCCCTACCCCCTCCTCTGCTTCTAAGAAACTAGGCTAGAACGAGAACAAAACTTAAAGTAGAAACAAAAGAATAATGATTTTTCGCTGCGAAGTCTAAATAGTTATACACATATC
The DNA here is from genome assembly GCA_945910005.1 of Isoperla grammatica. Classification (NCBI taxonomy): domain Eukaryota; kingdom Metazoa; phylum Arthropoda; class Insecta; order Plecoptera; family Perlodidae; genus Isoperla; species Isoperla grammatica. The sequence goes on from OX246740.1 coordinate 16,289,104, forward strand.
TACCAAATAAATATCATAAGATGTGCTTTCAAATAAAATTGAGTTTTCCTAGAATGTATATGGGAGGTGTGGGCCAGATGAAATGGCTTGGCGGGCCGCATGCGGCCCGCGGGCCGTATGTTGGGCACCCCTGCTCTAAACAACCAGAGAACAAGTATGTAGGAGCTGCATTTTATATACCGGACTCACAATATAGCCGACAAGTTAAATTACATCACGAATCATCTATCTTCACAGCAGAAACCATAGCAATATTAGAAGCCCTGGATTATATTCAACAACACCGAGAAGAAAATCGAATCACCATTCTCACTAATTCCCAAAGTATCACCACAGCAATAGCCACGAAACTAAAAACCAATAAAACTCATCAATTCATATAAAAAATCATTGACAGGATCTACACTCTTCATACCCTGGGGACAACAGTCAAGATAATGTGGATCCCGGGACATAGCGGCATCGCTGGAAACACCACAGCTGATAACCTAGCCAAAAGCTCAACCGAAAAGCTCAAAATAGAACTCCCTTACTCCGACCTCAAGCAGAGAATAATTGAGCAGATCTGGGAAAAATTGGAACAACAATGTTCCCACTACAAGCTAGAACACCAATCTCAATATGTTGATATTATCAAACATACAAAAATCCCCCTCCAACCATGGTTCAAAGGTACTCATAGTAACAGGTTAACGGTGATTGATTGATTGATGGGGCTTAACGTCTCATATTTATGCAACGATGGCTAATCGAGACGATGAGCGGGTGATAATGAAGATGAGAAAGATGATAATGAAGAATAAAGCCACATCCGAATCAGATCCATTGTACGTCGTGTGAGTCGTCATACGGGAGTCACCTCCCTATTCAGAATGCGGACCGGCCATTGCTCCATAGGCCAACAATTAGCCAGGATTAAAATCTCTGCTAACTCCCAATGCCAGTGCAATCTTTACCCCCAAACTCTAAATCACATATTCTTTGAATGTCACTTGCTGTCCACCCACAGACCCGAACTTGAAAAAGCATTGAAGAAATTTAAACTCCCCCAACCCTATCACATTTTCTCCATTATATGCAACCCACATACACTTATATACTCAACCCTGGCAACTTTCCTGTATAAATCAGAACTATACCTTTGAAATTTTTCCTTCTTCATCAACTTCCTCATAGATCAAAATCCACTGTATAGCCAACCTTTTCCTCACCATCTTTCTGTGTGTGAGCAACGGGGTTTCTCTATACTGTAATATGTAAAATCCAATGCACACTCCTAGTAATTTAGGATTGTCTGACGAGAACCTGTCAACTTATCCTTTTAAGAGTAGCTCCTTGGTACTGTTTTACTAGGTACTGTACTTGAGGGGCAACAATTTGTATCTCTATAGGCCTTATTATAAATGTATTAATCACCTCCAATATATGTTTTCTCTATATGTATTTATTCTATGTAATCTGTTCCCAGTGTTATTTGTTTTATCTTTGCTATCTCTCCTCACTATATATACCCCTATCCATTGTCACAACAGTCAAGATACAATTCAAACTGGTCGATATGGTTGGTCCAATACCTCCAAGACTGTTATGTACTGAGTTTAAACTACCCGCTTCAATCGATTATCGATAGTGGGCATTCCGACCTGAGAAGGCGGTGTTTTTCTATCATCTTTGTAATGGCGTCTGCAACATCCACTGCAACAACATAACAATTGGCGCAGTCGCTTTATTTCCGTTAAGGCGGACTTATATCCAGACGGTCCAACGCTCTCGCTCGAACACATGGTGAACATTGTGCTATTTCAACGTTATTTTTGCATTTCGACGTCTTCACAACCATTTCACGCATCATGTCTCTAGCCGGTGATGATGGCTCTCGTGATGAAGGCTCTACTGCTGCACAGTCGGGACATGTCAATTTCCCTATGATAGGCAACGCTCCACAATTCAATTCGTCGCGGCCTGAGGATTTTGAACTTTTCACGGAACGGCTGGAATTTTATTTCCTCGCCAATAATCTTAGTGATTCCAGTAAGAAGAAAGCCATCCTGTTCGCCAACTGTGGTGAAGGTGTCTACCGCCAGGTAAAGAAGCTTTGCTCGCCAAGGTCACCTTTTGCAATCACGTATGACGAGGCCTTGGTGTTGCTAAAAAATCACTACTGCCCCAAGCAGAGTGTACACTTGCGCATCTTTGAGTTTCAACACCGTCGCCAGAAGACGAATGAACCCTTCAAAGAATTCTATGCAGACCTCAAGCGTATGGCCGAGCCCTGTGAGTTCAAAGATGCGGATCAGGCTATCCTCTCTCAAATCCTCTTTGGCCTTAACAATCCGGACTTGACCAGTACCTTGATGCAATCGCCTGAAAACCTTACATTGTCTAAAGTTGAAAGGAAGATTTTGGCATATGAAGCGGCAAAATCAAATGTAGCTACTTTCCTTAATCCGACTAAGAATGCCGACAACATACATCGCACTGCTGCACAATATAAGGATCAACTGAAGCACCCCAATTCAAGTAAGTCCTCTGGGTACGTCAAGTGACAAGTCACGTCCGACCAACTCGGATGAAGCCTCCGGCCCATGCAACCGCTGCGATGGCGTACATCCAGTACGCAACTGCCGTATTCCTGGATCGGTCGAATGCCATTATTGCCATAAGGTAGGTCATGTAAGTAAGGCCTGTCGCTCACGCAAAAATGCGAATCGTTCTCGCCAGTCTGAGGGTTCTCACCCAGCATCTTCTGACCAGGCAAAGTGTTCAAATACTAAGCCTTCGTCTTACAAAGCTAAAAATAAGTTTTCGAGCAATCATCTGGTTCAAGCTGATGAAAATGTTCCTGTAGATGGGGATCAGAACCAGAATCATGTGTTATTTCAGACTACTTCTGCCGATGCTCCTCCTCCCTACAAGCTCAATATGAAAATTGAAAATGTTGTAATCCCTATGGAAGTTGATTCGGGGGCAGGTAGGACCATCGTAGGTAATTCTACATATCAGAAATACTTCTCTCACATTGGGATAGATCAGTCAACCATTAATTTAAGTACTTGGTCTAAAGAACAGCTTCAGATTCAATGATCGATAAATGTTGTTGCACAGTTAGGTGACATGAAGGCCACATTACCTCTTATGATAATGACTCAAGACGGTCCTAGCCTAATGGGAAGAGATTGGTTCTCACATTTTAATGTCTCGGTTAGTGGAATTAAACTGCTAGAAGTTTCCCACTCGCCCGATCCTAACTTGCCTCGAGAGGTAACAGAATTTCAAGATGTTTTCTCCCCGACTTTGGGCAAGTATACTGGTCCTCCAGTCAGCATCGTTCTTAAGCCTGATGCGAAACCTGTTTTCCGTCAAGCGCGTGATGTACCTTTTTCATTGTTGCCAAAAGTGGATACTGCTATTGACAAAATGGTGTCCGCTGGAGTCTTCGTTCCTCTTTCATTTTCTAAGTGGGCTTCCAGTACAGTCAACATTGCTAAAGGTGATGGTACCATACGAATCTGTGGTGACTACAGTAATACGGTCAACCTTGCATGCGAGACTGAAGTCTACCCCTTGCCTTCCATCAATAAGATGCTTGTCAAATTGACAGGAAGCAAACATTTCACATAACTAGATTTAACCAATGCTTTCTTACAAATCTCAGTGGATCAAGAGTCATCGGAAATGCTACGCTGAACACGCATCGAGGGTTGTATCGTGTCACCAAGCTGCCTTTTGGGCTATCTTCTGCTCCGGCACTGTTCCAAAGGATCATGGAGAGTCTTGTTGCAGGCATTCCCGGAGTAGTTGTTTATTTAGATGACCTGCTCGTGACAGCTTCTACAAAAGAAGAAATGTGGGCCCGAGTCCGCGAAGTACTCGCTAGACTCCAAGCAGCTGGTCTACGTTTGCGTAAAGACAAATGTCAGTTTGATGTTAATGCTTTAGACTTCCTTGGATATCATGTATCGTAGACTGGCCGAACTGAGCTACTGCGCATGCGCCGCCAATCGTAAGCTCGAATCTACGATTGCAATTGTCAGTTCGGAACCTAATGTGATATGGCCTTTAGTGCCTGCGTACAGTGCGTAGGCATGGCCTAGGCCAATGCCTCAAAGTCTTGGCAATATACACTTTTTTATAGAATAGACCTACGCCTGTATCAAGTATTTTCTCGTCAACATAAAATAATTATTATTGTTATTGACTGCAGATTATCAATGTTTTCACGTCATATCTTACTAGCTTTGGTCGACACTTTGACACTGTTGACACGAAGATGGTTTGAGAGTTCGACCATCGACTTTAGACAATCGATTGTACGCGTAGTTCGACTGTTCGATTCCAGAGACGACCAAGCGCAAGCACAGCGTCTGCGAGTGCATTGTGCAAGCAAAGCAAAAGGACGCCAGGACGCCGAGCACGCCGTTATGCCGTTGCCCGTTTTACTTTTCGTTCGTTCAACGTTGACGCTTGTAGTGTTTAACCGCCACCACCACCACCAATACCACCAATAGGCCGCCGGGCCCTAGGCCTAACCTGACAGTGTCCGACAAAATTTTAAAACTGATATGGCCGATTTGTGAAATTCGTCCGCCAAACGTAATGGCTCGTATTTTACAAAATCCCAACACCAAATGGAAAAAAGCTGCCGGTGTGATCAAAACAATAGGAAGTAAGTACCTCGACCAGCCTAGCCTAAGGCCTAAGGCCTAGGGCCTAGGCATATAGGGGCATTGGCCCATGTGGAAGCTCTATAGACCTAGGCCGACTTGCACAAATTACAACAGGGGTAAAAGGCCTAAAGTGCTTGCCTAGGGCCCCTAGCCCGAGCTAGCCTAGCCCGTCTGGGCCCGGGGTAGAATAGGCCTAGAGTGACTCTGCTAGTCGTAAGAGGCGACAAAAGAAGACCCGTCTCGGCCCGGGGTAGAATAGGTCCAGAGTGACTCTGCTAGTCGTAAGAGGCGACAAAAGGAGACCCTGTCCCTTTCCCCCCCACTGTCCCATTGAATATTTCTCCCCTTATTTGGCACTGCCCTCCCTTGCTGGACTCCCATATGACGACCCACGCGACGTTCAATGGCTCTGATTCGGATGTGGCTTTATTCTTCATCGTCATCTTTCTCATCTTCATTATCACCCGCTCATCGTCTCGATTAGCCATTGTTGCAAAAATATGAGACGTTAAGCCCCATTAATCATCATCCGAGCTAGCCTAGGTAGGCCCTAGGTCTAGGCCTAGGTTACAGTTTGGCCTAGGCCTGTGCACTTAAAATAAGCCTAGGCCCTATAGGCCTAGGCCTAGGCTAGGCTAATCGCTTAGGGCATAATGCTTAGACCTAGGCCTAGGCTACAGCAAGTTGAGGCTTAGGGTCTAGGCCTATGCCCTAGCCCTAGGTCTATATATGGCCTACACATTTCATTTCGCTCGTTCTAAACTGTTGTTTGTACAGTGCTTTTTCCCCTCTAGGCTTTGATGAAATGACCACAGCATTGCTGAACTTAAATAAGTACGGCACAATTAACATCTCCAAAAAAGAAGGGAAAACTCATGAAACTCATCATGTCGAAAATGAGTGTGGAATGCCTAAATGGGGAAACTCATCTTGTGGATAGTGGAAATAAACAGGTTGGTTTGGCTTCCAAAGCCAAAAGAATCCGGATGGCCCGGAGAAAAAGTAACATCTCATGGAATTTTACTTGCCGCTTATACTTCTCGATCAAACCAAAGTCCTTATCGCATTCCATATAGGTATGGCCAGGCTTTAAAAATTTGTGGTCTACTGTTTCAACAGAAGTTTTTTGAATGATGTACATCCAATATTTAACAATATTGTTGTTTCGGTTTTGGCCTCTGCAGCAGTCGCTGTAGGCAATGATGTGTTTTGTCTCCAAAGGTAGAGATTCTGCATATTTGAGAATGCATGACCCGACTTCTTGGGAACCGCGAGATGCTGTACTCTCATCCCACATAAACATTTTGGCCTTTCCTGTGGCTAGATCATGGATGCCCAAATTGTAAGTCCAAAGAACACGGAGATAAACCACCTTATTGGTGGTAAGTGACGGAGTTGGAAGTGTCTTTTGTAGGTCAAATGTAAAAGCCACCGTTTCATTATTTGCACGAGCTTTAACATCAAGTTGATCATTCCTTTTTTGCCCGTCTGGGCCCGGGGAAGAATAGGCCCAGAGTGACTCTGCTAGTCGTATGAGGCGTCGAAAGGAGACCCTGTCCGTTTCCCCCCTCTGTCCCACTAAATATTTCTCCTCCTAGTGTAGTGGATTAGACGAATCATTCGGGGTTTTGTGATAGAAGCGTGAATTTTTGATCAAATACTCAGAAAAATATTCCAATCAAACTGCCCAGAGGAGGCCTAAAAAAAGTCTACTGGTTTAGGGGCTGGGAGGGGTCAAAAATGGGGGGTGGAGGGGACGTGAAAAAAATAACGAGCCACCAAATATGATCAGTACATACCCAAATTTTTAAATTTAGTAGCTTAAAGTCTATTCTATATAGAAAAAAATCGAAATATGATCTTACGGCACTTCTAATCTGTATGAAAATGTATCGTGTGACCACTCAATTGTGTCAAAAATTATCTCTGTTGAACACAAATCGAAGGTCAATATATGTTTTATAGTTTGTAGGGTCAAATAACATTGTGACCTTTGACCTATTTATTGGGAATAAATGCCCGCGTTCTGGTGTTGGGGGTTTACATGCTTCAAAATATAGATCTCTCACGTACAAGTCTTGCGTGGAAAGCATGGTTAAAAACATTTACAAAAAAAGTACCCTTAGTTGTTGATGGGGTGGCTTAGTTCGACCTTGACCTCAATAATGTTACATGTAATAGCGGCCTTTGTTATAGCTTGTGCCGCAGTGTTGTAAAGTAACTGAGTAAAAGTAATTGAGTAAAAGTAATTAATTACTTTTTGAGTAACTGAGTTACTACTTTAATTACTTTTATTTCAATGTAACTGTAACTGTAACTCAATTACTTTTATAAGTAATTATACTCAGTTTTCAGTTACTTTTTAGAGTTACTTTTCTTAAGCATGCTCGTTCTGTAGTGGTACAAAATTAAAAAATACCGCTTTGTATCAACCTAAAAAACAAACAAAAAAACAAATTTTTGTGTGTGTCATATGATGGAACTACATTTTTCTACGATTTCGTTTTGCCTGCTAAGGACGGGCCGATAGTTCTAGGCGCCAACCGACGTAGCGGCTCAGCACCGCAGGGTTAACAAACATGACAACAATAAATTAATACAACTGCCAGCTGTAACGAAAATTCAAAATTGTAATGCTTAGATAATTCCCGTGGATTGTGTTAGTTAGTGCCTGCAGAGTCTTGGATGTTAATATAAAAAAACACCAGAAGATTGAACAGTCGATTGTAATGATTTTAGTTTTATTCATTCTATGGAAATATTTCTGTGGCACTCACAAATAAAATATAAATATACAAATACAATATTTTTTATTTGTAATGCTGTCAGTTATTGCATTTTTAAGAAATTTCATGATGTAACTTAAAAAGTTACTCAGTTACTTCATAAAGTAACTGTAACTGTAACTCAGTTACTTTAGGGAAAAAGTAACTGTAACTGTAACTGAATTACTTTCCCAAGCAAGTAACTGTAACTGTAACTGAATTACTTTCTAAAAGTAACTTTTACAACACTGAGCTTGTGACTACTTATTGGAAAGGTATAGATGACTTGGATACATTTTCTTTACTTATTCCCTTTAATAATTACATGTTATCCTGAAAACCTACGACACTTCCCACCTTCCCAAGGACTGCTACCTTATCGTAGTGGGCAGGTTTGCTTGTTTTGGTGATCCCGAGAGCTATGGCGGCGGAAGCGTATATGTTTGTGGTCTAGGGCCACCCTAGCCAGTCAGTTTGAGGTAGAGACGCCACATGAAAGGCAGTCCACGTCTTCCCATGTCCCTTTTCCACCCCTTTACGTGTCCGGTGTCCCTTTTCTCCAACTACCCCCAGACGTCATATGACCAAGTTGCAAAAATATAAGACGTTAAGCCCAAATAATCAATCAAAATCAACCTAGTTATCGAGAACGTCGTTAAACAACAAATAAACCATACGATAAGTCCCAAGCTCTCAACTTGCGAGTGAAAACTTGTTGCTTGCTAATTGGACAATTTCACAATACAGAATTGATGAGTATTTTTTAAATAATACTGAAAATGATATGCAAACAAGACATTACTGGAAAATTGTAATTAATACGATAATAGCATTGATTTTCTTTATTTACTCGTTACATTCGCCCCTGCACTTGCACGAAGCACAGCATGATTGTCCACTTATATGACATGTGCATTGATCTTCAAGGCAATCGTTTTTACATTTACAGACAACCACTTCGTTACATGAGTGCATTGCGTCAGGAAGGGTAGTCCATTTAGGTTCCCACACATCAGACGCGTCTTTACACCATCCCCAGATAGCAGGACTAGGATATTTTGGGAAAGAGATGGCTGATGATCCCCAAACGAACCCAGCCTGGAACACAGCACGTAGAATATGTTCATGTAATGCATCCTGAGTTGGAGGCAAGCTCTCCATAGGCCTCCCTTTCTGCGTGAACAACTCCTTACGGCATTCATTCACGGTTGCACAGTCACTGGTTCGATCATAGAGTAGAAAAATAAATGTCTCCAACAATCCTAAGATGTAATCGTCCACTTTTTCTACAGGCCTTGAAAGAATTTTGAATAGATCAGTGACTTCTGGCAATATAGTCCACGTTTTCCAGGCTGATTTCTTCCCTTTACTTGCGAAGGATGAGCATGTATCACAACCAGTAAAAGCGTGAAAGAATGGGAGTGCTGCAGATTTTTCTGGTCCAAGTGTTCGGGCAATCAAGTGTGCTGCTATAATTGGTACATTGCTGCCTACCCCAAATTGTACCCACACCTTCTTTTCTGTAAGGTTATTAGCTGCGGCAATCCAAAGTACAACAACATCTAAGTCTACCGTGCGTATCAGAACTTCATTCTTCTCATTGAGTACATAGTACAAAATATGTAAGATGAGTCTTGTGTCTGCTTCCTTGTGGTTGAGGGTGCAACAGCTTTCAAACACACATTGTCGTCATTGCACTGAGGATCTTCTCCCTTAGTGACAATTACTAATCCAATTGATGTATTGAGTATTGATCTTAAGAACAAATTCACACAACATGTTGAATAGTTCTGATTTATTTTCGTTTGTTCGAAGGAACTCTTGCCAGTTGTTTGGTAATGTGTTAGACGCATCAACGCGTCTTCTGATTCCCAGACCTATTTTGTTTCTGGTATGCGATCGAAAACTTCCACAAATGCATCCATTGGTGAACTACTGACGAAAGGTCACCGCTCATGTGGCATACAGAACGCTCTTCAAAGCTTCACATAACGTGTTAATCTTTCCACTCCCGACTGGGGCAGGGGTATCAAGTTACAAAAATCACACATAATTACATTTAATCATACATACATACATACATACACACATACACACAATCTACGCGTGGCAATCATTGTCAAATTAAATTGCAACAAATTTTCACTTACAAATTGCAAGCTTTGCTAGCTTTTCAGGATTATAGTAAATTATTACAAATTAAAGAATATATGAAACGTATGCAAATTATCATTACCTTTTCAACGAGTAGTCACAAGCTATAGAAGAGGCTTTAATTCAATTAAATGAAACATTGAGGTCAAGGTCAAACTAAAACCACCCCATCAATAACTGAGAGCACCTTTATGCAAACTTTTATGAACATGCTTTCCACACAATAATTTTACATACGATTTATGCATTTTGAAACAAGTTTCAACTAAACACCAGGACGCGGGCATTTATTTTTAGTTAACAGGTCAAAGGTCCGATATAACTTGACCAAATACATTACAAAAAATATTGACACTCAATTTGTATTATAGATATAATTTATGTAACAACGAGTGGTCACAAGGTACACTTCCTCAAATATTAAAAAACTTGTTGACTTCAGGTCAAAGGTCACATTATCAGTCAAAAATGATAAGTTGGATCATATTTCAATTTTTTTTTGTAATAGAATTGACATTTAGCTACTCTATTTATTAATTTGGGTGTATTATGATCACAGTTGGTGGCACGTTCTTTTTTAACTTCCCCTCCACCCCCATTGTTTGACCCCTCCCAGCCCCTAAACCAGTGAACTTTTTTTAAGCCTCCTCTTGGCAGTTTGATAAGAATATTTTTCTGAGTATTTGATCAAAAATTCACGCTTCTATCACAAAACCCCGAATGTGTCCCGTATTTTGCTCTAATCCACTACACTATCCCACTTGGCCCTGCCCTCCCTTGCTGGACTCCCGTATGGCGACCCACGCGACGTACAATGGATCTGATTCGGATGTGGCTTTATTCTTCATCATCATCTTTCTCATCTTCATTATCACCCGCTCATCGTCTCGATTAGCCATAGTTGCATAAATATGAGACGTTAAGCCCCACTAATCAATCAATCAATCATCATTCCTTTTTGATCTTACTGCAAACTCAGCAACTTTGTGATGAATATCTCGCTCCCTTGTTAATTCTTCAGCTTCTGCTCTGTTACTAGCTTTTATCAATGTTTCAAACGTGTCGCATTTGCTACAAGTATCTGTGTGCTGAGGGTGGAAACTTAAGTTAAACTCAAAATTGAAAATTTTGCGATAGAGCCATTCCTTCTTCGGGGTACGGTTTTCTTCCTTGCACTTTTCCGTATACAGATCATACAATTTTGTTAGTGTGATGTTAGAGGCCAGATAATGTCTGTTAGGATTTTGAGCACGGCAGTAATGGCTTTTATATTTCGGAAAGCTACGAATATGGTAATTTATAAACTCAATATCAACTTCTGCAAATTTTTACGTGGCTCATGGTTCCCCCTTTCGTCAGGTGGTGCCACAAGTGTTTCACCAAGTTTGTCAGACACATAAGAAAAACGAACATTGGATATATCTAACGTTTTCAAAAAGAAGTCCTTGCAAACTCGTTTATGCTTCAATGTTATTACTTTTAAGCATTTTTTGGCCTTCTGGCATTGGGGCGGGGTCTTTTTGGCAACTTTTTGCTAACGCAACTGCAAATAAAAGCTGTTTGCAAGTCCCACGTGCCTAAAGCCCAATACTCAGAAAATATTTGTGACCTCTCTTGATCGCTAAAATCACTACAGTTGTACCTGCATTTGTGATTCCCTACTGGTTTGAGGCTACGAGCAGCAACCTCAACACCTCTATGCCCCACGTACGCTTTTCCTGAATTGCGTAGCTTTTTGGACACATCTCTTTTACTTCCTACCCTAGCCCGCTTTCTACCACGATTCTGGTTATTTTCCAATGGTTGCTGAACATCAGCAACTATTTCTGGTTCAACTGGAACAGCCACATCCACATCTAGTTCCAAGTTTTCCCTACTTCTAGCTCTTCAACATCAGAAATATCTAGTGGCATTTCCAGTACATCTACTGGCAGAAGTTCTAAAGTTTCCCCTACTTCTAGTTCTTCAACATCAGAAATATCTGATGTTGAAGCGCATGAATGGATTAACGAGATTCCCACTGTCCCTATCTACTGGTACTGGTCTACTTGGTACAAGATTGTTATTTTTTGGCCCTTAATTAAAAGTTTATTAAGGCTTACCTGCCCCATCCAAAGATTCACATTCAAGATTTGTTTGGCTGGTATTCTTCATCACTGCCGCTAGAAAAATCCAGTTCGCCCTCATCACCCGAATCAGCTTCTACAAATCAAATTGCTTTGTTAGCACAAGGCCTGGCTTGGAAATAGGGTTGTAGGCCTAGGGTTTAGTGAACCCATTACTAAGCCTAAGCCTACCTAACATTAAGGTATTTACATAGGGACCTTATTGGCCTACATGACCCATACGATGATGCAAAGAGGCTAATCGAGACAATGAGTGGGTGATATATGAAGATGAACTAGGGGGGTGTTTGGAGGAAAGGGTCAAGTAGGAGGGCGGGGAAGAAAAGGGAAGGGGAGGAAACGGGAGTGGGGAGGAAAGGGGATTGGGGTGTGGACTGCACTTCGTCTGACTTCTCCTCCTCGACTAGTCCGGCTAGGGTGGCCCTACCAGAAGCATACGCTTCCGCCGGCATAGCTCTCGGGATCAACAAAGCACGCAAACCTGCCCACCGCGATAAGAAAGCAGTCCATGGACAGGATGACCCATACATTGGCTGACAGCCATATTCTTAAAAAGTGAGGTTAAAATCGTTGGTCTGAACCAAAAGTCTGAACACTTCATATTTACACGAAAAGTGCTAAAAGTGAGTATTTTGTCCTTAAAATATAAACCTAGCAGCTATATACATGTGACCATATACGAATACTATGCTATTATTAAACAATCATATCAAGAACTTACCATTTAAAGTGTAAACAATGTCAACTATCCTGCGCCTGCCAGCCATTGCATATTCCAGTGCCACTCGTGAGGAAAATGACAAAAAGCAAAGTAGTGTTTGACCGCTAGATCGCAGCACTTAACGGACGATCACTTGTATTACTTTTCCTGTAGCTACATGATGCTACCAACTTACAACATATGCACTTATATCATTTTTCGTGTTTTTGTTACTTGTATTACTTTGACTCTCAGGCCCTCAACTCTTTTACTTAGTTTGTTGTTGGTTGACTTTTTGTGATTTGAGTACCACCCTTACATTCGCCTATCATTACAAAGACGGTTTCCTAGTTAAAAATAACATTCAAATATGTCCTAGCAATCTGAAAAGTAAATTTTTGATGTGTTACATAAAATGCTAGAAATACAGTATTAAATATAATATTAAACACAGCAATCACGACACAATGAGTTCTTTGCCTAAAATCCTAGACGTTAAAATTTTAATTTGTCTTGTACAAATTATGTTGCCTTTTATTTACCAATATTAATTTTAAACGATACTACACACCTATGTACATTTTAAAAGGAAATCCGTTTTACTTGGTTTGTTGTTGATTGATTATTGATGATGATTGTTGATTGATTGTTGATTGTTGTCGTGTGATTTCAGTACAACTTTTTCAGTTCACTTAAATAATGAGATGCAGACAAATGCCCTACTTAAAAAGTCCACCATACCTTAACACTAGGTAAGCAAGACTAATCAATGATTGTATATGTAACGTCTTTTCAGATTCGTCGAAAATGACGATGACGAATAAAATAGCAAACATTTAGTAATGATGAGTTCTATTCTAGTATTTTATCTATGCATGATGTATGATGTATCTATTCTCAAAGAAGGAGGGGGTAAATCAAATGTATGACGTCATTTTTACAGTTGTGTGAAAGCGTTTACCTTTCCACATCGATAACAACCTCGTAGTGGTTATTGTGCTTGTGTACTATGTACAGTGACCTGTCATGATGTGTTTTCTTCCTCGCGCAATCAAGTGAACCCATTCTTACGGAATTTCTGCCATGTTGTTTTTGTACTATATTGGCCATAAATATATATGTCAGTATTTAGGTAGTTATGTTATGTTTTTATTTGCAGCCTTGTAAATTACATACAATACAATAATTTATATTTGTAATATCGGCTTTGTCCTTAATCTTACTTTAAAACACGTTTCCAAATCACAATGTATAGACTATCAATATCACAAACACAACTCCTAGACACAACTCCTGATCCAACAGGCTGTTGAAATGATTTCAGCGTCCGTAGCCCACTCACCAATTGTCGACGTATTGCTTGTAGAAGCATAGTTGGTTTTGTTTGTGTATTTGTCGACTTCCGTTTTAATGTAATTGGCCTTTATTTGTACAGTTAATTTCCGTACTTGAGCATGGTATTCTTCGCTGCCCGTAATCATTTGGGATATCGCACGGTACCAGCAGTTCCCATCACCGATTATAGGAATGAACCTCTTCGGTTCTTTTAGGGGTTTGGTGACCATGCACTACGAGTTATGCCTGGCAACTAATGGCAGTTGAAGTATTACACACATTTCAATTTGCCAAGAATGACAAACTGGTGTAAACTGTAGCATCGTGTCATGGCAAACAGTATTTACGTACACGATTTCTTCACAGTTGCCGTCTTTGACTTCACTGATTGTCGTAGGCCTACTCGAGTGAGTTTACCTAACTACACACGTTGCTCCGTCTTTTTCAGGGGTTTCCCTCCCTTCCACGTGAAACAGTTTCAGGTTGGAAATATTCGAACTTGTTTTTAACATCGTTTTAGTTTTGGGATTAAGAAGCTTGCACGAATTACCCAATAATGTTTCAATCATGTATGGTCCCAACCATGGAGCTTGGGTCCACCCACCTTTTCTATCTGCTCGCTTCAAGTGTTTTAGTAGCACCTTGTCCCCTACAGAGAATACATTATTTCCCGCCTTGAAGCGCTTGTCATAATGTTTCTCTTGGGCTGCATGGATGTTGTCCGTAGCCATATCGTGGACTTTGGATCTTATTGACAGAATGCTATCAAGAACCCGCTTGTACTCTTCGGCATTGAATGGGGGGGTGTCCGTGGGTTTATGGTATATTTATTATTTATGGTATTTATTATGTGTTTCGTTGCTACTACGGCTCCAAAGTTACCGTTTCGTCACCGGGGATCGAACACTGGACCTTCTGCATAGGAACATCTACTCCGATTACGAGTGAGGGTACTTTGGAAGTGATTTGCTATCTCCGTCTTTCTCTGTCAGTACCTGTTTCATTTCAACGATATCACCAGTAAGTAAGTAAGTAAGTAAGTAAGTAAGTTTTATTAGCCTGTAGATTGGTACATGATACAAATATAGGCATCGTCAAATTTTTCATATCATATAAAGGCTAAGCTAGGTAGGTAAGTGAATAAGTTGTTACATAAATATTATATATAATAGAAAAAGTTCCTTACAGCTAGATCTGGAAGTGACAAATAATATGGTGTTTTCCATTGGCTGCACTAGTGCGCACTCAGTGCGCACTGGGTTCAGAATCAACATCCATTGGGAATTTGAGTGCGAACTCAGTGCAAGTGTTCAGAAACCATTGGCTGGTGCACTATGCACTCGGTGCGCACTCACCGCACTGGGTCTGAGGCCAGTGCAACGGTGTCAGTGCAATATGGCGGCCCTAAACGCGCGGGAGATATATTTATTGATGGAGGTTTTGGAAACGTCAGATAGCAGCGACGATGAAGATATGCTATTGTTAAATCAGTTCAAAGAATACGACGAGACCCCTAAAATTCAGGGCTACATTTCTGATGTAGTCAACAATTATTCTGACCAGGAGGTATTGTTTTTGCACACAGATATTCATGTTTATAGGTTATGAAGGCCTAGACCTAGGCCCCATGTCCTGATTTTTGTTTTATTAACGTTTTAGTTCAGGAAAAACTTTCGTCTGGAACGGCCCATATGTGAGAAATTGGTAGAAGATTTCAAAAACTCTATTTTCTGCCCCACTGACCTAACTCATGGTGGAAAAAAGCCAATTTCACCAGAAGCACACATACTGTCATTCTTGTGGTAAGGAAGCACGTCATCAAACTTTGAGTAGCCTAGGCCTAAACCTCGACACAACACCTGTTTATAATAATGTATAGGGCCTATTCTTTGCTGCCACGGTATCCTCGTGGCATTTCTTGTGCCGCAAAATATAATATCAAACCTATAATGCTATTGCTAGTAATATATCAATGATCATGCTAGGCTTAGGCATTTTTCAAATGGAAGGTAGGCCTATAAACCTAATCTCTCTCTGCCTCGTATAGTGTGATTTTTGTAGCTGACCTAGGCCTATACACATCTAATAGGCCTAGGTGCATAGGCCTACTTCAAAAACTTAACCTATCAAGTCAAATTATGTTCACAATTATTAACATAATTTAATAAATAATAGAGCCTTTTTAGTTTATGAAGTTTTAGCAACATTTTAGAATGTAATTTGTATTACTTGGGTGTGACATGCCATAAACATTGATGTATGTTTTGTTTTTTTAATAAATGTGCAATTCAATGTAACATGGTTAATAAATAAATAAATAAATAAATAAATAAATAGACCAATTCAAACCAAAGCATGGCATAATTGAATATGATTGTAGGGCCTATTAGTATATATTATTATGTAAACCTTACGTATAGGTATGTTTTAACTTGTCAATTAGGTTCGCCGGCAACAAATGTTGTATTAGAGACGTCAGCAGCAGGTTCGGTATGTGTGAAACATCGTTTCACAGGGTTTCAAATAGAGTGATGGACTTCTTAAATGATATAGCACCAGATGTCATCAAATTTCCTAGCACAGAGGAAGCTAAAGAAAGGCTTGCAGAAGACTTTCAGAAGGTTTGTATGCTTTCATATTAGCATTATATATTCAAATATTTAATTTAAGAAAATTAAAATGTCCCTCTTTTAAATGCGGCTACACCGAAAACTATCAGATGTTTTGTTGTTTCACTAGGTCTCTGGATTTCCAAATGTCATAGGCTGTATCGATGGCACGTACATACCGGTCCGAACTCTAGCTCATAAAATTCGGTCCACATACGTGAACCGTCATGACCAGATATCGATAACAATGCAAGGCATCTGTGACAATAATCGTAGGTTCATGGATGTGTTCATAGGAACACCAAGCAAGATTCATGATTCTCGCGTGTTTAAACTATCGTTTATACACGATGAGATTCCACTGATCTGCAACATCCACAGATGGCACTTGTTAGGTGATGCGGCATATTCCCTTCGAGAGTGGCTGTTGACCCCCTACAGGGGATATGGGAATTTAACTGATGCCCAAAAAAATTATAACTACAACTTATCAGCAACTAGGGTGCTCATTGAAAATACGTTTGGTATCTTAAAAGCACGCTTTCGCCAACTCGTGCGAACCGACTTTCATTGTGTAGACACAGTAACAAAGTTTGTAATTGCATGCTGTGTCTTGCACAACCTGTGCATCGATGCAGATGACTTGTGGGAAGAGCAAGTAGATGGCGACGAGGAAGTCAATGAAGATGTGCCCAATGTACATGAGGGGGGAGCGAGGGAAAATGCGCTGAAAATGTTGGGTGAGAACAAACGTGCCAACATTTGTGAGCAGCTCAGGAATTAGGGTGACATTCATAAAGTCGGTACCAGATAAGTTTAATCTGCCGCTATGAGCAGCACTGAGCATAGCCAACTTCTGCATTTTGTCAGCACACGGTAGTATCTAACTTTGTAAGCTTTTTCAGTCACATCATGATACAACACAACAGTTTTTAGTGTTTGAAGAAGCAATCAATAACTAAAATGAAACGTTAAATGCAAATAAATAAATTTGTATTTATAGTCTTCCCACTCAGTTATGAAACTGATTTTCAGTGGGGGACATTTCAAAACATTTGTTCTTGTAAATGTGATTACAACCTCGATGGCAGGAGTTTTGTTTTGGAGTTGGTTGGTATTGGTGATGTAAATTTTACCAGTCTTTAAAACCAATGAGACCAAAATAAATTCTTTGTTTGTATGTGTGTGTCACAAAGTCTTGTGTTTTCGTGAAAGAATACCAAATAATTCTAGTATTTATAAAAGGTGGTGTGTGTGTTCAAAAACAGCTGCTGCCTCAAGTGGCAGATTAAGCTTATCTGGTACAGAGTTTGCCTCCCAAAAGATGAGATCAGGTTTCAAGCTGTGAACAGTATTTGGCTTTATATTTAATTTTTTGTGTTGCCTTCTTGGCATGAGATTCAAGTAATATTAAATACTAATCAAAATTCAAAATGATTGATAATGATAGCATTCTAAACTTAAAATGGCTTTCATCTTTTGGGTAGGCTCGAGATTGGCAGATTATATGGAAATGTCTAGAAATGTATAAAAGTATTTTATTTATTGTTACAAAGTAACTCCACTTAGCGACTATTATCGTTAATACGTATTATTGTGATTGTCGAAAGTTATTGATCTATGCTTTGGCGAATTGCTTAAAATATCTAGGAGTAGAACAATATTTAAAAGTATTTTATTAGTTGTCACAAAGTTACTCCACTTAGTGAGTACTAGTATCATTATTATTATAGGGCATAATTGCGATTGCCAATATCTAATAGCTATGATCTTTGCTTTGGCAAATTGCTTACAAAATATCTAGGAGAAGAACAATATATAAAAGTATTTTATTAGTTGTCACAAAGTTACTCCACTTAGTGACTACTAGTATCATTATTATTATAGGGCATAGTTGCGATTGCCAATATCTAATAGCTATGATCTTTGCTTTGGCAAATTGCTTAAAAAATATCTAGGAGAAGGCCCTAATAGACAATCAATATACCTTTCTAGTAAAGTATTTAGGCCTATTTATTATCACAAACTTAAGCTGTATTTACATCCACTTAACGCTCGTAAATTTACATGGTAACATTGATCAAGTTAAGTGAAATTAGAAGGGGTGTGCGAACCTTCGAAAAACGAACTTAACTTAGGGTTCGAGTTTGAAAATATACCAAAGTTCGAATATGTTACCAACTTTCCTCATTCGATAGTAGAAAAAAGGCACATTTATCATCATATTTGTGCAGTACATTATTGATTCATTAGAACCTCTGGCAAACCAATGGAATGTGTGGCTCGTTGGTCCTGTAGTTTTATCCATATTTCCAATGCAGAAGGTCCAGGGTTCGATTCCCGCCGGTTCGCGATGGGTTTTTTTAACTTCTAGCTTTGACTTTAATCCATCAATGAGATAATAATATCAATGTAAACGGTGACTTTAGAACCGTCCTAGCAACGAGGCACATAATAAATAATATTGAAATGTCCCCACTGAAAATCAGTTTCATAACTGAGTGAGTAGACTATAAATACAAATTTATTTATTTATTTATTTAATGTTGCCAACAGTGAAATGCATCTTAACAGTAATGTAGCGGATGTAATTTTTACTTTTGGTGAAAATTCGGTTCGTTTTAGGTTCGGTTCGAAATAATATGGTAGTTCGAAGTAACAGTTCGATTCCCAACCCACCTGAAAGTTCGAGTTAGGTTCGAAATAAAAAAACTGGGTTCGCACAACCCTAGAAATTAGCCTAAGCTGACTGTTGACATACAAAAATATCAAATTCGTTGAATTAACATTCAGCTATGGTTCAACCAATCACACGCCAACCAGTATGATGGGAGTTTGTTCTGCGCATAAGCCAATTAACCAACTTCATCTTATCGAACCAAAAGTTTAATTCAATTCAACTTTCGCTCTGGCGTTCTTAGCGTTGATTTTCATTTCAATGCAGACGAAGCCATTTGATTTGTAACGGCTCAAATTGTGGGCAAGCCTTAAGTATGTTAATTTACGGGCATTAAGTGGAAGTAAACGCCGCTTTATTCCATAGGAACTCTACTCCATAGTCAGTTTAAATCATTGATGATGACAAAAATAAAATTGCACTTTGGCAATTATTATTAGTATAGGGTATTCCAAGAATGTGTGCCTCCACAAGATGGGACCTTACACTATACACTTAGTAGTTCTCTTAAGGTATTAGAGTAGGCTTATAAATTAAAACAAATACTGTTAGTAAATAAAATAACTAAAACTATACATAAACATACATTACTGTGTCTCGTCGGGTACTTTTCCCCCCAATAAAGTTCGGATTAAATCCATCTTCTCTTGGTGTCTTCTTTCCTTTGCCTTCTCTTTTTCTTGTAAATATGCGATGACAGCATCATTTGAAGTTTTGCTCTTTTTGGGGGCAGTAGAAGGCCTACCTTCCTCCTTCCGTTTATGCTCAACACGTCCTATGCCTCGCAACACTTCCGGTTCCACACTGTCATCAATAGATTTTATTTTGTTGATTTCATCCTCGAATTCAACTACTTTTCTTGTGGAGCCAGAAGTGTTGTTTTCAGCAGAAACTTTAGTTTTTCTTTTTAAGACAGTCTTGTATCGGTTTTCACACTGCAGTGCTGTTTTGAGTACTCCCAAGGCTTTGAGAATGTCGGTGGATATCTGGGTCCACATAAGCTTCTTCGTTCTGAACCTTTTAAAAGGTCCCACATTAGATAAATAATCTTGGTATTTATCCAACAATAATCTAGTTTCTTCTGTACCCCATTCGGTATCTAGAAAAATAAAATTAATTAGATGTTAGTATTGTATTTATTTATCATTCCGTTGATATGTAATGTACATATATGGACACCATTGTACCACCATTGCATTCATGGTTTTCTAGCTCATTAGTTCCTCTGAATTTTGTATTTATTGGGGTTAGGCTAAATTACGTTTTCAACTGTTGGGTCATATCACCTTGGGTAGGCTCTACTAGGGCCTATTCAATAAAAATATTCATATTTAATGCAAGATTGCAATGTTGTCCCACTTTGTGATGGACTAGGCCAACTCTTGGACATTTTCCCCAAGTCAAAAGTAATTTTCAAGGCAGAGGACATTCTTACATTCAAATGTAAGAACTAGGTAGGGCCTACTAAAAATTATTGTATTGTTGTGTTAATTATTGTTGTAATTAGCTGGCTCATCACTTGATACTCGAGTCGTCTCGAAAAGCCTCGTTGCAATAATAGAGACGTTAAGCAACAAAAATCATCATCATCATCATCGAATGTGAGAATATCATAAGGTTATTGTTACATTCAGTGGATTTTGAACGTTTAAGCATAGGTGGTTGTAAAACTTTTGTAATCCTAGGTTAGGCTTAACTAGGCCTACATAATTATTATAAAGCATGCTGTATACATACCAGAGGCCGATGAAGTACCACTGGCTGAGGTTGCTGTAGTTTGGGGAGGTGGTGATGGGGGGGAGTGGCTGGGGACTGGTTGAGTCATTCCACTGTCGCTTTCATTTACCAGCCACTCCAAGTCAACCAACGTTTGCCGTGGCACTGCCATAACTTGTTCTTGTCCTGAAAACAATAGCTTTTAGTAGGCTATTTACATGTTATGGTATGGCTTAAATAATACATGAGCAAACTGGATAGGCCTAGGCTAGTTAATTGTCTAGGCCTAAGCCCTAGGCCTAGTTGATGGTCTATGCCCTAAGCCTAGTTAATGGTCTAGCTAGGCCTTTCAACCAGCCTACCTATATGTAGGGCATAGGCTAGGCCTAGGCCCTAGGCTATTGCCCTTCAACCGCCGTGACTGGGAGGGCTCGGGGGATCGCGGTTGATGTAAAGAGTTACCGCCATTTATAGGTTAGGAGGCCCTAGGCAGGGCTACAGGTGGTGCTTTTGCTAGATATAATACATTGTTTTGATTATAACTTACCATCGGGAGTACACACGTAGCACAACACACCATTGCTTGTTGTTATTTCTTTGTGTCCGGGCCCCATCACCACGGACAAAATAGTTAACTCTATCGGTTCGGCAGTGACACTTGAACTTGACGCCATGTTTGCTCGATTGTCAACAAGTCGTATTCCATTGGGGACTGCACGCAGTGCAACACTCGGCTAGTGCATGACGTCACAGTGACGTTTCAACGCGCACCGAGTGCGACCTCAGTGCATGCCAATGGAAAACACCAATAATAATAATAATAATGATAATTTACAGATGTATACATATTGTGTACAGAGTGGGCCTTGGAAATGATATAATATTCTAGATATTAAGTATAAATAGGCCCGTATTTGCCTAAAGCTGGGGTTTGGCTGGGGGAGGGGATAGGTATTCATGCAGAGTATAGTGACTGTTATCAAGGAGGAAAGATTTGAGGTCTTACCATTAAGGCCTAAATGGCGCCATATTGATAATAGCCCCCAAGTACGTTGAGACTTCTTTTGTGTGTAAATATGGCATGTTTGGTATTAATTTTAACTAAATGATACACCCTGAGCACGCTAGTAATACTAAAAGTTCGATTGCACAATCGATACTCCCCTGGACTGCCAAGTTCATGGAAAAATGCGCTGCATTAAATGACAGTTTCTTGCAATGTGAGAATCCATTTCTACACAAGGGCTTGGAACTTATAAGTCTGGACACCCGCGTAGTTGTGGAAGCCAAAGGCGTCGCTGCACTCTATGGTGCTGAGGAAAAGGGCAAAGTAATGTTCAAAGAGTTCGTCAGAGAGAGGCTCCATGAGAAGTCAAAATCGTTATATGATCCCATCCAAAGGTGCCAGACTAGATTTTTTGTATCCAAGAAGAATCTACACCAAGGCAAGAAAATTAAACGGCTGCAGGAGCAACTGCAATTGAGCTCAAGACTGTTCATTGTTGCTTTATCCCGTGATATTCAGATAGATGCTTTCTTTGAATATGAAAACGAGCTATGCCCTCCGTCTATTTGTCTCAATGGTGAAATGCGTGTTGGAGTGAAATCTCATTTAGTTGAAATACTTGAAAAATTGGCTCCGAATGCGGGTAGACCTTCGGCTACTTGCGGTGTTGTTTTTGATGGGGCAGCACTGGTCCATTATCAGAAACCAAGAGCAGGTATTAGTACATTTAGTGACTATGCCATTCATCAACTGTGCCCGTACCTTCAAAAAACCGCCCAATCTTTAGGAGCAAGGCGGCTTGACATTGCTTGGGACATTTACTCTCCACAAAGTATCAAGAATGCGGCTCGTGACTCAAGAGGACAAGGCGTCCGCCGTCAGGACATCCCGAACAAAGGTATGATGCAGTAGGATCCATTTCGTTTCTTTGTTAGAATAAGACAGTTCGTGGATACGTTTTTAAATGCAATTCGTTGTTTAAGGGTATTGAGCTGCAAACGACCCATTACAGCGCTTCTTGGCAGTCACCTCACCCACGTGGAGCTCCTTCAATGTTTGTAATTGACCTAGTACAGTGTACTGTTTTTCTACAGGATCAGTGCCCAAGGATTGGAGTGATTACTTGAGAAATGCCATGAATAAGGAAGAACTGTTCCGCTTCCTTGCAAGTTTTATGTTAAATGCAGAGGGAAACGTGCAAGTAGTCACTAATGTTGATGACGTGATCCTAACGACCACGGGATGTCCTTCAAAGCTGGACCACGTTTCTTGCGGCCACATGGAGGAAGCCGACGGTCGCATGTTGCTGCACGTCAAGGATATGGTGCTGCACGGAGCTAAGTCCGTTTTGATACGGAGCTCGGATACAGATGTCGTTGTGCTCTCTGTATCCTTCTTTCACACCCTGGAGTCATTAGGCCTTAGCGAACTGTGGATTATGTTTGGCTGCGGCCCTAACCGCCGCCACATAGCTGTCCATACTATTGCACGGGCACTGGGCGAGGCTAAGTCGGTTTCCCTTCGGGGCTTTCACGCGTTTACAGGCTGTGACACTGTGTCGTTCTTTTTATCAAAGGGAAAACGCACAGCCTGGAACGCGTGGAAAGACGACAAGACGGTAGAAGCATTTAGAGCCATAGCATCTTCAGGTCAACAGCCCAACGACGCCGTTTTCAGGCAACTTGAGTGCTACATTGTTGATATCTACGGTGTGAAGGACGCGGAATACTCCGATGTGAACAAGGCACGCAAATATTTGTACTGCACCATGAATAAGCCCGTGGGACTTATCCCACCTACATCTGATGTGCTGCGCCAGAATACGCTAAGGGCTGCCTACCAGGCTGGACAGATATGGGGTCGATCTTTGGACAGTGACATGATCCCATCTCCAGATGGATGGGGTTGGATGCAGGAGGGTGCATCATATAAACCTGTCTGGTCCGACAAGGAGGATATCTGGCCGGATTTGCGAGCTTTGGACAGGTGTGGGTGTGGCACAGATTGTGAGACGCGTCGTTGTTGTTGCCGGAAACATGATCTGTGCTGCACACTCAACTGCAAGAATTGCAAAGGAAATTGCAGTAATAAGAGGTACTTGGGTCTAGATTCCATTTAAATGTCAATTGAGAGAAAGAAAATCATATTATACTCATACACAACTTATCTCATTTTCAGCTCGAGGCATACTGATATGGAGAACACCGAGGAAAACGAGAATGATGACATAGAACTGGATGAAACGTGAAAGTCGAAAAAAGGCTTGGCTTGTTCTAAAGTTTTGTAATATAAACGTATATATGTTATTTATTGTATTTGTAAGTGTATGTGAGAAAATTGGCTAATTGAAACACACATATTGGTTAAATATGACACATTGATAATTTTATACCCTTCAGGCATTGTGTGGTACAAAATTGGCAGTCCAGGGGAGTATCGATTGTGCAATCGAACTTTTAGTATTACTAGCGTGCTCAGGGTGTATCATTTAGTTAAAATTAATACCAAACATGCCATATTTACACACAAAAGAAGTTTCAACGTACTTGGGGGCTATTATCAATATGGCGCCATTTAGGCCTTAATGGTAAGACCTACGAATTCAAAATGGTCCTTAGTAAACGTTTTGACCTCTAAATATCTGGAAATGACCCCGTAACTAAATTCCGCCAAGCATGCATAAGTTTATGTTCAATTCACAATTTGACCATACCTCAGATACCTGCAATATTCAAAATGGCGGCATTCCGGGAATACTGATTGCCCTATCGCAAATCTAGAGTCACAAGCGTGTTCAGCGAGTACGATTTAGTCAGAATAGACAACAATAAAGGCAAATCAACGAGATTTAGAAACTTTTTTGTATGTGGGGGCCGTTTTCCAATATGGCGCCCTTGGAGCCTAAATGGTTGATCTTACAAATTTTAAATTATGTGCATTAAATTTGTCGACCTCAAAATATGTGAAAATGACACCCTTATTGTACATATAGGGTACCAAATTGTTTAAAAAAAATGTAACCCCCTTTTTTTAAGTTACCCTCACGCGCCCCCCACCAGCTCAAATCATCATGAGCTGCGGGTCAAAATGTTCCAATTTTGAAGTGTAACACATGTGCAAAACGGCTTGCTTGTATCACAAATAGCCACATATTTGCATTTTTTGTTGCGAACACACTCTACTAAATCACCCGCCGCACTTTTGCGTTGGTAGACCTGACCACGGAAACCACACCGCTTGCTACGCTCAAGGCTGGGAAGTGAGTTGGTCACAGTGGGGATACTGCGAGTTTGATTAAAGAACTGATTACAAAGACCAAATTGGAGAACTGAAGAAAATTATGGACAGTCAATAGGCCTACGAATGCTAATACTACTACTAATACTACGACTTACACTACTACTAAACATTTGCATTAAAAAAAATGACTACAAAATATATAAGCCTACGTATAAGCATAGGCCTACTAGCCTACTTTCATGCCGCATTAAACGGAAATAAAGATAATTATGAAAAACAAATGCAAATGCTATCCTTGAGATTTTTAAGATTGACGCTCCCGTACCTCGCTATGTGACCGACCTTAATGAGAAAATGTATGCAATTGTTCGTCTTTCTTTATAAATAAATTATTTTATTTAGTAATTTATCAATAAATTACTATTTTCAGTCACATGTCGAGAGAGTGGTGTCAATCCGAAAAATCTCAATTATAATACTACTAGTCTACTAATAATAATTACGGTTGCTGTTTGATCTGAAAATCGAGATCGATAGACCTACGAGACTGATGCCAACATTGTGGCCTAACGATCTGAAATGCTTACCGTTTTTGCTGACGGTGAGTGCTCGTCGAAATTACTCTTGGTACTCTTGAGGTGGGTAATTTATAATAAGGATGGTAAAGGAAATAGAAGGGGTGGTGGGTTGGTTCTGATAGCAGGACAATCCGCAATTCTCTGAAAATGGATGTATTCTTTTAGTATTCTTTTTTACTAGAATTACTACTTATGTATGTTACTAGTTGATTGCAAAAAAAACATGGAAAAAGCAAAAAAAAACTTACAATACTAACGACTAAGACAAACTAGTTATCAAATCAACATGGGTTATCTGAATATAGGAATAGCGATGCAATTCTTAATCTTTACTATAACAAACTACGCTAGACATAACGGATCGCCGGTCGTATTTCGTGTAAAATTTCTTACAGTGTAGACCTTAACTTAACAGTGTCACTTGTAGATGATTCGCCGGGAACAAAGGTAAGTACAGTCACATTTGTAACTTAGTCACTGATTAGCCCGCCCTATTATCATTCGATGCACCCACAGGTAATTAGTAATTAATAATTATCAAAAATGAAAAGAGAAGTGAATTGGTATCTGACACAGTCGGTGTGTACTATTAAATATTTCTAGTTTATAGTGTCGCAAGTTCCAAGTCGGAGCCCGAGTGATTTATATATATGTCGGTAACAGTCTGACCTGAGTAGATGAAGGTGGTACGAGTGGCGCCACTGCCGACGTTCGCAAATGGTGTTTTCTGTCTTAGACGAATCTTGGAGCAGGACACACAGGCAACTCGTTGGTGATGAGATGGTCAGTTGATGCCGATGACGACGCACGTACACGCAGTAGGCGGTTAATTTCACTCGTCTACCATACACGACACCCTGATACCTCGTTTATATTACTGGCGTGTCTGACCCACATGCCTTCAAAAGATAGTGATTTTACCATTCAAAGGCAGTGCACATATGGTAAAGGTAAACACATCAAAATTTGTTTTAGCTGTCATAAAACATATTGATTATCATCATGGAAATGGAACTTGAGTTAGCTGCTCTAATTGGTATGCTGGTATGTATAACAACACATTGGTATAGGTCAAGGCGAAAGCTATCTGATAAAATTGATAACATAAGACGGAGAAGAAGACTCATATTGGCAAATATGGCATTGGCAAGGCCTAGACCAAACATAAGGCAAAAGCGTATTTGGAAGTTCGTGAATCACCAATCTTGCTGGGAAAAGGATATTCCCACTTGGCCCGATGATAAATTTCAGTCAGTGTACAGAATGTCCAGACGTACTTTTAACGAAATTTGTTCCGATCTTGCCAATAACCTGAAAAAACAAACAACCAAACTGAGAGCACCAATACCCGTCGAAAAACGAGTTGCGGTTGCATTGTTTTATCTCAAGTCAGGAGCTGACTACGGTGTGGTAGCAATGACATTCGGCATTGGAAAATCGACAGTGTGTGTGCTTATTGAAGAATTTTGCAATGCCGTGCTTGATGTATATAAGCACACAATCAAGTTTCCGACAACAGAAGATGAACAGAAGAAAGAAGCCAATGGTTTCTTAAAGCACTGGCAATTTCCAAACAGCTTTAGTGCCATTGATGGGTCGCACATTCCCATCATAACGCCACAAGAATTTGGAGAAGACTACTACAACTACAAGGGATGGCGTTAAACAATACTGATGGCTACAGTTGACTACAAATACCGGTCAGTGTAAACTTTGATTTGATCTATCTAAACATCTAGCTATAGGCCTACATCTTATATTGTTGTTTCAGGTTCACATATACAAACGTTGGGTTTCCTGGTAGAGTTAATGATGCGGGAGTTTACCAAGCATGCAGCTTAAACCGAGAAATTGTAAACGGTCTTTTTAACAGTCAATACCATCTCATAGGCGATGGGGCATTTCCCTTATCCCAATATTTAATGAAGCCTTTCGTTGGAGACAATCTCCCGGAAAATATTGCACACTATAATTACAGACTATCTAGGGCTAGAATGGTTGTAGAATGTGCATTTGGCAGATTGAAAGGCCGTTGGAGAGTTCTCTTAAAGCGTTGCGACACACAATTTGACAAAGCTGTGAAAATTATTAATACATGTTGTATTCTTCACAATATTTGTGAAAATTCCAATGACCTTTTTCGACATGACTGGCTGGAAGCAGTTGAAGAATTTGATCATATGCACCCTCAACCTGATCAGGAACTATACAATTGGGATGGCATGGATGGCCAAGGGAAAAGGAATGCACTTGTTGATCTTGTCAGGGATATTACATTGCCATAAATCTCTATCAAACCCTCTCTGTATGATGTTTCATTTATTGTTTACGAACATACATAGCCTATTTGTAAAAAGGTTTTAGTGAAAGAAAAAATAGATCCTGCAAAATGCTAAATTTAAAAAATACTTTAAAATAATTAATACAAAAAACTTGTCTCTACTTATAGATCTACAATTGTAAATTAGTAATTAAGTAGCAATTTTCCAATAAATACATGTATGAAATTAAAAAGAAACAAATTATTTTCAGCTGTCTACAGTGGGCCTTATGGCCAGTTTATGATGATGATTCATCTTCCTCGAGGTAATAATATTCATACCCATCTTCTGTCTCGTCTTCCTGTACAGTAGGCCTAGGCCTAGCAACATCATTACCATTGTCTTTGCTCTTCGTGATGTTGGCTATGGACTTAGAAATATTTCCCAACATTTTAAGAAAGCAATCGTCCCTCTTTTCACTTCTGGCCATATACGCCTCTTCCTTCTTCTCCATCCTCTCCAAATATTGAAGAATACCTGCCGACGACGGTTCGGCAGTCTTCTTCTTGGTACGCCGGTATGAGCTGGCATTTGGTTGGCACCTCTTCAAGCCAGAGGTACCTGAGCTGGTACTGGAGCAGCTTGCAATGCTCAAGTCAGCATTGTCATGGAGCAAGGTGCTGCTGTAATCGTGTCCGCTCTCTTGGCAGCTGAAAGTAGTAACTTGACAGTGGACACCCAGCCTATGACCTGTGGTAATAAAGAGGCCTAGGCCTTCCTCCATTAGCCTTGGGCTAAAGAAAAGATCAAGTTAACTCATTGGAATAGCCCTAGTTGGAATTGGGCCTGGGAGGATCCTGGCCTAGGCCTACTTGGAAGAAGTTAAAAGGCCTGGAACGTAGGCTAGTAGACTTACGTGTCAGTAGGACTGGAACACGTCTCCTCTATTGAATCCAGCATATATCTGGGAGTTGCTGTGGGTCGGGGGCCGAAGATTGCGTTCATATCCTCCCAATATGTCCAAGTTGGGGGGGAATCTCCAGACCGCATTTCCCGTTTTAGTACAAAGTACTTTTTCTTTAAATTTCCTAGGCGGTCACGGCACTGTTGGTCACTTCTTATAAATTGACCGTCACTTAAAGTCGCCAGCTGCGTCGCGATCTCTTTCCAGATCGCATTGTGCGATTTTTTTTTGGTTTTTGAATTTGAGTTGAATTTCTGGCTGCCCATACACGTTTAACAATAGAGAAGTTTCCGCTTGAGAAAAAGCTGGCACCTTTTCCATGATCGTAAGTCGTAACTGTGTGCGTATTTAACTACGGAGAACCTCAAACTGCAAAAACGAGACTATAGGCCTATGTTTTAGGTTATGTATACGCGTTATTTATCCTTTTCGCGCGAAAACACGAACCAGCGTAGCCAACCTGCATTGCGTTTATATTACCAGTATTCCCAATGTGGGTTAGTAACCCGCATTTTTAACGCGAGTAACATTTTCAACTAGCGTCGGTAACCGGAGTGCGTTTATATTACAAAATCAACCCACGTTACCGACCAACGCACGTTAAAAGCTAGTAATGTAAACGAGGTCTGAGTGACGGACGATGTTGTTGCTTTTCTCGAGTATCGCACACGCACACGCTTCGCACGTCCCCACTGCACTGTCCTTCCGTGCGTAGCTCTACCGTTCCCCTCCTCTCTCACCTACCCTCCAACCGCATTCCTGGCCGTCCTACTATCCTATTTGAAACTATCAGCCTGAATGATGATGGTGCAGGCTGTACCACTACATTGTGATAATGAAGATGAGAAAGATGATAATGAAGAATTAAGCCACATCCGAATCAGATCCATTGTACGTCGCGTGAGTCGTCATACGGGAGTCCAGCAAGACTTCTCCTCCTCGACCAGTCCGGCTTGGGTGGCCCTACCAGAAGCATACGCTTCCGCCGGCATAGCTCTCGGGATCAACAAAGCACGCAAACCTGCCCACCACGATAAGGTGGCAGTCCCTGGGCAAGAACACTGAGCGAGAAGCTAGAAAGATCGGACCAACATGTACTAGTAAGGCTTGCCAAAAATCAAAGGTTAGGTATTGTGATGAATTTTCTGAAAACTCAAGGGCAGAAATTTTTTCAAAGTTTTGGAATGATACCAATTGGGACCAGCGTCAAGTGTTTGTAGCTTCCCATGTAGACTACATCGAAATCAAGAAAAAGACCAGTGAAGCCGATGAATCACGGAGAAAGGGCTCCTATCAATACTCCCTTCACCTCGGAGCTGAAAGGAAAACTGTGTGCCAGGTTATGTTCTTAAACACCACTGGGTTGGGGAAATGGTCGGTTCAAAACTGGGCAAAAGCTGACCATGGAATGAACCAGTCAGCTGCCAAAGTAAACGAGTCCCGCAGAGAAAGGGTTACTAGGGACGTACGAGGCTTAACCGAGCAGCGGGCGTTTGTGACGGCATTTCTGGATTCGCTGCCAAAGTTACCGTCGCACTACTGTCGAAGAGATTCTTCAAAATTGTATTTAGAGCCAAATATGTTTAGGTCCAAAAGTGATATCTTCAAAGAGTACACTCGGAAGTGTGAGGAGTCGGGGGCCAAGGAACTTAGCAGGTTCACATTCGACGAAATGTTTAGAGATGCCAACATTTCAATTTGTCTACCAAAAAAAGATCAGTGTGACCAATGCTGTCAATATGAGGTAGGAAATCTTAGCATTGAAGATTGGGAGAAGCACAATGAAAAAAAAAGTAAAGCAAGTGAAGCAAGATGGCGGCCGTGTGAAAGTTACCATGTAAGTGCTCTCGCTCAAATCGTAATTTTTAAGTGGCATAACCATCACAATCAATTTCACACGTAGTTACATATTGCCGCGAATATATAAGGAACCAATATTTATATTTTATAAGCTTTTTCTCAATCGCTCTTTCACCATTTATCCATTTATCCTGTGTGCGTACAACATAACATCACAACATGCCGTCAAACAGCAAGAAGTCGCAGCAGACCAGGGCCCTACGAAGCTCTGCCCCGACGCCAGAAGCTAGGTCTAGGCCTAATAACGATGAGGTAGAAAGCCTACTGCTGCGCTATTCCACATATGAGCAAACGATCAACGGTAAGCTGATGGATTTCAAAACCATACTAGATTCATCTAGGCCTAGCCTCTCAGACCCGAACAAGGATGAACTTGCCGTCAAGTTTGCATGCTTGGAAAAGTTTGTACAAGAGAATCTAGCGTCCATGAAAAACGAGATTCGCGTTCTAGCTCGGAAGGTTTCCGAACAAGACGACAAGCTAGACCAGCTAGAACAGTACAGTAGGCGAAATTGTCTACTCATACATGGAGTGAAGGAATGCGAGAATGAGAACACCTATCGCACAGTAGTGGACATTGTCAATAATTAACTGAACACTCAGCTACATCCTAGAGCGATCGACAGATGCCATCGTATGGGTCCTCCCTCGCATAACAAGAATCGACCCATTATTGTAAAATTGATATCGTATCAAGACAGGGATGCCATCTGGCGGGCGAAGCGACAACTGAAGGACTCTGGACTGCTGATTTCCGAATCTCTCACGAGAGCGAGACACGAGCTACTAACACTCGTTCAAAAGACAGCCGGACCCCGTAATTGTTGGACGCAGGATGGAACGATAGTGGCCTTTCAAGACAACCGCAAGGTATTCTTACACAAAAGGGGGATATAATAAAATTGAACAATATGGTTTTCCAACCAACAACTAAATAGAGTGATGAGACTTCTCGATATCTTGTTCCTATTTTTGTTCTATCCTAGGCCTACATCCGAGTAGTTTTTTAATGTGTACTTTATATTTAATTGTAGGGTAGACTTATAATTATTATTTAACTCTACTAGCTTAACAACTCTCTAGGCAAGTCTATACTTGATTGCTTGGTTACAAGTTCCTATACCTGTTTGTTTAGTTTAGGGTTAGGTTAATCTTAGGCCTAGGTAGGTTAGGCTTATTTTCTTCATTTTATATAATAAAATTATCGCACTGTTCTTCCTCTAAGAATAAGAACAATGTCAGACAATATAATATTAGAAAAGCATAACTCGTTAGCAGATTTCCCAGAGCAACATGCAAATAATTTCAAAATCTTATATCTAAATGCAAGAAGCATTCGTGGCTCTAAATTAGACCTGTTAAACTTGTTGCTCTCTAGTTCTAAGACACAGTTTTCAATAATTATTGTAACGGAAACTTGGTTAACAGCAGATGAAGCTCCATACTACAACATCCCGCATTATAAAAGCGAATTTTCATGCAGACCTACCAGGCAGGGAGGGGGAGTTGGGATTTTCTTTAGAGAAAACCTTGACTACAGTATTTTGTATAGGCACAGTGACGAAGACAATAGCTATTTACAGGCCGAACTAACAAATCTATCGTGGATATCAAAGTTCACTATCGGGGCTATTTACCGTTCAAATAATCCAAAATTCACTTCTCAAGCCGATTTCCTAACATCCACTGACTCTTTATTGGGCAGCTATAAAACCATTGGTATTCTAGTTGGTGATATGAACTTGGATGTAAGTCCCACCACTGACGTAGCGAAAACCACCTATACAGAATACTTAGATATTATTAATAGCAACGGCTTCACCGTGACAAATACGAAATATCCTACGAGAGTGTCTGCTCACTCTTCAAATCTCATTGATCACGTCCTAAGTAACTCTATAATATACCCACTAGCTATATCAAACATATCAAATGGGTTCTCAGACCATGACATGCTTATAGTTGAGATTTTAAAAAGACCCACTCATGACAGAAAGAACAGTAAAATTACAATCCCCACGATAGACTTTGTGAAACTAGAGAATCGTCTTACCGACTCGCCTATCGTACTGGATGAGTCGACGTCTACAGACGCCATGTATGAAGAGTTTCAGGGAAAAATTAATAGCTATATACAAGCATGTACAGATAATACAAAGAAATGCCATATTGACTATAAAAACATGTCCTTGGATGGATGGGAGGCTTATCTCATTATTAAAACAAAGGGATAAAAAATATTTAGAGGCTAAAAAAGCAAATTTTGCGGGACCAATATACGCTGAATTTAAACTTCTCAGGAATAGGGTAACTAAAGAAATACGATTAAAGAAAGCTAACTTCTATAACTTTAAACTTGATAACAACATGAAAGATCCTAAAAAAGTGTGGAAGACTTTGAATGAAATAATTTACAATAAAGCTGGCTCTAAGTCGAACCCGACCATTACAATTGAGAAAGACAACAGAAAAATAACAAATCCTTTAGATGTGGCGAATGAACTCAATAACTACTTTGTAAACATTGGTAATGACCTTGCAAATCTAATCCCTTCTATGCCAAATGATACCTTAACATTCACACACTTACCAGAGATCAGTCATCAGTCATTCTTCATTGCTCCAACAGATGAAAATGAGGTTTCCAATCTAATTAAATGTCTTAAAAGCAGTAATGCTATAGGAAAAGATAAAATACCGACCAAAATACTCAAACGCTTTCGTAACCATCTTGCAACCCCCTTAACTGTATTAATTAATAAATCTATAATCTCTGGTCAAGTACCAACAAATCTAAAAGTCGCTAAGATAATTCCGATTTTTAAGGCTGGTACTCCACTATATTTTAAACCCAATGCTCCAACTGAATTAGGCAACTACCGACCTATATCTATCCTTCCGGTAATTTCTAAGTTACTAGATAGATAGATATTTGGGCTTAACGTCTCCTATTTCTGCAACGAGGCTAATCGAGACAATGAGTGGGTGATATATGAAGATGAAATATGGAGGGTGGTAAAAGTAAGATTGGAAAAGTATTTAAACAAAATAATTTTTTTTTATAAAGGTCAGTATGGCTTTCGAAAAGGCATGGGTACAGAGCAGGCCTTAGTAGATCTTGTCTCAAAAATCCAGGATAAGCTTGATAAAGCCGAGTATGCTAGTGGTATTTTTATCGATCTAAAAAAAGCTTTCGATACAGTAAATCATGAAATCCTCTGCATGAAACTAGAAAACATTGGAGTAAGAGGGCTTGCGCTGGACTGGCTCCAAAACTATCTACAAGACCGGAAACAATATGTTAGTATTAACCTTGTAGATGGACTTAAGAAAAGTATAACGTGTGGTGTACCACAAGGCTCAATTCTTGGGCCTCTTCTTTTCCTAGTTTATATCAATGATCTTTTTCAATCAGGGATTGCTGGCCGTCTGCAATCATTTGCTGATGATACAAGTCTTTTTTATTTTTCTTGTTCTTTTCAAAATTTATCCTTGATGATGCAGTCTGACCTAAACATTCTAGCCGAATGGCTCAGATTGAACAAGCTATCACTTAACATACTAAAAACAAACTACATGATATTCAAGTCTAATAAGCACAAATACAAAAATCTCAATCTCCATTTGGCAGTTAATAATTCTCCAATTAAACGAGTTTCCGTAGTCAAATACTTGGGGTTCATGCTGGATGATCGCCTATCGTGGGAAAACCACATCGACCACGTTAGAAAGAAAATTTCACCTATGACATCAATTTTAAAAAGAATCTCTATAGTGATCTGCCAGTCCACTCTCAAAAATCTATACTACTCGTTTATTCATAGTCACCTGCTTTATCTTAATATCGTGTGGGCCACAACCGGCAAAACTAAACTGAAGCACCTGCATGTCTTGCAGAATAGAGCCATCCGAAATATCTTTAACTATCCTAGGGAAACACATCGTATAGATATGTACAAGACTAATTACATTCTACCTCTCAACCTCTTTAACGGAGCATTTTTTAAACATTGTTTTGTAAATTTTCATTTTTTTATTCTTTTTTACTTCATATTTAACAGTTGTATCTTATAATTATATTTTCATTCATATTATGTTTTCATGTTTTTTGTTTTGTATTTTATATTTTGTATTATTATATTTATTATTATTATTATTATTATTATTAGTATGGGTTGGCAGTCACTCTGGTGTTTGGAGCTGTGCTCTTTTCTGCCAACCCCCATTCACTTTTGTAGTAAATGGAAATGATTAATAATAATAATAATAATAATATGATTCATAAATATACCGGTACAAATCTAGATTTCACACTCAATAAAAATAAACATGCATACAATACACGCACTAAGAATAATCTTTTTATTGATAATGTTAGCACCGATAAGTTTGGCCGCTCCAATGTAAACCACCAGGGGTTTATTCTATACAACAATCTTCCTCTGTCTACTAAATGCTTAGGTCAAAATCTCTTTAAAAAAGTAATTAAAAACAACCTGCTGCAATATGATCTGGGAGACTGCTTCAAGTAACATGATTTGCCGGACAAAATAAATATAGAAGTTATGAAGTAATGGCATTATCTGTTATTAACTGAGAATCTGCAAGTTAGAATGTAGTGTCGATTTTATTATAAGTATTGTATTATAAGTAAGTAGTTATATTATTACTATGGTGCTTTACTTTGTTTTCTATATTAATATTATTATATGTACTATTTTTGTTGTATTCAGATATTCACCTCTAAATGGAGGTGTAGATAATAGTAAAATTCATACATTATATCAAAATTCTTCAATTGTACAATTAGGCCTAGTTTTGAGATTTATAATTATCTGTGTCACTCAATTTTATTTATATTATTATAACATTATTTTCATGACTTTAGACTGTCAAAATCAATAATCATAACCTAAAATTAAGACAAAATGTAAGCCTGACTTTGCATTGTTCACATTACTTTTCCTATTGTTGTTTTTTTTGTTTTTTTAGTTTAGTTTAGTTTAGTTAAGGTTAGTTTAGTTTAGTCGAGTGTAATCGTAATCTGTCAATGTAAAGAGCGAAAGCTCATTCTGACAAATAAAGATTATTACCGTTACCAACTACCAAAAAAAAAAAAAAAAAAAAAAAAAGGGCTGAAAAAGACAAAGATAAGGCTAATGCACTGAACGGTGAGTGTCATACTTTTACCATGGACCTCCAGGCAGTGAAGCTTTCACCATCAATACAGGCAAGTGCACTGTACTACAAAACCAAATTGTGTGGGCACAATTTTACAATTTATAATTTAGCAAACCGTCATACTACCAACCACATGTGGGACGAGTCAGAATGTGACTTGGTGGCCAGTGCTTTTTCCTCATGTGTGGTTAATTATTTGACGGAACAGTTTTCTGATACAAATAATCTGCCGATAATCCTGTACAGTGATGGGTGCACATACCAAAATCGTAATGCGATTATGGCCAATGCTCTTCTCCATTACGCTATGCGTAACAATGTCACAGTTACGCAGAAA
Source organism: Isoperla grammatica (assembly GCA_945910005.1). Taxonomy (NCBI): domain Eukaryota; kingdom Metazoa; phylum Arthropoda; class Insecta; order Plecoptera; family Perlodidae; genus Isoperla; species Isoperla grammatica. The sequence continues at coordinate 16,325,280 of OX246740.1, forward strand.
TATTTGGAGAAGGGCCATACGCAAATGGAATGCGATTCCGTGCACGCGGCGATTGAGCGGAAGCTTAAAGGCAGAAACATTTATCTACCTACAGATTATGTGGCTGTTAGCAATGAGGCTAGAAATGGTACTGGTATTTGTGGCCCATACAATACCAAGTACCAAACCCATGACTTTTTTAAGGACTTTTCCTTAAAAAATACTATGCGGTACGATTCAATTCGTCCAGGGCGAAAGGCTAAGGATGCTACAGTGACTGACTTACGAGCCATTAAATATAATCCAAATGGGACAATCAATGTAAAGCTAGACTTTGAAGAAGACTGGCAAGACTTGCCAAAGAGACCAAAAGTCATCCCTGAATGTGTACGTTTCCCTCCCCTTCACCAAGAGAGGGTCCGCATCCCTGCTAGAAAGTATGAACACTTGCAGGCATTAAAATCCGTTTTACCGAACCATTGTCATGAATTTTATGACAATCTGCCAAGAGAAAATAATTAGACTTGTCAGCGTAAAAGCGTTAATACGTAAGTGCATTGAAATACTTGTTTTCACTCCCACTACGAACTCTACCACTATGTTTAAGTTGTGTTGAATTGTTGTAGCACAATTAATAAGACAGCCATAAGTTCTGTTTGGGTTCCTTTAGTTAAAGGGGAAAAATCGCTCACAGGGAAGCATTTTTGCATTGATTTATTCATAGCTGTACATAATTGTAAAATTGTTTGATTAATTTTTATTATTAGTTTGTATGTAAAAGGGCTTATATAGTGTGCAATGTGAGTCCATTGCCAAAAAGAGTAGCGCCCAATGCTGAAAATTTATTTCATTTTGTCATTTACTGTACAATGTATTGCCTATGTACTAAATTACTATTTTTATGAATTTTCATTGTTAATTATTTATCCTTAGTGGCTGATAAGGAAATTAATAATGTTCTTAAATATGATAGTATTTGAATAAATTTGACACCCATACGCAAAAATTCAATTTACTTATTTATAGAAAACTAAGACCAATACCTCCTATGTGTTCATAAAATAAAAGCAATACCTTCTATCTACCATATCTAGATATTAAATACAAAAATATTTATTAAAGCAAGATTTACATTAAATATGTTGTTCAAATAATCCATTTTTGTAGTTTTTAGTGGTTTTGTAGTCAATACCCTTTTTTAATCAGTTTTAATGCCCTCCTAAAAAATTAGCTTTTTGGCAGATAGAAGGTATTGGTTCTTAACCATCGATATGGAAAGTCAATTTCCGAGTTAATCTAGAGACATTCAACCACTTATGTGCCACTCTGGCTCCTCACATGGAACGTCAAGATACCGCCTTCCGACTCTGCATCCCAGTGCGTAAACGTGTGGCAATTGGACTGTACGTCATTGCATCAACCGCCGAACTCCGTACCGTCAGTCACTTGTTTGGTGTGGGAAAAAGTACAGTTTGTGAGATTCTACATGAATTTTGTCACAATGTTGTCACATACATCATGCCACAAGTAATTACATTCCCAACAACAAGCGAGGACATATCATCAATTGTTAATGGGTTCAAAGATACCTGGAACTACCCTCAATGCATAGGATGTATCGATGGTTGTCACATTGCAGTATCACCACCAAAAGAACACTGTGTTGATTATCATAATTTCAAAGGTTTTTATAGTACCGTTCTGTTTGCCGTATGTGATTACAAGTATCGATTTACTTACATAAGTGTCGGTGCACCAGGAAGAAATAATGATGCACACCTGTATAGGAAGTCAGGGCTGTGGAGGATCATACATACCAATCCAGTATATCAAGAAAATAAATTAACCATAAATGGAGTTGAAATTCCAGTCCATCTCATCGGTGATTCGGCATTTGCTTTGGAGCCTAGCATGATGAAACCATTTTTCGACAATGGCAAGCTTACTGACTGGCAGACGTACTACAACTACAGGTTGTCTTCCACTAGACGGCTAATTGAAAATTGTTTTGGAAGGCTTAAGTCTAGATTTCGAATCGTTGCAAAAAGAATGGAATACAATGTTGAAAATGTGAACAATATCGTGATGGCTGCATGCACTCTCCACAATGTATGTGAGAACTTAAATGACATAGTTGAGCCTGACTGGATCCAGCAAATGATCGAAGAGCAGGTTAATTACTGAAAATGCAAGTTCAAGACACATTATAGCAACTAGGCCATCATGCTTTACAATCTGATTCTAAACTAATGTATTACTTTATTCCACAGGTGCGCGATAATGTGAGCGTGAGAGCAACTACCGCTGCTGAAAGAATGAGGACCACTCTTGCCCACCATTTGTACAGCGAAGAACATGCAGCTTGAGTGACATAATTACTTGACCCTACTGATATTGCATCTAGGCCACAATAATAATACTGAATAATATAAACTAATAATGTAATTTGTTTTTAATTTTATAATTTATTTTTTCTATAGTATAGGCCTACAATGGCATGACATGGCACTTATTTTTAAGATAATATATGCATTACAGTAGGATTGTCATTTGCACATAATATTCATTCCAATTACAAAAATATATCAGCGTAAAGTATGGTTATCGTACGTAGTCTTATATGAGACCTTCTATGAGATATGATAGCTTATACATAGATATAAGCTAATAACTAAAAAGTATAGGATTAATAATGTAATACTAAGAACATTAAATAAAACATAATATTATCGTGTCTTAAAAGTTATGAGATATCATTTGTGATTTTTAATTGTAAAAAGTAAAGTAGGCCTAGTAAAAGTAAAAGTAGTAGTAGTTTAGTAATAGTAGTTTAGTTGACAAAAGAATATCTTTACTACCCTTGATTTATATATTGGCTGTTGCATGTGAACATGTTTATAGGGAATTTACTTGTTAATTAGGGTGGTCAACAGATTAGTAATATTAGTTTGAAACTGTTCTTGGTTACGAGCATCTTGCTCCAGCAGGCTCTGGGCACGGGTGTTAGCAGCCTCAGCCTACTGATTTGCTCGTTTTTGCTCACTTATCATCTCCTTCATCAATTCGGTGAATTCATCTGGCAGTGCTCGTTTTTTGTTTGGGCGACGATTTCTACATTCCGTTGACGCAGGAGAGTCTGCTGCTGTACTGTTTAGTTCACTCACTACTGAGGAATGGGCTTCGGAAGAAAATGACGACGTGCTCGCATCCATAGATACTTCCTCTTCCAGAATAATCTAGACAAAAACAAACCCATGAAAGAAGACAACCCCCAAGTAATTTGGTTCAACATTAGTGTCAGACAGGTGTCGATGTTTGTTTCAATCTGAACATTAGCCTAGATAGTGAAACGTCGTAATTATTATTGGGCTGTTCTCCCTATAATTATTATCCCGTTTCTAGTGTCAGTCAGCCGGACAGGGTTACTGTACATTGGCCCACCCCTGTGTACTTCTCTATCGGTTCAGTTGGCATGTTTGATTACTCCGCGTTTATACATCCCGCCGCATTATTCCTTTCTCTTTGCGATCGTGGAGCACCTCTATATGAGGCGGTGGGGCGTTGGATTGAGAAGGCGCTCCAGGGGGCGTATCGGGCAGAGAGATTGCTTGACAGAGTCTTGAGCGGGGTGTCCGAGATCGTCGTTGGAGGTGTCGGTCGTGCTGAGCCTGGGTTTAGCTCTCTTTGTCCGTCTTCTGTGCCACGATAGTTCCGTATAGCGGTAAGCTTCGTATTCCATTATTCTAAATTATTTATTTTGTTAGTAGGGATTTGATCTAGAAGGATGGGAGATAACTGTGTGTATCCCTCCTTCAGGAACTTAGTGCAGGAGCCAGGGTCCCAGCGTCAACGTAGGCGCTAGGGCGTGAGCGAGGTCCGGGTACAGGCGTCATTCAGCAGGCCGGTGGCACTCCCTTAGTACCTCTTTTGGGGGCGTCTTTCATTGTCGGGGCTACAGCGTTCGAGGCCGTGAAGCGGACCTTGTCGGGCGTGGCAGCTTGGCGACCTCAAGTCAAGGGGGGACAGGACGTCAGACCGCAGGGACCAGGGGTGTCACAACACCAATATCCAAACTGGGAAACACTGAACGTTTCATATTAGTTACAAGATGTGTTACTGTATTAATCATTAGTTCTAAGTAGGCTATATATTATTTTAAGTAGTAATTTAGAAATTTGTAATAAGTTGTTTATGGTAGCTCAGGGTCAACCCTGGACCAGTAAAACCCATGTACGATGGCCATCCTTGTGTAGAACTAGGAATAATTTTGAATTAAGGTTATGCGATAACAAAATGTTTTTCGTTATTTACAAGGGTATATATATATATATATGTGTTTTGAAACCTTGTGTGAGCATTATGTGTGACAGTGAGTGTCCAGAATATTTTTCCATGTAAATGTTCTTTGGTGGGTATTGTAATACATGCCTGTGATACTTTATAATAAATGCCTATAGAATACACTATCTAGCGTCTCTGGGTCACTTTCCACCTTGGAAATTCGTTGTTCGTCCCGACTTAGACGTACTCATTGCTTATTTTCTATTTTCTTCGAACAACGTGGCGCCCAGGCAGACACTCGGAACCGACTTGCGGGTAAACAACCAGCTGCCCACCACCCCTTCTCCACTGAGCAGCCGTGACATTGGGTTTAAAATATATTTTAAACCCAATGGCCGTGAGCACCGTCAGCACTGTCCCTACGAGATTGTTGGGGACGTGACAATAGGCCTCGGTCGACCCACTCGATTGTAAGTTGTACCTCAAGTTACTTTCAAGGGGGGCGGGGCTTGGGGTTTGTTTGCCACTGCTTTGAACTTGCAATTAAAAACGTAGGTCTACTTCTTTCTATCTACCCACCCTATCCTAACGCACAAGCTTACAGGCCCTAGACCATAGGCCTATGCTGAGATTGGGCTACGTTTCTAGCAATCATAACATAGGCCTATGGATTGACACATGGTTTTTAATAAGTTAGGGCCTGACATTTACAATAAATAAAACGTGTCCAGTGTCCACAACTGTCTGGAGGTATGATGAATCATACATGGAAGTATGATAATGAAGAATGGGGGACGGACAGTGGCAGGTGCTCGTTTCTCGGCAGAGTTTTCAGTGGTGGCACTGAAACAATGCTTTCAAAGAGCTACCTACATTTCAAGGCATTCCACCTAGGCCTACCCTATGCTTTCTGTCATAGATTTGTGAAGAAATATTACTTTCTAATTATAACTTAGTATACCTCGGCATTTTCAATAGCGGCAAAGAGCGAATCCTCCAAGAGCTCGTCATTGTTGGACGGCAAACCACCCAGCAATTCATGCATTGGAATGTAAAATTTCCAAGTCGAAGGGCTGGCCCCGATACCATTCGGCACTTTTTCCGCCTATTAATAAACAAATACACATTTTATTTAAGAAAACAAAAGTTTTGTTAGAAATAACTAAATTATCTAGGTGTAGGTCTAGGACCCGTCTCGGCCCGGGGTAGAATAGGCCCAGAGTGACTCTGCTAGTCGTAAGAGGCGACAAAAGGAGACCTTGTCCCTTCCCTCCACTGTCCCACTGAATATTTCTCCTCCCACTTGGCCCTACCCTCCCTTGCTGGACTCCCGTATGACGACCCACGCGACGTACAATGGATCTGATTCGGATATGGCTTTTTTCTTCATCAGCATCCTTCTCATCTTCATTATCACCCGCCCATCGTCTCGATTAGCCTTTGTTGCAAAAATATGAGACGTTAAGCCCCATTAATCAATCATTAGGATTTGGTAGGTTGTTGTCTACATGCAATATTTTGCGACATTGAAATTAATTTAACTCAGGGAGACCGAAAAAGACCATGAAAGCCTGTTCATTCTGTTCAACAGGCTAGGCCAAGCACTAGGGGTTAGCCATGTTCACCTAGGCCTAGCCTCTAGTGCTTGGCCTGGCCAGGTTCTTGTTCTAGGTATTCTGCAGCAGGCCTAGGTAGGCTAGCCCTAGGCCTAGGCCTGTTCACCAGTCTAGGCCTAGCCCCTAGCCTAGGCCTATCAGGATGACATTGATGAATATTTGTGGAGCTTTTTTTCAAAACGCAATAAGTCCAAGTTGGTTAATTAGGAGTAAAATTAAGAAAAGTGATTTCTCCATAAGTGCAATTATTTTCAATTTGGTTTTTGGCTTAATTGGCAGCTATGACAAATATAAATTTTGATAAAAGTAAAAAATGTTTTTGGTGATTAGTTTTAAATAAACATATATAATTTGTTTGGACTTATTGCGTTTTGGAAATAAATAATTTTTTTTTGAAATTTTAATTGGATTTTATTATACTCTTAGAGGTAGGGAGTGGTTTCCAACACTGTTACAAGTCTTTACTTTGTTCCTGGATCTTAATGGGAACAAATACAAGTTTTTTCATGGAAATATGTTCCAATATATTTAAATTGCACATTTTTCACATTTTATTTTTACTTAAAAAATGAGCACAGTGAAAAGCAGTTTTAAATTGTATGATAATAGTAACTGTAGGGCTACATAAATACCGATAAACTGACTTTGTAAGGTAAGGTCCATGTTTCTCGGTATGGTACGTACAATGACTCACAAGCGCATTCCAACATCATCTTGCTCACAGTTGCAATTTTCATTGTCATCATTAGCATTACCTTCAGCCTAAAAAGGCCTATCACGATTGTCAAGAATGTCTACATACCATTCAAAAAGTACATTATCCCTCCAACTTTCTCCTGCAAACTTCGCTATGAGAGATTTTACATCTTTTATCTTTTCGTCGCTGATTGCGTGTTCCAAAGGGACTTGATTCAACTCAATACCCTCAAATTTTTTCCCTCGTTTTAAAAGGGACTGAAACACCTTTGTTTCATCGTGACACCGAAAGTTAAGTTCAGTTTTGTATTTGACCGTACTGGTAACGGTATTATGTTGACCAGGTTCATTAATTTTCTTGAAGAAAAAACGTTTCACTTCACTAATGCCGTCAATTTTCTTGAAATAATCGAGAAGTTCTTTCAAATTGAATACGTGCCAATCTTTACCCAGAATCCTTACTTCCCCAAATTCAGAATAAATTTGAGTATATTCATCAGGAGTTATGATAGTTGGGTGAGCTCGAAGAACTTTTTCCCCTAGCCCAAACACTCGATCTGCTGGTAGATACGAGTGCCCTCGCACAGGAAAGATGACTTGAATGTACTTCAAGGAAGCTGGAGACTTTGATTTTAGCCACAATGTTAAGGCATGCACTACGTGACAGTTTTTATTCTGGCCACCACAGCCATCAGCAAAGAGACGCAAGGTTGTGGTACCTTCAGGGAATGTTAGTTTACTGAGAAAATCTGTTACAGCAGAACCAACTTCATTAGAGCCACGGCCCGATTGATTTTCTGTCCAGTTGTAAAATACAGGGGCAGAAGTTTCAATGTCAACTATAGCAAGTGTGTAGTGGGCAATTTGGCGAGAATAAAACGCCTCTTGAATAGGAACTTTGGGCAAAACTTGCACCTGCTGCATATCAAAACAATAGGATACAGTGTTAGCGGGTTTCTCCCTCATCAGTAAAGTGAACTGTTTAGCTCTAAGCCGATGCACACGATAATCGCACATCAGTTTTACTTTGTCTTCTTGTCCAGCAGCTTTAAACTCATTTTTCAGCCTTGTGCATAAGCTACACACATCACTGGCGGGCGAACCAAACCCTACGTTAAACTCGTTAACAAAGATTTTGTAAAATAAATGATAGTTTACAGCTAAGCGTGGATTTACTGACTTGTTGTACATTTTGTGCAAACGGTTAATATTCAATGCCGAACTGAGGTAAAGTCGTTGAGATTTGGCACGATTGTAATGAGACTCGTGGGCTCGAAGTCCCCCAATGAATGCTCGGACTTGTATTTTGTTTTCTTACAATTTGTGTGATCGCCGGTCTCCCCCACGGTTTTCTTTCATTTCAAGGCCTGCCTTTAATGTTTTACCGACTGTTAATATTCTGCGAACGCCAACTTGCAGTAAAGCCCCAAAGAATTTTTGACATACTGGTATCAGGAGTCCACTCCGTTTGCGAATCTAAAACAAATGCATTGCCTTTAGTTAGTTTAGCCTTTAACACCTACGCACTAATTGGATAACCCTTGGCGTATCCCTTGGTAGGCCTTCTAGCCAAAACAGTCTTTGAACCGTTCCAGATCATGGCTTAAGCCTAGGCCCCAGCCCTTGGTAAGCCTAGGCCCTAGCCCTTAGTAAGTCTAGGCCCTAGCTCTTGGTAAGCCTAGGCTTCAGCCCTTGGTTAGACTAGGCCCTAGCCCTTAGTAAGTCTAGGCCTAGACCTCTAGCCAAAACGGTCTTTGAATCCTTTCAGTCCATTGCTAAGCCTAGCCCTGGGCCTTGGTAAGCCTAGGCTCTAGCCCTTAGTAAGTCTAGTCCCTAGCCCTTGGTAAGCCTAGCCCTGGGCCTTGGTAAGCCTAGGCCCTAGCCCTTAGTAAGTCTAGTCCCTAGTCCTTGGTAAGCCTAGCCCTGGGCCTTGGTAAGCCTAGCCCTAGCCCTTGGTAAGCCTAGCCCTGGGCCTAGGCCACAGCTCTTGGTAGAGTCTTCTTACTGGTCCAGACTTTTCAGCCTAGCCCCAGGCCTTAGTAGGCCTACTATAGTCAAATCCGTTCTTAGATCGTCCAGATCTTGGCTTAGCCTAGGCCTTATTTTGTATTAAAGATGCAGCACATACCTGGTAAGTTATTTGAACTGCACGAGACTTTTTAGCTGGGCCCCCATCACCACGTAGACGGCTCCGTTTTGGAGTGTTCACATGTAAAAGAGTTGCTATTCTAGCATCCTGCTTCAATTTGTTATTGTCTTTGTAGACCACATCCTTCGTACTCATCGCGTCGCATTTGAGAATTTGTTTGCACTGAAAACTCTTTTCACTGTGTTTGCAGGGACATCTGAAGCTTGTTAAACTGGGATCTTTGTTTGCGTACCTGGAATAGGAAGTAGAAAAGAATGTCAAACCAAATTTTAGGTTATGTTAAGGCTTGGCCCACGCAGCTAAACTAAGTAGGCGGCCTAGGACCTAGCATTCCCTACGCCTAAAGATGATAAATTATTAGCTTCGTTACTTACTTTAAATCCTTTTTATTCAGACGCTCCTTTCTTTTATTGCACTTTTTTCTAGCTCCATTGGCAACATCTCCAACTAGCACTGTGTCATCCATTGTTGACTCAGCTTAGCTGAGCTGCTATTGGTGGAAATGGACTTATTGCATTTTGAAAATAAAATTAAGATGGACTTATTGCGTTATGAAAATAAATTTATTTTTCAACAGGCTGTAACACTGCCGATATTACGTTTTGAAAGAAAATACTTTTTATCATCTAATAGTGGATGAAATGAAGAACACAACGCCATCTCTAACTAAATTTTTGAACTTGGTGGACATATTGCGTTTTGAAAAAAAGCTCCACATTTACTATCATTTCACGTACCTGTAGTCCCTCGTCAGGTTGCCGACTTTGGACGTGTCCGAATTCTATCAAAACGACGTTCATTCTTATTCTTATTCTTGATTTTACGTCATCAATCGTCTGTGACGTATCTAGTACTGTCCGAATACTCGCGCGCGACGTGACCTTGGACGAAGAATAAGAATAAGAACGAGAATTGAAAATGCACACTCGATTTCATTCCGGAAGATGGCGGACGACGGATCAGAACACATCTCGGTCAATTGTAAGTATCTAATTAATGATCTAATGACTTTGGCCTTCAAAAGTTACCAATATAATGATTATTAAATAAAATGCATATTTGATCTAACATTTTGGTTATACATATCGTGTAAAAAAAAATTGGGTCCTGATTCTACCATAATATCTTCTTAATTTTCTCATTAGGGACAGAGGAGATGGTTTTCAAACTTGATTACTGCTCGGCATGAAGTTAACCATATTTTCACTGGAAAGCGTGGTTTTGCTAAGGAAGGATGGCTGTAAGTAACATCACATAACCTAACTAATTTGTACGTGTAGCCCTAGGGCCCTAGGCCTAATTTGTTTGCTCTGCGTTTTTTGTAATTTTTCAGACGGGTGGCAGAAAAGATGGGCCTAAGCGCCAGGTACAGTACCATAGTGCAAAAAAAATGGTTCAACCTGTGTAGCAAGTACAAGGTAAGAAATTAAATACAAAATATAGGCCTAGCCTAGTTCATTGAGGGGCACCCTGACCGGTAGCGACTGATCGTTATTCATATATCATATATTATTCATATATATTATGCAACGTGGCTAATTGAGACGATGAGTGGCATACGCTTCCGTCAGCATAGCTCTCGGGATCAGCAAAGCACACAAACGTGCCCACCACGATAAAGTAGCAGTCACTGGGCAGGATTCATAACCTGGGAATGGGACCGGTTTTCTAGTACGTATAGGCTAGTATTTATTTATTTTAACGCCGATGATGAGTAAGACAGTGCTACCGGAATAATGTATGCCTGTTATTTCAAATGTGTTTGTTCTTAAATATTAACTAGACCTCCACACTATTATTTCAGGAAACCAAAACACCACAGTCAGGCATTAGCACCGAGGATGGCAACCTAGGGCCAATAACCTGGAAGTACTTTGATGCCATTGATGCCATCCTCGGTGATAAACATATCATCAACCCACCCTTCATGGTGGACTCATCCAGGCCCAGGCCTGCATCGATTTCACCCGCCTCGATGTCATCATCAGACATTTATAGGCCTAGTGCATCACCGTCAACATCAGCGTCATCCACTTCATCCCCCACTAACGTAGACTTCAACGACATTATTTTTTTAACTTCAGACCCCCCCCCCCCCAAAGCAAACTTATCCACAATGTTCTCTGTCAAATTCCCAATATTTATCCCCTATAGCTTCAACCAGTACAGCCAGACCCTCACCAATTCCCATTCAGTTAAACAACAGTTGCACGACACCTAAACCACAACCTCCACGGCCTAAACGGCAAAAAGTATCGCATAATGCTGATGTTACGGTTGATGGCATACTATCATTTATGAAAGAGCAGGCCGAACTTGACAGGCAAGAGAGTGAGGTCGTCAGACAGCAGGAACGCGCAAACTTCCTGGCGATCATGGAAGTGATGAGGGCAACCTTTGGACCACCACCACCGCCACCACCACAACCACCACCACCACCACCACCGAAGGTCTAATCTGCCTGTCTCATCTGCTCTCTCATATATCTCTTCTACATTCATCAATCATTTTTAACTTTAACTTTTCAATTTTTTTTTGTGGACGTACAACTAGACCATACATTATTCTAACAGTTTGCTGTTTGTTTCAGGAACATGGGAGAAAACTAGTTTGTATGTTGTTTTTCCTAGCTCCGGTATTTATGTAGTATAACGTTACACTTTTTGAACTCACTTTTTTCCAAGAAATATACCGACAACCCACTGTTTTTTTTATGTTTCAGCATTAAGTACATGTTTATGAACCATTTCAACAGTATTTTTGTAATCGAAATTATTTGGGTACCTAGTTTATTAATTTGGCCGTCGAAGTTTCTTCCAAATTTCCATTTCGCCGCAATTACACACATGTTAAATGGACTGGGATTCTCTGCAAACTTAAAAAAAATGGATTTGATTCATAGTATTGATATAATTTGTATAAGGTGAAATTCATTTTTAGTTTTATATGTAATCATACAACACAAAAAAGAATGACACCTTCTTCAAATGTAGAGTTCAACTTCTAAGTGTAACGTTATACTACATAAATACCCTAGCTTTTTATGCGTCACACAAATATTTGCTTCACATTTAATCATTCCAATCATAGTTTTTTGTACCTACAAAAAGATAAAAATAAAAATGTGAACGATCATGAACTGTGCATTTCAGCATTTCAATTTTATTGATTGCCCTCTCATTCCTGGTTTCTGTACAGGGTGTGTAGATTTAAGAGAATATTGCGGAAGGCTACGCCTTCCACTTCATTCACTTGAATGTTGTCTCTTGGTGGCTGGGGGCGAGCATCTACTCTCATCACGTCCCCTGCCGTTAAACAAATGTTGTGCATCACTGCACAGGCAGTGATGACCTTGACCGCCGTTTTCAGTTTCACCTTCAGAGCCTTGGTGTAAATTGCCCGCCACCTTACCTGCATCATCCCAAAAGCCCTTTCAACCACACATCGAGCTTTGCTGTGATGGTGGTTGAAATTGCTCTGGTCAGCAGTAAGGGGGGCTCTGAAGGGAGTGACCATACAGATGGGATGCAGCCGGGTTTGGTAGCCCCCATCGCCCAGAATAAAATAGCCTTCTGGTGGATAAGTAGCCATCCTCCAAATGTAGCTGTGGCGCAGAACTCGCATATCATGGACAGACCCAGGGAACCCTGCATTTATGTCGATAAAAAAGCCCCTGTGGTCTACCACACCTTGCAAGTTAATGGAGTAGTATAATTTTCTGTTGATGTACTGGTCGTGTAGCGCTGTTGGGACCAGTGTGCGAACTTGGCACCCATCAATGGCTCCAACAGCTCTACCAAAATCTGGGCTTCCTGCCAGCTCCTCGAACCCTATGCCAATGAGGTGCATTTCCTCTTCGGCAGGAAGCCTAATTATCTGGTTGACCAGGTGTAGCATGTCATTCAACACGTTAGCACAAATCATATGGGTGGTTGACCTTGCTAGGTGGAAGCAATGCGCAACCACTCTGAAACATGTGCCAGTGGCCAGCCAGTATAGGAATACCATCGACTAGAATAAAATATGTTATTGTTTGGTTAAAAATTAATCAATCAAATGAGACAGATGCATAATAGGCCCCAGATCTATAACTTGCCAACCTCAAATTCAGGTGCCCACCTATGGTTCTTCGGCTTGTTTGCCTTCAACTTGGCACACAAAAGGAAAAAAGACTCCGGTCTCATACGGAGGTGCTCTTTGGTGGTGGTGTAGTCCCTATCTATAATTAGTGCCACTATTGGGCTCAGGAATTCCATTTGGCAGTAATTAACACTGTTTTCAATCTATAATACGAACAAAATTAATGTATCAAAGACAGATAGGGTACGAGTATGTGGGTCAAATTTTTACTAATAGTTTGAACGTTGAAGACTGATTCCACTCATACCTGGGATTTGGTTTTGTATCCCTAAACAATGAATTTCAACAATTAAAATGTTCAATTGCTATTGCTATTTGTGTAATTAATTTACTATAAATTATGCATTCATTGTTCAGCTGATGCAAAACGAAATCACTGACCATGCATTGCTTTTTCAGTAACTTGAAGCATTGTCAAGATATTAATAATTACATTCAATAAGTAAAAATTGCCATGGGGACATACATTGGCTACACGTTGTGACGGCTGGGAATCCACTGGGCTGGCCCCTAGTGATATTCCGGTCGTCTCACATGTTCTGAAGGCTGGCCAGAGCCAACGGGACCCCTCTCCATAGCGTCGGATGATCGAGTGTTTTGAACGTCCCGCACGGCGTTTGAAATCCCGCGCATTCCACCGCCGGTGAGAGCCTAACGCAGCCGAGCAAGTTCCAAGTGTCGCCGCGCAGCACTAGTTTCGTTCGACTCTATCGCACGACGATAGCGGAGGAGCCACAGCAGGAAGGTTAGACTTGGTCTGTTTCGTTAGAGAAGTCCTGAGAGAACTTTGTGTTTCGGAGCTACATTTTGCTCGAGCATGTAAGCTACCAGAGGCGTTCTACGTGCAGCATGGTTTAATAACCTGTATTTCGTAAATCCATTCAGTGGTAAGTCCTTGTTCATCCATCTAATCTGGCGTTGAAGCTGAGAATGTGTCTCTAGGCTTAACGTATCGTTTGTTGAAAATAGTTTTATTACATTGGCCATTTTCTCTTTGAAAATAGGATTTTTCCGGAGGGTCTAGCCTACATTTTCCGGCAGAGCGAAGTTTTCCCGATGGGCGAGCGTGCGACGCAGCGAACCTCTAGGCTAGCAGCATCCGATCCGAGGCGACTGTCAGTCTAGCCTAGGCCTAATCTAGGAAGCTCCTCGGCGAGGTGGATTTTCACGGACAACCACGTGGGAATTTCCGTCGTAGACTTCCCCAGCCAGGTTCGGTCCACGAGAACCCCGATATGTCGGTACTGTAACTGAGCCACTAGAGGCAGGGCCTCGCTGACCATTTAGATACCCGAATTCGAAATCACTAATTACCCATGTGCATAAAGCCTGGTCAACTTTTATCCAGCATGTGGAGGAACTTTAACTTAACTATTCAGTCATACCATATGTAGACTTACGTGTCTGGCGTGAAGCCTACATGCTTACATTTCAGTTAGGCCATATGCTAACTTAGTGAATGGAGGAACATTAACTTTACTATTCAGTCTTACCATATGTAGACTTACGTGTCTGGCGTGAAGCCTACATGCTTACATTTCAGTTAGGCCATATGCTAACTTAGTGAACCAGTGTACAAGCCTACCAAGGTAGAGCGTTATTCATTATCCTGTAACTAGAAGCCGGTGCAGGGGGAAAATCCCCTAGGCTAAGTGTATAGCAACCTTGTATAACCCTGTTAATGTAATTATAATTTAAGCCGTTAAGGTCTGTACGATCAAAGCATCCGGGTCTGATACCCACACGCTTGTAGCGGATTTAAGCCTGACGTACAGACTAGCATTCAGCGTTTAACTAGTAATAATTCTCATGCATCTTAACAACCAGTGTAAGGTGATCACCATTTTGTGTTTAAATTTAAGTCCGTATCATAACCCATGTTTAGTTGTAGCGTAACCTTAGTAACTTGTTAGTCTTAAGATAGCAATAGTCACGGCCGGTAGAGCCGATGGATTTGCTGGCAACTTGTCTTGCTAGGTAGGCACGTAGCCTCTTCTGTATGTACTAACTAACGTACCGTAGTAGCTTTGAACCTCAACCTATTCCGTGGCGAATGTGAGGGCGAGAAGTTACTGACGGGTACTTAGAATCTCAAAGTGTCCGTGGCCGACCGAGATAGGGAATTACATGACGTAGGGTTAGTCGCTTTGAGTCTCCCAGTGCCCATGAAGGCCCGAGCTTAAAAGCTTTAACCTACAGTTACATTGTAAGGCCTACCGATTATTCCATATTTTTCTACCTTACTATTACTAAGTATTTGTGTATTGTCACATTAGGCTCAAGAAGAGCGAACGTGTAAACTAAATGTAGGTACCGTACGCCCATCAAGGGTAGCGTATTTAACTAAACAAGTATTTTCTATTTTTCTTATATTGTATTTTTGTCAATGAACCATTTGTGTTGTTTTCTCATGTTTATCGACTGAAGTCTCTCAAGCTGTGTCTTGTCCACTATTGTCCATTTGTCGTCAGTCGTTCTCTCATAATAAATTTCTATCTTTGCTCTCTCATGAACTGGGGTTATAATTCAACGTAGAATTTCTTCGTTCCTTCTACAATATCCCCTACAGGTCATCTACTCGAAACGAAGTGGCGCCCACCATCTGAAGACGAGCCGCAACTTAGCCCACCCCCCATCTCCACTGAGTCGGTCCGGCCCGGTAAGTGCGTCAGGCCTGCCGAGTGGTGTGCACCTGCTTATTTTGGCACGTCACAACGTGTTAGTAGGGCTAGAACTAACACAATTTTACGTTGGCGCCTTATTTTCCTAGCTTTTGCTAGCCTTTTGTATGGCAGTTTATTATCCTCCAACATTTTCAACAGCAACATCCCCTTAGCAAACCTTCTACGTTGGTAATCACTCATCTCGTTCTCGTACAATAACCCCAAACGTTCGAGAAGCGTCTAGGAAGGGTTGTAAGCAAAATGTGACAAATGACACGTGACAAATGACAGATGTGCGATAGTCGATCTATTTACAGTCGATATAATACAATCGTTGTGATAATCGATCTATTTAAAGTCGAACACGACCATTCAACGACGTACGCAGAATACTCGCTAGATGTCGCTACTTGCATCAAGTAATGTCCGAATCTCGTCCGAATACGTGAATCTGGAGCGAGAATTAGAACAAGACCAAGAACAAGACCAAGAATAAGAATAAGAATAAGAATGAAATCAATAATAGAATTCGGACACGTCCAAAGGACGTGTCCGAATGTTCTTGACAATCGCTCTTCTTGATCAATCTTCTTGATCAATCTTGACAATCGCTGTCAACAGATAGGGCTTTTGCCATCTTGATGTAGACCCCTTTGTTTCTTTTGTTGGCCCTCAATTCATCCAAATATTGGGACCAAATGTTAATCAATATGAGAACCTCGTGGTCCGACCAGTTAAGTCTCTTTTTATTCTCATTTATATCGTTGAAAGACATTATTGCTAGGTTTCAATCCAACGTGACAGTCGGCGCCGATACACATAACCTCAATGACCACTGCCTGTATTATGTACGTGAGGTACGCGAGTCACTTTACAAGGCGGTGACGAGGCAATGACCTTGAAGTTGATTCAGTTTAGTCGCTAACTGAGTTCTGGGAACGTAGTTAGGCCGTTAACTGTAGTTAAGCTAACTGAGTTCAGTTCACATTGCAAAGATAACTTCAGTTACAGATTTAACTGCAGTTAAGAACCGTAGTGTGAACGGGGTATAACTGTATCAATAGAGACTGAATAGAGGGCATCTTGACAGGAATAATTTACGGTCAGTCCCTCGAACTCGCCGCGCGGCCGAGTATTGGTGGAAGACCCTTGGCGGGGTCGGAGGGGAAATGCGGCTACGTCAGTGAATTCTTTCAGTGGAATACACTTTATGCCTATTGATTTTAAATCTTAATTTTGAACAGTTCTTTTGGCAACAGAAAATAAAAACAGTTTCAGCATTCATATTTTCTCCAGGCTAAAACAAAATCATGAAAAATCCTAGGCATTAGGCTAGGCCTAGGCCCTAGGCCTAAACAATTAGGCCTAGGCCCATCACACGTGCTGTTGAATGCGGATAGGTCAAGACCTAAAACTTCAAATTTCAATGGGTGCTATAAATATAGCCGTGTTGCTAAAAGGTTAATGAGAAGAGTCTTACCTTATAGTAGTGTAGTATCAGGCTCATTAGGTTATTCTAGGCCTAGTTCCGATAGGCACGCTGGCACACGATCTCAAATCGCATGGTGTTGTTTGTCATCATTAAACTAGATACTTCTTTTTTCCAACAACTAAGAATAATAATGTCTAAAAGGAGAAAATTATATTACATTGAAACTGACTGTTGCACGAAACCCAACACGTTATATCATGTGTCCAAAAGGCAAAAGCCAACATACTGAGTTATGACAGCATGGTGAAGCACGCACTAGCGCTGGCAATGGCCTCGGGCACAACACAGGTGGGAGTGGCATTAGTTCACCTATGCAGAGCGCGCTAGTAGTTTCTGAAGTCGTCTATTGGGGGCTCTTTGGAGGAAAGGGGCAAGTAGGAGGGCGCGTGAGGAAAGGGGAAAGAAGGGGATTGGGGTGTGGACTGCACTTTGTCTGACTTCTCCCAGAAGCATACGCTTCCGCCGGCATAGCTCTCGGGATCAACAAAGCACGCAAACCTGCCCACCACGATAAGGTAGCAGTTCTTGGGCAGGATGTGGATTGTTGGTTGGATGCGGATTGTTGGCTGGATACGGATTGTTGGCTGCCGTACAGGACTTATTTGGATTGGGCTTGTGGTGGAATTTGAACAAAAGGACGGCAGGCTGGAGCTGCTTCTGCCCTGGCTCAGTTGCGATGGGGATGATGCGAAGGGGGGGCGGGGCATTTCAATGTTCCCGCAAGTTCTGAAACAGGATGAAATATGATGGTAGAATAGAACTCAAGCATGTGGTGGTCAAAGTTTTACTTTCCAATTGCAAAGTAATGAAACGAGATGTGATCAATAAAGAGGTTAGTTGTAGGTTATTTTTAAGAGATATGTATTAGCAATGAGAATTGCAATACGTCAAATGTGTAAGTTTTGATAGTTTGATCTTCATTAGGTGAAGAGAAGGTAACACTAGACCTAGGTAGCAGTTTTTCTCACCCTGAAAAACATCTAAAACCGTCGCAATAGGCTCCATTACTAAGATATACTCCTCTAAAAATGAAAAGTCAGCCGAGCTAAATTTAGTTAAATGCAACTCTTTACAAACTTCATTTACCTTATTTTTCCCAGTATTTAAAACTTTCTTAAATGCATCAATAGTGGAGTTCAACCGTGTCATTATTGGGATTGTAAATTTTGTGTCCAAAATGAGTCCTACTTGGTCTGAAGATTTAGTACTACGTGAAACCTTAACCCACAATGCGTTCAATTTTTTAAATGAAGATTGGTGTGCCTTGCAGTATGTATTGTCTGACCAAGCCTTTTTTGCATCTGTTGTTACTAGAAAGGGTGTGAGATGCACAACGCATCTGTGGAGGAAGCTCAATGTCTTCATTTAATGTCTGACTTGTGTCCATTTGCCATGTTAAGCCACCACTTAATATATTTTCTGAAACAATTACGTCATCGTCCTCTTCTTTATCACTATCCTCGTAGTCATACTCGTGTTCTTCACGAAAACACCTAAAAGCTTTACCAAAGTTAGAAGCGTTATCTGTAACAGTATGTGTCACTTTTCCGTCAGTAAGATTAAAATCAGAATGAATTGAGTGTACACACCTAGCAATGCTCAAGTAATCATGTGTGAATTTAAACCGTCTACAAGCCAAAGCTTAACTGTGTCTTTGATTGATAGATATTTGGGCTTAACGTCTCATAGTTTTGCAACGAGGCTAATCGAGACAATGAGTGGGTGATATATGAAGATGAACTAGGGGGGTGTTTGCGCAGGAAAGGGTCAATGTAAGTGTGTCAATGTAATGAGCAGTTATTCCATGGAACTTTTATTATGGGATGACCAGATATCTGCTGTTGTACAAATAAAATCTTGTTTGTCTACGGTAGATTTTATATCAAATATCATTTTAGTTTTTTTGGCATCTATTTGCTTTGTCAATGTACATCTGCATGGAATGTGTAATAACTTGAACTCAGCCCTGAAATAAGATTCTTGAATGCGGGCTTTTCTACACATGATAAAGGTCTCATTTCGTCAATAATATAATTAAGAGATTGATTAATGGGGCTTAACGTCTCATATTTATGCAACTATGGCTAATCGAGACGATATAATGAGATCTTCACCATCATTTGCCGGCATAGCTTCACACACACAGATAATGGTTTAACTTTCGCTGCTGGCCGCCCTGAAATCTAGAGAATAAATTACACTTGATTTGTTTGTGAAACTGCTAGATACAACACAACCCATAGGCATTTTCAATTAATTGCAGATAAATTCTTTGAGCTGGTTAAGCTTAACATTTTCTCTCTGTCAGGTTTAGAAGTTTTAGGTAATAGTTGCTTCAGTTGCTAGCCTAAAGGCCCAGGCTAGCCATTTAATCTGTATAAGTAGATATGTGTAGTCTTGGTAGGGCCTATAGGCTATAGGCTAGGCTATGCCTATCCTAGCCCCATAGGGTCTAAACTAGCCATCTATCTTCTTAGTTCTTGGTAGAAATGCGTAGCCTGGATTAATAGACAGGCCTAAGGGATAGGCTAAGCCTAGCAGTCTGTATAAAGGCCTAGGGGCCTAGGCTAAGGTCCTAAGATGCTGGGATGGGCTTAGGCCTAGGGCTAAACCTAGCAGTCTGTATAAAGGCCTAGGCCTTATGCCTAAGCCTAGGCCTAGGTCTTTATACAGACTGCTAGGCGTAGCCTAGCCTAGGCCTCAGCCCATCTCAGCATCTTAGGACCTTAACTACCATATATTATATCGCACACTATTAAACATCACTCTCGTGAGAGAGATTTGGAAGAAACTTGGCATGATTGATTTCTTAGCCAAGTTTCTTCCAAATCCCTCTCACACTACGAAGCCATTACGAGACTTACTAAAGGCATCTTTCCTCACTTAAACTCGAGTTTGGAAGAGAAATAAGTCATCTTTTGAACATCATTGGGGTAAGTTTACATACAAAAAAAATATATAGTCCACTAAAAAACACCTCGGAGTGAGCACCCCGGCTCAAACAAGATGACATACCAGGGGATGGTTATAATGAAGTGGATTGAACAGACAATGGTGTGAAAAATGAAGAGCCTTGTGATGGAATGAACTGCTTAGGCGATTCTCTTGGTGATCCACTGATTTGGACAAATTCATTATTGATCTCGACCCAGCTGGAACAAAAAAATTGGTCTTGCTTTAGTTACTGGACCTGCAAACGATAATAACTGCAGGCATATTTTATAGATGCTTTATAGATGCTTTTAATTTTGAACGACATTTTATATACTTGAATGACATATACTAGCCATAATTAATGACATATAGAAAAAATAATAATATGTGTACTAACATATTTTGCATGTCTATTGTTGCCCTAATTGACGACAAGCTTGAGATGTTCATGGCTGTTGCACGATTTTCAATTGGAGGAGGATGGTCGTTTTTTCATCTTCTTTTCTTGTTTAGCAGCCTTCTGTATCTGAGCGTTCTTGATGAAAGGCGGGTCATTTATTGGCAGATTTCGAAGGAATCGGGAATCAATTATTTCGGGAAGTATGCATTCGAGGTAAAATTGTTGAAGCTTGGGCAGCATGTAGGTTGTCCAGAGTTCTTGATCGCGCTCTATTGGGAGTATTTCTTGGTCATGGTCGCTAAATATTACTAAATCACAGAACTGTCTTCTAGTGATGTTAAGTTGGCCTTGTATCTGGAAGAAATATCTATGGTTTGATTTGATTTTAAGTTTGTCGTCAATTAGGGAAACAAATAGGCGCTTTGCTGCCGCCGCTGCTTTGATGGTTATTCCGTCCTTGTTCAGTGAGGGTACACATTTTACCTCGACGACCCTGTCTGTGCCGACGAGGCCGTCTGGGCTTGCACCCAGGTAAGGGTTGTCGGGGTCCACAAACAAACCGCATTCATCGACGAGAACGGCACATTTCTCTTCGTAAAACTTAATTGCGTCGCTCTCGTGGATCCTACCGTACGTCATAGCGTCCGACCTGATGTTTTCGAGGGTGGACAATATCCTTAACAAGCCTACTGCAGGAAGTATGCGCTCGTCTGCTGCAGATAGGGCCGAACATGGAAGCTGTGAGTCGATCACGCCTGGCCTCCCTCCACGCGGGGTTACCATGTTGACCAACAGTCGCCCTCTCTAGCCCGTGACGGGCCTCGACAGAACGGGCCTCGCTGGCAAGCTTTTCAAGCAACTCCATCTTCCGACGGTTCATCTCTTCTTCGCTGATGTCTGGTTCAGCGGCTGCATGTCCGAAATCGGCGTCAGGACCAGCTGAAGTGGTACCCGTCTTCTTACGTTTCCTTAGGAAAGCTAGCCTGCGTTTTGCTTGCACCCGCTGTCTGTGCAAATCACTCTTCCTCTTACGACTAGCTATCACAGATTTGCAGATTTGGCCCGGACTGTGGCCAAACAACGATTTTAGAGGAGACCTGTGCCAATCAGGCCCTCCGATATGAGCCAAGCCTGCAGCCGTAACTCTTCTCTCATATCCCCCTCTCTTCGTATGGTCCACTCGTTTGCCACCAACCTTCATTGCTACCAACGCCATCAAACGTTCGGCCTGGTTGGTCGTGACGTTTCGTGTCAGACGATCCGCCTTTGAAATGATTGGGTCAAGCGCTTTCCTCATTGCCTGCCACAGCGACGACGCTTTCATGAACGGGACCATGTTCTCTTCGTCCATGTCTTTCCGCTTGCAGAACGTCTCCCTGCAACTGCTATGGTCGCCGAAGACATGGCACGGCCCGTTGATGAGGTCTTGTCGAAGCACCTGAACGTTGCCTCCCTCACGTTCACAGCTGGCAATTGCACTTCGCGCGGTCTGAGTCAGGCGAGGAATCGCTTTTGTGAGCTCCTTACGAGCAGAAAGAGGGTGAGTTGTGTCCACTCGCAGCCTGTGGAGTTTATCGGTGTAGCCTCTCACGATGTGGTTTGCACATTCGAGTTTGACGACGTTACGACCGTAACTCACACTTTGTTGCACTCGAGCATAGACACTCGAGTCGCCGTCGCCAATAATGTATTTGTAGATTAGGCCGTGCATCTCGATGCTCTTTCTGAAACCCTCCACGATGATTGTTTGTTCCATTGATGTGGAGGGTCCGTCAAAGAAAGTTCTTGTAGCATCGGTGCTTGGGAACATTTTCTCCCTCCTCCGTGTTGCAACAAACGTAACAATATTTGTTGCAAACACCGAGATACAATAGGCCGTTCGTTTCGGCTCCGATGATGTACGCCTGTAAAATGAACAACTGATTATCATTATTACTTACAAGAAATAGTCCATGCACTTCAAACAGTGATCGAAGTGCTTCATTAGAGAAAGTTTTTAAACTGACTAATCATTTTATGAAAGGGGATAATGAGGCATTTTTTTTCTTAGAGTGGGGGGGGGGGGGGGGGGGGGGTGGGGGCTGCAAGAGGTAAACGAGGACCTCTCTTTACATCGGGGTTGAGCTTAGTCTCATTCGTATAGTCTTTCTCCTCCAATTAGACCACTGTATATACATTTTTAAGAAATGCGGAAGTCAACCATAAACGTACCAGACCATTCAGCAGATTACCCTTCTGGATTGCTATCTCTCGCTCACGAACACCGTTGGCAATCACATATTCTTTGAGTTTTGATTCCCACACCTGTAACAAATTAAAACAGTATACAATAGTAAACGTATAAAAATTCACTAAATAAATAAAATATAACTAAATGCCAAATGGATATGTATTTCAAACTGCCTTTAAACATAATATGTTTTATGTAGTGCAGTTATATTGATTATTTTATGAACCTATTATAGATCTATTGAATTATGGACTTACTGTCCCTACAATCTCTTCGTGCCGGTCCCATTTTCGTTTAGCCATAATAGGGATCTCCATAATCGCCATCAGTTCTTGGGCTTGCGCATGTCCTATGCCAATTGCAACTGCTCCCCATACAAACGCGTTGTTCAGTTCGTCGGCTTTTACATCTTCTTTGGTGGTGATATTTATTTCCTTGCTGCACATGCTGCACTGGAAGATGAGTGTTGAGACGAGGCCCGACCGCCGCTCTGACGTCAGCTCCATGCGGCCTGTGGTGCATGTAAGACCATGAGCAGCCACGGGTACCAGCTGCGACACGAGGTGGACAATGTTGCCAATCCGACGACCGGGAATGACTTTGTCCTTGTTGCCCTGAGGACTTCCTTCTGGTTCGATTATTAGATCAGGGAGACTCTCATCATCGCATGGCCAATGGAATAATTGGTCATTGCCCGCACTGTAATACGTACACGTAATGTATGGGTAAAATGAAAAAAAATCTTTCGCTCGGCTCGGCTCAAGCTTTGTACACATAAAAAGATTTGTCTGATCACCTGCTAGAGTTCGATGGGGCGGACGGTGGTGACAGCGACGTAGGGCTCGGGTCTAGAGCGGTGGAAGGGCCAGGCTCTGGTTCGAAATCATCGTTTTGCCTGAAGATGAAAACACCTTTTCATTTTTGATGTGTGCTGTATTCATGTATCATATCTTATAATATACTCGCACGAATTTGTGCATGCCTTAGAACACTGACTGACAGTCAGTGGCGGATGGGTAAGATGAAAAAAAATTGACTCGACTCAAAACTTATACACAATAAGTAGATTTGTCTGATCACCTGCTAGAGTTTGATGGGGCGGACAGCGGTGACAGCGACGTAGGGCTCGGGTCTAGAGCGGTAGAAGGGCCAGGCGCTGGTTCGAAATCATCGTTTTGCCTGAAGATGAAAACTCCTTTTCATTGTTCAACTCCTTCCTTTTCAACTCCGATTTCCTGAATGATTCTTAAAGTGGTTCCACAGCAACCTTGTGAATGCTTTCGTTATAGATGATTGAATCTGGGCTAATCAGTGAGGGACTTATTCAAGTACTGACGTTTGATTGGACAATGTCTCACTCATCACGGACGTCAGCATTCACAAGGTTGCTGTGGAACGACTAATTTTCCTACCATAAATCCACAGTTACTGAACCGCAGACAAACAGAGGTATGATTATGTGTCAGTGGAACTAACAATATTAATCCACCATCCTCCATATGGTAAGTCTTCCATAGGCATACAAAATATTTTAATAGTGAAATTAAAAACGTAAGCAAAAAACTCCATAATAAGAACTTAATTGTGTCTGATAAAATGTGATGAAATATTGTACGAAATAAAAACGTACTCCAATTCAAAATTGTCTGCCATTGGAAAATAAAATTCATTAGGATTCAAAATTACTGACCCTCTCGGATAAAGCGCCGGGACTCTGACCAAAATGTGCATTCGCAGGCGAGTAGTGCCAGTAAATACCTTCCTAAAGAGGTTTAATACCCGCAACACGGAAACAAGTTTTTCCATGTTATCCTCTGTCAAACTGGGATTGAGTCGAATGAATCTTATGAAATAAATAATGACTCTTGGACATTCCCTCCCCACTATCCGCATTCCGCACACTCTTTACCCAGTCACTAGAAGAACCTAGTTTATCACCTAAATATGGGGCAATTTTCTCCCTGGACAGGTTATCCTCGAGATTATCTATCTATACAAAATTTGGTATTGCTACGCAATACAAAAAGATACTGACTCGAGATGACCTGATAATATTCCAGCCATCATCAATCCCGACTAAATAGTTCCGATGTTTTCCTTATTCATGAGGCTGCGACGATCAACAACTGCAGTTGAAGTGGTTTGGTCTCAAAGCCATTATACAGCGTAGTTGAGTTTTGTATTGTCAAACACATTAACATTGGCTTTACATGTGTCGTATAATAATAATAATAATATTTGTTCGTAGGAAAACTGCCCAGAGACAATTTCATATCCCTCTTCATGATACTAACAAAGTATTACGGTGTTTGGAATTGTTTGGAATAGTGTGAAGGAATGTCCGAGGGCTGTTAGTATGACTCAGTCCCATCATTCGCCTTGTGACTGAGTAAACTCGGAGAAAAGTTTCTGTGAGGATTGCCGGTAGAGGGTATCGGGCCGGCGACCTCCCGAATTAGAGCCTCGTGTCTACGCACTGAGCCCTCTTTATCGGTAGACTACAATACCTGGCTTTGTTGTCTCTTGTTTAGGCTGTCTGGAGTAGTTTTACACTTGATAGACAAAGAGACGCTGTTCCAACTAAGGCAGCTTATTCAAAGTTTCAGATAACCCCCCCCCCCCCCCCCCACCCCTCGGGGGTCCAGAGCCTTTATCGCTCTAGCCCCGAGGTTGTTACATATTACGTAAAGCAACTTTATATTTTAATTATATATGTTTGCATTAATATTTCATTACAATTTCATATGAAATACGGGAGAACTTTTAATCTACTTTCAATACAAATAGTTTTCCAGTCAGTGAAAACAAATTCGAGAACTGTTTGGATTTTTTCCGATCGAATCTAGTATTATTTCAAAATACCATGATATAAGGAATGCTCCTAAACACCGGAACCTTTGTAAAATTACTACTGTAGGAGACTTGTAACGTTACCGGGTACATATTATTATCTATTTTCATTTCTAAACAAGTATTAATTTTATTTTTATTCAATCAAATTAACAATACTGATGGATTCTAGAGGCGGACATAGAATTAGTTCAGACACATACATCTCACTGTAATATAAATAATAAACATGTAATATCTACAGATCCTTCACATATACCGTGAATTATGCTAAATCAATTATTATTGTTAATATGGTGTCAGTTTTCTTACCTTAGAGGTGAATGTACTTCGTGCAGTTCTTTCTCCCGTTCTTCTTTTTTTCTTTTATGATATTGTAAAATCGCTTTAGCTTGTTTGTTACTCTTCCTTGTCCTACCTCAAAACAAGGCGGTGATTTTGTTTACTGAACAATGGTTTCGGTAGCTCCCGTATTTATATAAGTTAAAGTGGATATTTTTGGGTTTTCAGTGTTGTGAGTTAATGCATTAGCTTAATTGAAAACTGCAGATTCTTTCAAGGTATTGTACAGCATTGTGGGTGCAAAGACACATTGAGAATCTGAGTTTTGTGCTCGGCCTGGAGCGTGGGCTCAATTCTGAGTTTGCTGTTCTTTTGTTTTTTGGTGTTTCTCCTCCACGGTCATGTTTCGCCCATCACTTTCGGCATCTAATCGCCGTATTAATACTATAAAATGTGAGTTTTCCCGAGAATCCAGTCGACCAAGTGCCCGTGAAATTCACGATTGGTGCCACAATGTGCTTCGTCTTGAACGAGAGGATGTCGATACCATTCAACTCGATGGATCGAAACAAACGGTATTTGTAAAATGTAATTCAGGAGATAAATGTACCGCCATTCTCGCTGCTACAAATGGTACTGCCAAATTTGTTCATGCTGATTCTTCGATAAGCATTGTCAAGATAGGCCACGCTGATCTAGGTTACCGCAATGTTAGGCTGTTTAACATTCCACCTGAGATGTCTCAAGAAACTGTTCGAGTTGAGATGGGGAAATTTGGTACTGTTCGTGACATTCAATACGAAACTTGGTCCGCTGATTACTTCTTCCGTTCTAGGAATGGTATTAGGGCCCTAAAGATTGACCTGGCGATGCACGTTCCTTCTTTTTGGAGGGTATCGAGTTCTGGTTACTTACGATGGTCAGCCTAAAACGTGTTCCTTTTGTCACGCCACTGATCACTTTCGAGCGGATTGCCGCGCGAGGAAGCCTGTTCAAACACCTACAACAGACAATGCCGATACATCCAGCTATGCCTCTCGTCTGCGCACATCCATGCCTACCACTCTCCCTGTCGATCCGATTCCATTGGCTTCCCCTGAGTCGTGCGCCTCTGAGGCGGATGAGTCGTTGTTAGATGAGTATTCCTTATCGATGTCTGTTGATGAGCCTATCGCAGACGACCGAGAAATCCATGCGCTCAGTGACAGCGAATCCAGCCTTCAGGACGGTTCAGATCATAGGCGTGCGCAGAGGTTGATCAATGGGGGGGCACAATACATTCCCAATGAAAGTACTTCACGGCGGCGCCAATGGGGGGTGTGGGGGGGATGCCCCCCACAAAAAGCTCCGCAGGAGATTTTTTGAAGACATACATTTTTAAACGTGATTTTAAGCGTATTAGGAGGAGTACAGGTTGTCTGTTCAATGGGTTAATTTCACACAAATATTTGTGGATATTAGTGATATCATTGTTACAAAGTGAAGGAAGTGGTCAGTCCCACAGCCAAAATCTTGGCGGTAAGGCAACAGTTGATGTTGAGGCCGGTCAGCTGATTCCAACGTCATTCCAATCTAGGAGTTCAGGTAAGATTAGAACCATTATGTCTGGTCAGCATTTTTGACGCCCATTACGACAGGCACTATTCTGGACCTATTCTTTCCCGGGTCAAACGAGCAAGGCAGTTAGACAACAGTGACAGTTTGAGAAATATATTTAATATGAGGAAGGAGGTATAGGTCCTCTTCTCGTCTTTTACGATCGGTAGGCGTATACGGTATATCTTGGGCCAAATTCTATATTAAAAAAAAGCTCACCTATCCTAATGGGGGGGCCGCTGCCCCCCCTTGCCCCCCCCTGCGCACGCCTATGGTTCAGATGACACTAGTACGACGACGATCAAAAACACGCGCAAACGTGGTAAGAAACCATCTACTAGCGGTAACACTCCAAAACTGTTGAATGATGATTGATTAATGGGGCTTAACGTCTCATATTTATGCAACGATGGCTAATCGAGACGATGAGCGGGTGATAATGAAGATGAAAAAGATGATAATGAAGCCATATCCGAATCAGATCCATTGTACGTCGCGTGAGTCGTCATACGGGAGTCCAGCAAGGGAGGGCAGGGCCAAGTGGGAGGAGAAATATTCAATGGGACAGTGGGGGGGAAAGGGGATTGGGGTGTGGACTGCACTTCGTCTGACTTCTCCTCCTCGACCAGTCCGGCTAGGGTGGCCCTACCAGAAGCATAAGCTTCCGCCGGCATAGCTCTCGGGATCAACAAAGCACGCAAACCTGCCCACCACGATAAGGTGGCAGTCCCTGGGCAGGATGTTTAGGCTATAATTTGTCTGAAAATTTGGAAATGTTTAAAGAAAGTGATCAAGTTTAGGCCTAAATGCCCCATCTCTTACTATTAGTATTTGTTCTTCCAGGCTTCTGCAGACGCAAAGCTGCAATATCCCTGCTCTCTACCAACATTTAGCCAACAGCTATACAGTCAAGCCTTGACGCAAAGCTGGTGTGAATAAACACAAACAAAATTGTCCGAGAATGTACCCACCATCTTTTAAACCTAATTAAGGAGCCCAAGTCCTGTCACTACCAGAACCTGACAAGAACTGTTGTGGAAAAGTATCCAGAGCTTGCAGATAAGCACTCTTCAGCAAAACCCTGGGTAAGTAATGCTTTGGCCCTATTGTAAGAAGCATGTATTGTGATTCATAATTATTAACTGAGCGCGCTGATACATTCGGAAACCTAGTAATTGGACTAACACTGTTCCTTGTCACTAAAGAATTAAGTAAAACGGCAGGCACCCACAAGGAACAGAGTATAGTCCAATTACTGGGTTTCTTAATAGCATTTTACCTGTTCTTCTATGTTTCCTTTTTAATTGAGCTGATACATGTTTCTAACCGTCTTGATTAGGCCCTACCCTCATTGCATAATTGAGACATAAACCCCCAAATATCATCATTCTAACCGTTCCGTCTCGATTATTCAATAAGTAAATAAATATTAATTGTAGGCGAATTCCCGTAGCAAATTTTGTTATACTATTCACACAAGTTTTTTTTTTAAGGCTTCTTTCTGTATTCAATTATCTAACTCTATACGAAACAGTCGCAGGTATGCCAAACGTTCCAAATCAGATGGAAATGGCAAAGAGCTTGCAAGGAAAAACATCTTTGCACGTGCCACTATTGGCTCTGAAAAATCCGAATCAAGTTTGACTGAAATGACACCAAATCGAAATAAAGAGTGAGTTATTACTTTTAAATTGGATAGGCCTATTTATCTAAATTATCTACCTATAATATTTATTTTAGGACAACAGCTGACGACTCCGTTGATTTCCAAGACATGATAGAAGAATTGAAGAAAACAAAAGGCAAAGATAATGCACACACCCGTCAACTTATCCTAACAACAGTAGGTGTCCGGAAACAATTCATAAAGACAGCTTCGTCGGTGATGGACATTTTCATGGAATACCCCTTCTTAAAAAATCCTGAGCTGGTAAGAAACTTATTTCATTGTGAATGTAGTAACAATGCTTGTAGTACCCTATTGCACAACTAAGTAGGCCTAAAGCGCCGAACGCATGGTTGGATCCGTCCGTTTATTTTCATCCAATGCCCAAATTCGTTTAAACGACCAAACTAAACGCGTTTAAACGTTAACACTTAGTCGACACATAACCACATATATGTATCATTTGCAACATTCCGCGATTTTTTAATTGTGGGCGGCAAATAATAGGCTACTACGTCAGAGAGCGAGCGAGTGAGTGAGGCAGGGGAGGGGCGGTGCGAGATTCTGATTGTAGTTAGGGTAGCCTACCTGGAGGCCAAGTCTTGAAATTCACGTTTCAACTCACCTCCCGTTTCAAGTCGCAAATTCCCGCGAGTCGCAAGAAAAACATCAAAACGGTAGTCTTGAGACAAATTTGGGAAACGGGCGGTGACTTAACTCGCATGTTTTTTTACGTTTCAAACCACGAGCTATAACGTTGCGAGTTGTCAGTTATTTGCGACCTGAGATGGAACAAGATGGAGGATGTTGCAATAATAAATGCGATTGCCGATCTTGAAGAGGCCGAAATAGCAGAAAACAACATAAGGAACGTTTCCGCATCGTTATTAATCCATGCGTTATCTGACACGAAATGTATTGAATATTTCAGGCTCCAATCATGAAACATAGGCCTACTCGGATCCTTGCCCGGTCGAAGGGGGTCCTTCCACGTAGTGACCGGTGCCCACAAAGGGGCTCTCATGCATGCTTCCTCTCTTCTCTTTCTTCTTACGTTTATCACCGTTCATGTCATCCTTTTCTATTTTCATAGTTTTCTTCTCCATAAATGCTGGCCCCCTTTGGGATCCAAACGCCCTCCGCCGTGTTTGCCGTGCGGTGCGACCCGTGTCGGTGGAAAGGGGGATCCTGGCGGTTGAGGGAAGTGTGTCCTGCGGGGCACATGGACCAACACACCGCTTTGGCCCCTGCTTCACCTAGACGGGGGTCCAGGCTTAGCCCGACCTGGATCAATCGGCTGTGGGCAACGTTAGTTGCACAAATTGGGTGAGCCTGTTGGCTATATTGTCTGTATATCCCTGGAGTTGGAAGTTCCGCGTCCCATTTGAGGCTCCATGGAGGGTGGGGAGTGCAGATGATGTTACATTATTGATGATTGAATAAATATCATGTAACAATGATGATGTTATAATCATTGTTACATGGATATCACCTCTAACAATAATTCTAAAGGCAGAAATGTTAAAAGAAAAAAAGACACGTCATCCGATGATGATGATGATGAATCTAAAGGTCCGCCCATACATTCCCAACCCGATGAGATGTTTTACGTGTCAACGGTTTGGGCACACACAATCTCGATGTTCAAGAGAAGAGATATGCGCTGACTGTGGTGAGCCAGCACACACTCCTGATGCCTGCCAGAAGGAGGTGTGTTGCGTCAACTGTAAAGGTGACCACTCTGCCCGCTCCCGTCTTTGTCCGATACGGAAGCAGGAACAAGCGATCCTTGGCTTGGCAGTGCAATGTAAGATATCGTTTGGAGAAGCTCGTCGTAGAATAATTGAATCACAACCTATCTCACCTGCAATGTCTTTCGCCTCAGTTACACAGAGGACCAGCACTTCTCAAAGAGAGGCTGAACTAATAAAACAAAACCAAGCACTTCAAGAGTCGGTAAAAAACCTAACGGCCATTGTCCAGCAACAACAACAACAGATTGCTGATTTGACATCGAAGCTTAGCGCGGTTCTGGAACAACTCTCAACGCCAACAACAACAACAACAAATGACTTGAACTGATGGACAAACAGCTGTCAAAATAATAAAATTGCAACCACAAAAATTAGAAACAAGTGTAGCGATAGTAACTGCTCGCCATTTAAATCATATGATGGACAACGACTTAGTGAGTCCATTGTCAAATTATGATAAAGAATTTGAATTTTTGCCGATATCGTATCGCGATATCGAAATGTAAAGAAAATATATTGATATCACGATATCGAACCATTTACGGTACTACTGCGCTGCGAGTGTACTGATATTCCACCTCCATATTCGGAACGAACCCTACTCTTGCGATTTAAAACAGTTGATAACATGTACTATATATTGTATTTCATTTCACATGTATTATTAGTTTCGTGCTAATAAAAATGGTATTTTGTTATATAACAACCATCTGTGTCATTGTTCCCATTACAACACTCTCAGAACAGAAGTGTGTTACTTTATTTTAACATACGTTGAATTGTAGTTTAGTGTGTTAAATAAACACATTTTTTCTACACACGTGTGAATTGTACACACTTTTTGGATACAGGTGCGTTAATTTTAACACGTGTGTTCTGTACAGACGTGTAGAGCCAAACTATTTTAACACGTTTTGTGTTTACACACACAAGAGGAATGTGTTGCACAATAATATGTGTGTTAATTTGATTACATTATAGAAATTCACTCACTTATCATTTTTAGCACACTTCTATTATACACACAGTCATATTTAACACATACCAAGCTTTTACACGGTGAAAATGATAAAATATATATACCTATATAGTTAATAATAATAATATATTATTTATTATTATTATTATTATTATTATTAATTGTTTATTCTTGTCACCATAAACACAAAAACACAAAAACACAAAGAGATACATAAACTGAAATTTAAATGTCTCTTGACAAGAAACGGCGTCGACGCTATAGCAAACGTTTTGCTAAAACACTTAAAATCCTAGGAAATATTTAATTATAATTTATATAATTGGTAAAATTTGGGTATTCTAAAATCTGAATAAAGGGATGTAATTTGGATATTTGTTTTTCACGAAATATAAAACAAAATTTAAGTTATCGTCCTGAAAAAGGGGAAGAAGAGCACGTAATTCTTTTAAATTGCAATGTACGTTGTAACGAATATATATATATATATATTACAATATTAAGTAATACAAATTGAATTACCTATTTCAGGAGTTAGTTTTCAGGATGGCCATGATGTAGGACTATAGGTGAGAGAAAGATTCTTTGTAGAATCATTAATCATTAATCATCATTGTGAATCATAATGTTTACAAAAATATAATGCCCCATTTATGACCAGATGCTATTGAGCCTATTGTACTGGAAGTGCACATGGACCTAACATTTACTCAGGAGAATAGTGTGCGCAAATGGCCCAGTGCAGCCATTTGTGAAGACTTTGTACTTTGTACTTAAAATATAAATTGTAATTTAAAAAAAACATCAAAAAACATAAAGCTCGTCATCTACAAATCCGTGCATAGCAGTAGCCAAAACAACATATTTAAACTGGTTTAAAAATGTAAACATAATTACGAAATATTTATAACAGGTAACATAAACAGTGACTTTTGTAAAAATGTTATTAAAAAAATATAAAGCGGAGAGATTTAAGAAAGACCTATAATTTTGAAGAATGATTGATTGATATTTGGGCTTAACGTCTCATATTTTTGCAACTAGGCTAATCGAGACAATGAGTGGGTGATATATGAAGATGAAATAGGGGGCTGTTTGGAGGAAAGGGTCAAGTAGGAGGGCGCGTGAGGAAAGGGGACAGGGGAGGAAAGGGGATTGGGGTGTGGACTGCATTTCGTCTGACTTCTCTTCCTCGACCTGTCCGGCTAGGGTGGCCCTACCAGAAGCATACGCTTCCGCCGGCATAGCTCTCGGGATCATCAAAGCACGCAAACCTGCCCACCACGATAAGGTGGCAGTCCCTGGGCAGGCACACTATATATAAGCCGCATCCTCTTCTTTCCATCAACCAAAACGTCTTTAATCTTTGCAAATTTGAACATGATCTTTGAATACGCGCGCGTATCAAAGCGGCAGACGGAAACGGAACAGAGTTCAGTGGTCGGGCGAACTGCGCAGCGTCAGTACGTCACTAGTCTCCGCTGCCTCGCGGCGCGGCGGCGGAGTGCGTAGTTGACCATGCCTGCATCGAGATCTAACCGTCGATGACCTGATATTTCGGTAAGTACAACGTTTAGTTATTGTTAATATAATAATATAATTGAATTGTTCTGGGCCAAGCTTTGTTTTAGTGGAATTCTATACAATAACCTCTAGACTCGAGCTAGGTAGGAGGTTAACCTAACCTCACATTTTGCCTAGTGGCAGGCCCTGTCGCACATTTGGATGTCTCTACTCTGTGTTCATCAAAAGACACGTAGGCCTAGGCCCTAATATACGTTCTCAGTACAATCATATTTTGTTTACATATCTTCTTGTAGGCCTAGGCCTAGACCCTTAACAACAATGCAGGCACAGTGTTGTTGTCTACTGTAAGGATCAGGAGCTAATCCACCTAGGCCTATTTGTAAAATGTAGGCCTAGGGCTAGGCCTAGTGCATGATTGTAGGTCTTACTGTAGGCCTACCCTAGCCCTAGGTACAGTAGGGCCTAGGCCTCTCATTCGTGGGATTGACCAAATCCATTTCATAATCAATATTTTCTCAAGCTTGACGTAGCAGGTCTGCCTAGGCCTAGGCATAGCCTGCCTGTTTGTATAACAGAGCCCAATCACAACCCATCATTTTGATTCATATCATGAAGTTTAGGGCATGTTTATGTTTCAAGTTAGGACCTACTATTTTTTACAGAGTGTAAAAATTCACAATAAAATCACCCAGATAATCTATGCCTACCCAGTCAGTGGGTGTGTAGGCCACCTCCCACCCCGGGATTTCAACAGGTGTATTGGATTACAATTGTGAATTCCGTTGTTGTAGTGTACCTAATACCTGGTATCCTTGCTTAGGTTAATACGTAGGGCCTACTACAATATAGGCCTACCATCAGTTTATTGTGAACGAGGAACATTTCCTTTATGTTACGTTGCATCTCGATGCCGATACTTTGAGTCCCGGTTAACAGTATCAATAGGCCTAACTGTAATTACCCCTGCAATTGTAAGCATAACGCAAATTTACTTGTTAAGCATTGGCCTCTATCTTACGATGAGAATGCACCATACCATTCCATAGGCCTGATGGAGTTGATGTTTCCTGGTAACTGTAGGCCTAAGGGAGTGGTCTCTAGTAGGCCTATCGAACTTGTCGTTCAGACTGCAAATTACACACACTGATAATATGTTACTAGTACTACCATATTGAGTATCTAGACCTGTTATTTTATTGCACATTAGTGCTTACCATTAGGCATATAAAAGTTGTCATTAGACCTACTGGGACATATACCTACCATTGGCCTACAGGCCTGTAGTTTACAGGGTAGGCCTACCGGTAGGCCTTCTGTAGACCTTCACAAAGCTAGATTTAGACGTACCTTGCTAAAAAAGAAAAAATGAATCAGTTATTTGAGAAACCCCATAAGTCATCAAAACGTCCTTTTTGAGTTAGACACGGAATCGTGTTTTTGGAAGGTCGACCCATGTTTGGTTGAGAAACCCTATAGTCGCACTTACACTGTGTATAATATAGGCGGCTGAATATTTTGTTTATTTGAGAAACCCCACAAGTCAATGACTTATGGGATTTCTCTACTAAATGAAGGGCAGTGCTATGTGATTTGTTGTTCTCGCTGTGCTCAAAGGCGGTGGTGGAGAAAACAGCTGTAAGCAACCGCTGAAATGTCAGACAGTGATAATGATGTTGTTATTGAAGCAAAAAAGAGAAAGAAAGGTGTAAAGAATGTTATTTACAAGTGTGAGATTATCAAAGATGCAAGAGTAAAAGGCAAGGAATACAAAAATTGGAAGGGAAATATTGTGCCAGCTCGTGAGCAAGGTCCAGATTGCCGGTAAGTCCACGTTCAGGAATACTAACCTAACTTACGTAAATCGTAGCCCTAGGCCAATTAAAATTTCATATTTGACTAGGCCTAGGCCTGAAATCCAAGGCAACTGCTCAAAAGTCAATAAGCCCAAGTGTCTAACTAGGCCTACTTCTTTTTTTATGTTCATTGCACCTTATGGGCATAACTTTTCACATTTGTAGGCTCTGATAGGCCTTAGGCCTAGGCCTAGGCCTATGCATTACTGTTTTGATATTTCTGGCTAGACCAGACACCGGTATCTAGACTTCCCATTGATGTTATGACTCTTTATGTTTATATTTCAAATCGGCAGCAGTAATTGATTGTGTTAGATCTAGTTTATTCTGTAATGGACGTAGGTCTAACCTCTCGGCCCTAGATGTGTGTTGTTGATATTGACAAGGTCTATTTGATTAATTAATTTTATTAGTCCCTATTGTTCATAAGATCACTTTAGTAGGCTCTAGTGTGTCATGTTTTTTACACAATTTTTCTTCTTTTCATTCAGCTGCAAGAAACAATGTTTCACAACAGTTCCTGAAGGGGATAGATCAGAACTTATCTCCAGATTCAGGGAATTAGACACAAAAAATGAGCAAGATTGCTCATTACAAGCACTCATTGAAGTGGTCCAGGTAAAATGTAGAAGGCCACGGAAGCCTGATGGAGCGTCAAAAGAGAGAAACAACTCAT
The DNA here is from genome assembly GCA_945910005.1 of Isoperla grammatica. Classification (NCBI taxonomy): domain Eukaryota; kingdom Metazoa; phylum Arthropoda; class Insecta; order Plecoptera; family Perlodidae; genus Isoperla; species Isoperla grammatica. The sequence continues at coordinate 16,361,043 of OX246740.1, forward strand.
TCAAATACTGGGTGTCAACTAGCTCACGTAAAGTTGAAGTGTGCAAAACTGCTTTTATAAACATGCATGCCATCACTCCTGATCGTCTACGCCGTTTGTGTCTTCTCGCATCGGAAGGCAAATCACCGAAAGACATGCGTGGCAAAAACATCTCTGGCAATGCTATACCAGGAGCTATAATAATGGATATTGAAGAACATATTCTCTCTTTCCCTTTCAAGGAGTCGCATTACTCAGAGACTGAAAAACGGTATTTATGCGAACGGTTAAATGTAAAAATAATGCACACACTTTTTAAAGATAAATTCCCTCATCATGATGTGAAATACGACTTCTATTTGAAAATATTCAACGAACGATTCGATTTGTCGTTTGGTAGGCCGCAAGTGGACACTTGCTGTGTTTGTGAGGAACTATCTGTAAAAATAAAAAGCAAAAATTTGAATGACACAGCCAAGCGAGTGGCTGTAGCAGAACTTATGGTTCACCGACGCAGAAGTAAGTCATTCTTCCGTAAACTGAAAGCAATCGATAAACTCACAAAAGAAGATCCTGAAACAGCTGGAATATGCATAGATTATATGCAAAATTTGCAACTACCTCATATTCCAGTCCAAGAGGTGTTTTACCTTCGACAACTAACCTTCAATGTTGTGGACATACACAACTTGAAAACCAATACTGCACAATTCTATGCCTACCATGAAGGCATAGCAAAGAAGGGGCCCAACGAAGTATGTACGTTTTTAATGGATTTCATTGAAGACGAGATCCCACAGGACACTAAACATCTCCATGTTTTTTCCGACAACTGTGCCGGACAAAACAAAAACCATACAGTGGTCAGAATGTTTATTTATCTTGTGCAAACTGGTCGATTTGAGACAATTTCTCAATATTTCCCGGTACGAGGGCATTCATTTCTTCCCTGTGACAGGGATTTTGGAGTTGTCAAACGCGCTCTTAAAAAAATAGATCGTGTTTATACACCGTTGCAGTATGTTGAGCATATAGTTAATTCAAGTGCACAACAAAAGTTTGTTGTTAAATTGGTGGATACAGAAGACATTCTGGACATGAAGTCACGGTGGCCGCAGTTCTACAAACGAAACACCCTAGCCACGGAGTCAATGGGACGAGCTGTGCCACGAGACCAGAAAGTAAACTTCATCATCTCTCAATTTGCACACTTTGAGTCTCATTAACTCACAGTTAAAAATATTAATATACGTAATAAGTTACAAAGCTGACTTTACTATGTGTTCCACAATGTGCATTGAAATAGGGAACGTTAGGGTCGTATAATATAGGCATAATGTACGGTCTTTGACAAAAAAGTATTGTTGAATAGTCATTGTTTAACCATAAAAAAATATTTAATAATTTTAGGTTTTTTAAAGCTGAAAATTGTTTTTTCTCTTTATCTCAAAACTACCAAACCTTGACTTATGGGGTTTCTCAAATAACCGATTCAAATAGAAAAGTATGACTAGTTACGAATTATGGAAAATAACATAATCCTAAAACTTTATAGACCTATCAAGTTCTGTACACAACAATCAATATGTACTAAAAAAATATATATATCAGTTAGCTGTTAGTTTATCAGTTAGCATGATACTAAGTCAGTGCGTTAATGGAAAACATATTATGTAATCCACCGTTGAATGTTGACATTCTGTGCGGGTGAGGTAGGTCTATGTGAGAACGTATTTGATGACTCAGAAGGTCTAGTCTGTAATTACCTGAATTGACCTACCTACTTGGAACATCACTTTAAATGTTCCATTTAAGTTTCTTTAAAATTAAGGAAAAATATGTCATCATCCTGACATTTTTGTTTATCCATTTTTTATAATTTAGAGACTTCAAAGCTAAGTCTTAACTCTATCACCTAAATAAGTTCCTGCTGATATCAATGTTTATTATTTATTTCTAGAGGCCTTCCGATGACAAACTTATTCGCACACCTCAACTTGGGAAAGACAGTATGGATCCTGTTGAACTACGCCTAAAGAGACACCTGGGTCAAACATCATTTTTCCGGCTATGGTTTTCTGAAGGTATGTACAGTATAGTAACATAACGTTGCCAACTTGCCATTGATGTAAACTTACAACAGCATCCGACATCGAAACAAAATATCAATGTCACATTACGATGCTGACACGTAAAACATTGATGTCAAAAAACCAAAGCTTTTTATAACTATAAATAAACTATACATAACTACCTATCAATTCCTTTTCTGAAGTTATACTGATTGCATTGTTATCGATTGGTTTTCAGTCTTTTGAGCCCACCTTGCAGAAATGGAATCTGCTTCAATAGAGAATTAGGCTCTCAGTGCAAAACATAACAAGAAGTCTACACATAAAATTTATTTCTTATCAGAACATCAATGTTGCTTACCTGAAATTTTTAATTGTTCTTTGAAGTAAATTATGAAATTGTTTAAATAAATGTACAAGTATGTATAATTGACCAATAAAATGTGCTGTGGCATTTTTACTTTTAAAATGTTGTTACTTTTGCAAATATATACAAAGCACTTTATGCTCAACTCAATATGGGTCTCTGTTACTTTATTCTATAGCCAGCCTAGTTGATTCTTATGTCTTGTCTGCATAGTTATATGTGTAAATTATTTCTTTGAGAAGGGTGAGATATTATTTAGTTGACCATAAAGTTGCTTTAAATCCATGCCTAATTATTTTCAGCTGCTGAACGCTTTCTCCAATTTTCAATAGTTCACTATTGATCTCATAAATAGTTTACTATTGCAGCAGCCAATTGTTTACTATTGGCCTCATGAATAGTTTACTATCACAGAAGCTAATAGTAATTTACTAATTTACGGTTGATCTTTTAGTTGACATGTTAAATCCCAAGAGTAATTTCACTCATTTTGTATAGTAATTAAAAATTATGAATAGTAAATGTGAATAGTTTGTCCAAATTTACTAGCACGTAATTTTTCAATAGTGATACCAATAGTAATCTCAACAGTACATTTTTACAAGGGAAGATTTACCTAGAGTAATTGGGTCGTGATTGCAAGTGACCCAGTTGTGGCAAAGGGAAGGTAAGGTATATGATTTATGAAAGCAGTTTGCCTGCAGGGGTGCTACACAGGACTAAAAAACTAGAGGGATGCCATAGTTTTCAACTATTCTGGTGTGGGATTAGCCCAATCGTTTGGGAATAAGGTAAGCAGACCTGCCAATTGATTACAAATTTCATATCGATAGGCCTAATCAATCGATTATCTAAGTAAAAATCGGTTTTAGTAATTGGTTAATCGATAATCGGCGGCAACCCTAGAAATTACGTATTTGAGTTATTTTACCGGTTCATGTTTACAACACTAATGTTCAACTATTAAAATCGGAGTGTTTTCAACGTACGTGATTTTTTTTATTAATATTATCTTGCATAGCCGAAACTTTTAAGAACCGGTTCTCATGGAACTTTTATGTAGGGAACTAGTATCAAAATCGGTACCGTAATGTAATCATGCTATATACTAGAACCGGAGCCTTTATGGATGAAACGTTCCAATCCCTGCGAGATACTAATAGGTGCTACATCACAACCCCTTTCTTCACTTCCTTCATCTTTTACTTCCTTCAAATAAGGAGTGTGCCTCCTTATTTGGCACACTCTCAAGTGTGTTAATTAATTTCACACACAAAGGTGTGTAAAATGTACATAATGAAGTGTGTTATCACCTACACACATTATAGTGTGTTAAAATAGTAACACACTTTTTAATGTGTTATAATGGGGTATATTTACACACTTGAGTGTGTTAAAATAGTAACACACATTTAAACGTGTTAAAAAATGAAGGAATACTTTTTTAGGGTTAGGATTTAAATAGGAAGAAGCAAAATGCCCTACACACAATTATCGGCATCAGGATCGCAATCGAGAAAACGCGAAAGAGTTAACTTACTTGGTTCTTATGGCACCGTCCACAACTATCGACATGGGTTTCGTAGAGAAACAATGGGCCAGCAATGTATTATATTTCTACGACGTTCCGATCCCGATCGCGACAATTGTGCGTAGGGCTTAAAGGTGGGTTTACGTAAATCAAGTAGTCGGTAGTCCGTAAGGACAATCAGTATCGGTAATCGGCAGTGTGCAGGTTTACAGTAACTGATGTAGGCCTTTTACCGACCAATAGAAAACTTCGGTTGTAAGTAACATATCCTCAAAAGCAAGTCAGCCACAAAATCGCGCAAACCACTCGTGTCACGTGGCCGCTTCTGATTGGTTGAATCCCTACCGAGTCATATAAAGAATGGATATTGACCATCTCTTGCAGAGTCTGCAACATGTGGCGACGCTTACATAATCTTATAAACGTATGTTTAGGCCTAAATGCTGGCCGACTACCGAAACCGATCTACGTAAACCCACCTTAAGGCCTACAGTAGGTTGTTAAACCTTTTTTAAACACATATTACTGGTAATCAATGTATTTTATAAGTACAAAGTACAAAGTCTTCACAAATGGCTGCACTGGGCCATTTGCCCACACTATTCTCCTGAGTGAAAGTTAGGTCCATGTGCACTTCCAGTACAATAGGCTCAATAGCATCTGGTCATATATGGGGCATAATATTTTTGTAAACATTATGATTCACAATGATTTAGTAGGCCTGTGCAAAGAATCCAAGATATAGGCGCGATACGGTATCTATGGATCTGCTGACTTAGAATTGAGAAATGTGTGGTAGGTTCATGCGCGCTTTGACAAGGGATCTCAAATGGTCCCAGACACGTTTTCAGTACCTGCTTGCAAGTCTAGAACTCAGTAGAGTGAACAAGGTGGCTTATGATTGATTGATTAATGGGGCTTAACGTCTCATATTTATGCAACGATGGCTAATCGAGACGATGAGAAAGATGATAATGAAGAATAAAGCCACATCCGAATCAGAAATGTGTTATTAATACTAACCAAATGTCAGACCTGAACACACCATTAAGTCGTCGGAAAGTCAGCCAAGGGATGGAGTCCCTTTGACAAAGCACGCATGAACCGCCCACCGGCCACCCCCCTGCGGATTTTTGAAGACCTATATAGCATGATTTCCGGTCAAATATTGGAATTAAAGAAATATGAATAAAAATAACCTTGTTAATAATATAAACATAAATCTGAAATCAAAATTGTCATATATGCAACGAGTTGGCTGTAACAAATTAATGTTTAGTCCAAAAACCTGCATTTTCATCCTTTGGACAACCCTGGATGCCACAGCCCCCCCATCACTGGCCACGTGGCCAACAAGTCAATTTTTACTCCCAATTCATCACGATTATAATATATAGGTCTCCAAAAAAACATGAAGGGGGGGAGGGGGGGGCAACAGTCTACTAACGGTGGGTGCCGGACTACCACACAATCCTAAATTGTACGTTAACAGATCCATAGCTACTGTAACCATAGCGCCTTAACTAGACTTTGTTAAAACCACCATTGCAAAATTATTAAACTACAGATTGAATATACAATATATACATCCTACCTTGTACCTATATAAATTGCAGAATCTAGGATATTGATTAAGATTATGGATGAAATTACATTTTTAATTGGGATTTAATATGTAGGGCCTTGTAAAACTAGCCTGTTCAGTTTTGTAGTATGAATTTGGTAAAAATTAGCAGTAGGCCTAAATGATATAAAACAATAAAAAATAATACAAATTTAACATTGACACTTATTGTTCTTTAAATCATGGAACATAGTCAAACAACTAAGTTTTTACCAATATTTGCTATTTAGAGGGCAAATGTACAATAATTGTCAATTTTTGCTAATAAGTTTAAAGGCCGATTCACACACTTTGCTAAGGATTATCGCTAGAAGTTGAACTTAAGGAAACACGTGTTAGCGTTCACACAAAACTAGCGCTAACGCCAAAGCTAACGACTAGCGCCATGGCTAAGAAAAGATAACTAACTTTTATCTTCCAGCCATATCGTTATCGAGAGTCAAGTTCATCTAATCAGAAGCTAGGATGCTCTCGTTAAGATCTATGACATTCATTATTCTAGTTCCTGCGTGTGAACCGGAACGGCTTGGCGTCAGCTCTTAGTCACTATTCCTTATCCTTGGCAAATGTGTGTGAACTCCGCTTAAATAAGTAATTTTAGCATATTAAATTACCAGATTTAGTACTGTTAAGGCCTATTACATTATTAGCAAAGATACAAATGAACAGGCACATGTAAAACATAAATAGGTAAACAAGCAAGTCCCCCGAATCATCATTCTTTGTGTATGCCACAAAGCAAAGACACTGTGTATCAGTATCATTAATTTTAAGTTGATCCAAACCAGTAGGTACCAGCCTTAAAAAAAACACACAAACTAATGCCACATTATGAAATTTCTCCAATCAATAGGTACACTTTGAGGTGTCATCACTCATCATAATGTAAAACTATTTGGTAATTTTATGGGCTTAGCCATGATTAACAATTGACAAGTCTAAACTTGATTGGAAAAGTGAACATTGAGATAGATAACATCCATGACATTAGTACTCGGTTACTGTGACATAGAAATACCAAAGCGGGATCAATACATTTTTGGCTACAAGAATATAAAGGCAGATAAAAATTCCAATTGAACCAATGAAAGCATTCAGATCACAGTACCGGTAACTTACACAGTTTCCCAGTGTGTGCAAGGGCTGTAGATTAATTAAGTTTCAAAGTTACCTTGAAAATTTCAATACAGCCTTTAGGTTCTTCCAAGTTTTTGGAACAAGGTCTCGAGAGTGTTTGAAAATATCAAGCAGATTCCTTTGGCTGATCACTCATAACAGGCGCGTTACACGATTGAGAAACTCGCTACAGTTGTCTCGGCAGCCCGTTACACGGCTGAGCGAGCTCGCGCTGTCTCGAAACATTTACAACTTGTTCAACTTCCTAATACGCCTTCTGCACGGGAAACCAATTTAAATAGTTACTTCATTTAAATGTAGTTGGAATATCTACACGGTCCACTTAAATGTTACACAGAAGGCTGTGACCGACGTAACATGTTTGTACTTGAAGGCTGTGACCAGCTGATTCTGACGCCTTGATAGAAGTAAAAACAAAACATGGATTTGCTACAGTTGATTGCAATTTTCGATCATACGTGGAATTGCCTTCGTAATGTAATCAACACACAGAAAGAAAGGATTGAGGTAATTAACAGGGAGTTAATTGCGTTGCGTAGACGCAGGAGGGTTATACTACATCGCCTGTTTGCAAGAAACAGGCGAGATGGGCGTCGAATTCGATGTTGGAGACAGGCTGAACTGCAGACCGAAGAAACAAAGGACACATTTTGGGAGAACACAGTATCATTGTACAATGACGAAAGATTTCAGCAAAAGTTTAGGTTAAGCCGGACATCGTTTTTTGATCTTGTTGCTGTAGCTATTTATGCTTTGAAAAGTAACGCAGACATGTGGACAATAGCAGACGTGTTTGGTATTGGCAGGAGTACGGTGAGTTATTTACTACACGAGTATTGTGAGGCTGTCAACACGTTTTATACGAAGACTCTGTAAAATTCCCTGTAACTGCAGCTGCCAGAAGTGAAGTTGCAAGAGGATTTCAGAATCGCTGGCAGTTTCCGGGGTGCATTGGAGCCTTAGATGGTTCGCACATTCCAATTTCAGCTCCAACTTATTGTCCAGCTGATTATTATAATTATAAGAGTTATCACTCAATTGTTTTAATGGCACTTGTCGACTACAATTATAAGTTCGTGTAAGTATAGACATGTACAGACACATTCAAAACAAACTGATCACTCATTCTAAATGTTGTTGTGTTTTAATTCACTCTATTTGATCAACAGGTACACATGATTATTTGATTATTTGGGCTTAACGTCTTATATTTTTGCAACTTGGCTAATCAAGACGATGAGTTGGTGATAATGAAGATGAAGTTGGGGGCTCTTTGGAGAAAAGGGGCAAGTAGGAGGGCGCGTGAGAAAAGGGGAAAGGGGAGGATAGGGGATTTGGGTGTGGACTGCACTTCGTCTGACTTCTTCTCCTCGACCAGTCCAGCAAGGGTGGCCCTACCAGAAGCGTACGGTTCCGCCGGCATAGCTCTCGGGATCATCAAAGCACTCAAACCTGCCCACCACGATAAGGTAGCAGTCCCGGGGCAGGAACAGGTACACAAATATAGGAAGACCTGGACGAGCCAATGATGCGTCTGTTTTTGCAGATAGTGTATTGTATTCGTACATGACCAAGAATTTTGAGAGTGCTGAAGAAAAGGAGCATCATATTATTGGAGATACTGCATTTCCTCTTATGCCATGGTTGATGGTCCCATATGTAATCCACCTAAACATGCAACTTTCAGAGCATAACTTAAATTATAGGTTAACTAGCGCTCGAATGGTGGTCGAAAATGCATTTGGTCGCCTGAAGGGTCGCTGGAAAAGTTTGTTTAAGAAATCTGACTTCTCCGTTCAAAATATGAAAGAAATTATTAAAACATGCGTGGTATTGCACAATATTTGTGAAGAAAACAAAGATACATTTTTCCCCCATTTGATGTCCATAGTGAATGCTTCCAAAAAAACTTTACCTCAACCTACACACATCTACAATCAGCGACGTGCTAGCCAACTTGCAAAAGTAAAACGAGACTTTCTAGCTCAACAGTTGTGCAATGATGGGCTGTCTGTTGTGCTGTGAAAATTACATTTGGGTTTTATACGTTTAGTCCTAGAATACATTAGGCCTACAAAAATTACACCATGTTATTAACGTGTTAAAATAAATCAATGAGAACAAAATACCGTATGCAAATCCTGTGTTACACAAAATTCAATAGATAGAGATGAAAAGACTTTAAATGAAGGACAAAAAATTGTAATGTGAATGGCTTAAAAAAATCAATTGTGTGCCCATTTGACACATCTATTTAATCACCACCACCGATACAATACCTCTTTAACATATCTATTTAACTGCCACCACAAATACTAAACTATAGGCCTACTATTGATACCGGTAAATCACAAATGCCTGTAATAACAATTATTTGTTAGATCTATTTCATATATGTGTATAATCCAATGTCATGTTGGTACTTCAAATTCGATTCGATATATTAGTAGGCTATCTTCAATGTTGGTCATCGTGCAATGTGTTCCACCGCCAACTAGATGCTTTTCATGTTCTACACCAGATTCCGTTTTCTCTTTACTTCAGCCCAGTCGTATCTCATACTTGTTACTGACATGTAGTCCGCAAAAGTGATCCAATTAAATCTCTTGTTAAAACAGCAATCAATATGTCTTCATTTATTTCAAAACTGCCTAACAGGCTATGGACCCAGGCACAGAAGTCTCGCGACAGATTTAATGTTCTAAAATAGTTATATCGTGGCGAATTATGATATTGATTGACTGTGAATTAAAAGTGAGGTTAGGTTTCATAACGTGGTCTAGGCCAAGTACGAAATCGACGTGAACGATGTCGACAGTTTCTTCGTTTATACCGAATATCGAGAAACTTGAGGGCCAGGCCAACTATTCAACATGGAAATTCGCTATGAAAATGAGCCTAATGCTGGAGGGCTTATGGAACATCGTGGATGGCAGCGAAGCTGTAACAGGCGTCAACCAGGAGAAGGATGCACGGGCATTAGCCAAAATATGCCTTACCGTGCAAACTACCTGTTACGTGCATGTCCAAACTGCAACATCGTCCAAGATGGCATGGGATAGTCTTCAAGCTGCTTTTGAAGGGTCAAGTATGAGCCACGTTTTTGACCTTACTAGACGGCTATTTAACAGCCGCCAGTCGCAATTTTAATCAATGGAAGATTTTGTGAACAATGTGCTCACAACTCATCGAAAACTGGTAGATATGGGTGAGACCATAGAGGACAAATATATTTCATTTGCTCTATTGAACGGTGTTGATGATAGCTACGAAACTCTCATTATGATGTTAACACGTGATAAAAAGAAGACTCCATCTTCCGAAGAGGTCAAAATTGCTATCCTGGAAGAGAGCGCTCGTAGAATACTGAGGGGTCAAGAGGAGAACTCAACTGCATTGCTGTCTCATGCTGGTACAAAGAAAAAACCCGTGAAGAAAAATAAGAACAACAAACCCGGTAAAATTGTATGTTACGAGTGCAACGAGGAAGGACACAAGCGTCCTGACTGCCCAAAAAGGAAGTCAATTCAGCCATCTAACACCAGTGATCAAGTGAGTAAAAATAACCGTGTGAATACTAGTGATAATAGTGGTTTTTCAAAAAATAAACCTACTACCTTGTTAACTAGTAAATATAATCCATTATCAAATCCATACCCATTATCCAAATTAATTTAAACTAAACTAAACAATACGTTTTCTTAGATTCCATGCAGCAACTGGCATTCCTGGGACAATTGGCGCCATTGACTGCACGCATATCGCAATAGTTCGTCCAGAAGTCCACGAGGAACAGAACGTTAACCGTTAAAGCTAACACTCCTTGAACGTGCAAGCTGTAAGCCCTTACAAGCAAATTGCTTTTATGCCTTAATACTGTATTTTATCTGAACTCTTAGTATCTGTATCTAATGTACCGGGCGTACAAAACTATGGGTTTTCTTAAACGTACCTGTGGCAAAGAGTTTGATGATGATGTAATCCGCCGTCTGTATATTAGTTGTGTACGCCCTATTATTGAATATGGCAGTATAGTCTGGTCTCCTCACCACGTAACTATGAATAACGCACTGGAGCGCGTGCAGCAAAGGTTTGTGAAGTGGCAATGTTATAGGAATGGTCTTACATATCATCGTGACGACTATGCTGATTTGTGCAAGAATTCCCGCTTACAAACCCTTGATGCAAGGCGTAAAATGCTGGACGTGGTAATGTTTAAAAAAGTCATATGTGGAGATGTGGATTGCCCTGAGTTACTAGAAGCCATTCCCATAAATGTACCTGTCAGGCGCTCTCGCCATACTGCGCTTTTCCACCCCCCTACTGCTAGGTTAGATATTAAGAAATACTCTTTCATTCCTAGAGTTATTGGTCTGTGCAACAGCTCACAACTAAGCCATGTCCATGTTTTTAATGATAGTGTGCATTCAATTAAACATAAAATGTTTCAATAATATTACATGATTTGACGCTGCATGGTGTATATGCAATTGGTTTGTTAATATTATTTTATAATTGATTGTCTGCTCAATTTTTATTTTTATGTTCTTAAATGTTTAAGTGTACTTTGATGTTGTTGTCATAATGTTGTATTTATTGTATTTTATTATATCCATGTATCTCTGGAACGTATACCTCGGTATACATCTGTATTGGATAAATAAATAATAATAATAATAATAATAATCTGCAAACTAGATACTGTAGTTTGTATTTCAAGTCATCTTGCTTAACATACGTTATCTATATATTATTAGTCTGCACTTCTGAGAAATTCATTCAAATTCACAAATATAATTTTGCTCCTCAACTAAATAAGTTAAGGTTACTAAATTGATACATTTTTTAGGTATGTGATTATGATATGCGGCTGCTTACTGTTAATGCCTGGTACCCGGGATCAACAGGTGATGCATTCATTTGGCGAAACTCTGCATGCAAGGAAGAGCTCGCTCGCCGTTACGCAGCCGGTGAACGGGAAGAATGGTTGATTGGTACGTGTAAAATTAGTGTTACTTTGCTTTACGTCTCTATCATTGCCTACGTGCCATTCGAACAATTTGTGGTAAGGATTTTAGGTATGAAGAACAATCCCTACATGCATCCCTACTGCAACCCTATCGTGGTTTCCCTTCTCCTCTCCTTTCCCCACCCTCCTGCTTGCCCGTTTCCTCCAAACACCATCATCCCAACTAATCCTCCAAACTAATCATCTTCATATTTCACCCACTTGATTAGCCAAGTTGCAAAACCCAAATTCTGTATCATTATCAATTATCATGCAGTCTATATTTACACTAATATTGAGGCTTCCCATTCTTGGTAATGGACGGTGAAGTACGTTAAGAGCTATTTGGTATTTTATTTAGTCGTTTAGTACTGTGAGTTTAACATCATTGGTCCATGTTTTAGGAGACTCCGGGTATGCAAATGAGCCATGGCTACTGATGCCCATTTTAAATGCAGAAGAAGGATCTCCAGAGGAACACTACACGAATATTCATTGCCGGAGCAGGTGTTGCGTTGAAAGGTGTTTTGGTGTATTGAAGGCTCGTTGGCGATGCCTTTTAAGCCATCGATGCTTACACTTTGATCCGCATACAGCTAGGCAAATAGTGAATGCATGTGCTGTGCTGCATAATGTTGCAATAAATGCACGTCTTCCTCCACCAGAGCCGCTTGGAGAAGAAGATGCGGTTTTGGAAAGAGCTCTTGAGGCAGGGGATGTTGCTCCCAATGAAATTGACATAAACCGCGATTTTCTGGGCCATTCTAGAGTAATAAAAGCCCGAGTAGTGGCAAGATTATGGAATCAGCACATGCAGCAGTAGGATTACTATCAATTAGGGATGACATCGGGTATCCGGGTATCCGGGTTACCCGAATCCAAAAACTACCCGAATCCGTTCTAAGGATTCGAATCTTGTTCTGGTACATTTTTAGGTGAATTGTTGTATGCTTCAACAATGCGACAACAATGGTGATAACAAAATGACTTGTTTCCATTCAATAAAATACTTTCCCGCTCCGTTATGTACCCATTATCGGCTTGATTAAAAATAGACTAAGCCTATTTTATGTGGTGTGATTGCTGCGGGCGAGTTCTGGTTTGCCTGTGCTCCCACTGGCTCTCGGCCTACCCCTACCCCTTCCCGACCGTCTCTACTGGCTGACAGAACGCACGCTGGCAGTTTCTGCTACGGGCGGTCAATGGCCTTCAAATAACATGTTGAGCGACGTGATTTACACTTCTAGGATTCGGGTTACCCGAATCTTTGAGGGGCTGGAATCGAATCCAGATTTTACTACCCGATGTCATCCCTACTATCAATACCCCGTATTGTATTATTATTTCAATTTCAATTTATCAGTGCACGGTGAAAAATATTTTAAAGCTCTTGGTATCATATCCCTACTCATTTCACATTTGTGTGCAGTAATAACCTGATTACATAGTACATACCATTATTATTGGTGGTGTTTAACGACGTACTCGACAGCTTAGGTCATATGACGTCTTCCGAATCAGGTCCATCTATATTGTGGGAGTCCACCAAGGGAGGGCAGGGCCAAGTGGGAGGAGAGATCTTAAGTGGGACAGTGGGGGGTGTAAGGAACAGGGTCTCCTTTCGTCGCCTTTTACGACTAGCAGAGTCACTCATTCTTCCACGAGCCCAGACGGGCTAGATTACATACTATTGTTGCCGTTCGATAAATACAAATTTCAAAACATAGTAGTGCCTTGTCCACACGTGTCATTTAAATGACTACTTTAAATGGGTGACCTATTTAAATGGTAGTGTAGTCGATACTCAACCTATTTAAGTGAGTAGTCATTTAAATGTCTGGAGACCCCCATCTTAAATGCCTCACGGCCTTCGTAAATGTTATTTTTTGTGTATTATCTGTTTGCAGTGGTAGGCCTTCATTTTCGCGCGCAAACGTGGGATTTCGGCGTACGCAATAGTTTTGTTACCTTTTTTACCTTTTATCATGTCCAAAGCCGAGGAATCTTCAAAAAAACGCAGTAGGCGCAACCTTAATTTTAGTACGGACGAGATCTCCGCTCTAATTCAAGTGTGGGGCTCTCCGGAAATACAACGCAAATTTTCATTGGGGTTAACCCGTCACACGATATTGTACCAAGAAATATCAGCCTTCATGAATGCCATGGGGTTTGATAGGGAGGCCGATGCCTTGCAAACCAAAATTGCTAATCTCAAGAGCAAGTTCTACGTAGAAAAAAACACCAGTTCAAAGTCTGGTAAGTACACCATGGCTAGGGTCTAGGCCTCCCCTAACCTCAAATTTCATTTTAAGTCGTTTAAGCCTAGGGTGGCTTTGTCACACCCATGTATTTGGCAAATCAGAAGATATAGGCTAGGCCTAGGCCTACCTTGGTAAAAATATCAAGTTTTAAAAATCAATTATTCTCTTATTTAGGATCGTCTCCATCTTCATGGATTCATTACGACGATATGAACCGTGTGCTTGGCTCCAGACCACTAGCTAACGATGGTTGTGTCTCCGATAGCCTGCGCACAACCGTCGAAGATGATCCGTTGCTAGGTAAGGGCCTATGTCTGGGAATGTCTAATGATGTATATGTCCAATAATGGGCCTTATAACACTAATATTTTGTACTCTATTCTATGCAGGCATCTCTGAAATTGAAGAATATCTATTACTGGATGATGGCACTGATGATAATACAGGTTGCTCCACTTCGTTGCCTTCTGGTTCATCAAACTCGGATGCGTCTTCCTCTTCCATCTCATTAGACACAATGCCTCGCCAGGCAAAAAATACATTTGTAGTGTAAGTACAGTGTTCTTGTGTTCAAATGCAATATTTAACCATTGGCTGATAGCTGTACGTGAGATAGTCGTTTCAGTCGGCGCATTGGAACTGCACCTAACACTGTATCGCAGTGACATGTCATTAGGCCTTTGCCTATACCTTGTACATTACATACATAAAATTTACAAAAATTTTAAATTTTCAGGCGGAAAACCAAGAGGCGACAAAGCGATAACACTTTATTACACAAACTACTGGAAAATGATGATAAGCTGATAAAGCTGACCGAAAAGCGAATGAAGTTGGAGGAAGAAAGTAGAATTAAACACAACAACATGTTGGATGCTGCTACCAATTTCTTTAATTCGTTCGCTCAAGGACCAACTTGTAATTTTCCTAACTTTACCAATACTCAAGCATCCTCAACCAAGTCTGTGACAGTTTTGCTGCCAACTGTCAACGAATTCCCTAAGCAGACATCTAGACTTGCTGTACCTGCCACACACACTAAGCCACCACATACTGTACCAGCACCTGTGAAACCAGGAACATCCTCAACCAAGTCTGTGCCACTTTTGCTGCCAACTGTCAACGAATTCCCTAAGCAGACATCTAGACTTGCTGTACCTGCCACACACACTAAGCCACCACATACTGTACCAGCACCTGTGAAACCAGGAACATCCTCAACCAAGTATGTGCCACTTTTGCTGCCAACTGTCAACGAATTCCCTAAGCAGACATTTAGACTTGCTGTACCTGCCACACACACTAAGCCACCACATACTGTACCAGCACCTGTGAAACCAGGAACTGTAGTACATATCAAGCCATCACCATCTCCTCTTGCCCCTGGGCGAGTGCAAAAGCCTATCATTTTCAAAAGTACCGGTATAACTTTTTCAAAATCAAGTAGTGACATCTAACTGTACAACCAAAAGTAAAAATGACGATGATATTAAGATATAGATAGATGATATTGTAATGTAGCTACATGGTAATTATTCCTGGTAATTGTTCCTAGCCTATGTAAGGACTAGCATTACTAGTTACCCGGGCAGTATTCTGTTACGTAAAGACCTTACATAGGTATATTTGTGAGATGACTAGTTCATAAGATGATATTGTAATGTAGCTACATGGTAATTATTCCTTGTAATTCTTCCTAGCCTATGTAAGGACTAGCATTACTAGTTACCCGGGCAGTATTCTGTTACATAAAGACCTTACATATGTATATTTGTGAGATGACTAGTTCATAAGATGATATTGTAATGTAGCTACATGGTAATTATTCCTGGTAATTGTTCCTAACCTATGTAAGGACTAGCATTACTAGTTACCCGGGCAGTATTCTGTTACGTAAAGACCTTACAAAGGTATATTTGTGAGATGACTAGTTCATAAGATGCTATTGTAATGTTATATACATGCATAGAAAAGTGCTAAAATAAAGTTTCTACTACTACTATGTGTACAGTATATTGGTAAATTAGTTTAATGTACGTTTAGTTTAAAGGGTACCAAATAGCTAGGTAATAAGGAATTTTCCACTGACATTTTTATTGTTCCATCAAGTGAACAATGAAGTGCTGTTTTAACACGGGAAACAGTTGTAAATTAAATTCCAAAGAGCTTTGCTAAATTAATTCATTAGATATGTTGTTTACTAACATTAGACGTGCGACATGCAGGTAAAAATGTAAAATTCCCTATTCTTTACTAGATGAGTCCCAACAGATTTGCTCCAAAATGATGACGTTTGTGCAAACCTTGTAGACAAGATAGGCCTATAAATGAAACTAAACAATGCGTTTTAATGTTCATCTATTCATCTGTATTTGCACTCCATCATTTACTAAACTTTCTGCAATGTGAAGACGTTTTTCTTTTGCAAATGCCGAGACATTTACCTGACGATAGCAGTGCTGTGGCTGGGGATACAAACGACCAGCCTCTTGAACATAATGATCCCAGTCAGGATTGTACACATCATTGTTGCTTTCACATATATTGTGCAAAACAATACAAGTTTTAACAATAGCATTTAAATTTGAAATTGAAAAATCTGTGCGCTTGAGAAGAATACGCCATCGGCCTTTTAAGCGCCCAAAAGAGTTCTCGACAACCATTCTTGCTCGGCTCAAACGGTAATTAAAAAATTTTTCTACAAAGGGCATGTTAAACCTTTCTATAAATGGTACAAGTACCCAACCCGAAAGTCCAAATGCACCATCTGCAATAATATGCTTGTTCTCGTTGACTAGATGTCCATCTTCAAAGCACTCTTTCAAACCGCAATTATTGAAGATGGAAGCATCATTGGCTCGCCCTGGCTTCCCAATGTTTGTATAGCTGTAGGAACAAAAATACTTATAGCCTATAAAAATGTGTTACTTATGAATTAAACAAATAACCCTGAACACACAGTGTACATTGGTTGTTCAACTGGCAAAACTGACACGTTTTGAAGAGTATACTCACATAAACTTGTAATTATGATCAACCAGTGCCATGAGAACGATTGAGTGGTAGTTTTTATAGTTAATGTAGTCCTCATGGCAATAAGATGGCCCCATAATTGGAATGTGGCTGCCATCCAATGCACCGATTGTCCCCGGAAACTGCCATCGGTTCAAGAACCCATCAGTTAGTGTTTGCCTTTCTTCTGGAGTGTGTGGAAACACTACAAATTGATCATATAAATGATCACTAACTGCTGTACAGAATTGGTGAAGAAGGCAACCAACTATAAAATAAAGAAATCACACCTTCAAAATCTTCACCAAAAACAATACATTCAGTAATGGTTTGTTTTGAAGTCAAGACTGCACTTCATAGTCTACACTCTACACAACCTAGCCATTCGTTTTTGCATGCAAGTGTGATCCTAGGCTTAACAAGGCTGTACCTGTGCTTTTGCCAATGCCAAATAAATCGGCAACTATAGATAGATCTGCGTTGCTCTTTAATATGTAAAGAGCAACTGCAATTCGCTTCTCCAGTGGTATCGCTCTTCGCATCAATGTATCCTTCTTGTCTAAGTAAGGCCGTAACAATTGTACCAATTCATTGAATGACTGAAGACTAAGCCTCATTTTTTTTGGAAACCTCTCTTCAGACATGAGGGGCACTTTATCCTCCCAGAATCTGAAATCAAAATGAATAGGCTACAATATACACCTAGGCCCAGTGGCCTAGGCTAGGCCTAGCCTAGAAACTACAAACTAGGCCTACCTAAGTTGTATTTATGCTGGATATCCTAGGCCTACTATTGAGAAAAAACAAATTTTGTTCCTTACCTAGTTGGTTCTCGTAATTCGGGACGAACCCAACAAGTTCGGTTAATGGCACGTCTTCTGCTTCTTCTGAGATGGGCCAGTAACCTCCTTCGCCTGGCTCTCAATTGTTTTATCTCGTCGTCTATGGCATTGTACCTTTGGTTGTTGGCATAATTTATCAACCATTGCCAGACAAACGGAAATACTCGCGTAAAAAACTCAGCAAAATCCATAATAATTATTAATGGCACAAATTCTAGATCAGATGTGAGAATGTGACAGCTCCTGTCAAAATGTCAAAACATTGTCTGCCATGCTCCACAGCCATTTAATCCACAGCCTTGTAGAGATAAATATGACATTTAAATATGGAGGTGTAGTCGAAGTTAAATGAGTGCACTTTAAATGGCAGACACTTAAATGGCAAGTGTGGACAAGGCATAGGGCTAATATTTGTAGGTATTTAATTGCCAACTTTACTAGAGGTGCTGTTCAGTGAATCAGTCTATAAGATTTTATTCATAAATCATCTATTACATAGTTATTACTTATTAGGATAGTATGAGTACATTCAAATCAGTCTATACAATGTTTAGAATCATCCGCTAATTACATTAGGATAGTACTCTCCAACGTGTCAGGGTGATAGCAGAAACCTTCTTTACCAGCAACGCTTGGGAGTTTAGTTCGTAGATCTCTGGTTATGAGAACAATTACATGGTTCCTATAGCCCATCGGCCTACCTAAGAAAGTATTATAGTATATAGTATATTAGTGTAGTAGTCCCGATTCCTAAGACCTCTAGCCCAAGCCATGTATTAAAGGCCCACTAAACCCTCACATTTCGTTTAAAACGTGTAATTGTAAGCCTAATCTGTAACGGTTAGTGCATGTGTCAAGTTGCCTAGTGTATCAGGGCTCTTGCAATCCAAGAAAAAGTATTTCGCCCCAGGCGTTGTGACGTCGACCAAACTACGCGCTACTCGCTGCATATGGAGCATCCTCTGTGTTTCGAGGCCTGCGCAAATATATCTCGTCGTCCAGACCCACCTAATTCAATTGAGCACAAATCGGACATACCACTGAATTCGTCTTATTTCGGTCTACACGATGAATGTTTAAACAACCTTCTACCATTTATGCAACTTATTCTATAAAATGTTAAACATGAAGCAATTACCACATAATTTAGTTGGAAACACAACCAATTTCAAGCTAATGTAATGAGAAAGTAGCTTTAAAAATCAGAATTCCAACCAACCTATCATGTTAACTTATATGTTTAGATATTACAAGCAGAAAACCAGCAAGAAATTGATGAAAATTTGGCCGATTATCGTGTGTATATAACAACGGGTGTAGCGGCCTATTGCCTGATACGTCCGCGAATATATCGAGTGAGCTGCGTAGATCGAGATCAGTCAAACAACTAGTCTTTACTATCGACTATAAAAACATTGTATTGATTTTGTCTTGCGTTGTGTATGTATAGTCATATATCAATGAGTGAGTCCGGCCAGTCCGGCTTGGGTGGCCCTACCAGAAGCATATGCTTCCGTCGGCATAGCTCTCGGGATCAACAAAGCACGCAAACCTGCCCACCACGATAAGGTAGCAGTCCCTGGGCAGGTCCTCATATTTGTGACGAGTTGAATGCTAAGTTCAGACTTCCGAGTGCGCCTGTCGCCAAAGCGGAAGTTCAAGATTTAGAATGTTGGTGCGCGCGGGTTGTTTGGAAGCGGTAAAATGTGTTAACCGTAAATGACTGTAAAGGAATGTCCGCAAAAGGAATCCCATGAATGGGGGCGGGGGGAGAAGGGAGTGGTAGTATTCCATGCAGGACGCCATTTTACAAGATGGCGGCCAAAAATAAGAACTGTTTATAACTCTGTTCCCTTTTTCCGATTTTTATTTTTTAAATTTAGATGATGGGATGATTTGAGATTTAGTGCTGATGTGGGGGGGGAGGCTGCGTGAAGTTGGCCCCCCCATTATTAAATGCGTTTATCTCCCAAACTTGCATAGCACTAAGTCTAATATTTTGGGCACTAAATGCCAGAGCCTAGCACTAAATGGCTGTCGAGGTAAAAAATAACACTAATTATTATTAAAATGTACCGTCAACTGGGAATAGAACCCAGGTCACCCACTCGCCGTGCGTGTGCCTTGGCAATAGGGAAGTCTCATGTATTCTGCACCCATTATATTTTAAAACTACTCGTCTCAAAAATAATGACAGTATGTTTATTGTTTTTATTTTTTTTTATTTACGTGAATAACACGAGTTTGAAAATGTACACGTTTGAACACGCGCGAAAACGAGGGGCGGCCATGTTCCTTGACGGCTACGTCACCATTCATATGTCATGAGGCGAGCAAGCTGTGTACAATGGAGGAGTTTACAGTTCCTGTTAAAAAGAAACAAAATAAATGGTGCATTGTGCCCATGTGTAACAGCACATCTTTTTCAACACCAGACAAACTCTTCGTCAACGTTCCAATAAATGTGAAACGAAGAAAAGCCTGGATTAAAGCAGTAAAAAGAGATGAGTCAAACCAGTCTCCCTAACCTCAACCTTGTTTTGCTGTGAAGACCACTTTAACGTAAGTATTGTAGGCCTAGGGCCCTATTCTTAACTTAACAACGTTAGTTACTTACAGTTATTGAGCAAAATATAAACTTAAAAAGGGTTGTGAAATCATAGATCGGTCTTCTCACCCAAGCAGAGTCTTCGATCTCATCTGTCAAACTTACAGGTCAAGTACGCCCCAGTAGGCCTACTAGACCTCGTCGACAACTTGTTTGTTCTAGACCGGCTGAGAATTGCTAGGCCTAGGCCCTAGTTCTATTATTTCAATATTTCTAGGTTGTCATGGTTAAAAAGTATCATACTATTATAATATCCGCCCATAACAAACACCAACAGAATAGCACAGCTTAAGCAGACCTGTTGCACGCTGTGACAGCTCTGATGAAAAGGTAGGCTAGGCTTTAGGCCTACCCTTAGCCTGTCCCATCGTTTGCGTCGTTAAACACCAATTTTGGCCTAGAGGGCCAAGGCCTAGTGCCTGATTGTAACATAATATGTAATAGGTCTATGTCTTGGATATAAGCATCCACTGCTGAATAAACAATTCAATTGATAATCTATTTTATTCTCATGATCCGTACAGTTTAATAGATAGGTAAATTACAAATAATCAGCCTGGTACTAGGGCCTACTACCTTTAACATCAAGTCATTAGCCAGGGCTTAGTCTTAACTAGGCCTATATTGCTTTTGTTTCAGATGGAAGAATACATGGAGAATTTCCTGAAATTTAAGATGATGGGTGGGATATTACAATGTAAAAAGAACACATTGCCACACATATTTAAGTGCCAGCAACAAAGAACAGGATCAACGTCTGCTCCAAAACCAAGAGAGGCGGTGAAAAGAAGGAACACTCTTCGGATTCTGTCGGAGGCCATGGCTTCGAATCAACCTGAACGTGTAGATTGCGGTAAGTTCATACAAAGTTCATACATATCGCTACTGGTAGCCCCGAGTCTGCAAGCACACTGTTTGACAGTACTACCGACTCAGACTCATCCAGTGATGAAATAGAAAGAACATTGAAACTAAAGCGCATTCAAGAATCTAGTTTGGAACGAACAAGATTTTTGTGTAGGGAACAATCAATGCGATACATGGGTGTGCCTTATGAATCTACCTTTATTGTAGAACTGCTAGCAAAACAATTCATTTATCGACGCAGCTTTCTACATGCTGAAGATGTTGTTTTGCTAATCCTAAGAAAGGTGCGTTTAAATGAATCATTTGCTGTAATAGGCGACGAATTTGGTATATCTACGTCGCATGCCTCCAGGTTGTTTGCCGACTATGTAAGCATAATAGCACGTAACTTAAAAGAACTGATTGTGTGGCCCGAGAAAGAGACAATCCACCGTCGTCTACCTCTTGCGTTTAGAGCCCGTTACAGTAATGTGCAATCCATAATAGATTGCTTCGAAATCGAAATCGAAATGCCAACCAAAGCAGTTAATCAAGCACTTACTTGGTCCGACTACAAAAAATGTAACACCCTGAAGTACCTTATTTCGGCTACACCAGATGGGATTGTAAATTATGTTAGTAGGGGTTACGGCGGTCGGGTTTCGGATATGGTGTTGTTAGAGGACTCCGGGTTTCTAGAGAAACTTACTGAAGGAATTGAAGTGATGGCTGACAGAGGCTTCAAGCATGTTGAGAAAGCAGTACAGGAGAAAAATTGTATGCTACTGCGCCCTCCTAGCGTTTCAGAGGGAACGAAGATGAGTCCAGGCCAGTGCAAAGAAACGAAGCGCATAGCAAGTTTGCGCATTCACATAGAACGCCTGATTCGGCGTGTCCGAGAATTTAAAATGCTTACTCCTCATGCATGCCTTGACATTCATATGCTCGGGCGAGTTGATAGTTGTGTAGAAATTGCAGTAGGCCTCATTAATTTACAGTCCTCATTAATCAAATAGTCAAGTAGGCTATACCTCGATGAGTTTCAACATTTCAATGCTATCTTGTACTGCACCGGTACATCCACTATTCAATTCAATTTTCAATTCAAAACTATTTTTACTCTCGTAACATACAAGTCATCAATGTTATATCAAAACCGTTTCACAATAAAGGAGCAGTATATTATAAGATATTACTTTTACTTTAATTGAAATAAGTATTACACTCAGTTTAAAAATAAAGTGTGGCCGGATGTAATATTTGAATATTTCCATTTAAATTTGACCATAAAAACATGTTTCAAAGTGATAGCAGTTGTATATTGTAAATGAAACTAACTGCGACTAACTGTAATGAATACTAAATTGTAAATATGCCCATTACCTAGTAGCTGGGTTGGCCTTATAACTGTGGTGCTTGAGACCAGTCAGGTCCTAAAGGAGCAGTATATTATAAGATATTACTTTTACTTTAATTGAAATAAGTATTACACTCAGTTTAAAAATAAAGTGTGGCCGGCTTTGTGGCTTTGTCATGTATATTGTGTACATATTACTGTCATTGACAGCTTTTGATAAGGTCTATAGTTAATTTTGAATCCGGTTTTAACTTTTACTGACCGACTACACTGTACACGATTTATTTACATTAAACTCTCACTATAAATAGAATGTGACTTGTGATTACATGTTACAAAATAGCTTAGTGGAGTAGTGATAAGAGACCCTGTGCTTACATACAATGACTAAAGTGCAGACAGAACATTACTGGTGTTTGCATGTGCCTTGTCCTGGGGTCCAAGAGGAATCTACTTCAATGTTTATATTTAATGTTAATACAAGTATAGTCACAAGATTTCAATCATGAGTAAGCTTATCTTTATAGGTAAGCACTGGGTCTCCTCTCAGTACTTCAATAGTTCTACCTTTCCTCACCTACAAGTTTAAACACAACCACCTTATTTAATAGCTAATAGTTTTGGGAATATCGCCTTTTCCCAAAACAGCATAGCATCATTGACCAATTGTTCAATATAAGGTCCATCAAAACATACACGATGCACATCGACTTTCTTGTTGGTTTCAAAGCCCACGTCAGCTATGCAAAACAAACCTTCCTTTTCGCCACTCATTAACATTTGTAACTGTATTTGTGCATTACATTTGGGAGTAAGAGTCCCTTTGGAAAAGTAATTCGGGAGAGTTTTGGTACTGGATGGACACTTTACTTCAACGACAAAATCATCGCAAATTGCATCTGATGATGCTCCAATAACTGGGTAGTTTGCACTCAACAGAATACCGATATTTTTTAACTTTTTGCCAACAATCTTCTCCACCTCTGCCAATACCAAATGTTCAAGATCCCTTCCCCTTTTCATATATTTGTTGTCTTTGATTTTAGCCCCCAAAATTGACTCTGTTAACGAGCCATCGACTGTTTTACAGTGGGCCGCTTCATTAATTTTGGAAGCCGTGATTCTTGCAAATCGCTGGTCATGCCACAGAGACTCTTGGCACTGCAGGGCTGTTTCCTGTGCCACAGCATCACATCGTGTTTCAGTCATGTGGAAGTTGCACTGCAAAAGAAACTCCTCCATAGAGGCTCCCTTATTTTGCACAAACCAAAAAGCCAGGTTGTTCAAGCATAAATATTCATGATGTTGGACAGGATTGAAGTGTTGATAAAGCTGGCCTTGACAGTTGGAACGTGCTCCTTGGGAAAGTACGGAAGAAAGGAACGCTCCTGGGATGTGGACATGTTGCTTGGTGCCTTGATTTGTTTTTCCTGCTAGGGTTGCAGCCACTACAAACTTCAGCGATGTTCCTACTTTGGACAATTTTGAGTTTTTCCAGTAGCACTCTACGGAAGTTGGAGGTGGGTCTTCACTCCGCCTGTGCACCCACATCAAAAGGGCAATAGCATGTTTGCATCCACCTAAAATGTGTACCATACGCACAGTATTAGAATAGACGTAGTTTGTAGGCCCACTTTGGCTATCAACGGTTTAACGTTAATCTCCATTGTAGATCTAAAACCATGCCGAATTTAAAAATGTATGGTGTGACCGTATAGACTAGGCATATATACAAGGGCTCACCTTGTGATGCAGCACAATCAAAACATTCACTGTTTGTCACAGTAGACTTGACTTCGTCAATTGGCAGTTGGACGGAATAACATTTGCTCCGTACGCGATGCTCGGGTGTGACACGAGCTTTCACAATACATATTCCGCCTAACCGCTGGACTTGCACGTATCCAACCGCATCGTCTCCATACGATTCTCTGCCGGCTCTGTAGCGACGCCGACTAGTGTTGGCGCAAATAACCAAGTTGTTGACGCGCCGTTAAACATCCAATAATTCATTCATTCATTCAATTTAAAGACAAATTGATTGGGCATTAGTGCGCCTGTACCTGATAGCACGGATAACTATTACACTTCGTCTGATAGTGATATGCCAACTAGGCCTACAACGTGAATTTACTAGGTAGGCCCCAATCCTATGCATGTTTAGGGGATCCAATTAGACATCTAGGCCTAGGCCTTAATCATTCCTGGGGTTGGTTGCAACTATCAGGGTAAAATCACATCAATGCATGAACATTGAATAATAATAGGACGTTAACCTCCACTAGCATTAGTTCTCAAGAGTTGTCACAATCATAATTAATAAAGTAGCATCGTACGCCCTAGCCTGTCACAAGCTGTCACTAGGTCTAGGCTAGGCCTAGGGTAGCCTAGGCCATGGCAGTCAATGAAGAATGATTGTAGGCCTAAGCCTAGGCCTACTGCACTATTATTATTATTATTATCATTAGGTCCTATTGCTTTCTGAAGTAATAAATAATTATCTTAAAACGAATTATTGGTGAGAAATGGGGCGATGTCAGGGATTAGGCTGACGAATTATTACGAGTTGAACTTACCTTGTATTTTTCACACCTTTGAGCTCAGCTCCAACAAACTTTTCACATGTAGTGAAGAACGTAGCCACCATCATCATATCGACACAAGGCAGATTGCCAGAATTAGCTTTTTGAAACCCCTTTTCTGTCATTTTTAGTACATTAGTATTAGTTTGCGATGTAAACAAGCACAGGGTAGTTCGCGGCCATGCAGCCGATATGAATGATGACGTCACAACCAATCAGAGGCCTTTTTCGTCCCTCCAAGAATATTTGAACTTTAACCAATTTTCAAAGCGTTCTATTTTATTACATATTTTTTTTCAATTGAAAATTTGTATGTATTCAATATCTACAAGTTATTCTACATAATATGATGAAATGAATTGTTTTATGATTTAAAACTCATGAGAATTCCCTATTGAAACACTGAAACAAACACGAGTGTGACAGCCCGTCACACTATTACTAACATTTCTTTTCTCTAAAGTTCATTTACCTTTCCATTCAAGCGGGCCCTCTTTGCGACTTGAATGTGTACTTTGTCCGCCGTTTGGGACCTGAATCGAGTTGCATACGGTAGCTCTGCCAATCGTAAGAAGCAACAATGACCCAAACAAACATATGTAATGTCTGAGGATAGCTTTACCTCTTAATGACACATGGGTTTTGTCAATATGGTGTATGTTTTGCCTAGACCAATAGAACGTTCCACATGTACCCTTTTACTAGCTATTTTCCTGTCATTTCTCACCACATGACTCAAAATCCTATTTACTTTGAAAAAAAAACGCGGGCATGTTAACATGGATTTCATGAGGAGCCATTTGATCTTGGACATTAAATCCCTTGTCAGCCATTATTGAGTCGCGTCGGGAACACAGCCAAGGAAGATCACTGCGTTCATTCAACAATCTGCGTGTCACTTGTCGAACCACTATAAGTGTCGGATACGTATGTAAAACCATACCACCAGGAGATTGTACCGATCAAAGTTTTCACCATATTTCTGTTTTAGTATGTTGAAAACGTAGCTTGCTGGGCAGTGGGTTTATTCGGTTTTTGTATTGGGCACTCCGTTCCACTTCCATCTACAATTACACGTGTATTGGGATTTTTTTTTTCAAGTCGGTTGGTGCATAAAACCCAATAAATTGTTTTGATGGGAAAATGTTTAACTCTCTCCATTGGAGGCTCATGAATCGTATCCGAGTACAAAATATGTTGTACACATCTCTTTCAGATACTAGGAACATTCTACTTTGTTCAAAACACATATTGTTTCGACGTAATTTAATGAGAGTCATGAAAAACTGGTCAGCAACATCCGTAGTAATGGCATGAACGTAAGATTGTACGCCGCTTCTCCTAGAGTGTTCAGTACAAAGCATACCTTTTCATAGCACTCAAGACTAGTGTAAAAATAAATCCCAAGTGGGTAATTCTGGTAGGTTTCCAACGTACATGCGGTCGAACTCCGTATAGACGTTTGCACCGCTGCTGAGCACACTGTAGCGGGCGTTTGTGTTTGCGTCGATACATTACAGTACGTTGGTTATGACGACTCAACCGTAACCTCACAGACGTCGATGTCTTCACTCGACAAAATCACAGTATCTTCCGTCACATCTTCAGTTGCATCATGAAAGATGGACTCGGTTGCAGGAGAGATGGTAGTCACCACCCATGTAAAAATATTTGATATCTATATAATATCCAATTAGTATCTATATAGTATCGGAGGTATCTATATAGTATCCTGTTTATATCCATTAGTATCCACTCACTTATTTGGATTCCATATGCCGGCGCAGTTGGCCGAGGTCGATTAGGCGTTGGTCTAGTAAACCACGGTCTCTGCGTCCCAGGTTCGAATCCTGGCTTGGGCATGGATGTCATGTGGCGTTTTTTCATCTTCATAATCACCCACTCACCGTCTCGATTAGCCTCGTTGCAAAAATATGAGACGTAAAACCCCAAATATCATCATCATTGGATTCCATATGAGATATCCATATAGTATCCATTTATAATCCAAGGAATCATATATCCCATCACATATCATCACATTCCCAGTAAACACAAACCCCCCGAAGAACTACACATTTTGCTCACTTTACTGATTACTCACAAAGTCAATCCACTCACATTGTAAGCCAATTGTAACTTGAATGGAACTGGAACCTTCTCACATTGTGACCTCTCCAATATCACTCGGACACCACCCAATGTAAACGTATTTCTTCCTACTCATAGAATGCACTCGGAGTTGTCACTATGCGACGTCTTTTTTATGTTCCTTGAAAGTTGTCACATTCGTGACGGCTTGGTGAGTGGTTTGTACGCAGCAGATGTATTTTCCTTTTTTTTTAAATTAAATTCACCTGCATGGTGCGTGATTCGAGTTGCATTACACGGTTCAATTTATTGTCAAATGAATTTAATTCAACAGTTGAACTTAATAAGTTGAAAGTAATTTTTGACTTAACATTGAAAGTCTGTTTAGACCCGGTCTTATAACACCCGGCTAACATTTAGCGGTGGTCCAAATGCTAGCCTCGGCTTAAATTTCCTGGCCGCTCTCCGATCCTCGGCTAAATTTTAGTCCAGTGCTAAAGTTGGTGTTGTTTTGAAAAAAAATGGCGGCTTGCACATCACTACGCATTTAAATTAATTAGTTGTGCATAAAATAGTGCTTTATACCGATTGCGACCGACAAAAATAGAATCAGAAACGTGGTTTTAGTATTATAATCATATTTTATAAATCGAGAGAAGTTTAAATATTCCCGCATTCACGGCCTACCTGAGCCGCTGCATTTTTAGGTTGTGGTAGGCAATTTTAATTTCAGCTGGTAGTTGAGGCAATGCAAATGAGAGTATGACGGCTGGAGTGGGACGAGGCTGGCCAGTTTTCCTGCTCATGATTCTTGTGACATCAACAACTCGGTGCGGTTTCAGATAGTCTTTGAGTTCCTGATCACTGACGTTAAGGAGGTCGAAGCAAGAGATCACCCCCTTGCAGACGTTCAAGGACGAGTGGCCCTCAACGGTGACTGGAAGGGAGCAAAGAGTTGACATACCCAGCAGCTTTTTTGCCTGTTTCTCGTTGGCGCAGTTCACAAGCAGTGAGCCATCACGGAGCTTCTTGGTTGATGGCAGGACTCCTAGTAAATGTTCCAAATTTTTTTTCAATGAATAGAGGGTTCATTTTACTGAACGTCCTCTCTGTAGGTACAGAGGGACGACTGACACATCGTGGGTGTCGACCACCTGCACCTCTTCATCTGCCTTTATCTCCTTTCTTCTTTTTAAGTTAATGCCTGTTGCTTTTTGTTTGTTATCCATAGAAGAATAAACGGTTTCATCTCCTGCGCTCCCCACCCTCCATGGAGCCTCAAACGGGACGCGGAACTTCCGACGCCAGGAATACGCAAGAGATATAGCTGGAGCGCTAACCCAATGTATGCAACGTGAGTTGATACTTGCCGATTGATACAGGTCGGGCTGAACCTGTACCACCCGTCTAGATGAAGCAGGGGCCAAAGATTCGTGTTGGTCCATGCAACCCGCAGGTTACACTTCCCTCAGCAGCCAGGATCCCCCTTTCCACCGACACGGGTCGCACCGAACGGCAAACACGGCGGAGGGCGTTTGGATCACAAAAAAGGCCAGCATTTATGGAGAAGAAAACTATGGAAATAGAAAAGGATGACCGAGCCCATGGACTGCTACCTTATCGCAGTGGGCAGGTTTGCGTGCTTTGTTGATCCCGAGAGCTATGCCGGCGGAAGCGTATGCTTCTGGTAGGGCCACCCAAGCCGGCCGGACTGGTCGCGGAGAAGTCAGACGAAGTGCAGTCCACACCCAAATCCTCTTTCCCCCCCACTGTCCCATTGAATATTTCTCCTCCCACTTGGCCCTACCCTCCCTTGCTGGACTCCTGTCCTCATTATCACCCGCTCATCGTCTCGATTAGCCATCGTTGCATAAATATGAGACGTTAAGCCCCATTAAAAAAAAATATATATATGAGGAACTTATGGACTACGGTTTCTACAACGACTGGCAGGAACTCCGGCGTGTAGTGTTTTAAGAGATTGATTGATAGATTGATATTGGGGCTTAACGTCTTATATTTTTGCAAATTGGCTAATCAAGACGATGAGTGGGTGATAATGAAGAGGAAATTGGGGGCTCTTTGGAGGAAAGGGGAAAGTAGGAGGGCCCGTGAGGAAAGGGGATTGGGGTTTGGACCGCACTTCGTCTGACTTCTCCTCCTCGACCAGTCCGGCTAGGGTGGCCCTACCTGCAGAAGCATACGCTTCCGGCGGCATAGCTCGCGGGATCAACGAAGCACAAAAACCTGCCCACCACGATAAGGTAGCAGTCCCTGGGCAGGCCATGTGCTTAGAGAGTGGAACATTTAGTATAATATCTGCATGTCTAAACTTATTTCGTGCCATATGCTTAGAGAATGGAACACTTTAAGTTGCCAATATCTGCATATCTGAACTTATGTCATGCCATGGTCACTACTAACATTGACAGTGGAACGAAGAAAATTATTTCAGTGTTCTTGTGCTTTGCTCACTTCGTCAAAATTGTTATAGAAGATATAACTAAGGCCGGTTCTCAATGCTTCGTTAGTCAACTAAATAGTTGCCCAAACCACAACGATCGAAAATTGAAGTGACGTCTGAAGAAGGCGTAGTAGTTAGCGTAGGCGAAAGTAGTTAGCTGACTTATATTTAGTCCATTCTTGAAGCTTTGAGATATGCCCTTAAGATCGTGGGCACAGATAAAAAAAAACTCTACCCAGTCGAAAGTTCATTATGGAAGTCACAGCGTCATTATTCGGTCCGACAAATTATATTTCTGTCAAAGAATTATTGAAATCACTGATCGCTGTACTGTTGTGTAAAAACGGAACCTCATTATTTCACTCAGAACTCAAGTTGTTGCTAGAGACAGTACCAACATCGGCCAAAGAAATAAATGACAGCACTCATGACTGCTGACAACAAAGAAGAACCTGATGAACTGAACTGACAGGAGACAAGTCAATTTACAAAAACAACCCGTTTTTATAAAGATTTCAATAATCTGATATCAGAAGTTAAAAATCAAGTTCTCGAACTTGAATCTGATGATATGGAAGACGACATGTAACTAAAGTCGCGAATAAATTATATTATCCTATCATAGCACAGAAAATTTCTATAAAGTATGTGCTGTACATCCAATTGTGGACTGTGTCAGGTTAATGGAAATCAAAAGGTCTGTTTCATCCAGAATAAGCAACGCAGCAGTTGAGAACCAGGGGAGACACCGGTGAGAATCATGCATATTTTGAACAAAAACTGATCAGACCGGCCTTATTTCAACTTGAACAACCTAAAAATATTTGTCATGTATGATCCCCCACATTTTCTTAAAAGTGTTCGTAATAATTTGTATAAATATTCAGTAATTCACAAGGATGCTATTGCTATGTCATCAGGAACGGCCAAGAGGGACCATATTGCGAAATTTTACTGAGCCGACTGCAAAAAAATAGATTTAGATCGGCATCGAAGTTAACGGCCAGCCATATCGAAATCCCTCTTTTTGGTGCTATGTAAGTAAAGAGAGCAACCCAGCTGGTGTTGGGCAACTCTAATGCTGCTGGCCTGGTGAAGTATATGTCTACTGGTCTCATTACGGGCCACGCTGCTGGTACTGCAACATTTGTAGCAAGAATGGACAAGCTTTTTGACACGTTCAACAGTCGATCTAGATTTAATTCCAAAGAAATGGCATGCGCTATCTCAGAAACTTCCAACAAACACGTAGCCTTCCTCAGAAGAAATTTATACTTGGATTAAGTTATGGCGATGTGTTGAAAAAACGAAAGATGGACCTCGGAAAGTGACGAAACGCAATGATGTGACTAACAGACAAAAATGTAAAGATGGTTGGCTTCAAAGCATACGAGCTTTAATTTTGTTATGGGACGATTAAGACAAAACACACGGACTGCAATTCCTTCTAACTAAGACCCCGTATTTGTTACTCGCTTCGAGCGCTGGTTAAAACGGCGCGCCTAACCGACTTGTGTTTTCACTGCCAGCCGTGGCACCAGAAGCACCAGAAGCGCTGCAAGATATACGCCTTCTTGACGTTAATGTGACACTCTAGAAGGCATCGGTAGTGGGCGTGACGCATGTCATAACATAACCTATACATTCGTCTCTGACAAGAGGGTTGACGATGGCTCTACATCAATTAAACGGTATACTTGTTACGCTAGTAAGCGAATGGCATGCAGAAAGTCTTCGTTTTTTGGATAACTTACGGTCAATGAGAAGAAGAAGGCTATTAATTTTAATACAGATTTCATATGATGAGAAAATATTTAACTACCGTCAAAGCCGTGCGAGGCGAGTTGTTGGAAATTGTTCTGGTATGTTGGCCAATCGCTTTCGTGCACTGCTTACAACTATTGGATTGCCACTTGAGAAAATAAGTACAATAGTTTTGGCATGTGTCTGTTTACATAACTTTTTGAGCAACGAGTCATCGAATGTTTACATGCCACAAGAAGTGGTTAATCATGACAAGTAGGACTCGAGATTGTATTCCTGCGGATTTTCAAAGTGCCACGAGTCATACTCCTTGTAATATTCCAATGGGTTGAATCTCTATAACTGCCAGTTGAATTAAGCGGCAGATCCTCTTCCGCTTAAAATTTAAAATTCACTTTTAGCTTAGACCATATAGGGGGGTGGACAGAGTGCGCGTCTATACCTGCCGTTGCAGCGGTTGAAGCCGAGCTGAGAACAAAAGGAGTGAGAGAGAGGGAGCGATTCTCGGAAGTAGGTCTGGGCAAAAAGCGCGTAGTGGCATTGAAACGTACAGTAATTTCGCGTATTTTAAGTAGGAATATCTCATTACTTTAAAGAATGTGGTGATTTCAAAAAATATATTCATGCATATTTATGCTTTGGGACACCAAGTCAAGGAAGTTCTTAATGTATTTTAACGTTATTCCGATAGAAATTTATTTCTATGTGTTACGTGGGAATATGCCAGATTAACACCTTCAAACCCCAACATTCAAAACCTCGCATGCCTACTGTATATTTTTATATCCGGAAAGAAAATGTTTTCTGAAAAAGAAATTGGAACAGGTCTATGTATACAGATTACAGGGAAACTGAAAAATACAAAATCAATCGAAAACCCAGGATGACATAATATGGAACCCTTTGCACTTGGGATGAAAGGGTAATAATAGAAAGAATTTAGAATGGAATTTTGTTACATTCAAAATATTCAGTAAAGGTGCAAATTGTGGGCCTATTATGCAAGTGATGCTGCTGTAGAAAAGAAGTGGGGGGGGGGGGGGGGGGGTTAAAAATTTTGCCCAGCAAAAAAAAAACCTGGGGTTTCAACCAAAAACCCACATGAACAAACCTGGTATAAAGTGGGTTAAAGCTAAGCTAAGCTAGGGCTTAATGCTAACCAGCAGTTATATTTTCAAATTTGTTGTTAAAAAAAAAAACGTGTTAATGTATTAATAGCTCTAGGCCAACATGCTCTAATGAAGAATGATTGCATTGAATTTGAAGGAGGCTCAATCTGAGCTTGCTGCTAAACTAAATATACAATCTGGAAACATGTAAATTATTGTAGAGAGTAAACTGTAATACATACCTTTTAGTAACAGAGGATTTGTATTACACATTTTAAGCACATAATTTCAAAAATATGTCAACCCTAGCAGGGAGACGAGAGGTAGGCCTACTTCAGATGTTACTAACAAAATCACTCTGTTATTGTATGGTTTTAGTAGGGCATACAAATAATAGCATAGAATAGTAAAGAACATGGGTTCTTTGGTGAAAAATTATCAAGACAACATTCACTATGTAAATAGTAATGTATTTTATTAAATACCACTTTTAATTCACATCGTTATAATATAAATTGTATACAGTAAATAAACTGTCGTCATAATGTAATATTTGTCTCCTTCTTTCGAAATATTCCTCATAAACAGTACGAAGTTCTTAAATTACAACTGGGTAGGGGGTACCCTACTAGCATGTTATCAAAATTTAAATCAACATAGGCCTAAGCCAAGTAAGCAGAGATATTAGTTATCTTGAAAAATTGATTAGACCATTCACGATTTAGCAACACATGATCCTAACATTTGCAACACTGGGATGGACCAAATAATAAACAATTTTCTTGTAACATACTCAAACTTTTAGTATTAATGGAAATAATAAATAGGGCCCTAGTGCTTTTTACAATTAAATTGAAAAAAGAACATTGTAAATGTTGTGGTCCCCATCACACACACTACATGGAATGATAATCCAGACTGTTTTCCAGCTCTTGACGTACAGCCAAACGCGGCGCAAGAGTTCACCATCTTTAATGTTTTGCCCAGACCTAGTTCTTGGAACTGCCGCAGCCTGGCCGCAGCTCGGCTTCACGAAGAGAGCCGAGCTATCCGTCTACCCCCCTATATGGTCTAAGACTTTTAGCTGCATCCACTGCCAACTATGTACTGTATTCATGTTGAAATCACAATAGTAAAAGGCTGTGATGTTCTGTAAACAATGGTATTGAATGTTTTGTGAGGTTATGTGGTAATATTTGATTTTGCAGTGTGTGGTCAAGCCTGTCCTAGGTCTACGCAGCCTTCCACATTTGTATTTTATATAGCTGTCACTGTTATGGCTGGTTACGTTTCGGACGTATCATTCCCGTCTGATGACGACGACGAAATTATAGATTTCTTGCAGCGGCCGGCAAGACGCCCTAGAATCGTTAAACCAAGGCAACATTACTTCGAGTCCTTGGACGAAGTTGAATTTTTGAAAAGATTTCGAATCTCAAAAGCTTCAGCTTTGGCACTGTTGGTGCAAACAGAAGACTCTCTCGAGTTTCCTCATGACAAGTAAGTATGGCCTAGGCTGAGAAAGTATTTTTCTAGATCTGAAAGTAGAGAGCTATAAGCCTACCTAGGCTAGGCCTAGGATATCTGCAATTGATAGTGGTGTATGTTATTTACCAATACCACCCGTTTAAAAATGAACTTCCTTCCCAACTCTCCTTTCCAACTATTAATGACTTGAATAAGCTAGGCCTAAGAAACCAGTCCGCATCAGACCTCATATATGCATTGCTTTTTTAATAGGCTGTGTCTCCTACCAACCCAGTTGGAAGAAGTGCGGCCCTATACGGAACACTGCTACCAACACCCTTTGGAAATCAGCTGTATAACACGTGGGTAAGGAATGTGACAGCTAGACAACCCCCGTTGGTAGGAGTGCGCCCTACCACAGAACACTGCTACCAACCCCCCTTGGAAATCAGCTGTTTTAACACGTGGGTAAGGAATGTGACAGCTCGACAACCCCCGTTGGTAGGAGTGCACCCTACTACGGAACACTGCTACCAACCCCCCTTGGAAATCAGCTGTTTTAGCACCTTACTGCTCAATAGTGGATGTGCAGCCAGTGCAGCTCTAAAAAATTCATTTGGAATTTTTTTGGTTTGTTTTATTCAATTCGAGCGTTGGACGCCTGAGATCGATTTATCTCAGAGCGTTCGTAATTTCTGTGTAGTTTTATTGTAGTGTTTGCAATCAGGTTGTTATAGCTTGAGACTCTAGTTTGTTAGCTAAAGTGTATTCCTGCTATGAACATCGTGTATCGTACTTCAAAAGAGGTATAGCCTCGGCCTAGGCTTTGTGTTTCTACAAACACAAAGGCCTAGGCCTACACTTTGAGATAAACCACGCGGCCCTAGCTAGGCATAGGGCCTAAGCCTATGCGTCATACGCTTTTCAATACATCTTATCGTATAGGCCCAGGCCTACTAGCCTGGCTAGGCCTGTCGTGCAACGGTACTTGTGTCTATCGTGTGCTTAATATTTTGTTAGGCAGGCCTAGGCCCTACCAAGGCTAAGGACCATGCATGAAATAAGTCCACGATAGAATCTTAGGCCTAGGCCTAGGCAAGACCTACTTGCGCCTTGTGTTTCTGCCCAGGCGGGCAGTATGTTCAAGCATGACGGCAGGTTCTAGGCCTAGGCCTAGGCCTAGCCAAGCTATCCTAGTATTAATTTTGTCTGTAACTATTGGTGTGTTCGAGAAATCACGATCTAGGATAGGCCTAGGCCTAGCGTATCTGGGTTTTCACTACGAACGGTATTTGCTCGGATTTGCTCTGGGGGATTGTAGGTTGACCACGAAGCACTGTTATATGACAAAAGCATCTGTATGGCTGTCTCGGGACACGTAGACACCATAACATTGTTTTCACACAAATGAGCTGAATGATTTGGGTAAGTAATTTGGTTATGTTTACGTATTTTTATTGTAATAACGTTTTTGTAACTTTGAATTATCTTTCTTGTTGCTGAAATAAATGTGTTTCAAGTGATATATTAAGTGTGTTTATTTTCCTGCATTGCACACTTGTTAAAACAGCTAATTTCCAAGGGGGGTTGGTAGCAGTGTTCCGTAGTAGGGCGCACTCCTACCAACGGGGGTTGTCGAGCTGTCACATTCCTTACCCATGTGTTATACAGCTGATTTCCAAGGGGGGTTGGTAGCAGTGTTCCGTAGTAGGGCGCACTCCTACCAACGGGGGTTGTCTAGCTGTCAAATCCTTACCTACGTGTTAAAACAGCTGATTTCCAAGGGGGGTTGGTAGCAGTGTTCTGTGGTAGGGCGCACTCCTACCAACGGGGGTTGTCTAGCTGTCAAATCCTTACCCACGTGTTAAAACAGCTGATTTCCAAGGGGGGTTGGTAGCAGTGTTCTGTGGTAGGGCGCACTCCTACCAACGGGGGTTGTCGAGCTGTCACATTCCTTACCCATGTGTTATACAGCTGATTTCCAAGGGGGGTTGGTAGCAGTGTTCCGTAGTAGGGCGCACTCCTACCAACGGGGGTTGTCGAGCTGTCACATTCCTTACCCACGTGTTAAAACAGCTGATTTCCAAAGGGGGTTGGTAGCAGTGTTCCGTAGCAGGGCGCACTCCTGCCAACGGGGGTTTTCGTAGTAGTTCCACATTCCTACGCTAGGTTTGCTAGTTGTGGGGTTGGCAGAAGTGTTCC
The DNA here is from genome assembly GCA_945910005.1 of Isoperla grammatica. Taxonomy (NCBI): domain Eukaryota; kingdom Metazoa; phylum Arthropoda; class Insecta; order Plecoptera; family Perlodidae; genus Isoperla; species Isoperla grammatica. The sequence continues at coordinate 16,397,366 of OX246740.1, forward strand.
GTATAGGCTGCACTCCTTCCAACTGGGTTGGTATGAGGGACGGCCTTTTTAATACTAATATTTTGTGTTTTGTATAGGAACCATGCAGTTTCTCCCATGGATTGTCTTCTTTTGACATTAAGGTTTTATGCTACTGGATGTTATCTGCTGACAGTAGCAGATTTCATAGGAGTGAACAAGACATCTGCATGTCGAATTGTCCATCGGGTAACGGACGCAATTGCTGCATTGCGACCTTTGTACATAAATTTACCTAACGAGCCAAGGGAAATGCTTAACATGCAGAAAAAGTTGTATGATGTAAGAAAATTTCCCAGACTGATAAGTGCAATGGACTGCACTCACGTGAAGACATCACCTGGTACGTAGGCCTTCTACCTAAATATTTTTTGTTTGTTTGTTTGTTTTTTGTTCTCACAACAAGAGTACATAGATGTAATACAATAATATAATAACATAGGTATTCTTAATAACATTAATTTATTATTTATTTATTATTTGGGCTTAACGTCTCATATTTTTGCAACTAGGCTAATCGAGGCAATGAGTGGGTGATAATGAAGAATTACATTAGTATAGAGACACCCACATAAGCCGAAACTTGTGTGTGGGTATATATAATTTTAACAAAACGTTATTGAAATTAGATCAAAATGACGAGCGGGTGTGTTGAGACGTTAAAAGAGATACATATATATATTAATACCAAGATAATTGCAAACGTACATATTATTCATTCAATGGAAGCATATAGCTATCTGGTAATATAGGTTACAATAGGCAATGTCATAGTATAAATATTAAAATATACAATACTAATGGAAGAGATACAGTAGAATACAGCGGAGAAGTTTACCTGCCTCGGCGCAACCTTTCCCTGACACAGACTTTATATGGGCCTAGCTCTGGGGTCTAGTTTTAAAACCAATTTACATTAATTCATTAACTTATTTTCAGGAGGGAACAACGCAGAAGTGTTTGCAACAGAAAGGGATATTTCTCCATTAATGTACAAACTATTGCGGATACCAATTTAATGGGCCAGGATATAGTTGATAGGTAGCCTGACTCTGCCCACGATATCACAATATTCAACAACTGTGAAAAGAGGGCCATGTTTGAAGCAGGACGCTATGGAAATAGTATCCTAGTTGTTGATGGAGGATACCCTGTTCGGCCCTATCTAATGCCTCCAATGGACCGAGCCGTCACTCCAGCAGAGCAGCTTTATAACGAGTCTCAAATCCGAACCAGAAACTGTGTAGAGCGCCAGTATGGCGTCATGAAACGGATGTTTTGGAAATGACCAGTGAAACTGACTTTGAACAGGAGTCTACATACATATGTGAGTGGGTAGACGCTGTACACACAACAAGACAAGATCTCGCGCTTATCGACGACGGCCACAGAGACAATTTGATGAAACTTAAAAAAATCGTTACTCCATTGATAAAACTGTGCTACAAACTGCCACTCTGGTCAGGTTTAATGATTAATGTGTTCAAATATGGCGGCATAACTGCAAGCAGTTCAAAGAAGCCAGATGAATGACATAAAAATCAGGTTGATGCAAAACGATATCCCTCAGCGTGTTGATAGACTTCGTGGTGAATCACATTCGTGTGATTGAGGGCACCATGAAACTTGCTTCCAGCATTGACTTAATTGATCCTTCTTGTGAGGATCTTCCCACCACCATATATCAAGACCCGCCGTCAATGGAAACTGGTGCTGACCTTTTAGAAATATTACCAGCCACATGTCCAATTTCTGAAGAGCTTGTTGCCACCAACAAGTGCCCAGCCTGCGCGAGCAACAACCATCCAAGTGGCGCTCACAAATGCAAATTTTGTGGAATTAATGTCCACCTCCTACAAGGATGCTCAGTTAGTGCTGGCGAAGAATTTTATTTGATTATTTGGGCTTAACGTCTCATATTTTGCAACGAGGCTAATCGAGACAATGAGTGGGTGATACATGAAGATGAAATAGGGGGCTGTTTGGAGGAAAGGGGCCAATAGGAGGGCGGGGAGGATAGGGAAAGAGGGAGGAAAAGGGAGTGGGGATGATGTGGACTACATTTCGTCTGACTTCTCCTCGACTAGTCCGGCAAGGGTGGCCCTACCAGAAGCATGCGCTTCCGCCGGCATAGCTCTAGGAATCTTTAAAGCACGCCAACCTGCCCACCGCGATAAGGTAGCAGCAGTCCATGGGCAGGTGCTGGCGAATAAGAAGGATATAGAAAAGCTCGGATTTGTTATAATTGTGTCAACCAGCTGCCTCTTTTAGAGGTATTACCGGATACATGCCCAGTTTCTGAAGATCTTGTTGCCACCGCCAAATCTCCAAACCAGCTGAGAATGGAGATTGATTGATTAATGGGGCTTAACGTCTCATTTTTATGCAACGATGGCTAATCGAGACGATGAGCGGGTGATAATGAAGATGAGAAAGATGATAATGAAGAATAAAGCCACATCCGAATCAGATCCATTGCACGTCGCGTGAGTTGTCATACGGGAGTCCAGCAAGGGAGGGCAGGGCCAAGTAGGAGGAGAAATATTCAATGGGACAGTGGGGGGGAAAGGGGATTGGGGTGTGGACTGCACTTCGTCTGACTTCTCCTCCTCGACCAGTCCGGCTTGGGTGGCCATACTAGAAGCATACGCTTCCGCCGGCATAGCTCTCGGGATCAACAAAGCACGCAAACCTGCCCACCACGATAAGGTGGCAGTCCCTGGGCAGGCAATGATAATTAAATTAAATCATTAGACAGGGTTCCCACTTATTATTTAGAATCAATTTCCCTGACTTTTCCAGGTTTTCCAGGTCTAGTTTTGCTTAATTCCAGGTGTGATACACGCCAAAAAACGCAGCACCCCCCCACCCCCCCGATACGCTCTAAAATTCTAAGTTAACCGGAAGTTATTTTACAGTGCTTCATGATTAATTTTTTTTAATTTTTCTGACTTTGGAGTCGGGAAACGTTTTCATAGATTTGGTGAAAATATATATTTTTGAGTAAACCGAATAAGCCTAGATTTAAATAAATTCCCTATTTCCCTGACTTTTCCAGGTTTTTGAATTTTTTCCTCAATTCCCTGACTATTCCCTGACATTTTGAGCCATGTTTTCAATTCCATGACTTTTCCAGGTTTTCCAGGTCAGTGGGAACCCTGTTAGACAATTATCACAACAAAACACTACGTACGTACGTATGAGTTCGTTTACAACGGTCCACAATCCTCTTACATGCAAAACTCAAGTAAGACGAATAATAGGCGTAATAAAAATCCGAAACCTCCATTCCTCAAGAAAAATTGTTCTACCCAGCAAAGAATTCTGAACAAAAACCTAAATAAAATCCTGGAAAGAACACTTCCTGGGAAGAACACTGCTACACGGGTTTGTTAACTTGGGCTAGACTTGTGTATAACAGTCCCAAACATCATGCCAGTGGAGTTGGCCATGGTCCATTAGGCATTGGTCTAGTAAACAGCAGTTTTAGCATTCCAGGTCCAATCCTGGCCTGGGCATGGATGTCATGTGGTTTTATAAAATCTTCATAATCATCCACTGATCGTCACGATTAGCATTGTTGCAAAAATATGTGACTAAAGCCCAATTATCATTATCACCCCCTTACATAATTTATATTTCAGGCCATCTGCGATCACGAGGGTAAATTCACACATTGCTATGCGGGCCAAGTTGGATCGGTTCATGATGCAAGAGTTCTGCGGCTATCCCCAATTCAACAGTACATCGATGAAGACCCTGCTTAATTTCCACATCGTTGGAGATCCTGCCTGCATGCCTGCATGCATCCTGCGGCATTTAAGGATAATGGGCATTTAACCAATGACCATAAGAATTATAATTATTGTTTATCATCAACACCTGTGTCATGAGAGGGCATTTGGTCACTTAAAAGGGCGGTCTCGTTGCTTGAAGTTTCTGGACATGAACCACATGGAACAAATCCCACGTGTCATCAATGCATGCTGTGGTTTGCACAACATTTGCCACAGTATGCATGATGAAATGGAAGTTGATGCAGGAGATGAGGATAATGGCAAATTGGATGATGTAGAAGTAGAACATAGGCATCGCGGAAAGGTAACGGGTACCGCCAAAAGTTTAAACCTTGTTAATAGAATACCGATTTGGTATCACAATCAGTGAGGATTGTCAATATTATGTATAGGCCAGGCCTATGCATGTAGGCATGTACACATCGAAAGTTGATTTGAATACATTCAACTCTAACTTTTTTTTCACAGGTTTCACTTCAACACTAGTTTTCAAAACTGTCACTTTACTTGCACTACCTTGTACCTGCATATAATCCCTCAAAAAGATGCTTTTGAAAACGTTTTGAAATTTATCTCTTGTAGGGCCTAGGCCTATATGGGCAACTGATTGTTTTGACTCAAATATTGAAGTGAAAGTAGACACTGTTTGTTTGATTGTGATAGTGAACTTTTTTATTGCATGGTTTAAATTAACATCAATTTTAATGCGTTCAATTTGGCATTCCTAGCCTAATGTAAATGAATAACTATTCTACTGCCTACTGCCTGTCATAACTAATAAACAAAATTAAACAAAACGCAAAATTTCGTATGTCAATAAACTTTGGTACTAATGGGAGCCTCCCTAGTACAAAAATTACTATATGAATGTGGCAACAGAGATTCGGCAGTTTTTGTTATACTTGGGTCCCACCTATTTAAAAGAAATTCTTCCGTCAATCCAGTACAATCATTTTATGCTATTGTTTGTTGCCATAACCGTTCTGATCTCGGAAAGTTTCAATTCAAAATTCAACCATATTGCTGATAATTTACTTAAAATATTTGTTGTAGAAAGGTCAGCGTTGTATGGGAAAAAAAATCCTTCATATGGAGTCCGTCATACGGGAGTCCAGCAAGGAAGGGGCAGGCCCATGTGGGAGGAGAAATCTTCATTGGGACAGTGTGGGGGGGGGGGGGAGGGGAGGGGCTCATATTTACAGGATGAAGGATTTTGCAGTGGTGCAATTCATTGAAGATGATGAGAAACAACTGTCGATTGTCCCAAGTGTATGGCTGGCAAACCGAAACAAGTATTGTTATTGGCCAGACACATTCACAGATGCACAGCGATTCAAAGCCATTTGTCTGAAGAAGATCCAGAGCCCACAGGAATGGGAGCTGTGCCCGGTTCAACTTCGTTACGGTACCTCTCTGGTAAGTATTTTCTTTTATTAAAATGGTTTCAATGGCTTTATGTAGACCTAGGGATTTTTGCCTAGCTATTTATTTACTAACTTTCCACATATGGCCTAGAAATCATGTCACTGTTCTAGATACATATGAAAATGCAGCCGTGAGAAGAAAAATCCTAGAAGACAACGATACTGCTGACGTATTCACCTCCACCGAATACGAAAGTTCAGCGGAACAAACGCAACACCGCCTGCGCAGAAGATTTACAAGATTCAAGAAGGATGTCCCCGCTATAGATTCCATATCCCTAAATGATATCCGGAGTGAGGATTACGAATCCGACAATGACAACGACACTGTTTCATCCAACATTAATGTTTCTCCCAGTCCTTTCTTCAACCTTCAAAATCATCAGCTTTCTGGCACTCCGCACTCAGATGTTCTCCGTCATCATAGCCCTCAAGTCCCAAAAGTTAATCATTCAGCAAAACCTGCCACCGTAACGAGGCGCCAAGATGAAAGTTTTTCGCCTCGCAGTCAGCCGCAACTCATTCAAGCCATACCAACCCCCACAACAGTGCCACAGGGTACTGGCCACGCTTCGTGCTGGCATGGACAGGGTTCAGAGTGTACTGTTAACGGCCGGGCACAATCCGGGCATCAAGCGGTATTATGATTACGGGGCACGCACGGGCTAGTGCGGGGGAGGAATGAGTAATTCCTCATTACACAAATAACATCTTTATTTTTTTACTATGCGTAGCAAATAGTTAGAATGACATTAAGCAGATAATGTAGAATATTAATTAAGTTGTTAGTAGTTATTTATATATCTAAAAAATAAATTAAAAACAAAATTAACTTTGGAGCAGCATTACAGACATCTGTAGATGAAGACGTTTGATGCATTGGCATGAAGATTCTGTCGAGGGCCTTACGTGTGCATCCTATTAATTAACGTATTTCAATGTGTCACTCATAGGTAATGGATAGCATATTGAAAAGTAGACCTGAGGTGACCCCCGTGGCTACATGCAGCTCCATGTATGGGATGTCGACAGCATCTTGGAAAGATGTTGAAGTCGCCAACACCTCAATTAGCAATAACAAAAAACTGATGATGGTGATGATGATGGCTCATTTGACTCAGATTTTTCTGCCAAACGCAGGAAGATCCAGGATGAACAATCTGGTGTTGAGTAGAGACATCAAGAACGGATGCAAAGACGAGATACATTTTTTAGAATTGTTTCAAAAATTTCTTGTCATGATGTAATGTATCTACAAGTATACCCACCACACTAGACGCAGGCAATTTTTGGTAGGAAAGATTGTTTTTAGTTTTTTTTTTTTACTTTTGAGTAAAATTCAAATACAATGCAAACAGTCACTTGTTTGAATTAAGGTGAGGCAATGGTGAAAATTAGGCAAAATGTGTAAAAAGTCAATTTTTTTTTTAAATTTTTTTTTAATACTTTATAGTATTATATTTTAGTTTTTTATCGCGGATATGGCATTCCGTAACACATATCTCACTTGCGTCAGCGTCATTCTTTATGTTTCCTATAGTACTTCAAACACTACCCAAACTTTAAACGCGATTAACTTCCATAGTGTTTTTAGCACAGTTTGTGAATTTAATATAATCATATTTCACAAACCGTTAACTAAATCTTTATGAAACTTTCTGTGAATGTTCTTTATTAGTAAGTCTAGTAACGCTGGCATGGCCAAGTAAATAAGTGTGGTAGCTACGAAAAAAAAACTACATAAGTACAAAAATACAAAATTTTATCAGAAATATTTTGAAATATAATTTTAAAAATTCCTATAAGCCACAATATGACTGACACTGCTATGCCCATGCCGACGTTCCTCAAACCATAGTCAATGAGCAGTGTAATAAAAAAAAAATGTCAAAACGTTTCATTTTGTGTTTTTGTGATTTTTGAAAAAAAACACACCAAATAAGGATATTTTTTGTATTTTAAAGTTGGTAACAATAAAAAAAAATTTTAAATTTTTTATATTTTTTTTTGTATCACCTTAAATAACATACTAAATTTTCAGCAGAATCGGAGTAGCTGTATAGAAGTTAGGATTTTCACCATTGCCTCCCCTTAAGTTACATTGTGGAACAAGCAAAATTTAACAATCATTTTATTTTCATAAATCAAAACAAATATATTTATAGTTAGATACATTTACCAACATAAAACTCAACTTTTCCTTGGAAGTAACTTCACAATTGACAACTAGAACTGGGCGGAGCTTATTTTAGTGTCCACAGTCTTCAATAGAAAGCTGTCACAGTTAGGAAACTTTCACGTTCCAAGATGGATCCCCTATTATTTCTTGCGGAATATGACTGGGGAAAATCATTAAATAAATTAAGGTCTTTTAATATGGGTGCATATTTTAAATATGTGGGAAAAGACGATGGTCAACGTGTGTTTAAAGAAGGCTACAACCTATTCTCATCGTCATATTTGAAAGAAGTGTGGACATCTGGAAAAGCAGTGATGTGAGCAGTGATGTGACGTCAGCTTATGGGGAGGTGTTGTAGTTTGTAATCTGCCGCCACTATTTATATCACTAGAAGGCAGTGGCTTGTAAACCTTTAGTAGGCCTAGTTTTTCTTTTTTCTGTTTTGCTTGCACTTGCTCGCTTCCTGTATCCAGTAATGGTTGACAATAAAGGATCATGTAGTTCATCATATTATATCTGATCAAATAACTGATCAAATCGAGTAATACCAAGGATTATGCTTTCAACAAATTGGACACATTAAATAAACTGAATGAGCTAGGGTTATATCAGAGGAACCCTTTTGCTACCCGCGGAAAACCACTTCCTGGATTTGTTGTTTGTCAACAATTTGGATGCCATTGCTGACCTCAGTTTAGCGGAACAGGCTGTACGCTCGGATCACGCGGCTATTCGGTGTGACCTGGCGTTCCCGAGTGCAAAGCTGGACTAAAGCAACAAGACGAAACAACAACAATCAAAGTACAACTGGGCCAAAACTGATCTTAGGGCGGGATGCACAGTCGTTTGCTGGGGGTCCCCCAGGCTGGGTATCCCCTAGGTCTTCCCTTGCTGGCTCGATACATTGCACAGTCGTCTAGGGAACACCTAGGTCACACCCAGGGGTCCCCCAGGCTGGGTGAGCTCTAGGGCACATTCAGGTCTCCCCTAACAGCTCCCTAGCCACGTTTTTCATCATGGCGGGCGTCGACGACTTTTTTGAATACGCCGAGTATTTAATGAGAAACGACGAGGAAAACGAATATATTGCTGCAATGGAGCAACCGCGGAGGTATTTGCGTGACAACCCATTGGAGTTCTACACTGGCGTACAATTCAAGAAGATATACAGGTTTGAGAAAGAGACGGTGATGAGCATGATGCTGGACCTCAACATCAGCCTGCAGCTACAGCAGCAAAATCGACGGGGTTTACCGATGCCACCAATTATCCAATTCGTGTGTGCTTTACGGTTTTACGCAAGTGGTAGCTTCCAGGTACAGTCTTATTACTATTACTACATTACAAGGCGGTGGAATTATGTGCGAGTAATGTGGAAGTTGTAGTGCCGTTAGCAAGGTGGTTATGGAGGTTAGTAACTTCGCATTCTAATGGGGTAACGTACCCTAGTCCTTTAATCACGACCACTATTAACAAAAACATATAAATCTTGGCTGAGGCCCTTGAGAGTTCTTGTCTACAGCACGTTGTAGTGTGGGCTATACCTAACCTCACTTTCACAAGCTCTTGGCGCGCAAGCCGACACGTGCTCCAAAATCGCATCGTTGTTGAAACTGCGAGCACATCAGGACTACCAACTTCACTCCAACATGTCACCCGCAAATAAAAAAACTAAAAATACTGGCGCGCAGTGGGAAGAGCGATTTGAAATGTTAGAGAAAAAATTTGAAGCTATGCTAAACAATGCAACTTCTAACATCGATTCTAAACTAGAAGCTGCATTAATATCGGAGCCCAAATCAGTTGAAGATATACTTCCAGAATTAAAACTGAAATGGGAAAACGATATAAGTGAAATAAAAGCCACATTGCGGCATGAAGTGGACGGGCTGAGGAGCCTAATACTTGAACAAGTTAGGCCACTTCACGATAACGATAATTGACTCCCAAGAGCAGTATTCACGGAGGAACTGCTTGATAGTCCATGGACTACCTGAGGCTCCCAACACAAACGAAACGAGACTCGCTGTCGACACCATCAACAAGAGGTTCGACCTCCCCTATGAAGTCCAGGAGCAAGACATCGACAGGTGCCACAGACTGCGGACCCGAACATCTCAGCCTGGCCGCCTTCGGCCACTCATTATTAAGTTCGTCAGTTACAACGTGCGGAATGACGTATGGAAGACGACGAAGGAAGCTCAGAGGTACGAAGTTATCAGTCACTGAATCATTAACCACCGTAAGATTAGCACTTCTAGGTAAATGTGTTCAGTTGGCTGGTAAAAGTAACGTCTGGACACAGGACGGCACAATTGTTGTCCTAACCCCTACTGGCACTAAGCTAAAAATTGTAAACGAAACAGATCTTGTATCTCTAGAAAACAAGTGCTCTCACTAACAATTGCTAAAGCCTCATAGAGTCTTTGTTTTGTTTTGTTTTGCAAAACTTACCTCCTCAATTTCTATCTTTTAACACCATAGCTTGTTTTTGGCACTACAGTTGCAACATCTCAACCTCATATATTTTCCATACACATGTTATTATTAGATTTATTATATATTAGATTAGATTAGATTATATAAATACATTAGATTTTATTATATTATCATTTATATACAACTCCTATTATCCCTATATAAAACTAATAGCTGTAGCTATCATCAATATTTAAATAAGTGACCTTGTAATTAATTATAATTATTTTTTTTACTTTGCAAAGGAAATGACGCCATCTTCTGACGTAAATTATCATCTTAATAGCATTGACGATTACATCCCAGCATGTAGTAGCAATTTTAAGCTACTGTACCTCAATGCACGCAGTCTTAAGTCCAGTAGACTTGACAAACTTGCCGTCCTCCTAAACAACTTCCATACACGGGTGGATGCCATTATTGTAACAGAAACGTGGATAAACAAAGATGAGGAAAAATACTATAATTTGCAAGGTTATAATGCCGTATTCTCGTGCGAGAATACGGCCTAACCTAAAGTGGACAAACAATTTACTAATTGGAGGTATCTACCGCTCTAACTGTGACACAAGCAATACTACCGCAAATATTGAACGCTTCCTTTCCCAATTTGAAGAACACTTTTTAGCTTCTAAAACACTCACATTAATCTTTGGTGATTTTAATATTGACATAAATCCAACAAGAAACATTAAATCGCAAATAAATAAAAATTATCAGCACGTTACCGGTAGCAATGGTTTTCGTGTCTGCAATCCTCTTTACCCGACCAGACCTCTATCTCAGAGCATTCTTGACCATATATTAACAAATTCGTCTGTCACACTGATGCATATTTCAAACATTGATCATGACTTTTCTGATCATAACTTCCTTCTTACTGAATTACTTAAAAGGCCTACATCAAATGTTGAACAAATACAAAGTAGAGAATATTTTAACCATCACGATTTCCATTCTAACTTGTCTAAAAATCCCATTGTTCTTGACAATAATTGGAATGTTGATGAAATGTACAACCATTTAACTACAAAGCTATGTGAGTTAAAACTTAAAAGTACCCAAATCGTTCTTAAGAAACAAAAGAACACGGATATATGTCCTTGGATCGATAATAATATAATTAGCCTAATAAAAAGCAGAAATTATCTACATAAGAAAGTTCTGAAGTATCCGCTAGAAGAAGAACTTGGTATAAAATATAAAAAGCTTAGGAATCGAATCACTCAGGTAATAAGAAACAAAAAAAGTATTCACTATAATGCAAAAATAAATGAAAACATTCAAAACTCTAGAAAATGCTGGAGAATCTTTAATGAAATCCTGCAAAATACGACTCATCATAAGGATAAACAAATAACAGTCACCGTAAACAACAAGGATATTATTGATCCTGTGGCCGTAGCTGAAGAATTTAATACTTACTTCACAAACATTGGCGCTAATTTGGCAAAAACAATCCCTGACACAGGTGTCTTTACGCACACCAAACTCAGTAAAGAAAATAGCAAATCTTTCTTCTTAAACCCTACTACTGTGGACGAAGTAATATCAACGGTTAATTCTCTAAAAAAAACAGTTCGTCTTCAGGCAAAGATGGTATTACAGCGAGGCTCCTAAAAGATTACTAGCCGAACCAATTAACGTGCTGATAAATAAATCAATTGAAACGGGGACAGTGCCTCAGGAAATGAAGGTTGCTAAAGTCATCGTCATTTTTAAAGAAGGTTCGCGAAACTCAATAGGTAATTATAGACCCATTTCACTGTTACCAACAATTTCAAAAATACTTGAAAAAATAATAAAAAATAGACTAATATCTTATCTCAATAAAATTAGCTTTTTCTATAAAGGGCAATATGGTTTCAGGAAACACACAGGAACAGAGTCAGCCCTCGTTGATCTCATAAGCAACTTGCAATCACAGCTGGACAAAAAAAACATAGCAACCGGACTTTTTATCGACTTGAAAAAAGCGTTTGACACTGTTAATCACAACATCCTTATAGGAAAAATGAAAAAAATTGGGATCCGTGGTCTTGCACTAAGTTGGTTCAAAGATTATCTTAATAACAGGAAACAATATACCGTTATAGGTGGAGCATCGAGCAAGTTGGACAACATAATTTGTGGGGTTCCACAAGGATCAATCCTTGGTCCACTATTATTTCTTATTTATATACAAGAAATATTGAAACTAATGCAGAAGGAGCTGCGGCAGAGCCAAAATATGCTGAGCCGTGTTCAAGGTAATGATTCACATTATAATCATATGTAAAATGCATATGCTAAATCTGTATAGTCTTTTCTGATGGGCCTGGTAATTTTTATGTAGGCTATAGATAGGTCTAGTTTGACTTATTGCGAGTGCTGTGTATCTTAAGCAGGCTGTGCAGTTATTTTCTTTATTTACTATTACGCCTTCTACATGCTATAGAAAATTGCATCTACACATTATATTTAAATGGCACGTAACGTTCCTATAGAAGGCTGTGACCAGCTGTTTTTTTCTGACGTTTTGACATACGATGGATTTGCTACGGTTGTTAGCAATTTTCAATCATACATGGAATTACCTTTGTAACATGATAGATAGATATTTGGGCTTAACGTCTCATATTTTTGCAACGAGTCTAATCGAGACAATGAGTGGGTGATATATGAAGATGAACTAGGGGGGGGGGGTGGAGGAAAGGTTCAAGAAGGAGGGCGGGGAAGAAAAGGGAAGGGGAGGAAAAGGATTGATTGATTGATTAATGGGGCTTAACGTCTCATATTTTTGCAACAAAGGCTAATCGAGACGATGAGCGGGTGATAATGAAGATGAGAATGATGATGATGAAGAATAAAGCCATATCCGAATCAGATCCATTGTACGTCGCGTGGGTCGTCATACGGGAGTCCAGCAAGGGAGGGTAGGGCCAAGTGGGAGGAGAAATATTCAATGGGACACTGGGGGGGAAAGGGGATTGGGGATGTGGACTGTTTTTCGTCTGACTTCTCCTCCTCGACCTGTCCGGCTAGGGTGGCCCTACCAGAAGCATACGCTTCCGCCGGCATAGCTCTCGGGATCACCAAAGCACGCAAACCTGCCCACCACGATAAGGTGGCAGTCCCTGGGCAGGTTTGTAACATGATCAAAGTACAGAAACAAAGAAGTGAATACTGTAACAAGGAGTTGGTTTCGTTGCGTAGCCGTAGAATTAGTATTTTTCATTCGAATGTGGAATGCGGACGCTGCCAGACCTATGGCCATTGATGGTTGCCAAGTACCTACACTGGCTTGTCAAATAAATTAAAGCTACACATTGTTTACACAGGCTGTTTCAAACGTGGAATTACCTTGAAACTCTTCGCAGTGACTCTGGTTGCTCCGGCTGTCGTCCACGAAGGAATCATTGGCAAGCGGACGATCCCTCAAAACCGTATCCATTGCATGAAAGTACGGCCACTCAGAGGGCGAACATCCAATAAAACAACATAAGCTGTGCAGGTAAATCAGAACCAAAACAAGTAGCACATGCCCAAATATGATGTGGCCAGCAGCAGTGAAGTTAAATTCACAATCGATGCACATGATAATCGATTATCATTTGTTTTCAAAATTGAATCAAACTTCGGTTCATTTTCTAAAAAAAAAGTGTTAGTAATGCATTATTTCGTTCTTGGGCAGTGATTTCGCGTTGATAAGCGTAAGTTGAAAACTGAAAAGGGGAATTATGAGCTCGGAACTGTTGAAATGGGCATGAATGTTTTTAAAAGTACGCAGTGACGAAAACCGCGGTGTTTTTCTCGCTTAATTTATAAAACCTGTAGTATGGCTACATTGAACGGATAAATAAGTGGCACGCTAAACGGGCCTCCAACACGAAAAATGTAGCGTGTTAGTCCCCAAGACTGATTGATTGATTGATATTTGGGCTTAACGTCTCATATTTTTGCAACTTGGCTAATACTGATGATGATGATGATGATGATGATATTTTTGCAACGAGGCTAATCGAGACGATGAGTGGGTGATAATGAAGATGAAATTGGGGGCTCTTTGGAGGAAAGAGGCAAGTAGGAGGGCGCGTGAGGTAAGGGGAAAGGGGAGGAAAGGGGATTGGGTGTGGACTGCACTTCGTCTGACTTCTCCTCCTCGACCAGTCCGGCTAGGGTAGCCCTACCAGAAGCATACGCTTCTGCCGACAAAGCTCTCGGGATCAACAAAGCACGCAAACCTGCCCACCACGATAAGGTAGCAGTCCCTGGGCAGGTTCCAAGACTGATCGTTAGAGACAATGATTTGTAGCATTACTTTTTTTTTAAATAGCAAGTACGCTCCTATACGTACGTTTTTCCCCAATACAAATAGTTTCCCAAAAAATGTATATCCAACGTTCTTCCGGCCCAGGTTACATTTTCGTTCCACAAACATCCCCCCCACGTGTCGACGTAAATGTCACGTGTGTGTTCCCAATTTTAACCATTCCAGTTATTACTATCGTAATCGGACAGTGGACGTGTGTGTGCCGGAGAGGAGGCATGTGCACGAGAGAACTGTAAAGCGTAAAGTGTCCGTCGAACTGATATACAAGTGTTTGTAACCGTATCCGAGTGTCATTAAACTAAAACTTAGTCTTTATATATATAACCGTGTCCGACTGATTATTTCGAATAGAACCCACTGTTAACACTAGTGAACTTTCTTTTCTTATTAGGCGTTATGTAGTTCGAGTGCAAGATTCCAAATTGCAAGTTCAAAACATACTCGGCGCAAGTGTTGTCATCACACTGACTTCAAATCCATAACACTGGACTAAAAACACGTTTTTCGTGCGGTATTAGAAAATGTTTTGGTACGCTTAATTCGTACAGTGCATTCAACACTCACATTCGGAGAAATCATTTTGAGGGAAGAGATGATTGATATTTGGGCTTAACGTCTCATATTTTTGCAACGAGGCTAATCGAGACAATGAGTGGGTGATATATGAAGATCAACTAAGGGGGTGTTTGGAGATACTATCACTAAGACTTCGAGAACAGCCACATACGAAACACCCATGTGTGCCATGCATGCATACCAGCGTCAGAGTTTGTATGCTTGGTCTGCCGCAAATGCTACGCAGAGGTGAAATGCCTTCTAACTCACACAAAAACACACTTCAACGGCAACGACTCTTTCGAGTGTCCGTTTACAAATTGCGGGAAAAAATATTCAGTCATATCCTTGTTTACTAGTCATCTTTCGAAGTACCACAGATATGAAACCAACAACTATGCACTTCTATTTCGACTTTTCGACTTTATTCGATGATTTGGAAGAAAACATTTGTTATGTTGAAGGAAGTGCTGAAATCGATTATCCTACTGAAAATGAATCTTTGGAGTGTGAGAAAACAGTTCAACCGCTACCACTAATCAAGATCATTTAGTAGATAGCTTAGAAGATTCTTTCTCACGTTGGGGAAAAAATCACGCGCCTGAAACTACATCCCAAATAATCTCAGTCAAATGGATAACGATTCTTGAGAGTAACAGCACAAGAATTCATCTAGCGTGTCAAGCTTACAATGAAATAATGCTCGTTATGAATGACATTGTACCAACTTGTCCACTCTCTACCGTTGAAGAAAAGAAAGTTTTGGAAGCTCTGAAAGATCGTAAATCGTTTGCTCTTCAACCCTTGTACTTTGCTGCATGCTTGCTAGACCTAGCATCACAAGGAAACAATTTATCAGATGAAGAACACATAGAAGCTGTGGAATATATTGAAAAAACTGCTGAGCATTCAGGCCTGGACGCTGTCAAATTGTTGACTGAACTTGCATTATACCGGGCACGTGAAGGATTCTGGGCCAAAGACTACCCTTGGAAAGTAGCAGAAACGTTGAGCCCTTGTACTTGGTGGAAAGGGATTGCCTTGTCGGGTCCATTGTCGGAAGTAGCTATACGCATTCTCTCCATGCCAGCAACTTCTGCGGCAACTGAGCGAACTTTCAGTACGAAGGGATCAATTCATAAAAAAAAAAAAAAAAAACGCCTAACACAAAGAGCAGGCAAGCTAACGTATATTGCTCATAATTTGAAACTGATGAAAGAAGAGCAAGCCGAGTCAACCGAAGTCGAATGGAAACACCAGACCAGAGGAGAGACTAAGAGCCCATCACCACGCAACAAGAAAATTCAAAGATACATCTCTGTCTGACGGATTAGATTACTCTGATGGGTGTGACGATCATAGAGTTTCATATGCCGATGATTCAGACTTGGAAAACTCAATAACCATCAAGATTGACGATGATATTGAAGCTTCCGAGCTGCATGACTGTCACGACATAATTCCAAGTTCCAACTAGTTTAGTCTCCAACTAATCTAATCATCAAAAAAGGTTGTGAGATAAAATGCCTATCGGCTGGAATTAGAGTGTAGAAAAAAAGGATCCAACAGCTTACCTTCTGGAGAGATGTGTAGGCTGCCAGAATTAATAGAAGAAAGTCACAAAAACTATATTTTAAGACTTTCTTCTATTAATTCTGGCAACCTACATAACTCTCCAGAAGGTAAGCTGTTGGATCCTTTCTTCCTACACTCTAATCATCAAAAAATATACTAATAGAAATAGGATAGATAATATGTTTGATTTAACAGAATGTCCACTGGCTAGGTTAATGTATATGGTTGGGGAAAGAATAGATGAGACCAATAGAAACAGCCTACCTTAAAGAGATGGCACACCAGCTCATCACGAACTCGCGCCAAAAACCATATCTTTACCTAAAATAGGCCTATCTTTCCTCCATACCGCCACCTTAACCCCCAACTGTGCCATGTTTGTATATAAACATGCCGTGCAAATTTAAAATGTATATATTAAGTAATTTTTTGTGTAAATATTAACTGTTTAGTGTCATAGCCACTCTTCTCCAACGGTCGGTGACCAAGACCGTGAAGGCCAAAACGTTCGACAAATAATGTGTGTATATTCGTGTTCTCTGAACCTCACCCAGCTAACCCATCTCTTTAAGGATAAGCTGTTGGTCTGTTCTATTCTTTCCCCAACCATATACATTATGAGGATCGACAGGTAGACTAGAGCGACGTACGTTTATGCTGTTTACCGATACCATTCGAGTATCATTCTGTTTACTCGTTATGAATACATATCGAATTAAAGCAATTAAGATGAATAATTCAAGCTGTTTTATCATTTTTGCATGTAATGAACCCTAATATATTGTAAAACTTATATATTTCCATAAATTTCCTTAAATTTCACGACAGTTTCATGAAAGTTTCAAAATTATAAGTATCTGAAATTTAAGCATCACCAAGTGTAGGTCATTGCTAAAACTGGTATGCCCCTCTCCAGTTCTGGCTAGCCCTATATGTAGGAATGTGTGGCAGTAGATGCTGATGATAAATTATTTATTATTATTCAATTTTTATGTTTGTGTTTCTCCAGGCCTTAGTTGAAGTAAAGCTGCGCTATCACTGTGCACTTCCAAGATTCAGTCAAACATTGCAGTCAAATCTTGATCAAAAGTTAGTGTTAGCTAACACTACCAAAATTATCAGAGAGTGTGCACAACACCTCCCAAATCTTGTAAAGGAGCTGAAGTCCTCCCATTATCAGAACCTATCCAGATCGGTTGTGGAAGCTTATCCAGAACTTGCTGATAAGCACAGTTCATCAAAACCCTGGGTAAATATTGATTGATCTAAAATAGTTCAGGTCTGCGTAGACCTACACTCGTCAGTAGCACAGAAGTGTTTAATAGCTAGGCTATATTCCTATTTCAGGCTTCGTTCTGTGCACAATTGTCAAACTCCATCAGAAACGGTCGCAGGTACACGAAACGTAAATTGGGTATGCCTAGATTGATTGATTAATGGGGCTTAACGTCTCATATTTTTGCAATGGCTAATCGAGACGATGAGCGGGTGATAATGAAGATGAGAAAGACGATGATGAAGAATAAAGCCACATCCGAATCAGATCCATTGTACGTCGCGTGGGTCGTTATACGGGAGTCCAGCAAGGGAGGGCAGGGCCAAGTGGGAGGAGATATATTCAATGGGACAGTGGAGGGGAAAGGGACAGGGTCTCTTCTTATCGCCTCTTACGACTAGCAGAGTAACTCTGGGCCTATTCTTCCCCGGGCCCAGACGGCCAACCAGAGACTCCAAGACATTGGAAAAGCTTTGAATGACGACTTTCTAGCCACGAATTTGTTGGCAGGGCTTCCGCCTAGATTTGAGTCGTTTGAATTGGGACTCGAGGGCAGTGGAAGAAGTTTGTCTAGTGACTGGCTGAAGAATAAACTACTTCAGTATGCCATGAAGCTGAATGGTGGAGGATTGCAGACCGAGGGAGCAGCGTTTGCAGTTCGCAAGAAGGGTGCGGTGACCGGTTCATTCAAGGAGAGGAGGTGCTATCACTGCAACGAGCTTGGTCACATCAGGCCTCAATGTCCTCATCTCAAGACGAAGAAGCTGCAAGAGTCTACAGTCAAGAAACAGCAAAACTCAAGTCCAGCTGAGGGAGGAAGCAAGCAGCAACAGCAAAAGTCCGATCAAAGTGAGGGAAGTAACAAGAAGGGGCAACAATCAACCGGTAAGAAATGGACATTTTTTACAGCGTTACACACTAAGTCTACTAGTGGCTGTGATGATGACTGGTTTATGGACTCTTGTGCCAACAGTCATATGTCTAAGAGGGATGATTGGATGCTAAATTACACGAAGACGGATGATGACGTCACTGTAGCTAATAGGAATACCATTAAAGCTACTACGATAGGTGATGTTTGTGTTAAACTAAAATCGTCTGGGGGACTCACAGAAGTTAAAGAGGTGTCACATGTTCCCGAGTTGGGTATTAACTTACTCTCTGTTAGTGCTACGTGTAAAAAAGGAATGTTTGTCATGTTTTCTGATACAAATTGTAAGATGTTTCGAAAGGATGATTTTCAGTATGATGGTCAAGTTGTGGCCACTGCCACTAATCATGATTGTTTGTACAAGTTGGATATTTCAAATGATGGAGGTGTCCATGAAACTTATAAACAAGAGAATAGTATGCCAGACACTACAAAGCAAGCTGTTTTTTCATCAACTCTTGCCAATTGTAATTTACAGGAGTTGTGGCACAGACGGCTAGGCCATCTTAACGGTAGACGTATGCACTTGTTAAAGAATGGTGTGGCTTTTGGGGTTGACTATTCTAATGAAACTAGGAAACGTTGTTTACCATGCATAAAAGGGAAACAGCATAGGACCCCATTTAAGAAATCAGGTGGGACTAGGGCTCAAGAAAAATTAGGGCATCTGTTGTATGTTCACAGCTGAGATTGGATTCCTGCAATGCTACCTTATGTCTTATGTTTAACTTTACCTTATGTTTAATCATTGTGCTAGATGTAATCTTGAGAAATTTAAGAAATCAGGTGGGACTAGGGCTCAAGAAAAATTAGGGCATCTGTTGTATGTTCACAGAGATTGAATTCCTGCAATGCTACCTTATGTCTTATGTTTTACTTTACCTTATGTTTAATCATTGTGCTAGATGTAATCTTGAAAATGTTGGCCAAGAGTATACATGTTGCATGGTTTCATTAGTCTTATTGTATTATCATATTCTATTAAAAGTATGATGATTTGAGTTTCGACAATGGTTTTAAGTTCTTTATTTTTACATATATTATTGACCATAGCCTGTATTGAAAGCTAGCAATGCTTTTTAATACACATTGTCATGAGATTTTATTAACCAAGTATGTATGTATTGCACTGCTCTTATTGTTCTATTATATTGTGAATGTAGATTGTTTAATGTTGTCAATTGTAATAGCCTATGTATTTGATGCTTTTAATGCTTATTTGATTTCTGTTTTCTGTTACATTAATCATTTAGCTTCTGTAAATGTAACCTTAAAGTAATATGTTGATTAAAGTAAAGTGTACTGTACACATGCCACCCATGAAAAAAAAAAAGATATAGCCTTTGCAGCAAGTTATTTGAGCCAGTTCAACACTGCTCATTCTGAAGCTCATTGGAAGGTAGCAAAAAGAGTGTTGAGGTATCTGCAAGGGACAAAGGACTATCATTTGCGTTTTACAGCATCTGATAATCATATCCATGGTTATGTAGATGCTGATTGGGCTAATGATGTATCTGATCGAAATTCATATACTGGTTTCGTGTTTGTGGTTGGTACTGGACCTGTGTCCTGGGAGAGTAAAAAACAGAGAATTGTAACAAAACACAGCACTGAGGCTAAATATGTCACTATTTCCGATGCTGGAGATGAGGCTGTGTATTTGAAAAATTTACTTCAAGAATTATTTGGAAAATCAGATTGTATTACCCTTTATAATGATAATCAAATCTTGCAAAAGATAGCGATGAACACAGGTGCTGGTGGCAGAACTAAATACATGGATGTAAGTAAGGTACCATAGAATTAGAGAGTACATTGAACAGAAGTATCTTGTGTTCAATCATGTAAGTTCGGAAGAAATGGTAGCCGACTTATTAACCAAGGGACTTGGAAAAATTAAACACAACAAGTTTGTCGAGAGACTCTGTGTATAAAATTTTGTGTTCTAGTGTCCTTGTATTGCTTTTTCAGTTTTGTATATGTAATTATTACTGAAATGTTAAGAGTTTTGTTATTTTTTCTTATCTTGTGTCAGTCAAGATTAAGGGGGAGTGTTGGAACATTGTAATCTCTGGCTGACAATAGTTGTAAATGATCTTCTTCTTTCTTAGAAGATGCACAGGATGTGACGATGTTGGACCGATTTCCGATTCTTTTACTTTCTACACAATAAACAGAGACAGACGTACCTACTATATTCCGCAAATTATTTTGTCCATCCGATGGGTAAAACCTAATTCCTCTAACAGTTATCAAATTAATAGGATCCAACAGCTTAAACCCCATTTTTGTTACTAGTAAAGTTGGGAGTGCACACAACTGACTAGTGATTAAAAACTAACTAGGAAAACGCTCTGTTTGACGCGTTGATAAGCGAGCGCGTCCATATCTACGAACGTTCTGGCGAAAAGATCTCAAAGCTAATAAAAACAACAATTAACAACAATTCAAGAATGCACATTGCAAAAATTTTTCTAATTCCCATAGCTATTATAATTCCCGATATTGTTGAATGCAGTGCCATGTGCGTTGCTAAGAATTTTCTTTGTCATGTTTTCGCCGCGGTCCGCCACCGTTACTAACAGTTATGGACAGCAATAGAAATGGAATTTCTGCCTTTAATACGTATCCGATTGCGTCTAAATTAGTATATTCGTGACTGGATGAAAATGTACTACAAGATAGCCACCTCACATTTTGCTGTTACTGTCAGAAAAATATTTTCGAGTAACTTTTGTGTAACTTTGCCAATATTTATTGTATCGCCAAAAAATGAACATATTCGTGACCGGAAAAAAGTTTAAAAAAATATGGCTATCTCACATTTTGCCGCCATTTTGTTTCAAAAAAATATTTTGCAGTAACTATGGTGTAACTTTGTAACTTTTCAAACGATTTTGCCTCAAAACTATACACCTTCAATCCACATCGAGGCTTGTGGATGGTCCAAATTTCAAGTTGATCGGACTTTCCGTTCGACCGCTATCGACAGACATAAAAACAAAAAAAACAAAAACAAAAAAAAAAAAAAAAAAAAAAAACAGAACGAAGTGCCATAAGAGTCTCGTGGAAACGCTCGCTTCGCTCGCTTAACAAAGCCGATCTTTCATTGGCGTGAGAGCGAGAGCTGTGCGCTGATTGGCCGTGACTAAGGTTTGACCGGGGGTTGATCAAGAAATTGAAAATATTTCTAATTGTTGGTCATATCTTTGTTGGTCATATCACTTTAAAACGAAAAGGTTAGTCAAGAACATAATCGTTAGTCATAGCCATTTGTGTGCACCTGGCTTAAAACCGCGTTCTTGGAAGTTCAATCAGTGGTTGCACCTTTGGGTATATATTGTAAGGTTATATAGGCACCGAGTTTGGCCACTGAGCGCGGTAGTGAGATCGATTGAAGCGCTCATGTGTCAGACTGGCGCACTTCGGGCATGAAAACATTGCACTGTAGCAATGGAAAACCATGCGGGAGGTACGAAGTGTATTGCCATTAAATACGGATTTAATAAAATAAATCCAGGCTACGAGGCTAAGCAATCTTTTATTAAAGGGCAAGGATTATTTAAAGCTGGCCATGTTTTTGATTTAACGGAAACTCGAGATGGTGTGGTTAATTTTACAACGTCGAAAAAGGTCAGGCAGACGTCAGAGAGTTTGACGCCCTATGATGCTAAAATTGAAGTAAGTATTGTATATTTTATTTTATGTGTTGTGGTTTATACCTAGTAGGACTCTATTAGATACGAAATTAAAAGTAAGGTATACTGAAAGAAAAATCATTGTTGCATTTTGTGGACAGAACGGGCCCAGCATAGGCCTAGCATATGGGTAGGCCTAGGCTAGGCTCGGACATTAGGTTTGAACTAATTCAAACCCAATGGCCCGGATCAAGTAAGTAAGTAAGTAAGTATTTATTAGTCCGATTGATTCATACAGAGTACAAGTGGTTGGCCATTCAGTTTATTGAACATAACCAAGTATATCAGACATAACAGTATTTTTCTATAACACTAGGAAAACGCTCTGTTGAACGAGTGCTGGGATTTGCTGTTACCGATGAAGTGTTGGCTGCATTAACATGAGCTATCAGTTGGCTCCCATCGAGTCTCATCAGGTGTGAAAGTAACATAAAACAATACTTTTTCCAAGTGTCCATAGTGTGCATATCATACATATGTACACTGATGACATTGATGATGTAGGCCTTAGAGTAGGGCTTATGTCAGTCAATGAATTTAGGCTTTCATTGAGCTAGGCCTAGTAGACCCGTACAAGAAGTTGTTATCGTTTGCCAATAACAATAACAAACACAGACAACAGACATAGGCCTACAATGCAATGGTGTGGTCTGTGGAGAAGTTCACAGTTAATGAAAGTTGTATAAAAAGTGTAGGCCCTCACACAGCAAATAATACAGTTATTACAGTTAATAATCTAGTTTAATTTTTTAGATGCCTATCACAACCTGCAGGCCGAATGTAAGAAAATATATCACAGTTCAAAACTCTCACAAGGCCTACAGTTACATACTGCAGCTCAACCTTGGTATTCTTAATTCAGCTACGTTTATTTCTAGGTTGCCCTCAATCTGAGTTAATGCTGCATGAAACTACAGCCCGCCGTACATTTTCTCACCAAAACAATGAAGTGGAAGAAACCAACCCCACTCCTGTTATTGACACAATGTCCCAGTGTCTCGTCAGGAACAAAAATTGTAGCTTGATTCAGGAGACACATTCTGCCAGTCAAGTTTTTCTAAAAGCACGTTCCCTTGAAGAAACAACATTCTACGAGCAACACGTGATGGTGACTGAAGATTCAGCAATACAGATTTGGGTGAATACTTTGGACCAAGCTGGAGGAGACTGTCTCATGAAAAGGAAAGGAAGGTTCACAGGTAGGCCTACCAACACTAAATATTCGTGGTGCTTCCCAGTAAAATTTAGGATTTTAAGAAGCCCAATGCAAGGTGTGTCTAGGTGTAGCAAATATCTTATGCAAACGTTTTGTTGAACACCATTAAATTAGGGCTTTAACAAACTTTTGTTACCATTTTATTTATAAGGTAGTCAGCGTCAAGACAACTACGATCCACATTTCTATGTTCGAGTAGAAACACAAACTTTATGACAGAATGAGAGAAAGAAAGAAAGAAAGCCAATGACAACATTTCCAAATTTAACATGGTAGTATGTCAACAGGTAGTACCTGCTACAGCATATATACATATGCCATCAATACAAATCCAGACTAGAACAAGAAGATGCTTTCCGTGTTCCACTCCCACTTCACAGAAAATGCAAAATTTGAGCATATAGCGGAAGACTGCGATATGAAGAAGTGACTGGCAATTCTGTGCTTTCCATGGGTTTAATAACCTGCCCAGACTTACCATGGCTCGCCTACAGTCCAGATGGTGTTGTCCTTACTAGCGATTCAACTTCACGATTCTAGAAATTAAGTGCCCCGTATCGGGACAAGAGCTTTCCGCAGAAGAAAACTGGAAGAACTCACCGTATTATGACAACTCTACTAAAACCTAATTGTTGTTAAAAACATAACTACTACGGACAAATACAGTTAGGAATACTCCTGACAGGATTAAGTTCGTGTGACTTCCTCGTATATGCCCGTTTTGACAACTCTGTTGCCATTGATAACAAAGAGTTTGATTTGAACTTTGCTAGGTCTTTGCTTGAGAGGATGTCCAATGTATATTTTGAGATCACATTACCATGGCTCGTAACTAACGCCACTTTGTTAGGGTTCCAAGTTCAACATACAGATTGTAATGGTACCAAAGTAATTTCCAAAATTGTTTGCAATAAACATTTACTAACTCTTGCGCCAACGGTTTAGCCGCGGTCGCTGAGTATCCGCAACCTTGTCCAATGTATATTTTGAGATCACATTACCATGGCTCGTAACTAACGCCACTTTGTTAGGGTTCCAAGTTCAACATACAGATTGTAATGGTACCAAAGTAATTTCCAAAATTGTTTGCAATAAACATTTACTAACTCTTGCGCCAACGGTTTAGCCGCGGTCGCTGACTATCCGCAACCTTGGGCAAGGTCAGGAGGAGGGTGGGTGACCGCACTTATCCGTAACACTCGTTACGATTGGTAACAGTTGGTTATAGTTGCGTGTGTCCGTGCACAGAACATCCAGTGCCTTCTGTACTTCGTACACAAACGTACAGCAAGCCATGCTAATTGATATTTGTGTGAAAAATAACACCGCTATGGAAAGCGCAATTCCACAGCACTCGAATGGCAGCCATTTCGTTCCATACATCAAGCTATCGAGATCGTTCAGTTCGGTTCAGACGACCTCTCGTGGGACAATCATACCAAGCACTAGCACATAAGTCAAAGAACTTACTCAGCTTTACACTCATTAAACAGACTAAAAAAATTTCTTTCGACTAGACTTAAAGACTCTCCTAGTACAAACGCTCATAATTCCTCACTTTGACTAATGTAATGTCGTTAACAATGACGTAACAGAAGACCTAGCCATCCGTCTTCAACGTGCCCAAAACTCGTGCGTACGGTTTATCCTAGGAATACGAAAATATGACCACATTACTCCTGGCTTCAAAGAATTATCCTGGATCCGCTTGAAGGACCGCCGTAACCTTCATTCTGTTTGTCTTACCCACCGTTGATTGATTAATGGGGCTTAACGTCTCATATTTATGCAACTATGGCTAATCGAGACGTTGAGCGGGTGATAATAAAGATGAGAAAGATAATGATGAAGAATAAAGCCACATCCAAATCAGATCCATTGTACGTCGCGTGGGTCGTCATACGGGAGTCCAGCAAGGGAGGGCAGGGCCAAGTGGGAGGAGAAATATTCAGTGGGACAGTAGGGGGGAAAGGGACAGGGTCTCCTTCCGTCGCCTCTTACGACTAGCAGAGTCACTCTGGGCCTATTCTACCCCGGGCCGAGACGGGTCCTTACCCACCGTATTCTCTCTACTTTCTCACCTTGTTATCTCGCGTCAAACTTCCATTATCTTCAGTTAAATCACTCTTTCAACACTAGATCAAGATCCAGTACTAAACTAGCTTTACCTATCCACATAACTAATATTTTAGATAATTCCTTCAAAATACATGCTATTCGCACCTGGAATGCTCTACCTGCAGAGATAAGGGATGTTAATCATGACAATTAAGGGTTATTCCTATTAAAAACTCACAATTATTATTTTAACAAAAGTAAAAACATCAGTGAAATACCAATAATGGCAGAATGTACTCATTGGTAGTTGTAATGTGACCATGCTTCCCTTAATAATGTCAATGGAAAATAAATAGAGTGAATGGGATGGATGAATGAGACGTTGATTTTTGTTAGTGTATAAGTTGAAAGTTTTAAGTTATATTTATTTGTAATCAATTTGTTCTTACTAAATTAATTAAGTAATTTGTATTTCTACTTAGTAATAGTAGGTTGGATGTAAGAGAAGGCCCAACTGGCCTTAATCATGCGTGAAAATAAAGACATTTATCTATTTATTTTTTGAACATATTTCGATTTGCCAATCATGATGGCCTAATCAAGACCAGCTATTACCTAGTATCTACACACATATGTAATACATTATCTGTCCTAGGTAGCCCTACATCGTTTGTAAATGTACTTAATGTTGATGGTTATTGTATATTCTATTCATTGTGGCTTCTGAGCCTGTCCTTTATTTCCATGAGTAGATGATGATTGATTGATTGATGGGGCTTAACGTCTCATATTTATGCAACGATGGCTAATCGAGACGATGAGCGGGTGATAATGAAGATGAGAAAGATGATTATGAAGAACAAAGCCACATCCAAATCAGATCCATTGTACGTCGCGTGAGTCGTCATACGGGAGTCCAGCAAGGGAGGGCAGGGCCAGGTGGGAGGAGAAATATTCAATGGGACAGTGGGGGGGAAAGGGGATGGGGGTGTTGACTGCACTTCGTCTGACTTCTCCTCCTCGACCAGTCCGGCTTGGGTGGCCCTACCAGAAGCATACGCTTCCGCCGGCATATCTCTCGGGATCAACAAAGCACGCAAACCTGCCCACCACGATAAGGTGGCAGTCCCTGGGCAGGCCATGAGTAGAGTGGGAGGCACTTCCAGCCAGGGAATTTCCCAAGATGGCGGCGGGTTTTTTCCTAGATGGCGGACATAGGTCAATAGTGGGACAACTTTCAACCTAAGTTTGATTTTTGAATTTTGAATTTTTGGAATTTGGAATTTTTGGAATTTTGAATTTTGGATCTTGGATTTTCGAATTTCTCAAGATGGCGGCTACTGGACTCTTGAGTGACGTATGTAACTTAGGGGGAGTGAGGGGAGGGACCCCCACCCACCCCTCCCCTTCCCGAGGTATCTGTTTTGTATTTTCAAATTGTGCGCGCCGAGACTAGCGCACTCTATCCGCCAAGTGTACAACTGATAAAGCCTACCACGTGACAATTATTTTATATTGTCACATAGCGGCGGGTTTTTCCCAAGATGGCGGCAGGCTTTTCCCAAGATGGCGGCGGGTTTTTTTCCAAGATGGCGGACATAGGTCAAGAGTGAGACCATTTTCAACCTAAGTTTGATTTTTGAATTTTGAATTTTGGATTTTTTGAATTTTGGATTTTGGATTTTCTAATTATTCAAGATGGCGGCTACTGGACTCTTGAGTGACGTATGTAACTTAGGGGAAGTGAGGGGAGGGACCCTCACCCACCCCTCCCCTTCCCGGGGTAGCTGTTTTATATTTTCAAATTGTGCGTGCCGAGACTAGCGCACTCTATCCGCCAAGTGTACAACTGATATAGCCTACCACGTGACAATTATTTTATATTGTCACATAGCGGCGGGTTTTTCCCAAGATGGCGGCGGGTTTTTTCCAAGATGGCGGACATAGGTCAAGAGTGGGACCATTTTCAACCTAAGTTTGATTTTTGAATTTTGGATTTTTTGAATTTTGGATTTTGGATTTTCTAATTTTTCAAGATGGCGGCTTCTGGACTCTTGAGTGACGTATGTAACTTAGGGGAAGTGAGGGGAGGGACCCCCACCCACCCCTCCCCTTCCCGGGGTAGCTGTTTTGTATTTTCAAATTGTGCGCGCCGAGACTAGCGCACTCTATCCGCCAAGTGTACAACTGATGTAGCCTACCACGTGACAATTATTTTATATTGTCACATGGCGGCGGGTTTTTCCCAAGATGGCGGCTGGGTTTAACTCAAGATGGCGTCGGGTTTTTTCCAAGATGGCGGACAGAGGTCCAGAGTGTGACCAGAGGGGAGAAAGCCCTCCCCTTCACGGGGCAGCTATTTTGTATTTTCAACTTGTGCGCGCCGAGACTAACGCACTCTATCCGCCATGTGTACAACTGATGTACCACGTGACAATTATTTCATTTAATACTGTCACATTTTGAAAAAAAGTGTGATGACCGTGATTTCGTGCCCGAGCAGATTGGATCCAGCCATTAATGTCTTGGTGCCCTTAACCACTAGGCTATAACAACTAATGGAATATTATTGGTAATTGGTATATTATAAGCTGTGCGTCTGACGTGTTGGGAAATGCCCGGGAATAAACTTTTGGCGCGAGTGCACGCGCATTTGTTTTCGTAGCACCACCTAGTAGTGAATATAGAAACAATAAGATCGA
Organism: Isoperla grammatica; assembly: GCA_945910005.1. Taxonomy (NCBI): domain Eukaryota; kingdom Metazoa; phylum Arthropoda; class Insecta; order Plecoptera; family Perlodidae; genus Isoperla; species Isoperla grammatica. Next base: position 16,425,585 of record OX246740.1, read on the forward strand.
TCGGTAAAAGAAGCTCATTACCGACATCACCGCCTTGGTAACGCTACATGATCTCGTGGTCGAATGTGAATTGAGCGGTAAATGCTCGTTTGCCCGGTAATTCCTAAACATATACCGTTACAAATCAGGATTTTCCAATAATGTTGGAATCCTCCCCAGGTAATTTGAATGGCTCACTCTTATCTGTGCGTTCATGGTGTCAAGTACGTGTTATATGTGCTCCTGTGATGGCGAATGATGGTGATGCTAGAAGTATATCGTCTATGTCTACGGTACGAAGAGGCCCAAATCAAGTAAGTTTACACACAACTAAAAATTAAATATTATAATAACGAAATTATTGCATAGCATAATATATTATATTTTTAAGTTTAAACCATTAATCCCTTGTTAAAATGTATCTCTGCAGATGCAATAAAACAGCCCATGCTTTCAAAGCATTTTAAAATATAACAGTCTTAATGAGTTATTATTTAATAGAGTATAATTAAAAATTAAGTTTATATTATTTTATAGTATTAAGTAAATATGAAGTTTAAATGCAAAGCATTTAAACTTATTACAGTTAAAACATTTATTTGAATTTTAGTTTTAACAGTTTAATCAGTTATTATTTAATTGAGTTGAATTTAAAAAAAAAAAAAAAATCTTCTCCAGGATTATATTGACAATTATGTCAGGGCCGCCCGCCTTCATGACTTCTTAGAGATCGACAGAGAGGATCAAGCTGATCCGGATGCCCTCGAACGCGCACGGCTATGGCTTCTGGCATCCAGCACGGCTTCCAACTCTGTCTCTGCTTCAGACACCGTCATTGAAGATTGGGACCAAAGCTCCAGTAAAGCCTCTACGTCCAGCTTCAGTCAACTATCTGAAGACGTATTAATGGACATAGAAGTGAATGCTAGTGATACAACCGACTTAAGTGATCAAGATTCAAATTCTTCGCGCGAATTTGAAATTGAAGAATAAGGTAACCTTCTTCAGACGCAAGTTTGTGCGTGTTTAAACAGGTATGTGCGTGTGAATGAGGTCACTTTCAATATACAGTGCTATCGCTTCCAAGTGCTAAAATGGATACAGAAGACGCTGAACATGTACCCCCGTGCCGTGGGGGTGTAGCCCCTAATGTTCTCGACTGTAATGCTTTGCTCCTGCCCAGGGACTGCCACCTTATCGTGGTGGGCAGGTTTGCGTGCTTTGTTGATCCCGAGAGCTATGCCGGCGGAAGCGTATGCTTCTGGTAGGGCCACCCAAGCCGGACTGGTCGAGGAGGAGAAGTCAGACGAAGTGCAGTCCACACCCTAATCCCCTTTACCCCCCCACTGTCCCATTGAATATTTCGCCTCCCACTTGGCCCTGCCCTCCCTTGCTGGACTCCCGTATGACGACTCACGCGACGTACAATGGATCTGATTCGGATGTGGCTTTATTCTTCATTATCATCTTTCTCATCTTCATTATCACCCGCTCATCGTCTCGATTAGCCATCGTTGCATAAATATGAGACGTTAAGCCCCATTAATCAATCATGTAGTGCTTTGCTGAACAATTTGTCGCAAGCTACAGAGTCGCAAGTGAATCGCAACGCTGAATTCCTGAGCGACGGACCTCTTGAGGTCACTCTTAACCATATTAAAATGCCTATTGGGAGGGGTAGGAGAGCTGTATCCAAATATGTTCCTGATAATGAATATGTCCAAACGAAAGCAAAAAGTTTCGTAACCATAAAAAATAAGGATAACCTTTGTCTTGCACGGTCTCTTGCGGTAGCAATCAGTTTATGTGAAGATGCTGATGATGGCGGTCCCGACTCAAACAGAGCTAGAAAAATTTGTAGGACTGAAAAAACCAAAAAATTGAAAGCCAAGCAGTACTGCACTGATGCCAATGTAAACTTGGTCAACGGGGGTGGAATTGAAGAAGTGCGAAAATTCCAAGATTTTTTTACTGATCACCAAATTACCGTTTTTCTGGAGCGTACAGGAAAAGAAATATTTTTCCAAGGTCCTGCATCCACGAAGGAGCACCCCAGAAAAAACATTGACTTGTATCACCACGATAATCATTTTGATGTAATTAAATCGTTGACAGGAGCATTCGATTGCACGTATTACTGTCGTGCATGTCGAACACGTTCTGAAAAGGCTGGAGGGCACAAATGTGTAGATGTATGCGCACGTTGTTACGATCCCATAGCTTGTGACAAAAGTCAGCCCCCTGTAAAATGCCCTAAATGCAATAGACAGTTTCATGGTCCACAATGTCTAAATAATCATCTTAAGCCGTTATACACGAATAAACGTACTGTCTGTGATGTTCACAGAATATGAACAAAGTGTATGACATATTATAATTTAAGAGATCGTGCAAAGCATGCATGCAATGAAATCTTTTGCCAGCTTTGCAGAAAGTTTTGTGATGCCAATCACCGCTGCTATATGCAAAGATGATTGCAATGATTGCAAAGATGATTTCATCCTGCAAAGAAAAAGAAGAATGACTCTACAGATAAAATAATGTACGTGTTCTATGCTATAGAAGCGACACAATGTAAGCCCATGGAAACAGATAACGCTATGAGCATGTCCCCAATTTTTTGGTTTCCCAGCAATGTTGCACCTAATGCATTGACATGGAGATTGACACGCCTTGTCAAGTATGTTCCCCTGGTGAAACAAGACGGAAACTGTTCCAAGGGGAACATTCTGTGGCTGAATTTATGGCCTACTTTCGTAAGCGACGGCCAAAAATCAAGAACATTGTAGCCATAGCGCACAATATGAAAGCTTATGATGGGCCTTTCATCCTGCGGCATCTTGTTGAGGACCTAGACTGGGCACCGGACATTATTCAGTCAGAAACAAAAGTGCTGTCAATGACGTGCAATAACCTTGTTGTCATATCCACAAGCATATGATCCATTCACAGTGACCACGGCCCCTCAAATACAACTGACCTTGGCAAGGAGACAGGGAGGCTGAGGTGGCGGTGATCACTGTGAATGGATCAGATGGTTGCCTAGCAACTATTGATTGTTGTGACTGTTAGTCTCTTTTTGTTTTGGAATGGTCCAGGCAGTGATAGTTTTGAACTATTAAAGATTCACTATTTAAAATAGCGTATTTATTTTAGTTAATATGGCTATATGTCGGCGCGAGGCGCGACATTAATGGTCCTCCGGGCCCGAATCTTCAAGTTCTATGGAAAGTAAGTAGTTAGTTTAAAAATGGAAAAGAAGATACCGGATAGTGCTCTAGCAGATCGGGCTGTTCGATCTACTAGAGGTATTCCAGCTGACAAGTATCCATGTGAGCCTATGCCTAGCCCTAGACCCGCTAGACCTTGTTGCTCGCACCTAACCTTACTTTCTTTATCTGTCACGTCCCGCACATAATTTCAGCACGGCATTTTCTCTTTCCAGTTCAACAATACTTTTCCTAGCATCGTTTAATTCATCAATTAAACGAATACTTACAATGCCACTACTATGGTTATTCATGCTACGTTCGTAGCTTACTCGGTTTGTTTTAATGGCTTGCCCTAGGCCTAGCCATGTCCAGTCAAATGTGTCGTGTAGCATAGGTCAACCTATTCAAAATATAAACTTGTTCGCTAGTCCCAATTTCACCTTCCATGGTATGTTTTTGGTCTTATTTCCATTTTTATCAGCTCTGGCAACACAGATCCACATGACCCTGAATATACTGCTACTGAGCTAGATGGTGCACATGCGCTGCTAGAACTTGAAACAGCAGGAATAGAGACGGTAGATTTCCCCTTGTTAACCAAGAGATGTGCCATGGTATCTCAAGGAGTCCAGGTCAACACAGAATACACTCAAAATCAGTTCTGTCTCTCACAACTCTTCCGCGGGGTGCATGACCTCAAAGTTTTTACAGGCGTACATTCGTTCGAGCTATTGGACACCATAGTAGAATGTGTCACAACACTAGCTGGTGAAACATTTAGGTCACACCCTTTGATTACAATGAAAAATAGAGTTATTCTCACTCTGTGCGAATATTATTGAATTTAAGTTACGAATGTTTGGCTGTTTTCTTTAAAAAAAAAAACACCAGACACTTACAGCAATTACGTCGACTACGCAGGCCCCATTCTTCTTAAATGTGGTACTCCACGGAGCAGAACAACTGTGAAGGCATACATTGCGGTGTGTGTTTGTTTCGCAACCAAGGCGATCCATTTGGAAGTTGTCAGTAGCTTAAAGGTGGGCTGTCACGGTTGAAATGATTTTTGACCATACTCATATTATTTAATAAACTTTGAATCCTCGTATGAATGAATAGAGCGTCGAAAACTAGAATTGATTCGGGCTATCGGTTCGGAAGTTACAGCGTGTTTACTTTTAGAATGGGAGGGGGGAAAACGTCATCGCTACGGTCGGCTCTTGGTAGCGCGCGCCGAACCCTTGCTTGACAGGTATAAACACGTGTAGCCAGCCGCAGTCGACTCGCGGTCTGTGTCACGAGATACTGATTGGGATTTCGTGATTGATCGTAATATTTGCATTGATACATCCTAAGTCATAATGTCGCAATTACAACCCTACAAGTTTGAACCTCGAAAGTCGAAGCAAGCTGAGAAACCGCCAAGACGAAATAAGCCATAAAATCGCGACTTCGTAGGCCGGGCTGGCTCTTACTCACATGCCATACATCGAACTCGTGTGAGATGCCATCGTACTTTTCTCTTATCATTTTTCTGATCCCCCGGTGACGATCAGTGAGGAATAAATCAATATTTATGCCATAATTTTCAATAAGGCGCGTTAAAAGTGGTCGCAAGCCCGCTTTCCTAACTCTCCCGCTACGAGACCCTTCTGCAGAACAATAAAATCTATTATCTTATCAGTCTTTATATCTTTAATAGTATACGTGCAATATTTGGCACAGAACCCAGGCGAATCGTATTGCCCGTCGCCTGACAACCAGGCTCCGCCTTCCCGAACTGTCACTTCTCTGGCGTTATTCATTCTGTGCTCCGTCCACGTGTTTTATGCACGGAGCAATGAATCGACGCACGATCATGTAGTACGTGGCCTCAGAAAAAAATAACATATTTACTGCTTCTGCAAAAGAATAAAACTTTATGAAGCTTGTGCCCGTGCAATATAGTGATGTTGCAAACTTCACGGTGCCAACACCGAACCGATTGTTGGATGCTTGCGATCTCCAAATCAGTCTGTGACCTATATTGCATATCGTTGAAAAAATTAGTGCTGCACCCTTAGTCGATTGTTGTAGGTCGGTGACTTTGTGACCACATTCCATACAATAAACAAATAGCAGTTTTAAACAATCCCATAAAACAATGAACGAATCGTATGTATCAGCTTTAGGTCTATTGTTGTCGGCGTTGCATTCGCTACCTTCATCATCGCTATCGTCATCGCTGATTTCTCTGTGGTCATCGTCCTCGTCGGTGTGTTCCTCTATTGTTGGCTCATAAGAGGAATCCAATCGCTCATCTGGGTCTACATCACAAGCACTTGTCATATTGTCAGCTAGATTGTCGCCGATAAGATTGCACTGGATTCCAATGTCTCGAGTCGTCCCGCGATCATGTGCAATGTCCGTATAATATGTAGTGATGTCCGGTTCACTAATGACTACTTCTGGTTCTACATCCGTCAAAGTATTACAGCCGGCATTTTCCATGGCTTCGGCTACTGTCTTCTTTCTAATGTATACCGACGTGTTTCGACGCCTTTTCGATTGCGGCTCGGATGCTGAGGAAGACGATGACACAACAGATCCCTGAAAACCTTTCATGTTTTTTGACGGTATTGCACTTTTGATTAGCACAGGGTTACACCTACTTGCAAACAGACCAAAATCTACCTCTAGCTGTGCAGATGTGTGGAAATCGGCAGGAGTAAAGTGATTTGAACATGCCACCGAAGTCGCACTGGGCACAAAACCAACCCGACTGATTTTATTCACCCATGCTTTGTGACGGACTGGAGATCGATTCCTGTTTGGAAACTTGTGGAAACTGATGCGTTTTCCGTCAATTACTTGCCCAGGACTATGAGAACACTTATAGACCGAACAGGACGGCATGATAAAATTTAAAATATGACGATCATACAAAAAACACAGTCACTGCAGAGACAAAACACGATAAAATAAACTTTGGAAATAGATACTGATGAACGTTCGTATCACACATTCACAGCTACAATATTGTTCCTATGCGTTTGAAGTCACTTATTATTACCACATGTGGTCGTCATAACACAATTGAAAAACTATTGCGGAAGGTTGACAATGTACAAAAGCAACACGCACGTTGAGAGAGACAGGTGCGTAGCTCACCGCCTCACACCGCACACAAATCAAGGCAGCGAGCCGGGCGCGGCTGGCCCACGATACGTAGCGCTGACGTCACAAAATCGTCTGCTAGGCGTAATATCGGTATAACTACTTGATGCGAAATCGTAGAGACTTCGCGTTTTCGGCGTTCGACTTTTTGAGTGAATGAGCACATTTTATTTTTCGTGCATTCATCGCAGCATTCCGACGGTTCGTCAGCCGTAGAGGAATGAGTGCTAATGTCTACAGTGACAATGGGACAAACTTTGTCGGCGCAGACCGTCAACTGAAGGAGCTTCAACAACTGATACAAAATGAAGACCATCAAGCTCACGTAAAGACGCAGGCAGCAGCAGAAGGTTGTACGTGGCACTTCATCCCTCCTGGTTCTCCACACTTCGGAGGACTGTGGGAAGCAGCCGTAAAATCGCTGAAGTACCACTTACGACGAATTGCAGGCAACAGTCTCTTTACGTTTGAGGAGATGTGTACTTTGTTATGCCAAGTTGAAGCATGCCTTAATTCTCGTCCTTTGTCACCACTTACAAGTGACGATCCCTCATCCATAACATTTCTGTCTCCTGGTCACTTTCTTATCGGTGAACCACTGACATCCCTTCCTGACCCAGATCTGTCTGATCTTCGAGTCAACAGGCTGGATCGTTGGCAGCTTATCCAGAGAGCTTCACAGCAGCTGTGGCGCAGATGGTCGACGGATTATCTCCATGGACTACATCAGCGATCCAAGTGGACGACTCCTCACCACAACCTGCTGCCAGGCACTGTGGTCCTGGTCAAGGAAGAGAGTTCCCCCTTCAATGGAAGACAGCCGTGGTCACCGAGGTCCACCCTGGTCCAGACGGACGAGTGCGAGTGGCTACAATCAGATCCGGCTCCGGCACCTATCGCCGACCCATTCATAAACTCTGTCCATTCCCCGAATGACATTCGCCTTCAATTCGGCCATCTTCATGTGTTGTGTATTAGTGTTTATGTGTTTTTGTGTATTTGTGCTTTCTCAAAGCTTATCTTGAAAAGGTAGTAATTCCTTTTCACGCGGGAGAATGTTTGTGCATCAAACCTTCCGTGTGGTAATTTAAATTCGGTGCGCACCTTATAGTGTCACCATCCCTCCCGAGAGCGAGCACACTGCCTGTTTCAGCGTTCTAGCTGACCTAGATCCAGCTGCAGATGCCTCGGCGAGGGTGGCTTTGTCCCATGGTCAGGGCGAAGACCAGCAGACCCGTTCCTACCACCGCGAGCGTGAGAGGTCGAAAGCAACGTCGGCTCGTTACGGCCACAACTGCACGCATCGTCGCGACATTTAGTTTATTTATCCTTTAGTTTATTATCATAGGTCTGTATACGTGTACTGTATACCTGTTGTTTAAGTTAAATATTATTGTTCAGTAAACGCTTCATTAATCTAGTGATTTGAACCACCCTTTGGATAATCCTTTAGTTTTTAGTGAGTTTTAATGTACTCTGGTCCTCCGGTTTTTGTTATGTGTTTATTAGTGTGTATAATTTCATCCGCGGTCCCAACATTTTGATATACACTAGCAGAATATGTTTAGTTTCATTATTTTGTTATTATCGATGTTGGTCATAGCATATGTCGAAAACACAACATCACTAAAGGGGCATGTTATGACACAAGTGAGGCTGATATATCATTATGCTCAAATGAAGTCTGTCGAACTAATGGAGAACATGATTAACCGAGGAACATCAGCACTGTATCTTCAAGTGATCGCCGCAGAGGCGGTAGCCTTCACTAGAGCCATGAATACGAAAGAAGATGCTACATTATTGATCATAATACTGTAGAGTAGGTTTGTTTATTATTGGAACATTAATTCAACTCTGGCGTACAGATTGATTGGCCTATGCAAGTGTGCGAGCCTAGGCCTACACACATAACCTAAAACATATCTGTTGATTTCTTAGAAAGAAGAGGCTAGGCCTACATTATTGATCATAATACTACAGAGTAGGACTTAGTTTATTATTAAAATATTAATAAACTCTTGGCGTACAGATTGATTGGCCTAGGTATGCAGGTGTGCGAGCCAAAGCCTAGGCCTACACACATAACCTAAAACACATCTGTTGATTCGCTTGAACTGTCACAAGTCTAGGCCTAGCCTACTGTCATACGTGCCCCGGTTCCAGTTTGATGTTATGTTTTACCATATATCACGTTGTTGTTGAATTATAGGTTTGCATCTTCATTATTGTTACAGAGCTGGCAGAGAATCATATGGAGATGATGCTGTGGGATATGTTCAGGTCCAGTGATTAGGTGCAATCTGTACTGTAAAGGCCCGTGTCACAACTGAACATCGTGTCAGGAGCAAGTGCTATTCTGTCCAGCTAACAATCAATGAAGCAGAGACCACTGTGACAAACATTGAATGTTTTGATTGTGCTGCATCAACAGGTAGGCATAGATATATTATTTATTTTTATTTTTACAGTGCATGGTAATTAAAAATTCGGGTCTATTGCCACTGTGCATAGCTAAACATTCGGGTATAACTTATGATCATTGTGATTAGTTATCTCTGGAATGTAGTAACGTTTAAGTATTCCTACTAGGCCTACCTCAATCAAAGTGATTATCAGGTACTACGTTTACCACACGTTCTGAGTCCGTACCGAATTTTACGGACTCGGCTCGCGTGGTAAACGTAGAAATAAAACAACTGCTACTACTACTCTATATTTCAGGTGGATGCAAACATGCCATCGCTTTGCTGATGTGGGCCCACCGCCGGAGCGAGGATCCAGCGCCAACTTCAGTCGAGTACTACTGGAAGAAATCAACACTTTCAAAAGTAGGCACATCATTGAAGTTTGTCGTAGCATCGATCTAGGAACTCATACAAGCGGAGGCTCCCAGAACGCAAGACCACCAGTGCCTGGATCATTCCTGGCATCTGTACTGTCACAAGCAGCGAATTCAAAATGTGAAGGCCAACTGTACCAACACTACACACCAGTGCAACACAATGATTATTTGTACCTGCACAACCAAGCTTTTTGGTTTGTGCAAAATGGAGGTGCTACAATGGAAGAGTTTCTTTTACAATGCAATTTTCATATGACAAAATCACGATGCGACGACGTAGCACAGCAAACGGCAATGCAGTGTGAAGAATCTCTGTGGCACGATCTGCGATTTGGCCGAATTACTGCGTCGAAAGTTCATAAAGCATCTCGTTGCAAGACATAAAACGGGTCACTAACAGAATCCATTTATGGGGCTAAGGTTAAAGACAATAAATATATGAAACGCGGAAGGGAACTCGAACCTTTGGTATTGACGGAAGTGGAAAGAATGGTTGGCCGAAAGTTTGAGAAAATAGGCATTCTTTTGAATGCTAATTACCCCGTCATTGGTGCATCACCAGACAAAATAAGGGAGGATTTTGTGGTGGAATTGAAATGTCCGTGCAGTGAAAAAACAGTGGCAAATTACATTGCTAACGGCAATCTTTCCCCAAAATGTATGGGACAAATACAGCTACAATTGCTAATGAGTGGGAAAAAGGAAGGTTTGTTTTGTGTAGCCGATGTTAACTTTGAAAGCAACAAGAAAGTGGATTTGCATAGTGTTACATTTGACGAACAATACATTGAAGAAATAGTCAGTAATGCAATGAAGTTTTGGGAAGAAGCAATATTCCCCAAACTAATCGCTTTAAAGTAGGTACTGTTATTCCTGAATTGGCAGTTGACGTGAGAAGAGACATCCACAGATATGGTATTTATTAATACATATTACATATTTATTATTTGTTTATACAGATATTTATTATTTATTTATTTATTTATTCATATTTATTTATTTATGTAGATTTTTATTATTTATTTATATACATATATTATATTATATATTTAATGATCCATTTAATCCATTTAGTGGTGGGGACTGCCTGGAGACTGTGTTACATGTATTATAGTCGGTTTGCATGTCTCTTCCAGCGCGCGGTGACCAATCACAGCATTTTCAGTCGCGCGGTTATGCCGCAGAAAGCGCTGAGGTTGTCACTGCCGCGCGGCAAGGGACATGGACCCCCACCATTAGGCTACAAAAGGACATTATTGACCTGTTCTGGCCTAACATGCCCTCATGCACATGCACCTCAGAAACTTTCCAGATTGATTGATTGATTGATTAATGGGGCTTAACGTCTTATATTTTCGCAACTATGGCTATGAGCTATAACTATGACGATGAGCGGGTGATAATGAAGATGAGAAAGATGATAATGAAGAATTAAGCCACATCCGAATCAGGTCCATTGTACGTCGCGTGGGTCGTCATACGGGAGTCCAGCAAGGGAGGGGCAGGGCCAAGTGGGAGGAGAAATATTCAGTGGGACAGTGGGGGGGGGGGGGGGGGAGGAACAGGGTCTCCTTTTGTGGCCTCTTACGACTAGCAGAGTCACTTTGGGCCAATTCTACCCCGGGCCGAGACGGGTCTTCTTTTGTCGCCTCTTACGACTAGCAGAGTCACTCTGGGCCTATTCTTCCCCGGGCCGAGACGCGCAGAGAAACTTTCCAGCCCACTACTCAAAGTCACTGTCTATTGGACTTGTCTCTCCTCACCGTCTCAGGCGCAACTTTTTCCCGCTTGGAGCGCTGCCTGTACTGAAAGGTCCAACTTCAACAGCAGCTGGCTGTCACATTGTGTTGTTTATGTGATTCGCAGCTTGTGCAAATTTAATTTACGGCTATATTTTTTAGTTTATTTACAGGACACAAAAATCAGTGATATTATGCCTCAAACGCAATGCTGTGCTGTAGAATGCAGTAATCGCGGTGGATTTAAGTTTCCAAGCGATGAAAAAAAAAGTGGACAGCAAAGATACGTCGAAGAAACTGGAAGCCAACAAAGCACAGTGTCTTTTTCCACGTTCATTTTGATCAAAATGACAATTTTGAAATCATCTACAGGTAAGATAAACATAGCTACATACCGAAAGTGAATTTCGCCCCTAGGTCTATGATATAACAAGGGTAGGCTAGGCCTAACCTTGCGTTGTGGGGCAGTTAGGCTCATTTGTAACCTAAAAGGAATTCAATTCAAAAAAGAAAATATTGTCCGGGGTTATTTTTCTTTATTGCTTTCAGGGTTACAAACTTCTTCATAGGAAGCTAAGAGAAAACGCAGTTCCCAAGTATTTTCAGTACAATAAAGCCGAATCCAAAATAACATCCAGACAACGAAGATACAGGAGTCGAAAGCAGTATTTACAGGAGTTGCCTGGGCCTACGTCTGAGACTAACAATGCAAGTAGCCCTATGGAAAAAATCCCGAATGTGAGCGTTCCTGAAGCTGCTTTTGAAATAGAAACAGTTGAAGGAGACACTTGTGTTTAGGACAACGACTTTATTTCCACAAAAAATAAGCCCATTGAACTTGTTTCTCGTGGAACTCAAACTATGTACAAACATGGTTTAATTAGTATTTGTAAGTTGAAAAATGACTCAGTTATGCTACACTACTACACTGGCCTAGAGAATTATGAGAAATTCTCTTTGGTTTTTAACACACGTATTGGGAGTTCTAAACTCAATTATAAATGGAATCAATGTTATTCATTGACAACTGAAGATCAGTTTTTATTGACTTTAATGAAGCTACGTAGATACACGTGCGACATTGAACTTGCCTTTAAGTTCGGTGTCTCAGTTCACACCGTAAGCAATGTATTCCAAACCTGGATAAACTACATGAATGATCAATGGAAAGAACTAGATATCTGGCCATCTCGATTGATTGATTGATTAATGGGGCTTAACGTCTCATATTTATGCAACGATGGCTAATCGAGACGATGAGCGGGTGATAATGAAGATGAGAAAGATAATAATGAAGAATAAAGCCACATCCGAATCAGATGATAGATAGATATTTGGGCTTAACGTCTCATATTTTGGCATATGTCGAAAACACAACATCACTAAAGGGGCATGTTATGACACAAGTGAGGCTGATATATCATTATGCTCAAATGAAGTCTGTCGAACTAATGAGGTTGATTGATTAATGGGGCTTAACGTCTCATATTTATGCAACGATGGCTAATCGAGACGATGAGCGGGTGATAATGAAGATGAGAAAGATGATAATGAAGAATAAAGCCACATCCGAATCAGATCCATTGTACGTCGCGTGAGTTGTCATACGGGAGTCCAGCAAGGGAGGGCAGGGCCAAGTGGGAGGAGAAATATTCAATGGGACAGTGGGGGGGAAAGGGGATTGGGGTGTGGACTGCACTTCGTCTGACTTCTCCTCCTCGACCAGTCCGGCTTGGGTGGCCCTACCAGAAGCATAAGCTTCCGCCGGCATAGCTCTCGGGATCAACAAAGCACGCAAACCTGCCCACCACGATAAGGTGGCAGTCCCTAGGCAGGGTCGAACTAATGGAGAACATGATTAACCGAGGAACATCAGCACTATATCTTCAAGTGATCGCCGCAGAGGCGGTAGCCTTCACTAGAGCCATGAATACATACAAAGCCAAGGCCGGCAACATGGCACCCTACGGCAGACTGCTTGGAATTCCAGGTGTAGAGGATCTCAACACCAAGAAGTACTCCAATCTATATAATGTGTTGCGTGACAGACTAGTTGTCTCATTGTGAGGCCGAGTAGACCCGTTCACAATTTGCAAGTGGTCAGAACCTGGGTGCCAGAGTAGCCCTAGCGTCTTGACGTGATCGTCGTTGTCCAGCTGAAGAGGAAGCTGCGACTCGCGCCACTCTTCGGAAACTGCCTTCAGGAGAGCAGGATGATTGGCACACCACTTCCGAAGGGGGAATCCACCACTGTCGAGGAGATCGATCATTTGGGCTTGAAGTTCTAGCGCCTCGTCGATCGTGTCGTGTCCTGTGAGAACATCGTCGATATACATGTCACGCTTTACGATAGGTGCTGCTCGTGGAAAGCGGTGTGCTTCCTCATCTGCCAGTTGCTGGAGACATCTCGTTGCAAGGAACGGCGCTGAGGCGGTACCAAAGGTGACTGTTGTCAGTTGGTATTCTCGAGGAAGCCCCTGTTCGTTACGCCCCCAGAGGATACGTTGCAGATCGTAGTCTGCAGCATTTACCTTTATCTGCCTGTACATCTTGGAGATGTCTGCAGTGAACACAAATTGATGTATGCGAAACCTCAGCACAATGCTCATTAGGTCCTGTTGGATTGTAGGGCCAACAAGGAGCATGTCATTGAGCGACGTACCGTTGCTGGTTTTAGCCGACGCATCAAACACCACTCTGACCTTGGTGGACGTACTAGACTCCTTGATGACAGGGTGATGAGGTAAATAGAAACATGGAGCTGCAGGTTTACCTGGATGGCTGACTTCTTGCATCGGACCGAGGTCTATAGTATCTCTACTATTAAAGCCTCAACACCCTCACAATGAACGTGTACCAGCTCATACCTCCAGGCACCACCGCCATGAATGAGTGGGTCATTGGAGAAGCTGCACTCCTCAAACCACAAATCTACACGGATCCCATTGGATGCTACCGTCATGATCATCCGACTTGGAGTCTTGCCGCCTCATGCGCATGTGCTCTACTGGGAGTCAGGCCCACTGAATACGAGGTAGCAATCTGTGAGCTAGCCAAAGGCCCCTCTGTAGCTGAAACCCATCAGAGAGTTGCTTTCCTGGGCATGGCTTTCTTAACCTCACTCGCCAAGCCGGTAGATGAGAACAATCACGCATATCTCTCCAAGAGATGGAAAGCTGCACTTGCTGGAGCATTGACTATTGACTTGATTGAAGCAGAAGATTTGGATGGAGAACAAATCAATCTACTCTGCGGAATGTCTGAAACCAACCAAAAATATAAGAACGCTCTCATGTCTTTTATCAAGTTGGTCATAGCATATGTCGAAAACACAACATCACTAAAGGGGCATGTTATGACACAAGTGAGGCTGATATATCATTATGCTCAAATGAAGTCTGTCGAACTAATGGAGAACATGATTAACCGAGGAACATCAGCACTGTATCTTCAAGTGATCGCCGCAGAGGCGGTAGCCTTCACTAGAGCCATGAATACATACAAAGCCAAGGCCGGCAACATGGCATCCTACGGCAGACTGCTTGGAATTCCAGGTGTAGAGGATCTCAACACCAAGAAGTACTCCAATCTATATAATGCTGCCTACACGTGGGGAATTGCGACTAAACAGATTAATGCAAACTTTGTACAAACAGCAGTCCCCCTGGCAACAAGCGCAGCAGCGGTCAGAAGACTAGTAAACAAAGCCTCAGCAGGCGCCGTGACAGGAGAGGCTACAGTGGCAGACTTGAGAGCATTAGGAATAAATCTTCCCAATGCAGAAACAATGACTCGAGAAGTCTCGAGTCCAGTGATTCAGAAAGTGATGATGCTTCCGAAGCCCCAAGACGTCAACTCAGAAAGAGACGAAGACGCAACTAGTGTAGTAAACAAGTAGAATGTCTAGTATTCTAAAAAAAAAAAAAAAAAATTTCAAAATGTTGGGACCGCGGATGAAATTATACACACTAATAAACACATAACAAAAACCGGAGGACCAGAGTACATTAAAACTTACTAAAAACTAAAGGATTATCCAAAGGGTGGTTCAAATCACTAGATTAATGAAGCGTTTACTGAACAATAATATTTAACTTAAACAACAGGTATACAGTACACGTATACAGACCTATGATAATAAACTAAAGGATAAATAAACTAAATGTCGCGACGATGCGTGCAGTTGTGGCCGTAACGAGCCGACGTTGCTTTCGACCTCTCACGCTCGCGGTGGTAGGAACGGGTCTGCTGGTCTTCGCCCTGACCATGGGACAAAGCCACCCTCGCCGAGGCATCTGCAGCTGGATCTAGGTCAGCTAGAACGCTGAAACAGGCAGTGTGCTCGCTCTCGGGAGGGATGGGGACACTATAATGTGCGCACCGAATTTAAATTACCACACGGAAGGTTTGATGCACATACAATTCTTTTACACTCAGATGTATTTGCAGACCCTTCGAATTTACTTTTACGTACTAGGTTGTCGGGCATGGTCTATGTTATTTCGTTCTGGCATTTACAATCGACTTTTTTATTATGAGCTATCCGATTACTAGCTTCCGGCTCCACGTATTAATGTTTTAAGCATCAATGAAATAATAATAATAATAAATAGTAATCAAAATAGTATTAAAAATGACTAAATGAAGTTCGTTGTAGGTAGGTAGGTAGGCGTTCAGGTACTCCCCGTCTTAAAGTGCAAGAATCGGCAGTCGTTATAATGATTGTTCACGCCTACCTCCCTAGTTTGTAGTAGATTTCATTGATGTTTTAGTCACTCTTCAAGTTGGTTACATCACGTCCTTTCAACGCCCTTGTGCTCTTATCTCCTTCCGCTCTACTCTTGTGACGTATGCATGTCTTCCTGTTAGAGCTGCTTGTGCAGTCACCCGAGTCTGTTTTCATCTCTCCTACGAGTGAGTATATTGTCATCTCTCCTACGAGTCAGTCTATTGTCGTCTCTCGTACGAACTACTAGCTGACGTCGAGCGTCGAGCTCACCGAGTCTACGCGCTGTCTGTGGTTCGAGCCTCTATTAAGGCATTTTCTTACTATTTCTTTCTTCTCCTTCAACCCTGGGTTATTTAATCTCTTCTATACCTAGCGAGCCAGCCAAACTGCTCGTCTCTGCTGCACTTTGGCAATGCACTACTCCCCACCCCACTGCATTCTCGGTAAGTCAATCTAAAATATACAGTCCACTTTTAATTCTAATTATTCAATCTCTTCTCTCTGCTTTCTCGCGCAAACATATTTTGGTCCTCCGTTGACCGGGTCTTCAGTCAGTTATTTGTCAGTCAAAGCTATCTTTATCATTACTTTCTCAGTGCATTGTCGCATTCTACGTGTGAATCTTGGGTCCGATTCCAGTCAAGTCAGGAATTCTCTTTTCTTGAGCCTAATCTCTCGCATGTTTATTCTCGCTGGTGTTTGACTGCATTTTTCCATATCCTCGTATGGTTTTAATTTCTGCATTAATTTTAAGTTTATACATTTTTCACCATTCACTTGTCACGACAGTGAATATCCTCCGTCTTTCGTCAGTTACGTCGTCCCGCGCGGACACGTCATTCTCTCATCCCTCGCGCTGTCGATATTCAACTAGTCATACGAGTGACGTATTACACAATACACTTTGTTGTTTTGACAGTAACGTCAGTGAGCTCAATAGGCAAGTCTCACGAGTTTAAGATGTAAAAAGTAACCACGTCATTAGAAGCATGAGAACCAGACGATTTCAAAGATATATTTTTTTCCCATTTGAAAAATTTATTTAATTAGTTAGGGAACTTTAAAAATTGGCTATATTTCAAATTTTCGAGGAGGGAAGGACACGGCCTCTGATTGGTTTGACGTCATAGCTTGTATGGCTGCGGAAGCAAACATGGCAGCGTGAGGTATTGTTGTATCCGTGACCGTAAACATGACGGAAAAAGGGTTCCAGAAAGCTAATTCTGGCAATTTGCCGTGCGTAGATAGCTTAATGGTGGCTAACTTCTTCAGGGAAAGTGAAAAGTTTGTTGGAGGTGAGCTGAAAGGTGTAAAAAATTCAAGGTAAGTTCAACTTTACCCTAGCCTGCCCTATGTAGCCTAGCTAGGTATTCCTAGGCATATTTGCATCTTCTATTTGGTTTTGTTCTACGAAAGAAGATGCTACATTATTGATCATAATACTGTAGAGTAGGTTTGTTTATTATTGGAACATTAATTCAACTCTGGCGTACAGATTGATTGGCCTATGCAAGTGTGCGAGCCTAGGCCTACACACATAACCTAAAACATATCTGTTGATTTCTTAGAAAGAAGAGGCTAGGCCTACATTATTGATCATAATACTACAGAGTAGGACTTAGTTTATTATTAAAATATTAATAAACTCTTGGCGTACAGATTGATTGGCCTAGGTATGCAGGTGTGCGAGCCAAGGCCTAGGCCTACACACATAACCTAAAACACATCTGTTGATTCGCTTGAACTGTCACAAGTCTAGGCCTAGCCTACTGTCATACGTGCCCCGGTTCCAGTTTGATGTTATGTTTTACCATATATCACGTTGTTGTTGAATTATAGGTTTGCATCTTCATTATTGTTACAGAGCTGGCAGAGAATCATATGGAGATGATGCTGTGGGATATGTTCAGGTCCAGTGATTAGGTGCAATCTGTACTGTAAAGGCCCGTGTCACACCTGAACATCGTGTCAGGAGCAAGTGCTATTCTGTCCAGCTAACAATCGATGAAGCAGATACCACTGTGACAAACATTGAATGTTTTGATTGTGCTGCATCAACAGGTAGGCATAGACATATTATTTATTTCTATTTTTACAGTGCATGGTAATTTAAATTCGGGTCTATTGCCACTGTACAAAGCTAAGCATTCGGGTATAACCTATGATCATTGTGATTAGTTATCTCTGGAATGTAGTAACGTTAGCATTCCTACTAGGCCTACCTCAATCGAAGTGATTATAATTTATAAGGTACTACGTTTACCACACGTGTTGAGTCCGTACCGAATTTTACGAACTCGGCTCGCGTGGTAAACGTAGAAATAAAACAACTGCTACTACTACTCTATATTTCAGGTGGATGCAAACATGCCATCGCTTTGCTGATGTGGGCCCACCGCCGGAGCGAGGATCCAGCGCCAACTTCAGTCGAGTACTACTGGAAGAAATCAACACTTTCAAAAGTAGGCACATCATTGAAGTTTGTCGTAGCATCGATCTAGGAACTTATACAAGCGGAGGCTCCCAGAACGCAAGACCACCAGTGCCTGGATCATTCCTGGCATCTGTACTGTCACAAGCAGCGAATTCAAAATGTAAAGGCCAACTGTACCAACACTACACACCAGTGAGACACAATGAATATTTGTACCTGCACAACCAAGCTTTTTGGTTTGTGCAAAATGGAGGTGCTACAATGGAAGAGTTTCTTTTACAATGCAATTTTCACATGACAAAATCACGATGCGACGACGTAGCACAGCAAACGGCAATGCAGTGTGAAGAATCTCTGTGGCACGATCTGCGATTTGGCCGAATTACTGCGTCGAAAGTTCATGAAGCATCTCGTTGCAACATTATAACGGGTCACTAACAGAATCCATTTTGGGGGCTAAGGTAAAAGACAATAAATATATGAAACGCGGAAGGGAACTCGAACCTTTGGTATTGACGGAAGTGGAAAGAATGGTTGGCCGAAAGTTTGAGAAAATAGGCATTCTTTTGAATGCTAACTACCCCGTCATTGGTGCATCACCAGACAAAATTTGTGAGGATTTTGTGGTGGAAGTGAAATGTCCGTGCAGTGAAAAAACAGTGGCAAATTACATTGCTAACGGCAATCTTTCCCCAAAATGTATGGGACAAATACAGCTACAATTGCTAATGAGTGGGAAAAAGGAAGGTTTGTTTTGTGTAGCTGATGTTAACTTTGAAAGCAACAAGAAAGTGGATTTGCATAGTGTTACATTTGACGAACAATACATTGAAGAAATGGTCAGTAATGCAATGAAGTTTTGGGAAGAAGCAATATTCCCCAAACTAATCGCTATAAAGTAGGTACTGTTATCCCTGAATTGGCAGTTGACGTGAGAAGAGACATCCACAGATATGGTATTTATTAATATATATTTATTATTTGTTTATACAGATAATTATTATTTATTTATTCATATTTATTTATTTATATAGATTTTTATTATTTATTTATATACATATATGATATATTATATATTTAATGATCCATTTAATCCATTTAGTGGTGGGGACTGCCTGGAGACTGTGTTACATGTATTACAGTCGGTTTTCATGTCTCTTCCAGCGCGCGGTGACCAATCACAGCATTTTCAGTCGCGCGGTTATGCCGCAGAAAGCGCTGAGGTTGTCACTGCCGCGCGGCAAGGTACATGGACACACACCATTAGGCTACAAAAGGACATTATTGACCTGTTCTGGCCTAACATGACCTCATGCACATGCACCTCAGAAACTTTCCAGATTGATTGATTGATTGATTAATGGGGCTTAACGTCTCATATTTTCGCAACTATGGCCAATCGAGACGGTGAGCGGGTGATAATGAAGATGAGAAAGATGATAATGAAGAATTAAGCCACATCCGAATCAGGTCCATTGTACGTCGCGTGGGTCGTCATACGGGAGTCCAGCAAGGGAGGGGCAGGGCCAAGTGGGAGGAGAAATATTCAGTGGGACAGTGGGGGGGGGGGGGGAGGGGCAGGGTCTCCTTTTGTCGCCTCTTACGACTAGCAGAGTCACTCTGGGCCTATTCTTCCCCGGGCCCAGACGCGCAGAGAAACTTTCCAGACCACTACTCAAAGTCACTGTCTATTGGACTTGTCTCTCCTCACCGTCTCAGGCGCAACTTTTTCCCGCTTGGAGCGCTGCCTGTACTGAAAGGTCCAACTTCAACAGCAGCTGGCTGTCACATTAAGTTGTTTATGTGATTCGCAGCTTGTGCAAATTTAATTTACGGCTATATTTATTACTTTATTTAATGGACACATAAAAATCAATGATATTATGCCTCAAACGCAATGCTGTGCTGTAGAATGCAGTAATCGCGGTGGATTTAAGTTTCCAAGCGATGAAAAAAAAAATGGACAGCAAAGCTACGTCGAAGAAACTGGAAGCCAACAAAGCACAGTGTCTTTTTCCACGTTCATTTTGATCAAAATGACAATTTTGAAATCATCTACAGGTAAGATAAACATAGCTACATACCGAAAGTGAATTTCGCCCCTAGGTCTATGAAATGACAAGGGTAGGCTAGGCCTTACCTAGCCTTGTGGGGCAGTTAGGCTCATTTGTAACCTAAAAGAAATTCAATTCAAAAAAGAAAATATTGTCCAGAGTTATGTTTCTTTATTGCTTTCAGGGTTACAAACTTCTTCATAGGAAGCTAAGAGAAAACGCAGTTCCCAAGTATTTTCAGTACAATAAAGCCGAATCCAAAATAACATCCAGACAACAAAGATAATGGGGTCGAAAGCAGTATTTACAGGAGTTGCCTGGGCCTACGTCTGAGACTAACAATGCAAGTAGCCCTATGGAAAAAATCTCGAATGTGAGCGTTCCTGAAGCTGCTTTTGAAATAGAAACAGTTGAAGGAGACACTTGTGTTGAGGAAAGCGACTTTATTTCCACAAAAAATAAGCCCATTGAACTTGTTTCTCGTGGAACTCAAACTATGAAAAACATGGTTTAATTAGTATTTGTAAGTTAAAAATGACTCAGATATGCTACACTACTACACTGGCCTAGAGAACTATGAGAAATTCTCTTTAGTTTTTAACACACTTATTGGGAGCTCTAATCTGAATTATAAATGGAATCAATGTTATTCATTGACAACTGAAGATCAGTTTTTATTGACTTTAATGAAGATAAGTAGATTTAAGTAGATACACGTGCGACATTGAACTTGCCTTTATGTTCGGTGTCTCAGTTCACACCGTAAGCAATGTATTCCAAACCTGGATAAACGATTGATTGATTGATTAATGGGGCTTAACGTCTCATACTTTCGCAACTATGGCCAATCGAGACGATGAGCGGGTGATAATGAAGATGAGAAAGATGATGATGAAGAGTAAAGCCACATCCAAATCAGGTCCATTGTACGTCGCGTGGGTCGTCATACGGGAGTCCAGCAAGGGAGGGGCAGGGCCATGTGGGAGGAGAAATCTTCAGCGGGACAGTGGGAGGGAAGGGACAGGGTCTCTTTTGTCGCCTCTTACGACTAGCAGAGTCACTCTGGGCCTATTCTTCCCCGGGCCCAGACGGGCAATCCTGATCAGGTCAACATCGAATTTATTGATCAAGACTGCACTAAACCAGATGAAATATCCAGGCCCCTAGAAACCAAACATGAATGCAATTAACGGTAGGCTTAATTATAATTCAATACCTGCTGTCATAAAATTAAAGGGATAGTCAGGTGTAAAACTAAAAACTATCATTTGTTAATGTCCACCCTCAAATATGGAAAACATGACTAAAAGATACCATACTTTAAAAGCAGGCGGTTACAAAATTAAGGATTGATTGGTTGATTGATTAATGGGGCTTAACGTCTCATATTTGTGCAACAATGGCTAACCGAGACGATGCGAGGGTGATAATGAACATGAGAAGAAGATGAAGAATAAAGCCATTCTGAATCAGATCCATTGTACGTCACGTGGGTCATCATATGGGAGTCCAACAAGGGAGGGCAGGGCCAAGAGGGAATAGAAATCTTCAGTGTGACAGTGGGGGGGGGGGGGGGGGGCTCCTTCCGTTGCCTCTTACGACTAGCAGAGTCACTCTGGGCCTATTCTTCCCCGGGCCCAGACGGGCTGAGGAAAAGAAACAGAAACTTCATGAGGCATCATACAAGCTCAAAAAGGAAATAATGGATTATTTATCCAATGAGCTATGCAAATTCAGCCTATATCCATCAGAAACAATGAACTATGACATCACGGATAAGCTTGTAAACATGTATCCATTTCTGAAGGATCCCATTGGCAGTGCCAATGGAGGTTGGAAGACTGCACTCAAATACAAGATGCAAGAAATACGGCTCAAAGTTGCTGACAATGAAACATTTTTAAATTCAGGTAAGTGTCTTATCTTTACTATTGGGCTTTTCTTCTCCATTGGACAGCTTCACATAGGAAGCAGTATAATTGCTTTTGTTTGGCCCCAGGATAGAATAGGTCGAGGGTAACTCTGACTGTCATAACAGGCGACAAAAGAGCTGACGTTCATGATCTAACGTTGAACACGTCGTAAAACCAATTTATTAATCCACAAAAATTACTATTGTTATTTGTTCTGCCAAATCTTATTAAATACTTCTCTACTAACAAATCCTTTTTGCAGGCAAAAGATCAAAAGCACACCCGGATCAGTTAGGCCCACACAGTGCCATAAAAACCTAAACGAGGAGAAATAAATTACCTTCAAGACTTCCCTAAAGGAGAAACAGTGGAGACCCTTACACAACATAAAGCCACTATAAATGCAGAATGGTCCAAAACTAACTACCGCGTTTCGGGACCGCTCTGGGTCCCGAAACGCGTAAACATGGTTTTAGGTGAGTGTGGCGTAATAACCCGATATAGCTTTAATTCTACAACCATATATATATGTAATAATATAATATGCCGTTTTGGAATAAATTAACTTAGCAGTTGATAGTTCAGCCACGCCTAATAATACATGCGAAGAACATGATGATGCTAGATAAATCGCGAAAATTGGCATAACTCCCCTGATGTCAGATGTATTAACTACCGTAATTCACTGATTTGGATTCTAAATTATCGTGTTGTCGCCTCTCGGCAGGTTGAGACCTGAGCGTGGCTGGGCGCGTGAGGGGAAGGGTTTATGGGTGGGGAGAGGGGGGATAGACGCCGAATTCGATTATTTTGTAGCTTGTTGCATTCATTAAACTTATCATATTGAGCGTATTACAATGACTAAAATACAAAGCCAATTTATCATATGGGGATGGAAACAAGAACAAAGCCGAACATTTGCGAACTGCGATTCTGCGAAGGCGACTCTTCGACTTGTTTCTTCCGTTCAATTCATTGTCATTCATCAAGCTCGAGCAAGCGTTGAGGTCATGTTTGAACCACCCAGAAAAACCCTGCTTCTGCGTAGGTTCTTACAAAACTTGCCGCTGATCTTCTTGCGCCTCATTGTATAGCAACATAGAAATTGTTATCCTTTATTCTCATTTTGACTACGATATTCTGCCTTTACAAGCCTGTGATTGTGAGTTGAATGTAGAGATGGCCTCCTATCCCTTTTAACGTATTCACCTAAACAGACCGTTTGTCCGGTAGCCCTGCCCGTTCAAGCCCGTGATTGTGAGTTGAATATAGAGAGGGCCTCCTCCCTTTTAACGTATTCACCCAAACAGACCGTTTGTCCGGTAGCCCTGCCCGTTCAAACCAGTGATTGTGAGTTGAATATAGAGAGGGCCTCCTCCCTTTTAACGTATTCACCCAAACAGACCGTTTGTCCGGTAGCCCAGCCCGTTCAAACCAGTGATTGTGAGTTGAATATAGAGAGGGCCTCCTCCCTTTTAACGTATTCACCCAAACAGACCGTTTGTCCGGTAGCCCTGCCCGTTCAAACCAGTGATTGTGAGTTGAATATAGAGAGGGCCTCCTCCCTTTTAACGTATTCACCCAAACAGACCGTTTGTCCGGTAGCCCTGCCCGTTCAAACCAGTGATTGTGAGTTGAATATAGAGAGGGCCTCCTCCCTTTAACGTATTCACCCAAACAAACCGTTTGTCCGGTAGCCCTGCCCGTTCAAACCAGTGATTGTGAGTTGAATATAGAGAGGGCCTCCTCCCTTTTAACGTATTCACCCAAACAGACCGTTTGTCCGGTAGCCCTACCCGTTCAAACCAGTGATTGTGAGTTGAATATAGAGAGGGCCTCCTCCCTTTTAACGTATTCACCCAAACAGACCGTTTGTCTGGTAGCCCTGCCCGTTCAAACCAGTGATTGTGAGTTGAATATAGAGAGGGCCTCCTCCCTTTTAACGTATTCACCCAAACAGACCGTTTGTCTGGTAGCCCTGCCCGTTCAAACCAGTGATTGTGAGTTGAATATAGAGAGGGCCTCCTCCCTTTTAACGTATTCACCCAAACAGACCGTTTGTCCGGTAGCCCTGCCCGTTCAAGCCCGTGATTGTGAGTTGAATATAGAGAGGGCCTCCTCCCTTTTAACGTATTCACCCAAAAAGACCGTTTATCCGGTAGCTCTGCCCGTTCAAGTCAGTGATTGAGAGTTGAATATAGAGAGGGCCTACATGGATAAGTTCAAGTTTGCTAGAGTAGTCGAGCTATCTAGTGGTGGCTAGAAATTGAATAACGTTTTTTTTAGGTATAAATTTATCTTGCAATGCCTCCGTCTACGTTGTCGGAAGCCTTTTTTGGAAAGGTAGTGCAGGTTATAGACGAAACAGAAGATAATCTTGGTGATCTGAATTTCGAAGGACGGTCCGAAGATGGATTGTTTGGGCAAATTCCTTTTAAGTTGATGGGTTAAAATGATAAAAAAAAATATGAGACTCGGATTCATACATGGTGGAATCAAAACAATCTTGGCTTTAGGGATAGAGTAATTGCAATGAAAAATACTTGCTTGATAGATAATAAGACGAGCGTGGATGCTTCTGAAGGTGTACACGATAAGATGTCTTCTAATTTGTCGTTTTCATTCAGTACAATCAGCAATTAATCAAAGAGTAATACAAACTTCACAGACCAAGGGTCAGAACAGTCTGTCTGATGTTGATTCATGCAGCTTTAAGCCGGAGAGCACATCGAAACCAAAACTAAATGCTGTAAGTCTGTCAACGCTGTCAAGCTTTCCTAGTTTTAATGAGAATTCTCAGACTGATTCAAGGGAATTGAGGCAGACAGGCAGGAGAACTGATATTGATTCATGCAACTTTAAGCCGGAGGGAACATCGACACCAAAACTTAATGCTGTAAGTCTGTCAACGCTGTCAAGCTTACTTAGTTTTATAGAGAGTTCTCAGACTGATTCAAAGGAATTGAGGCAGACAGGCAGGAGAACTAAATCAGAAGACTTACCATGTCAAAACATGTTCGTAAATGTAATAGCTAATGAACCCAACCCAGTCCCAAAATATCTTTTGATGGTCTTAATAGCTCTGTTCAAACACCCAACGCGTCGAATTTCTCTCTCTCAGTCTTCGGTAGCTTATTGACCGCTAATAAAGGAGCGTAACAGCAACTCTAAAGATACAACTGTCAGTTGGAAGCCTGACGAGAGAGGAAATATGAATCATGATAAGTCTTAAGCGTAAATCATATACAATGACCACATCACATAACGATATGCCCTCTTCTGACCTGCTTACTAGAGCCAAGTACAGTAGCGGAAGTTAGTCTAGAGGACAAGACCCAGAATGGATACCAAACCTTAAGCGTAGGCGATTCAATCCCTTAGAAGCATCCGCAACGGACGACGATATAAATAGTTCGCACAATTCCGTTGTGAATGCCAGAGAGTGGAATTGGACAGAGTGCAAGACAAAAATCGCCGATCTAGTTTTTAGTCCCGAAGAACGGATGCAATTCTAAGATGGTCGCGAATTTCTCCAGGGCAAGTATACGCACTAACTACCTGAAAATAGATATAAGTGGACAAAAACCGTTGTATTGTTTACACAAAAAACAAATACATGCAAATAAGTGTTTGCTACCTTCTTCTCGTTATTGTAGTCATCCGGGTTGTAGACGGTTCAAATTTGTCATTAAAAAGAAACCTCTCTCTATGTACCCATATATATAGAAGTAGTATATATATGCCAGCAAAGAAGTAAGGCATAAGGAAATACTGAATAGGGCAGTAAATGGTCAGGCGAGAGAAGTGGCTAAACTCGAGCTACGACGAACAAAGCCCTTTCCTTACAGGAAAAAGCAAATGGACGAAGCTCACTCGAGCATTTTACGAGATGGGAATGCGCAAGGTGTTAAGTCAGATGACGTTTACAGAACAATACGATATGAATGTTTAAGAGTTTGATCTTGACGCAGAGGATTTTATCGACATCTATCAAATTCAGCAAGCCTCATTCAAAGCAAAAACTTAAGAGAACGAAAGTATTTAGGAAGTTGGCATGCCCCTCCATGTATATGTTTATAGCAAAGAGCAGCTGGGGGTTGTAAAACAAATTGGTTGGAGGCAGTTGTTACCTGTGCTACACTTGGATGCCACTGGGTCTGTCGTTCGAGCCATGAAAGTAAAGTCTTGTACTGTGCTGGTGTTGTGGGAGTGAAGGACTGGATTTTTGCTGTAATAGAAATGATCACATCGCAACACGATTCAGTGTCCATTGGGAAGTTCCTTGTCAGCTTCAAACACTACGCGGAGATCCATGCAAAGAAGTAGCCTTTGTTTGCAAGCGTAGTAACCGATTTTTCTTTTGCTATGCATATCATCCGAAAATGCTGATTGTACTCAATGGAGCTTGAAAACCCTAGCTGAATACCTTCATGTTTGCTACAAATGGGTATCGGGAACACTGAATGATTGTGTGAAACACCCCATGATCACAGCCCATCTTTGTTGTGCCCATTTGATGAAGAACATGGCTGACAGCATCGGCAAGTTAACGTCAGGCAACAGGAAAGTAAAGTACTTTGTGGTAAAGGTTCTTGCCGCCATGCTTAATATTACGGCATATAGTGAGATTAAAACCCTGTTCAAACATCTCGCAGTAATGTTGATCTACCCTAGAGAAACTGTTGCCGTAAATGTTTCAAAAATGCATTCTATCTCTAACAACTCATAATGATGGTTCCCTTTATAATGAAGATGAAAATGATAAATCTCTTCTTTATTTTGATGAAGATTGCCCAGGGGAAGGTTTCATTCAGTATGAAGGTGCCCCATATACCAGGAGTTTAGTATTATAGCAGGAAAAGCAATGAATACAAGCAGTGAGGACAGTCTTGACGAAAGTTCTGAAGAAAACCCACTGTACCGCTCACAGGTGTTATCCCTCATCTTGAAAAGATGGATTCCGTATCTACCATTGTGGACAACTATTATAAATGATGACACTAGTAGTATTTTACCTGTGAGTTTGGCAAGAATGTATAATGCCATAGCTGAAAATTACTTTAACCTAGTAAAACATCACTATGAAACTATATACAAAAAATGCGGTTACCGCGATTTCTTAGAGAGACACGAAAACAAACTCTGCTAACTTACAAAGAAATTGTGCATGGAATTCCGAAGAAACGTTTGGCATATCACAAAAGAAAACGTGAGGCGGTGCGGTCCGTGGCAAACAATGGAAATGATTCTGACAGTTCGCCAAGGAAATACGTTAGAGGGTATGGAACCTAACGATCCACGTCAATTGCAAACCTGGAACAAGAAGGCAAAAATACCCCACTCATACTTTGCTACAAAGCACTTGCAAAGCATGTGCGTTGTTAAAAGGATGACAGAAAATCAATCTCAATTCAAAGCAACTGTCCCGAATAAGTCAACATATTGTGATGATAGTAATTCCACTGCTGACCATGGCAACACCAATTGTTCCCAAAAACTTGAAATCTTGACTAACAATAAACGCAATTCTCCACAAAAGGTTCAGCCTATGGATGGCCTTTTTCCATCAGATGCCGAAATCAATGCCAAAAACGATGAAGAATTACTACTTGCTATACAGCATTCCCTTGAGACTGCAGAGATTGCGTCATCAGATTCCCAATTAAATTGTTTAGCAAATGGATTGTGCGTAGATCCCACGTACTACAGAGACATTAGTCAAGGCTACACATTGGCAATTTATGATATATTTAGAACGCACGCTAACAAAGTAAATACATGGAAACTCCATTACAGTTCCTTTGCCCGATTGACACTTTGCCAACGTATAAAGGAGCATATGTGGCTAAATGACAATGTAATAGATGTGTTAGCTGGTGTTATAATCCACAATTGTAATTTCTATAATACAATACATTTAATTCCAACCACAAGTACATTAAAAATATTTTGAAACAAACCCTGCTTATCATATGCAGAGCAGATTAGACCGCATACCAAGATATTGATGCCTCACAACGTGAATGCAAACTATTGGGTTTTAACAGTAGCACATGTGGACAATAAGGAATTCACCATTCACAACCCAGCTGGTCAAAATAAAAAAATAAGTCAGAAATTAGTAAATTGATTTATAAAAGTTGTGGATGCCAATAACAAACACAAACATAATAAAAATCCCCATGTAGACAACAGTGAATGGAAATGTGTTTGCTCGAAAAGTACCCTTTACAGCAAGATGGCTGCGGTTTGTTTGTAATAAGCTGTATATGGTTCATAACAGGGAACTCTTTACAAGAATTATTTGACTTTAATGCTTTCCGTTGGTGTTTACAAACCTATTTGATAAATACTCAGAACCTGTAGCTTATATGTGCTACATTTGTGGAATTGATAATGTTGATGTCACTGCAAGTTGGCTAGACTGCGATGTGTGTCAAAGATGGTTTCACCTAGACTGCCTTCAGGACAAAATTGTTTATATGAATATCATGAACGAAGCATCAAGCGTCCTATAATGCTGTCCAATATGCAGTGCCAATGGTCACCGGATCACAGGATTAAGAAACCAAATATACCTGCACAAGCCTACGAGCAGACAAGAAGGACAAATGATGGGTAAAAAGACGGCAAAAGTGGTTAATATATAATACGGGAGAAAATTGCGGGTGAACTGAGCGCAGTATGTGGCAGTAACAGGACCTCTCAATCCGTACGGCCTTTCTACGAAAACCTAAAGAGAATTCCAGAAAATGGTTCGCAGACGAAAAAGTGAATATCTACAAGACAGGTGATTGATTGATTAATAGGGCTTAACGTCTAATATTTTTGCAACTATGGCTAATCGAGACGATGAGCGGGTGATAATGAAGATCAAAAACATGATGATAAAGAATAAGGCCACATCCGAATCAGATCCATTGTACGTCGTAGGCAGCTAGTCACTGCTAGACACAGTTAATGCAAGCTCCGACCACCACCACTCGTCAGTTAACAACAATTAAGAATTGTTGTTATCAATTGTTGCATTAGTCTGTTAGTGACGCTAAAGGATTAAAACGTTAATTTTAGATACGCCCTTACTACCGATTAGTTTGGCTTGCCTCCTGGGGCGGAGCCAAGTACAACCTTGTCAATTATTATTAACCTCAATACCACCTTTACCCTATTCTAATGCTGCAGTTTTGAGATGGTTATTTGTTTTTGGTGTTTTTTATATATTGCTTTCTCTGTGGAGAGGCGCCCCGAGCGTAGCAACGCCCACGTCCCCCAACCATCCAAGGCTAGTGCAGCCTGTTCAAATGTATTTACACCACTGTCTAGATAGCACATATGAAAATTTAAAAGTACAATTGTTTGGTGTGTCTATGTGTGATACACTACCGCGGCAAGTAAATGATAGTGTGCAAAGTGCGTTTAAATAATGGCCCTACCAGAAGCATACGCTTCCGCCGGCATAACTCTCGGGATCAACAAAGCGCGGAAACCTGCCCACCACGGTAAGGAAGCAGTCCCTGGGCAGGATCTCAGCCCTAGATCTTTTGCCTAATTTCATGTGATTGATTGATATTTGGGCTTGTCTCATATTTTGTCAACGAGGCTAATCGAAACAATGAGTGGGTGATATATGAAGGTGTTTTTATTTAAATCTTTTACAATGAAAAATGTACACATAAATTGTAGGCTACTCAAGGTGTAAGGTAGGGTGACCAACTGACCATATTTCCGATTATAAAATGGAGAGCCAATATACAGTATCTCAATTAGTAAGGCTTTACGAAGTTGCTAACACCCAAATAATGCCACGTCTGCAAGAATTCCAATTTGTTATTTCAGTTGCTGTTCGACGGTCAGATCCCAATGTAAAAATTGGTTGATATTGATATTAAAATGAAACCTTGGATGCGGGGTCCAGAGACCGTCGGTGGTAGGCTGGGACGCACTAGCGCAAAACAAGGTCGAATTCAAAACCCCGTCCCCGAAATCAATAATGCTATCGCATTGCAGATATAAATACCCAGGACAACATTGCCAAGGACATCTTTGCTCAGGACAGCATTGCTCAGGACAACATTGCCCAGGACATCAATGCCCTAGAGAACATTGAAGACGTTCTTGATGATGATAAGGAACACCAGCCACCAGGAGGAACATCAGCAGAGGAACATGCTATTAACAACTTAGACTTGATGGAATTGCCATCAGGGCACACCGTGCCCCCGGGGCTCGCGCGAGCGAAAAGACGGCAGTGGTGCTGGCAGAGTGCGGGCGACAAGATTTCTGTTTGCTGGGTACTTAGTCTATAATTTTGAAATAACATTTATTTATAATGTCCACCAATATGTTAACTAAATCGGCTTTCCTACTTTCCTTTAAAGTTATTCCTTAAAAATGTAGTATAATAGCTAGAACGAGATAAGTGTGGGTGTGTTGTGCGTGGATCCCCCCGGACAGTAGGCCTAGGGACTTTTCCCAACTAGTTTTTTCTAGCTTTAGACTTTTCCTGACGAAGCAGCTAGTCACCGCTAGACACAGTTAATGCAAGCTCAGCCCACCACCATTCGTCAGTTAACAACAATTAAGAATTGTTGTTATCAATTGTTGCATTAGTCTGTTAGTGACGCTAATGGACTAAAACGTTAATTTGAGATACGCCCTCACTACCCATTGGTTGGGCTTGCCTCCTGGGGCAGAGCCAAGTACAACCTTGTCAATTATTATTAACCTCAATACCACCTTAACCCTATTCTAATGCTGCAGTTTTGAGATAGTTATTTGTTTTTGGTCCTTTTTATACATTACTTTCTCTGTGGAGAGGCGCCCCGAGCGTAGCAACGCCTACGTCCCCCAACCATCCAAGGCTAGTGCAGCCTGCCCAAATTTATTTACACCACCGTCTAGATAGCATGTATGAAAATTTAAAAGTACAATTGTTTTTTGTGTCTATGTGTGATACACTACCGCGGCAAGTAAATGATAGTGTGCAAAGTGCGTTTAAATAATGGACCGAATTGCTGGACAAATTGCGAGACAAGGGCTGACAAGATTCGGAGAACTTGTTCCACCGTCATGGAGCTCACAATAATATACGTAAGTATAAGGCATAATAAGAATACGTTATAAATTATATTTTTCATTCATATGTAATATGTTCGTGTAGTTTATTTGATTTTTTCATTGTTAGATGAGCGTAGCGTAGGGGAGTGAATGTCTCCATTCAACTTGATCGGTTATTTGTCTGTGTTCGTGTGTGTAGTAGGATCTATATTAAAACTTTTTCAGAACAACCCATCAAACAAATAAATGAATCCAAACCATGGACGCTAAAAAGAATAAAACATTCCCATCAAATTGATGATTACAATTGCGGTGTTTTTGTAATAACTTACAAATGAAGACATGGGACGAATGTTGGAAGATGCATTTGGCCCTGATTGTGTTCGATGGATTTTACAGAAATTCTTGCTGGAGAATTCGCTCAGTACACATAATTTATGCTACCTGTTCAGATGATAGCAAGGAGGCTGTGTGGGTAAACTGTGATTCATGTAGCCGATGGTTTCACACATCATGCTTGCCCGAACTGGAACAAAAAAGCGTTGAATCCCACCGGCAACTTCAACTTGATCAAGGCGTGCAAGAGCAACTGGTTCTTATCAAACATTCATGAATGCTATGCATGCTGGACTATGAGGCTAGTTCAACCCGTGCTCCCAAGCAATTTCAGCATAGGGTATACGACTCAATTGACCTAAAAAATAAACAAATTGTAACCCAGCTACCTACTTATGTAATCAGTGATCCAGCCTACTATGTCCCTTTAAATGCAAACTATCTTATTGGATTTTACAAGTCAAAGGTATTTAAATATTCTTAACTTTCGATGTTTGACTATTTTGTTTCATTATCTCCAGATTATCGTATAAACAAGCAAATGTAGGTGGCAGATACGGTAATGGATATTGCTGTGGAGATAATCATTGCTGATTCCATTCATGTCAAGTCCAGTAACTCTAGCGTACAATTCATGCCATGTGGTATTGCTGAGACAATTTATATGGACAAGGGAATACAAGTACACTACACTTTTAATTATCTTATCCCAGTAAGAGACGATTGCTTGATTGTAGCACCATTTAATAGCAATAGAGATCACTGGCTACTTGTAGTGGACGACATGGTAACAATGGAATTTTATGTCATGAATCCATACGGATTCAACATAAATGAGACAAATAAATGTCTAACTCGGTTTGAAGAGGTTCTTAAGAAGTACTACCAGTGCAACCTGCCTAAAAAGTACCTTGATGTCGGTTTCTGGAATCCAGATTTGCCAATTGGCTTACAGTACTGCCAGAAACAAAACGACCAGCATAGTTGCGGACCACTTGTGCTAACGTACGCTAGAACGCTAGTCCAAGACGACTGGAGGAACAACATAATTATACATACCGAAGTGTGTCTAAAAGCGTACCGAAGAGAAGTGCAAATGTTACTTTTGAGGAACAGTTTGAGTCTCAAAACAACATGTTATATTTGTTCAGGCATTACATTGTCTTGCTGGAAGAAATGCAGCAAATGTAACAGACGGTTTCCCATGGAATGTATAACATTTGAAGAGATGTTTTTTTTTTTCAAAAGAAAGTTATCTTTGCACTTTGTGCAAATTAAAATACTATGTCCCTCCCGAGCTAGATGGGTACGCAAAAGCAGAGCTAGGTCTATACAATGGATACAAACCACAAGCCCAGTTGATAGAGCCCATGGAAATGAGGTTTCTAAGTACAGATGACATAAGTACACACTGGTACCAAACAAAAAATAGGGACTATGTGCAAAATGTTCTAGATGCATCGAGTCGGTACGAAAAGCGACTCAGAAATGAGGGTAAAACTCGGTACTGAAATGGTGCACAAGTAAAATATGATATGTTCACTGCAACATTTGATGAATCTCAGTGTGCGCATATGATGAAGCTGACAACAGAATTGTACACAACACAGAAAAACAGAATCTGTGGCTTTACTGATATCAGTAATACAGTTCTGCCAATAATGTGCAAAATAATATACATGGAAGTCTTTGGATTATCTGAAACAGAGGCAAAACAACAAATTAAAAGCAAAATCGCCGAAGAAATTGCAGTCACATGTAAAAACAGAAGAGAGCTGGAAACGGCTGAAGAAAATTTGTTGGAGATATTTGCTACTCGTCCGTTCTCACCAAAACGTGATTGATAATTCTTGAATACAAATAACACAAAACCTGAGTACTTGAAGCCAAGCTTGTAAATCACATACAAATAACATGTACATTCAACTCAACTATGAGCTAATATTACAACGAGGTAAATATATGTCGTCGCTTAGGCTTCGAGTCTACTGAAGATGTAACTTGTATCAACTCAACTGGTCTTATGAGCTAACATTAGACTAATGTAAATATGTGTTGTCGCTGCTTCGAGTCTACTGAAGATGTAACTTGTATCAACTCAACTGGTCCTATGAGCTAACATTAGACTAATGTAAATATGTGTCGCTGCTTCGATCTACTGAAAATGTAACTTCCATCAACTCAACTGGTCCTATGAGCTAACATTAGACTGATGTAAATATGTGTCGCTTCTTCGAGTCTACTGAAGATGTAACTTGTATCAACTCAACTGGTCCTATGAGCTAACATTAGACTGATGTAAATATGTGTCGCTGCTTCGAGTCTACTGAAGATGTAACTTGTATCAACTCAACTGGTCCTATGAGCTAACATTACACTGATGTAAATATGTGTCGCTTCTTCGAGTCTACTGAAGATGTAACTTGTATCAACTCAACTGGTCCTATGAGCTAACATAAGACTGATGTAAATATGTGTCGCTGCTTCGAGTCTACTGAAGATGTAACTTGTATCAACTCAACTGGTCCTATGAGCTAACATTACACTGATGTAAAAATGTGTCGCTTCTTCGAGTCTACTGAAGATGTAACTTTTATCAACTCAACTGGTCCTATGAGCTAACACAAGACTGATGTAAATAATACGAGAATTAGCTAAACTTGCAATACGATACAAGGAAGCGTTTTTTTCCATTGCAAAAGTACTGGAGGCCCTTGTAATCTCTCTTAGAAGTTGAAGGACAAAGGAACTCAGAGTTTTTAAAGAACATTGTGACATCATTGGATGAAGGATTAAACTTTGACTACATCGGATCAGAGCTTTAATATATGATAACTGATGCCAAAATTCCATTTCGACACGAGTTGGGCTGCCTGTCGAAGATCATGGGACACCTTTTCTGTGATGTAAAACAAGGGGCAGAAGACTTACATCAGAAAACCACTGCATCCAAACCCATAGTTCCTGCATCAGTATTAGATTCCGTCAGATTTGACAAAGAGAACTTTATAAGAAATCATATTGTTCGGCATGGAAAATAGCCCCTTGTAGAGATAGACAAGAACGCCGGGTCATCATTGACAATGGCTATGCTCAAGAACTCAGATCCAGGCTCTCGTTCTCACGCAGCCAAGTATGGCCCTGTGCAAATTGAGCAATATGACTACGTGACTTTGTGCCCGATAAAGGAATTTGATTACATTGTTTGCATACAAACGTTTCTGACTCTCTTACAATGAAGGCATAGGTCTAGACCTAGACAAATTGTAAGCTTACAGAACAGGCATACAATTTGTGAGAATAATTTTAACAAAAAAGTATTGTTTTAGCCTCGGTCGTCGCATAACCTTCTCGTGGAGAAAAAATACTACACCTACGGAAGAAGACCTGCATATCCCTAGAAAAAAAACTCCTCTTTCTGAGGCCGGAAAAAGATTTAGTACTCTGGCTACAGAGAAATTGGAAGTTGTCCGCATACAAAAACTGATAATTGGCTATTGGCGACAACAACAAATTAAGGCTCGAGAGCTGTCTTAGTAAAGTAGTTTTATAGTGTAGTGTAGTGTTATAATATTAATTTATCTGGTTAAAGTGTTGTCGAAAGTGCCTAGTGAAAGGTTGTGTTTAATGTTTGTGTTTGTGCAGTACCGTATTAAACAGTAGTGGCAAGCAACCACGTGTGTTATTTCGGGCCCCTGATCCGGCCTTATTTGGGGGCTCGTCCAAAAGCGAATTATTAAAGACTGCTTATTTTAAAGAATTTATTTCCTAGGGTAATCATTTGTACGGAAATATGCATATGGAATGCAAGTATGGAAGTACGATCGTGAGTATGCCCCTAGACATTGGAGAAGGGATGCTCCGTGAGCGCAGGGAAGGTGGTGAGGAGTTTCTGAGCGTTTGAATAATTTTGAATCATTTCGCTTAACAGTCGAGGAGGAGTTGACATATGAGACAGTGTTTAAAAAGTTCTAAGAACGATTTGAGCCGCGTAAGAACATTATCTACGAACGAGCCAGATTTTACAAAAGGTCACAGAGAGTGGCAGAACCAATCAATTGCAATCTTCATAAACGACTTATACAATATCGCAGAAAATTGCGGGTTCAAAGAACTCATCGAAGAGTTTATTCGATGATGATGATTGGTAGTGTTTAAGGGCGCTTCTCAACGAAGATTCGCGCCACTAAGATAATTTTAATGAATTCCATACGTGAAACAAATCATGTCCATTGAAATCATTGCCAAGGTCGCCATAGAGAAAACAGAGGAATCGAGATCAGTTAAAATGTGCCTAGAACGATATAGCAGAATCGAAGGAATCATTACCATTGCAAGCATTGCCAAGGACGACATAAGATCGACGAAGGAGAATTAACATAATCATAGTCATAGTAACATAGCCAGGGTCGACGTAAAAGTATTAAATTACAAGCCTTCTAGGTTTGTAAATAAAACACGTCAACATGTTTTGGTGTCTACGTCACTACAGGTGTGAAATCAGATTACTTTGTTGCAAGTATTTGAGAAGTCTGTCACAGTTGTCACATGACAATTGGGCTTCCTAGAGGCGCAGTTGGTGTCGTAGGGCATCGTGTTTAGGGTTAAACCATTTAACATCCGTTAAACATCATGAAATGTTTAACGGTTAAGATTTCATCACATGTATCACACCTTGGAGCAATCTTTTCCGTGTCGAAAATGTAGGCGTGAGTCAGGCGCGTGTGCCCAACCCGCACCCGTGCCAACACACCTCCCGACGAGAGTCTGAAAGAAGGGGGCCGCACTCGGGCCGAGAGAGGGCATCACGAAATTATTCGGCATGGGATAGTTGTAGGTATGCTCGACGGAAAGTTGAGCGAACAACTACAAATGAATCCAAATCTGACGCTGGATTGATTGATTGATATTTGGGCTTAACGTCTCATATTTTTGCAATGAGGCTAATCGAGACAATGAGTGGGTGATATATGAAGATGAAATAGGGGGCTGTTTGGAGGAAAGGGGCAAGTAGGAGAACGAGGTGGAAAGGGGAAGAGGGAGGAAAAGGGAGGGGGGATGGAATAAGTAATTGACAGAGTCAAACAAAAAGAGTCAATACAACAAGCAGTAGTACGTAGTGAAGATGGTGACCAGAATATTAATGCCATAAATAAAACGAAGACGAAATATAAAAAGCCTTTACAGACTAGGCCAATCAAAAACCGAGTGGGCAGGATAATTCAAAACGTGGAAGGTGTGGGCATACACCTAATCATAAATATAAAGCGTGCCCGGCAAAAGATTGTGAAACATACGACGTTATAGTGATTTTTATATAGGGAGTTCATACTGTTAGGATGTCGTACGAATTACACAAAGACTTTCACTCTTGTATTTATTGATTATATTGGTCAAAAACAGATCTCAATTACACATTTTAAACAACCACGAAAAGACACCATTGTCGTCCCTTCCTTTCTTAAAGGGATAGTCGGGTGAAAAAATAAAGAACTACCATTTGTAGATGTCCACCTTTAAATATAAAAAAACATGACTAAAAGATACCATACTTTAAAAGCAGGTGGTTAAAAAATTTAAAAAAAACGCGATTTTTTGGTTTGTTGCTACCAAGTAGCACCGAGCAACTTTTCTCATGGTAATTCCCATATGAAAAAAATGTTGCCTTGAGAAAGTAAAACCACCGCTAAAATAGGGCACTGATCAAAAATCGATCAGGTGGTTTAATGTGCATCGTTTCTCTACCGATAGCATGCTTCTTAGTACGAACGCGTACTTCTACAAAATACCCTGCAATTAATTTTTTTGTGACATGATGTGTAGAAAAGTTGCAATCTGTTTTGAGCGGTACTGTCCGCAGTCGCCGAGCGTTTCGCGGAGCGCGGGCTGGTCTCGTAAAACACAATGAATCCTCTGTCTATCGGGAAGGCGCCATCGACCTCAGAACCGATACAGTTGCACTACGCTTTAGAAGAAAAATACAGCAGAGCAGCCGAAGGGAATCTAGTAGAATTGCTAATTGTTCACTATTTTTTTTCTTGCATTGAAGCAACCTATATCAATTGTATTTTACACATAACTGAATTTCATGGACTAATGACTAATTGGTGATTTTTTAGTTTTTCATCTGACTATCCCTTTAACGGCCGTCAGAGTGCATCTCCAAAGCGCACATCGTTTCGTAACGTAAAACCTTTCTATTGATTTACATGAGCAGTGGTGGAATAGTAATGGGATTTAGTGGGATTTAACTGCTCAACTCGGTACGTATCAGAAGGCAAGCATTTAGTTATCACTAGAGGACCACGGAATTTTGCCTGGTCTATGACGGATTTCTTTGATAGTATATTCTTGTAGAACACCATGCCATCGCGCTACCTGGGGATTTGTCGTTTTATGAACGTTCATATACACCAGTGCTTGGCAGTCTGTTATCACAACGAACGAGATAGGCAACAAGAACTGACGCATCTTGACAATACTCCATACTATCGCCATCAATTCGAGTTTACTGGAATGATAATTCTTTTCTGCTGTGCTTGTCTTCTTACTAACTGCGTGTGTAAGGTGCATTTTACCAGTTTCGTCAGTTTGCAGTAGCATACCGGCGATGCCATCTTTGCATGCATCGGTGTGCACTTCGGTGTAAGCGGTGGGGTCGTAAAGTTTTAAAACTGGCCCTTGAGAAAGTGCAGACTTCAAATCTTGAAACGCGTTTTCTTGTTCATCATTCCAATGAAACTTCACGTTTTTAGCTGTCAATCTTGTGAGTGGTTCGGCACGCTTAGCATACCACTCAACGAAGCGACGGAAGTATCCCGTTAGTCCAATCAAACGTAATACTTCATGTACATTTTTAGGGGTTTGAAAGTCAGTAATTGCCTGTACTTTTCTAGACCCTGGGCGTAGCTCGCCCCTGGCTATGAGGAAGCCTAAAAAATCAATAGTAGCCTTCCCAAACTCACACTTTCTTATCTTACAGGTAAGTTTGGCCTCTTCTATTGCCGTTAATACTTGGTCAAGTTTGATCAGCAAGTCTTCTTCATTCTCTGCGGGTATTAGGATGTCATCTAAGAAGCACAAAGCTACGTTGTTCCTTAACGAACCTAATACACGATTCATAAGTCGTTGGAATTCTGCCGCACCGTTGGATAAACCGAAAGGTAATCTTTCACACCTCCACGTTCCATTCGGAGTTATGAATGTAGACTTGTCTTTGGATTCTTCTGTTAGAGGTATTTGGTGATAACCACTTAATAGATCGAGTATGGTGAAAAGCCGCCCCTTCGACAACTGTTCAAGCTGATCATCAATTCTTGGTAACGGAAATCGATCTTTAACTACTTGCTTGTTAAGTCTTCTATAGTCAATCACCAAGCGATGATCTCCATCTTTCTTTTTGACGAGAAGGACTGGGCTAGCATACGGAGAACGGGTCGGGGTAAACAGTCCTGCTTCTTCCCACTTGTCGACTATTCCATCTAAAATCTTCCTTTCTTCGCCAGTCTGTTGATAGGGCTTTGATCTCACTGGGCGACTACCCTCAATTTCTGTAATCTCGAACTTAACGAGATCAGTGCATCCAATTTCGTTGAGTGATTTAGCAAATGCACGTCGATGAACGTTCACCATTGTTACAATTTTATCCTTGG
Source organism: Isoperla grammatica (assembly GCA_945910005.1). NCBI lineage: Eukaryota > Metazoa > Arthropoda > Insecta > Plecoptera > Perlodidae > Isoperla > Isoperla grammatica. Next base: position 16,464,691 of record OX246740.1, read on the forward strand.
TATCCTCTGAAATGGTTTCTCCGATATTGAGTTCTTCCCGAAGGATTGGCTCAAGTGACGACTCTGGAGAACCCTGCACATACAGTTGGTAGACTTCATCAGGTACATATGCATGACCAAACTGCTCCCCTTTTCTATATTCTATTTCACACGGAGAATTATTCTCTACAGGAACAATAGTTCGGCCTTCACGGAGTTGGAACAGTTTTTCCTGCTTCGAATCTTTATTCGCGAGTACGATAAGTTCGTCACCAGGACATTTTGTACTTACTTGTATGAAATTCATACTGTTCGGTGGTAGCTTCAAATCTTCAGTCACTTTCAACTTTATGGACACTGGTATCGAAATATCTAAATCCTTGAACGGACTTTCATCACGATACCCGAAAACTAGTTTATCGTCTACCCGGATATAAACTATATGCGGTAGTTCCGTTACCGTTCGACCAACCATCAGTTCTGCAGGTTGAGCTTGGTCGGGAACAACCAGTAATCGAATCCCCTCGAGGTGAATGTTGTCTATTCGTATTGCAACAGTGGCTTCGCCTAGGCCTATAGCTTCTGTAGTCGAATCGCCAAACCCATAAAGTTTTTCGGCGGTTGATTTAATCGTTAATTTGTTACGAATTGCTGCAGATGCTTTCATGGTACATGATGAACTCCCCGTATCTATGAACGCGTTGTGTTCAAATCCGTTCACAGTAACTGACTTCATGAACTTATTCACGGTTGGTGTATTATCATGGCTTGCATCCACAGCCAGTACAGCTTTTGATGGATACGTTTTTGCTTTGGGGCAATTTGCCGTAGAATGACCCTCTTCTTTACACTCACCGCAAGTACGTGTACGTTTAGGTAATGGACAGTCCTTTGATACATGACCATATTTGTTACAGTTGTAGCATTTACGTCCATCGTTCCAGTTTTTACCGTTTGTCATTTTGGTTTCTGGGTTTTGCTTAGATGTATCCTTGTTTTCAGTTTTAACTTCTAGCCCGTTAGTCTTTGAGGCTTGTGATACCTGACCTTGAGGTTTTCCACTTTGTGACGGTGTGCCTCCTTTTGATCTCCTGTTGGCTCTACCTAATTGTAATCGTTCGTACTCTCTTATATCGTTGAGGATGTGATCGGTAGTATAATGTACTTTGCTCATAAGGAAATCGCCCATTGCAACGTAATTTAGACCTTCGATGACGTAGAATTTAGTTCGGTCTAACGGTAGTCTTAATTTACCACAGAGTAGAATTTTATCATGAAAGTATTCATGTACGGATTCGTTGGGATTTCTCTCGCGTTTCAGCATGTCGGTAGTGAGTTGTACGTGGTCTGGTTCGGCTCCGAATGTTGCTTTAAACTGATTTTCAAATTCAACCCATGAATCGAAAGTCCTATCCGGATTGTCAAACCAAGACAATGCTCTCTTCTTCAAATTAGCACGCGCCACTTGGAGTCTTACTTCGTCTGGCCACCTGTTTACGTTTGCTACCCGCTCTATTATTGCTAGCCAAGCAGTTGGACTGATCCTAGACCCATCGCCATAGAAGTCTGGAATCGTTGGGTTTAGATCTGGTACAGCTACGTAATTGGACCCGTTCTGCACTTGGCGCATTATCTCTGTCGTCTGCCGCCCCTGATCTATTAATACTTGTAGCAATAATTGCATGGTAGTGTCTGTCTCACTTGCCCTGCCGGTTGCCGATTGTGGTCGGAATTGTGTTCCCTCAATCACCCTTGACGATACTACAGGTTGCGAGGTATTGGCTGATGTTGGCTGCGGTTGATTAAGCCAATCACTCTGTTGCCTCAGTAGGCCTTGGTCGTATTGTGGCATGTATGTCATGCTAGGCGCACCGAATACAAAGCCTGGCGGTGGCGCGACGACGTGTTGCGGCACGTTTGTGGCAGCGTTGGGCGTTACGTGTGTTGGTTAGACAGTCATGGACAGTAAACCTGACGTAGACGTAGGCACAAAGCCAGACGTAGGCACAAAGCCTGACGTAGGCGCAAAACCAGACGTAGGCACAAAGCCTGACGTAGGCACACAGCCTGACGTAGGCACAAAGCCTGACGTTGGCACAAAGCCTGAGATGGACGTAGGCACAAAGCCTGACGTAGGCACAAAGCCTGACGTAGGCACACAGCCTGACATAGGCACAAAGCCTGACGTGGGCACAAAGCCTGAGCTGGACGTAGGCACAAAGCCTGACGTGAACGTAGGCACAAAGCCTGACGGAGGCACAAAGCCTGACGTGGACGTAGGCACAAAGCCAGACGTAGGCACAAAGCCTGGGTTTGTTAGAGTCGTGGGGACAAGGTCTAGGCCTAGGCCTAACGTGGTTGTGGTCACAGGCACAAAGCCTGAAGTGGTAATAGGCACCGAGCCTACTTCACCGTGGGACCGTGTAAACATGTTCAGATCAAATCAAGTCTCGGGTAGGCTTACCTTGTAGCTTCAGGGTCCTCGAATCTCGTTGGGCGTACGTGTGTTTCGAGTAGGGAAACTCTAAGAAAACTCACTCCTCTATGTTCGAAATACGCCTGCGTGGTTCCAAAGTTAAAAATCCCACTTCTGATAATGTTAGGATGTCGTACGAATTACACAAAGACTTTCACTCTTGTATTTATTGATTTTATTGGTCAAAAACAGATCTCAATTACACATTTTAAACAACCACGAAAAGACACCATTGTCGCACATCTTACACCGCTCTCTATATAGCCAATTCACAAATGCAGTCGTTGTTGTTGTTAAAACCTTACAATACTAACCCTATAGTCGAAGTGCATTTTGTGAATTGAGGTTTCAGTGAGTGACTGATTGTGAGTGTTCGTTTGTGTATGTGTGTGTACGTGGATGTGGGTGCGTATTTTTTTTTCGACGTAATGCATGCATAACTAATTTATTATTTTGGATGAACAAGCGTCGTGCTCATCTGCTCGCGCTAAAAAAAGTAAATCTAAGGTTGCAGTGAGGAGACAGTGTCGGGAAGTGATATTCAAGGTTGCATATTATTTCCGTGAAAGGGGACAAAAAGGAAACAATACTAAAATAAAATTACATCGAGGAATGTGCAGAAGCTACCGGTGAATCATCTGAGTATGTACAAAACTTAAGTCGACGACCCCAAACAGGTGTGGACCAATCTGATGCGATTATATACAGAAAGTATCAGTATTGCAAACAAAAGCAAAAATCTCAAATTAATTTAATTATAACAGGTTATTCTGGTTTTTTAATAAAGCAGCTTATGAAGGAAGGCGCATCAGTTACTCAATGTAAGGGTTGAAGTAATAATAATAAGTTCTCGACTCCCACGGGGAGGAAGAACCGTATGTACTTTAAAAATTCGTTCCACAGTACATTCATTACTTCAACAATTACGTGAAGAAGACGTACTCGAGTGCAGTCGGGAAAAACTACGGCAAGTTTTAAAAGAAATTGGGTTAACTTGGAAAAAGTGTTAATCTAAACGTAAAATGTTACTTGAACGACAAGAAATGGCTAACTGGCGCGCAAGCTACTTAAGTAGAATTTGAAAATTGATTGATATTTGGGCTTAACGTCTTATATTTTTGCAGCTTGGCTAATCAAGACGATGAGTGGGTGATAATGAAGAAAAGCTCGGCAAGAAGGCAAAAATATGTTACATAGACGAAACCTACTAGCAAGCAACTCATTCAGCGTCTGCTTGTTGTCAATCTGAGGAAGAAACTGGTATTGCACGTCAATTGGTAAGAGGCCTCGCATCATAATCGTACATGGTGGAGGCGAGGCTGGTTGTACCCAACGCTCTCCTTATTTTTAAGTCTAAACAAAGAACGGGTGATTACCACGATGACAGGAACTACGAGAATTTTAGTAAGTGGATCACCGAAAAATTTCTTCCAAACATCCTACCCTAAAAATTCTCTTGTAGTAATGGACAATGCGTCTTATCATTGTGTACAATCCAATAAAAAAACCAACAACTGAAACGTTCAAGAAAGACATTATTCAATGGTCCTGAAAAATAACATTCAGTTTCTACGTAAGCTATTACGGAGGGGGTGGGGGAGGGGGGTGTTTCAAGGACACTGAAGGGTGCCGAAGTTTCTTATATGACGTCAGAAAAGGAACTACTTTGTATTGTCTGGTCGTTACTGAAGTTTCGAACATTTGTCCTGGGTACCGATCTAACCATAATCACCGACAACTAAGCTATAACATTTCTTAAACAATGTAGATTACACTGTCAGGCCGTTTAACACGATGGATTTTACTACTACAGGAATTTCAATCTAAAATTCAGTATTGGCCCGGAAGGGAAAATTTGGTTGCAGATACATTGAGCAGATATCCGTTACAAGAGACTGGTGAAGTATTGATACCACAACAGTCAGATTTGGAATTAACGTTGAGACGGTACAGATTTGGCCCACACGGCTTGGGTGTTCTAAAAGCCATATCAGTTATATAGCCATAGCCGTATCTGTTTTCTAAATTATTTGACATTTTAAACGACGGTCTGGTGTTGGTCTTGGAGGGGAGGTCATAGGTTGTTACCACGCCAAGGGTGAGAACTTCCACTTCAAGGCTAAATACCAGGCTAGTCCATTTTTAGGCCACTACACCCCCCTAGTTAGGGTAAACCAAATTCAAAAATCTTTCATTAAGTCACTATATTTGAGCCTTCGGATTGGTCGCCCTAAGAACACAAGGGCAAAGTTTTAGCCAAAGTCCTGAGAGACGTATGGCAAAAGGAAGACGGCCTTTGGCCTAGTGGGTCGGTTTTTGGACGAAAGACTGCCGCGGGCCGAGGAAGTCTGAACGTACAGAGACAATGGCTGGGTTGGCCGAGTGCGTGGTCGGATACGAGTGAAGTGTTGTTTTAAATATGTCATACAAGTCATATCAATCATAAAATTATAATTAATAAGTGAACATAATTCATACATAATACATAAACGAGTAAATCCGATCAAAAATAACTATCATAGAACAGAACCACAACTACAACACCGATCCGATAATATCAGTCCACACCAGCACTCCGGCCGCATCACATTTCATAACATATTATCCACACCGATCATCTTCCATACTACAATCATCATCATCACGGCCAACTCATCAAGCCATCTCCATCTCTCCAGCCAGCGCTACAACGGGTATCGTTATTACTTTTGCCATAGGTAGGTAAGTAGTTTAGTAATTAACGATATTTCTTCAGATTTTTGTTTTCTTTCAGTCATTCTTGTTTATGTATTTTTATATTTCATTGTTTGTGTATCTTTTTGTGTCATTTAAATTAATAAAACATTAAGATTTACATTTTATACTTTTTATTTTTTTCCATATCTTACAACCACTAATTCATCTTTTTAATTACGCAACAAAGACAGTTCAATATATTTGTGCTCTACATTACAGTGGCGTGCCGTCCATGGAAGCAATGGAAGCATTGCTTCCATTTTATTTTTAACTAAATTACCTATGTATACCCTCAATGCTGGCTAACAATATCGCTTATCAGTAACACTAAAATAGAATTAATAAACCAAACTTAACTACCCGAATTATGCGAAATAACTGACAGCGCAATGAAAAATCCTTATAGCATATTCTACGAGTTTGAATTCGAGCGCCAGGCCTTCGCTGTGGGCCAAGCGACGAGGGTGGCCGAGGGTTGACGAAGAAAAGCCGAGTGGAAGCAATGCCTCGGATTGCCTCCACCCAGCACCCGTAAGCCGGACTGTTCCGAGAGACACGTGGGTTTGAAAGTTGTTCGTGTTTTTACCTCTTTATAACCGTAAAACTGTTTCGTTTATTTTCTAAATTCATTCAGTGTGAGAAAGAATGCGATTCTACATTGATTAGTTGATTATTTGAGTATAATTGTAGTGTGTGACAAATGTTTGGTGTGTTGTTCATCTACGCGCGAATAAGCAATATGAAGGATTGCTTCCGAGTCTGCGGGCTCGATCGGATCGCTTGCTGTGGGCCAAGGATCTAGGTCTAGCGCGGATGTGGAGGATCTAGGTCTAGCGCGAATGTGCACTCCTTTCTGAATTTGTACTATCAACTTTCAATAACCATGAATATGATTGAATGTTATGTAATCGATGAATTATTTGCGCGCCCATTTAGCACTCGATCTTTTCAAGAAAAATGTGCAATTATTGAGAGTGGCCGACCAACATCAGCTCTGCCAAATCTCAATTCAAAAACCAAAAAATGCACTCGGCATTTTAGCACTGATATTTTATAATGGATCAGATTTTTGTTCGTAAATTTCTAATGGTAAATTGCCTAAAACTCGTTAAAAGCCTCGTACGGCAATCACGATAATCCAAAAAAATCCGGGGCTATGCGCCCCGGACCCGCATTGACTGGGGGGCCTTCCCCCCAGACCCCCCATGCATGTATTAGGTGGGGGGTCTCACAAGTGCCATTGCCAAGGGATTACTTAAAAAAGTAGTTGCTTCCCCCATGAGAAAAGTCACGGCACGCCACTGCTCTACAACAACCCAAAGTTTGAGCTAGCTGAGGCTTTGTTTTCTTAATTCATTTCACTGTTTTTATTCTATTTTATCTATTTTATTTTCACTTAAATTTTTCCGTATTGTCTTAACGATATCGCATGTCATAAAACGTTTTGATTCCGAGCTGCGCAAGCAGTTCAGTAACCTATTCGGGCTACAAAAACAAGACTAAAAATTTAAACCGATCATCAAAAGTCTTCAAGGACAAGAAATATCGAAATTTGAAAAACCTTTCAAAATTAACAAAGGAAACTTTTTCACAAAATGAACGCAGAAGGTTCGTGGAAATTGTGCATACCCTCATGGGAGGGACACAACTGAAAATCCGACAAAAAAAGCAATTTTTTCAATTTTTTTTTCAATAACAAATAATTTAATTATTGAAGATTCTAATGAGTATAGTTCTTTTATACTATTAATTCTCCAAATAAGTGTATTTTGATATAGTATTAGCGCATGCAGCGTGAGAACCCCATTTTACGGCCTCGTTTAGTGCGTTGAACATGAACATTGAATCAGATCTTGTATTTTTTTTACTTGAAAAGCGCGGTTATAGTTTCGGGGAAGTTGCTCAAAATGATCACAGATGGTAGCACCTATTAGTACCAAAGAGCTTAGAATATTCAGATATATACAGTTGGAAAATAAAGTCAAACATAAGAGGTAATGTTTTTATCTATGAAGGTAAGTGCTTTGTGTTGTTTACCCTAGTTGAATGTGGAAGTTTTGATTGTGTTACGTTAGTTTGAATAATGGGAAGACAACAGGGAAGAACACGGCGAAAAGTAAATGCAAAAAGTAAAAGTTTACAAGCTAGGCTAAAGGTTCAGAAGCGGTGGTCATCCAAAGAGGGTTCCAAGGAGACTGACAGGTCTATTCCTAGGCCTAACCCTACTTTGCAAGAGACTGTTATTGACACTGTTGTTACTATTAGCAGTCAAACCAGTATTTATGATACTGAAATAGCTGGTCCATCATCTGTGTCAGATACCCTAAATAACAAGGTTTTTTTTTTTTTTTAACTACCTTAAGGGTCAAGGCAAAATGTGTATTTACTATGTATATGTATGTGTACTATAGGTACTATTAGGCCCTACTATGTATGTGTATATTCTGTATGCATTTTGTGTTGGAAATTAACTTACTTACTTACTAGACCTCATCTTCATCGCAGTGTATCAAGCTGTAGTGACTCAAGCCGTGACAAACAATTACAGCTGTCAGATTCTGACAGCGACTCTGACAAAGAAGTAAGCCTAACTGGTAAGCCTAGCAGTAATCATTCATCAGCACATGACAGTGACAGTGAAATTAATGATGAAGGCCTGGTTGACTCGTGTCCTGACAAGAAAAGCATAAGAATAGAGGCATTATATTCCACTGCAAGTGAGCAGACTCCGCAAAGTAGGCCTAAGCCCATCACTATGTCTCATTCGCAATCTGGTCAGCCACCAGATTATATTATAGCAGATATAAAATGCTTTTCGCAACTTACGAGCTTGGCATTGTGTCCAATCTGTCACAATAATAGTTTGACGGTCACACGATCCCGCTCATTTGGCTTTGCACACAACCTAAACCTAACGTGCGAGTCATGTGGTAACATTGGCAATTCGGTTGATACTTCATCAAAGATGGAATCTGGGTCTACTCGTCCTGTCTTTGACATCAACCGACGCACTACAGCAGCAATAACCCAAATGGGGCGTGGGTACACTGGCATGGAGCAGTTTTGCTCGGTGATGAACATGCACCCACTAAGTGATACTGCGTTCAACAACCACTTACAAAAGTTGCATAGTGTTTACGCGGACCCGAGCTCATTTTTAGCTATTGCGCGTGAAGAGGTGAGGCAAGCCTACATGGCCATGAATCCTCTGTTGAAATATAAACGTGGCTTTACATCTCTGTACTGTGTCGCAGCAGTTGTGGATTTGTTGACAGGCTACGTGTTAGACTACATCGTACTGTCTAAGTACTGCCAGACGTGCGAAACAAAGAAAAAGAAAGTGGGTGAAAAATCCCCAGAGTTTGTACAGTGGTACGATGAACATAAACCCACTTGTAACAAAAACTACAGTGGTTCATCTCCTGCTATGGAAGTCGCAGCAGCTGATATTCTGTGGCGAAGATCTGAAACGTTTGGCATGCGATATACCACGCTACTTTCGGACGGTGATGCCAAGACACACAACCACCTGATGAAAGAAAATATTTATGGGCCAGATATCATAATCGAAAAAGAGGAGTGTATCAACCATGTTTCAAAACGATTGGGGACTGCGTTGCGAACATTGGTAAGTCAGTGGAAGGCACAAAAGGTAACATTAGGTGGCCGGAGTTATGGAAGCCTAAAAAAAGACACTATAACAGCTTTAACAAGTTACTACGGTAAAGCTATAAGAAATAATTTACATTGCATCAACGAAATGAAAAATGCAATATACGCAACGTTGTACCATTGTTCATCGACAGATGCGAAACCCCAACACCAGAAGTGTCCTAAAGGTACTGGATCATGGTGCTTCTTTAACAGGGCACTTGCGAACAACGTTGTTCCTGGCAAACACAAGGAGAATGTAGGTACACCACTCTCTGTGCCAGTGTTACTGAAAATTATGCCAGTGTATCAGAGACTAGCAGGTGATGCCCTGCTAGAGAGATGTCTTCTTGGGCGTACGTCCAATGCTAATGAAAGTCTACACAATATGATCTGGCATTGGTGTAGCAAGGACACATTTGTGTCTAAAATAAGAATTGACATGGCAGCAGCGGACGCAATATTCACCTTTAATAGGGGGTGTAACAAAACGGTGACTGAGAAGATGACAGGTGCCGGACTTTCACCTGGGGCAGTTACAGCATCACTTACAAAGCGTTAAGACCGACGACGCGTCACTAAAAGTAAAGTACGCGCTCAACTCGCATTTGAAAAGATGAGACGCCTTAAAAAGCTAGCTGTCATGAGAGCAGAAGAAGCAAGGAAGAAGCAAGAAGGAGTGTCGTATGGAGCTGGAGCATTCTAGGAGGCAGGAACCATGTTGTAAGTCACTACTTTTGTTTTACTTTTGACAAGAACTTTCAAGTGCGATTTCTCAGTCATAGCTTTCATGACATCTTACTAGACAAGGAACAGTCTAGCTTCTAAACTAATTGCTTAAAAGATTTGAAATTTTTTTTGAGTGTAGTTTTAATGCTGCAGAAGGTACCACAGTATCCTATCTAAAATATCTTCAGTACCATTGATACAATTAAATCCTAAACTTAAAAACCATTCAGAAGTTTAATAATTTTCCAGGAAGCTTTGAAACTAAAATTATGTCTACCTTTATTTTACATGATATGACTATGCGGATACTGTTATACCTCCTAGGACATACACTCTCTAATAATAAATTATGTACATTAAAAAAGAAAATTTGGTTGGCATGCAATGCTGTTCCTAATAATTCACTGTTGTCTCAACAATAAAAAAATCATAACAATGAGGGAAAAAATCTGGGGGGGATAAAGTATTTTTATTATTTTTTTATATCATTAGTAAAACCACTAAAACAAAAATCAGCTCAATCCATCAAGAACTTTAAGATTTGGAAATTTCAGTTGTGTCCCTCCTTATCTCCAATGTTATCTGGCACATACATGAAGAAATATGCCATTTTGGATCATTCAAATGCATCGGGTTAATTAAATAAATGTTTTATTGGAAGAATCTATCAAAGAATGTTCGTAAACGTCTTGCTACTTGTGATTGTGTCAACGAAAGAAACTACTTCCATATACATGTAATGGTATCTTTACTCCATTTATAATGATGATGATGATATTTGGGGTTTTACGTCCCATACTTTTGCAACGAGGCTAATCGAGACGATGAGTGGGTGATTATGAGGATGAAAAAACGCCACAAGACATCCATGCCCAAGCCAGGATTCGAACCTGGAAGACAGAGACCGCGGTTTACTAGACCAACGTCTAATCGATCTCGGCCAACTGCGCCGGCTCCATTTATAAAAGTGAGTTAGTTGCCACATACATATTTGGCCCTATTCCTCGTTCACAACGGGATGCACAATATACCCTAGTATTTCTAGACGTATTCTCCAAGTTAGTATCATTGTACCCACTGACAAAAGAAATGTACAAAAACCCAAAACAATCTTATCGGACCATGGTACTCATTACTCAATATACTTCTAAACTTTGGACTGCTACTTTAGAAAAATTAGGGATAAAGATCATATATTCTTCAATAAGACATCCGCAATAAAATCCATCTGACGGAGTAATGCGCGAGATCGGACGACTATGTCGAGCGTACAGTTCTGAGAAACATACAGCGTCAGCATAGGTGAGTTTAGTTCCACACATAGAAGAATGGCTTAATGTTACTTATCATGAAAGCACTGGTTACACACCATGGGAATTACATTACAATGAAAAACCAGATAGAAGAATTCAAAAACTGTTTGAAAGTCCTGATAACGAAGAACCAGATAAGCCACACAATGTTAAGATCCAACTTGCCAGGAAAAGACTAAAATTCAGAGGCCAAAGTCGGAAAGCACGTCATGAAGTCAAACACAATAAAATCACAACGTTCTCGATTGGGGATCTAGTACTTCTCAAAGTTTCACTTCCATCCAGTGCTTTGCTTAAAGAAACACAAGTTCTTCCATTTCTTTGAGAAACCATACCAAGTTGTAGGTTCACCAGGAATTAATGCATAAAAATTGTTTGACCCTGACTTGAACCAAGATAAAGGAGTTCATAATGTTGCTAATTTAAGACCGTATCGTCAGTGAAGAATGAAGATGTCATTTTTTTACCATCCCAATAGAACCTAGAAACAAATGATACACATTACTACAATTCACAATAAGGGTACACCAGCACTTTTAGGCCAACTACCTAAATCTTAGCCCTTATAACAGAATGCCTACATAAAAATTCGTCTAACAACAACTTAAAACCAGACGCTTAGGCCTAATAAATCTTAAATAGCTGCTTAAGAAAGTCATGATGTAGCGGGGGATTTTTATTATTTTTCGGAACTCATTATTTAGGACTATAATGAAGGGGCTTTTGGTCTATCGTGCTGCCTGGTCAGGTAAGAACAAAGTATCATGAAATACCGCATTCCAGCTCGTCAAAATTCTTGTTCTAAACTGTCTCCTTAAGCGCACCACCCTATCAATTATTAATATTTTTGTTTCCTCTTAGCAGGAGATGAGGTATTTTGTTTCTCCCTGTATATTATGTGATCGAAGGTACGTGAAGTTGGCCCCCCCCACCCACAAATGTGACATGTACCTCAATCGTTTGTGCATCGTTTGTGCACGTTTGTGCACGCATCTATTTTGTTTGTGCACAAACGAAAAACCCGATGGAAAAGAATTAATTTGGGGGGGCTAACTTCATGTGAAGTTAGCCCCCCCCCCCACACAAAATTCAGAAGTTTCCTACACGTAGGTCGTTTGTGCATCGTTTGAGCACGTTTGTGCACGCATGTAATGCGTTACTTCACTAACGGTTTGCCTAGAATAACAAAAAATTACGGGGGGGGCTAGCTTCACGTGAAGTCAGCCCCCCCCCAAAACAAATTCTTATGTTTCCTACCTGTGGATCGTTTGTGCATCGTTTGTGCACGTTTGTGCACGCATGTTCTCCGTAAGTCCACTAACGGTTTGCCTGAAAAAACAAAAAATTGCGGGGGGGCTAACTTCACGTGAAGTTACCCCCCCCCCCCCAAACAAAATTCTCATGTTTCCTACCTGTAGATTGTTTGTGCATCGTTTGTGCACGTTTGTGCACGCATGTACTCCGTAAGTTCACTAACGGTTTGCCTAAAATAACAAAAAATTACGGGGGGGGCTAACTTCACGTGAAGTCAGCCCCCCCCAAAACAAATTCTTATGTTTCCTACCTGTGGATCGTTTGTGCATCGTTTGTGCACGTTTGTGCACGCATGTACTCCGTTAGTCCACTAACGGTTTGCCTGAAATAACAAAAAATTGCGGGGGGGCTAACTTCACGTGAAGTTAGCCCCCCCCAAACCAAATTCTCATGTTTCCTACCTGTAGATTGTTTGTGCATCGTTTGTGCACGTTTGTGCACGCATGTACTCCGTTAGTGCAATAACGGTTTGCCTGAAATAACAAAAAATTGCGGGGGGCTAACTTCACGTGAAGTTAGCCCCCCCCAAACCAAATTCTCATGTTTCCTACCTGTAGATTGTTTGTGCATCGTTTGTGCACGTTTGTGCACGCATGTACTCCGTTAGTTCACTAACGGTTTGCCTAAAATAACAAAAAATTGCGGGGGGGCTAACTTCACGTGAAGTTAGCCCCCCCTAAACCAAATTATCATGTTTCCTACCTGTAGATCGTTTGTGCATCGTTTGTGCACGTTTGTGCACGCATGTACTCCGTTAGTTCACTAACGGTTTGCCTAAAAACACAAAAAATTGTGGGGGGCTAACTTCACGTGAAGTTAGCCCCCCCAAACCAAATTCTCATGTTTCCTACCTGTAGATCGTTTGTGCATCGTTTGAACACGTTTGTGCACGCATGTACTCCGTTAGTTCACTAACGGTTTGACAAAAATAACAAAAAATTGCGGGGGGGGCTAACTTCACGTGAAGTCAGCCCCCCCAAACCAACATCTCATGTTTCCTACACGTAGGTCGTTTGTGCATCGTTTGTGCACGCATGTACTCCGTTAGTTCACTAACGGTTTGCCTAAAATAACAAAAAATTGCGGGGGGGGGGCTAACTTCACGTGAAGGTAGCCCCCCCCCCAAACCAAATTCTCATGTTTCCTACCTGTAGGTCGTTTGTGCATCGTTTGTGCACGTTTGTTGCCGCATGTACTCCGTTACTGCACAACGGTTTGGCTGTAATAAAATAAAATTCCGGTGGGTGGATGGGGGGGGGGGGGGGCAGACTTTTACGTGATGTCACCCCCCCCCCCAAAACAAGTTATACAGGTTTTTTTATGCCTCCCGTTTGTACACGCATATATTCCCCTACTGCACACGCGGTTTGGCTGTAAGAAAATAAATCTCAGGGGGGGGGGGACTTATTTCACGATAATTTATCCTTATCCCCCCCCCCCCCCCCCCCCCCGTGTCATCCGAAACTAATTTTAAATTATTTTTTATACATAATTGTATTTCATTCTTGTATCGTTTGTGAGCGTACGGTTTTACGTAATGTTGGCTAACCGAGACGATGAGTGGGTGATTAGGATGATGAAAAACGTCGCGTGACATCCATGCTCAAGCCAGAATTTGAACCTGGAACGCAGAGACCGCGGTTAACTAGACGAACGCCTCATCAACTGCGGCCATCTACGCTGGTTCCATCCTCGTGGTAACCGGTTCCCGCAAGAAGGGCTGTCGTGCATATCTTTTGTAATTTCTTTATCTTTGTATGGCATTCTGCATCTTTCTTTTTTCCTACTTTAACATTCTTCCTCTACTTACTCGCCGGCCCTCCTTGCAATTCAAATACCCACCAACCCCCAGGCCTTAACCCCAACCCTCCAAGCCCCTTACTGCACTCCCTTATGACGACCCCGGCGATGTATAATGGATCGGATTCGTATGTGGCATTTTTTCACCCCACTCACTCATTGTCTCGATTAGCCATCGTTGCAAAAAAATATGAGACGTAAAGCCCTACTGTCATCATTATGATGATGATGATGATGATGATGATGATGATGATGATGATGACGATGATGATGATGATGTTGATGGTGATGATGATGATGACTATTCTTGCTTTTGCGTTTCTATTATTTCGATCATGCTATTCGAGAATAAGGGGAGTTGATGGATTAAGTTTATGAACAAAAACAACCCTTAGCTTACGGCCCTAAGAGGGACATCGAACCCACGTCCCTAGGTTGCTGTGCCCCAACCCATGAGGCACAGCGGGCTGTTTTATTCCAGTGCAGGAGAGTGTGTGGTGTATGTTTTATTTTCACTCGATGGGGAGCATGAACTACATGCGTGTTTTCATGACTCAACTATGAAAGGACCTGAAGCTGGTGAAAGTAATTATCTTTACAGATATATTATCTGTTTGACTGTATTATTTTAATTTAATTTAAAAGTTGTTTCTTCTTAATACGTGTACAAAATATGTTTTGGGGGTTTTCACTTTATATACAAGTGCCTGACGGCTGACGCGTCACCCATTTCTTGATTGCCAGCCAATTGATGATATTTAAAAAAAAATTGTAACTGGTTGCAGCAGTCCACAAAGCATAACATACGTTTTCAAATTATTGCAGACAATGAAATCTGAACAGTAAGACACAAGATAACATGAAAATATACACTCTTGTCTAGTTACGTCCCGAAGATGAACGAAATTATCTAAACATTTCTGATCAAAAGATTATTTTTGTCTCTTACACTGAAGATGAAGATGTATTACCTCACCAATATCGCCTATTGTGATCACTCTGTTATAACTATATTGTACATATAATTTTAAATGTGGAAAAGTTAACGCGTACAGCAAGTGGTTATATTAGTAGATAATTGTTTAAAATACAGTGAGTGCGCTTCGATGCTAGTCAATATAAAATTAGTTTTCTTATCTGGGGACGTCTCCCACCGACTTGAGAATCTTCGGTCATAAACAATAGATAAAAGCCAGAAACTACAGGCGCCTCACATTATCTTTGTCGAGTGTCGCGGGGAAATGTTTATTGGAAACAGATGTCGACAAAAGGTCGCTGCGGGAATATCATTTCACAATTGGCACCATGGAGATAAGACATTTGAGTGGATCTGTCTTAAAAAGCTGTGTTGTGTTATTTTAATTATCCGATACAGGACGAGTGTGTATAGTTTGGTTGCTCAGACAGTTCCTCTCCGTATACGAATCATCCGCCAGTTAAGTTTTGGTCCAAGCAACAAACAGTTTGACCCGGAAATAATTGGTACAGAATTTGTTTTGATCACAAGTTGTTATTTATGTATACCTACATGCGTATACGAAACTTTACCGCTGTCCGACACCCCTAGTTAGCTTAATTAATCAAAATATTAAAACTAATTATTGCTCCTATTATGGTTTGAAGATTTTTCAGCAGTTATGTTTTTACCACACCCAACAACCTATTTGTTAATTTTAAAAAATTACTTGCATCAACATAAATATCCCGGTAGCCATTAATTAATTATATATTTATACTAATAATTACATATACTATTGATTATAATAGCAATTTCGATTAAATGCTTCCCGTGTAAAATTGGTGCGATTGAATATTATTTTAATATTGTTTTGTCAGTCTCAAATATAAGTACAACAACATACAAAACTTGTGTAGAAACTTTACTGCAATCAAAATATTATTTGTATGACAAATCAGCATAACTAATAATTAATAATTACATCAATAACTGATATAGTTACATATTTGGACATAGGCAATATGGGTATCAAAAGAAAGCTGCTGATACGTTGATTTTAATACCGATGCTCTCAGGGTCATGCAAAATATTTCCCAAGTTTTTTAGGTGGGTGGAACGATTGATTGATTGATTAATGGGGCTTAACGTCTCATATTTATGCAACGATGGCTAATCGAGACGATGAGGGGGGGGGGGGGTTGGTTAAATAAAGAATATCGTCAAACGTATCAAACGAAAGCTATTAATAGGCTGTTATTTAGTAAGAATACTTTTAGTGTGATAAAAGAAAATATACCCTAGTATTTGGCTGAAAAGGGGAGGGGGGGGGGGGGGGGGGGCGGTAAAAGCGTTCTAATAAGTCAATTTTGCTTCTGGATTAACACTCATTGAGTCATTGATGTTAATAAGTTTAACACAATTGTTTTGTGATGGATAGATAGCATTTACTGCATCGTATATATTCGTTTAGACTCTATAGTCTAGAAACTATACTCTAGAGAAATCTTATAAAAAGCCATGTGTATAATAATGTGGAGCACATCATAAGCAAATATCGTAAGACCACTGTAGCATTTGAAAGCTACAATAGTGAGCCATCACCATAATAAATTACATATTTGAAATGGAATGGTGGTAACAGATGAACTACAATCCAGAAGGAGCATAGGCGTGCGCAGCGTCTAACATTAGACCCGGCACGAGGTGGCGTGGCACAGCTGGGGTCTGGGGCGAAGCCCCAGCCGCCGGAGGCAATTTCGCCGTAGGCGAAAAAAATTTCGGTTGATGCAATAACTTTTATAGCCTAAAACGCGATTTTAAGACGCGACGCTTTCCGGTGCTATAGAATCTTGTGGCCCATATAGAGCTATGTTTCGTTTCTTTTAAATAAAAGATAAATTAAAACTTATTTGCACAGCCCCCGGTGAAGTGTGCCTTTGCGTAAAAACGCGCTACTGACAGTGCATTTTAATTGAAATACTAATTGAAAGTTAAGTTTAAATTTAAACCGTTGAGTGAGTAATACAGGGTAGGTAGAGTCGCAATGCAATCGTCAGTTTGTCTACCACCTTATGCTGCCCAACGGGTAGTAGAAGTTCGCCAAGCGACGCGATGACAGAGTTTTCGGCTGTCTTCGTATTTCTTCGGTGAAGTAGCCGACCAATCAGGCTCAGTCATCGTGTCGTTTGGCGAACTTCTACTACCCGACTAAAGTATTTTGGGCAGTAAACGGCAGTAGACAAACTGCCGATGGCGTGGGCCCTCTACCCTATATTACTCACTCAAGGGTTAAAC
Organism: Isoperla grammatica; assembly: GCA_945910005.1. Taxonomy (NCBI): domain Eukaryota; kingdom Metazoa; phylum Arthropoda; class Insecta; order Plecoptera; family Perlodidae; genus Isoperla; species Isoperla grammatica. Next base: position 16,481,942 of record OX246740.1, read on the forward strand.
TGCCCTCGGCCCAGGCCGGGTCTAAAGGAATTGGAGTCCAGCGCGGCCCGACCGCCAAGTTGACACATTAGGTCCGGCCTGGGCCGAATAGGCCTGGGCCGTGCGCACGCCTATGAGAAGGAGTCATACATATCATTATCAGTCAATATAAAACATAGAACAACTCTCAACCCAATTAACAAATGAAGATTCACTAAGCTTTTAACAACGAGACTTTAAGCCAATAACATCACAGTACTTTAAGCACAGTACGACGCCGATGTGTTCATTTGCAATTGCAGCAGTAGAGTCGGCTAACCATGAGAACAGCACCCTCACTGGTGATGATACAGAGTTGCCAGTAATTGTATGCATTTCAATCACGAAAATTCTGTTTATGATTTCATCAATGAATCAGAGTTGAAAGCTGGTGAAAGCAAACAGTAAATATGGAATATACGTTACATAACAACCAAGCTAGGATCAAGAATTGGAATTGTTTTTACCCTTCACCCTTTACCCTACGCGTGCGTGAAAATGGTGGTTAAAAGTTTCAAATTGCCCCATGATCCATGACCTGCCTTGAATTTGAACCTGTGAAATTGGAAACATTCTTTTTTTGAAAAACATTACCCGTGCATTTATCAAATAGATCCATCAAGTCTTTCATATTCGTTGAAGCTTCTTAGGGTTTTATTTTTAACCATAAAATAAATGTTCACTACACTTGTCATTACCTAGCCTAGATCAAAGCTTCATAAACATTTGTACCCAAGGTTCGCACTTCTGTAATCTCGCAAGTGTATAGAAGCCTCACCAATGTTCTTGAATTATATAAAATCGCAACATAATTTATAGACTCCTTAATGAACAAGTGTTATGTTGTATACCTGGTACGTCTTAGGTATTGCGGGCTACTTGTCGTGTGGCATGTACAAGACAGGCCAAACATTTTATAACTCCATCGGAAATAATACAAAATTACATAAATAATAGAAAACTAAAATCAGTTCACGCTTTACTTGAAATTACTTCGCTTCTCACAGTTAAAGAAACACTGATATCTGCATCACCTGCTCCACATTTCTTTAAATATGGGAGTGTAACTCGCTAAATTAAAAGAATGTTTTTAGTTCACTCTCATAAAGTCCGGTTGAGACTAAAAAATCACAGCTGCTTACACACTCTTGGAATTTAGATGAGTTAATTTAGTTATAATGTTAGCAAATTAAGCCAAAGTATAAATACAGTGAACACGGAGCAAGAGTGAATTTTGCTGGTTTAAAAAAAACTTATAACGATTATTTTTAATGAACGAATAGCTCATAAAATTAAAATTTATATACAAGATACATTTCTCAAATGATTATGTGAGTTGGTGTCAGGTGTTCTGTTGCATTAAATGTAACATATTGTTTCCCATCTAAAAGTATTCTACCTTTGCCCCCCCCCCCCCCCCCCCCCAAACGACCTTCGTGTAGGAAACATGAGAGTTTGTTTGGGGGGGGGGGCTGACTTCACGTGAATTTAGCCCCCCCTCGCAATTCACAAACGACCTACAGGTAGGAAACATGAGATGTTGGTTTGGGGGGGGGAGGGGCTAACTTCACGTGAAGTTAGCCCCGCCGAAATTTTATGTTATTGTAGCCAAACCGTTATTGCACTAACGGAGTACATGCGTGCACAAAAGTACACAAACGATGCACAAACGACCTACAGGTAGGTAACATGAGATGTTGGTTTAGGGGGGGCTGACTTCACGTGAAGTTAGCTCCCCCCGCAATTTTTTGTTATTGTAGCCAAACCGTTATTGCACTAACGGAGTACATGCGTGCACAAACGTGCACAAACGATGCACAAACGACCTTTGTGTACGAAACATGAGAATTTGGCTTGGGGGGGGGGCTGACTTCACGTGAAGTAAGAAGTGAACTAACGGAGTAAATGCGTGCACAAACGTGCACGAACGATGCACAAACGACCTACGTGTAGGAAACTTCTGAATTTTGTGTGGGGGGGGGCTAACTTCACTTGAAGTAAGCCCCCCCAAATTAATTCTTCTCCATCGGGTTTTCGTTTGTGCACAAACAAAATAGATGCGTGCACAAACGTGCACAAACGATGCACAAACGGCCTACAGGTAGGAAACATGAGATTTTGGTTGGGGGGGGGGGGGGGCTCACTTCACGTGAAGTTTGCCCCCCTGCAATTTTATGTTATTGTAGCCAAACCGTTATTGCACTAACGGTTCCAATACGAACACCGAAGTTAAGCAACTTCGGGCTAGGTCAGGAGGTGAATGGGTGACCACTCACCTCTGAAACACTAGTTACCGTTGGTTAGAGCAGATTGGAGGGTTCGAAGGCTTGTGTAACAGCTTCGTTCTTCTCGTCAACTGCTCGGCAGTCCAGGTTAGTGGAGGAACCTATATGACTGGTCAAAAGTTACACCGTCCTTTCGGATGGGACGTAAAGCCGATGGTCCCCTTGGTACTTTTCGACAGGAGTAGGCTACGTGCCGGTACCAGGCTTCCCCTCCTCCCTTCCTCATAATCATTCATCAATCATCACTCATCAGGCTAAAGAGGGCATTGTGCCCTACACTGGCCTTAATTACAATAAAATAAAATAAAATAAAATAACGGAGTACATGCGTGCACAAACGTGCACAAACGATGCACAAACGACCTACGTGTAGGAAACTTTTGAATTTTGTGTGGGGGGGGCTAACTTCACTTGAAGTTAGCCCCCCCAAATTAATTCTTCTCCATCGGGTTTTCGTTTGTGCACAAACAAAATAGATGCGTGCACAAACGATGCACAAACGACCTACAGGTAGGAAACATGAGATTTTGGTTGGGGGGGGGGGGGGGGGCTTACTTCACGTGAAGTTTGCCCCCCCGCAATTTTATGTTATTGTAGCCAAACCGTTATTGCACTAACGGAGTACATGCGTGCACAAACGTGCACAAACGATGCACAAACGACCTTTGTGTACGAAACATGAGAATTTGGCTTGGGGGGGGGGCTGACTTCACGTGAAGTAAGAAGTGAACTAACGGAGTAAATGCGTGCACAAACGTGCACAAACGATGCACAAACGACCTACGTGTAAGAAACTTCTGAATTTTGTGTGGGGGGGGCTAACTTCACTTGAAGTTAGCCCCCCCAAATTAATTCTTCTCCATCGGGTTTTCGTTTGTGCACAAACAAAATAGATGCGTGCACAAACGATGCACAAACGACCTACAGGTAGGAAACATGAGATTTTGGTCGGGGGGGGGGGGGGGGGGGCTTACTTCACGTGAAGTTTGCCCCCCCGCAATTTTATGTTATTGTAGCCAAACCGTTATTGCACTAACGGAGTACATGCGTGCACAAACGTGCACAAACGATGCACAAACGACCTACGTGTAAGAAACTTCTGAATTTTGTGTGGGGGGGGCTAACTTCACTTGAAGTTAGCCCCCCCAAATTAATTCTTCTCCATCGGGTTTTCGTTTGTGCACAAACAAAATAGATGCGTGCACAAACGATGCACAAACGACCTACAGGTAGGAAACATGAGATTTTGGTTGTGGGGGGGGGGGGGCTTACTTCACGTGAAGTTTGCCCCCCCGCAATTTTATGTTATTGTAGCCAAACCGTTATTGCACTAACGGAGTACATGCGTGCACAAACGTGCACAAACGATGCACAAACGACCTACGTGTGGGAAACATGAGAATTATGCTTGGGGGGGGCTGACTTCACGTGAAGTTAGCCCCCCCCGCAATTTTTTGTTATTTGAGGTAAACTGTTAGTGAACTAACGGAGTACATGCGTGCACAAACGTGCACAAACGATGCACAAACGACCTACGTGTAGAAAACATGAGAAGTTTGTTTGGGGGGGGCTGACTTCACGTGAAGTTAGCCCCCCCCGCAATTTTTTGTATTACAGCCAAACCGTTATTGCACTAACGGAGTACATACGTGCACAAACGTGCACAAACGATGCACAAACGATCTACGTGTGGGAAACATTTGAATTTGTTTTGGGGGGGGGCTGACTTCACGTGAAGTTAGCCCCCCCCGCATTTTTTTAGTTATTTTAGGAAAACCATTAGTGAAGTAACGCATTACATGCGTGCACAAACGTGCACAAACGATGCACAAACGACCTTCGTGTAAGAAACTTCTGAATTTTGTGTGGGAGGGCTAACTTCACATGAAGTTAGCCCCCCCAAAATAATTCTTCTCCATCGGGTTTTTCGTTCGTGCACAAACAAAATAGATGCGTGCACAAACGTGCACAAACGATGCACAATTGACCTACGTGTGGGAAACATGAGAATTATGCTTGGGGGGGGCTGACTTCACGTGAAGTTAGCCCCCCCCGCAATTTTTTGTTATTTGAGGTAAACTATTAGTGAACTAACGGAGTACATGCGTGCACAAACGTGCACAAACGATGCACAAACGACCTACGTGTAGAAAACATGAGAAGTTTGTTTGGGGGGGGCTGACTTCACGTGAAGTTAGCCCCCCCCGCAATTTTTTGTATTACAGCCAAACCGTTTTTGCACTAACGGAGTACATGCGTGCACAAACGTGCACAAACGATGCACAAACGATCTACGTGTGGGAAACATAAGAATTTGTTTTGGGGGGGGGCTGACTTCACGTGAAGTTAGCCCCCCCCGCATTTTTTTGTTATTTTAGGAAAGCCGTTAGTGAAGTAACGCATTACATGCGTGCACAAACGTGCACAAACGATGCACAAACGACCTTCGTGTAGGAAACTTCTGAATTTTGTGTGGGGGGGGCTAACTTCACATGAAGTTAGCCCCCCCAAAATAATTCTTCTCCATCGGGTTTTTCGTTCGTGCACAAACAAAATAGATGCGTGCACAAACGTGCACAAACGATGCACAAACGATTGAGGTATATCACATGTCAAATTTGTGGGTGGGGGGGGCCAACTTCACGTACCCTGTGATCGAAGCGAAGCAAGCAAGGGATCTGTTCCTCCCTGTTCTAGCCACGCTAGAAGAAGCGGAGCAGACCACAGTAGTTTTAGGTTTTGTAAATTACAAGGATGTCCACGTTTCAATGATTCCAGCATAATATTTATTTTATTGAAAATGTAATCAACAATATGTATATATTTGAAAAAATGTAGACTAGACAAAGTAAATGGATTATCTGCGTGGATGAGCCCATGTAGACGAGCGGATTAGATTAACAATTATAGTAATTAAATAAAATTTAGGTCATTAAGATTTGATAAAACAAGCATATAATTAGTTTTATGTTTTCTGTTTGTTTTATGTTTTTGCAAACACATTGCACGGAGAAGGGAAAATTGATTTTTGATTTTGTCAGATTAATTAATGAGGACGATTTGAAGGAATAGGCCTATATAAGTGTTCATGATTATCAGAAGTTACTGAGAGTATAAAGAAGTTCTACGGATCTATGACATTGATAGAATGCAATGAGATTAAGGTTGGGGGGATGGTATGTAACCATCAAGATTAAAGTTAGGCCATATTGTTGCTCAATTGTCCAGCGATGCATACCCATTCCTCAACTTCCTGATCAATTATCCCTTATGTAACATATCTAATGAGTATTTCAATGCTATTGTATTTTTGTGTTTTATGTTAACACACTATGTATTTGCATTGAGATTAATTAATGCAAACCAGATTGTGTGAGGTAATTTTAAAATTATGTTTGAATTACGAATATGAAATGTATATTTCATGTAACATTGTATTATGATAATAAGTTAGGGCTTAGGGATAGGAGAATAATCCACGCCTTTATGTTGGTAGTAGGAATCATTGAAGCAATTATGTCAACAGCTGTTTCAAGGTTATGATTTTGGAAACTATAAACATAATAATAATTTTTTTTTTTTTGTAAAATCAGTTCTGCAATTGGAATTACATTTTTAGATATAGATTCAGTAGGTAGTTTCTGAGTTCACGATTTCTCAAGGTGAATTATTATCTAAATGTTATCATTTCTCAAATAAAGGGGCATACTGTAACAGAATAGCCCACCTGATGCTCGTTTACTATATTCAAACTGGCTAGTTAATGATGTTTAGCAATTCTTTAATTTACTTTATTACATTTTACTTGGATCAATATTTCATTTCTTAATGAACATGTTAATAAATAATGCAAAAATGGATGCATAATGCAAAAATGAACATTTAAAATTAGCACTATTTTCAAAAATAGAGTGCACCTTGCCTTGTACACACTTCCATTTAAGTAACTCGTTTAAATGAGTAGCCCTATTTAAATGGCAGTGTAGTCGATGCAGTATTATTTAAATGGGAGTCCACTTTAAATTAGTTTTCGAACCCAATCCAAACAATGAACAGCCTTCTTAAATATTATGATTTGTGTTAAAGCTTGCTGTGTACAGACAAGCACCAACGCCAAGTGTCAGGTCCATTATAACCTATAAAAATGTCTTGCTCTAAAGTGGATAAAGTTCGAAGAAACTCAAAGTGAAATTCAGATTGATTAATGGGGCTTAATGTCTCATGTTTATGCAACTACGGCTAATCAAGACGATGAGCGGGTGATAATGAAGATGAGGAAGATAATGATGAAGAATAAAGCCACATCCAAATCAGATCCATTGTACGTCGCGTGGGTCGTCGTACGGGAGTCCAGCAAGGGAGGGGCAGGGCCATGTGGGAGGACAAATATTCAGTGGGACAGTGGGGGGAACAGGGACAGGGTCTCCTTCCGTCGCCTCTTACGACTAGCAGAGTCACTCTGGGCCTATTATTTCCCGGGCCGAGACGGGCAAAGTGTAATTCAGATGCGATATCTGTGCTTATACAAACATGGGGGTCTGTCGACATACAGAAGAAATTTCAAAAGGGTCATACTCGGCACAGTTTAATCTACGAAGAGATATCAGCAATTATGAAGACAACGGGCTACCATCGACCTGCTGATGCTCCTCAGACCAAAATAGAGAACTTGAAAAGCCGTTACTATAAGGAAACGAAATCCTGCAACAAATCTGGTGTGACCACTCACTATTTGTGGGATTTTCTAAACCCAATTTTGACCTACACCTAATCTAGAGTAGGCCTAGGCCTAGGCCCCAGGTCCAGACTCCCTAGGCATAACCTAGGGGAGCGGGGGGACGGTTGAAACAGAAGGACGGTTGGAACACGTCTGCATTTAGGTGCTACCTAGTAGACAAATTATGAACTACGTGAAACTATTATGTGTAGTCGGTAGCTCTACCGCTAATCAAAAGTTCCAGTGAAAAAAACATGTTTTGAAAGAAGAAGAAGAGTAAAACTGTTTCGCGCTGTCAGAAGTAAGTAGATCCAAGCTTGTTATATTTCAGTTTTAGACTTTGATAATCAAGTTAAAACTCTGATTCTATTTTTATTATAGAGTGTAGTCTTTTTCACTTCACATATGCGTAATGAGAAACGATTTAATTCTCAGCATCATTATAATAAACAATTGTTTACCATTTGATGTGTAATGGGGACGGTTGGAACACCATGTGCGTGTCAAACATAACCTACATTCTTTGACATTTTCAATACCTATAGCTTTCTCGACAATACTAATGTAGGCTAGCTTACGGAACTAAGGCATTTAATTACAAAATACTTAGGGGCTAGGCCTAATTATGTTTTTATTATTTCAGTATGCCACGGATACGAATTCGCAAAACGGACAGGGGCAAAACGTCAATAGAGACGTTCGAAAAAGCGGCCGAAGATGTTATAAAAAATAACATGAAAAATCGTGCCTCAGCTAAGAAGTGGGGAATTCCCCACGTGACTTTGGCGAGGTACGTTAGTAAAAAGAAGGCTGGCGGCACTAATGTGGTAGGGCACACACCACAGATGGGGTATTGGACACCAAGAAGAGTGTTCTCAGAACCAATGGAGCGGGAGTTGGTGGCATATTTGTTACGAGCCTCCCAGCTCTATTATGGGCTGACTGTGACTGAGGTAAGTGATTTATTATAATAAGGTGCAGGGCTAGCCCAAAGGCAAGTGGTAGGCCTATCCACAGGAAAAGCCAGCTGTCATATTTTACTAGTCCTAGGGTCTAGGCCTACCATATTAATGTTAAGCCCTAGGCTACAGCTAGTGGCTACCCTTCAAACCTGACATTCATTGCAACTAGAAAACAATTAGCGAGCCCTAAGATAATATTTTTATTTGTAGGCTCGGAATCTTGCCTACGAGTTGGCAAATAAAAACAACTTGCCATGTCCAACAACCTGGACGGAGATTAAGACTGCGGGGGCCGAATGGTTCAAAGGGTTCATGGCTAGGAACCCTGACCTGTCACTTCGGTCTCCACAGGCAACAAGTTTATCGCGGGCGACCAGCTTTAATCGAGCTAATGTTTCGGCATTTTTCAATAACCTTTATCGTGTGCTCGACAAATATAAATTTGAAGGTAATGACATTTGGAATGTCGATGAGACTGGCGTGACCACGGTTCAGAAGCCAAACCGGGTAATTGCTAAGCGTGGGCTTAAACAAGTGGGGGCTGTTACCAGTGCTGAACGGGGCACCTTGGTAACTGTGTGCCTTTCAGCTAATGCAACTGGAAATGTAATACCACCAATGTTTGTGTTCCCAAGAAAGAAATACCAACAACATTTCATACGAGGGGGCCCAACAGGGTGCGTTGGTGCTGCAAATGGGTCCGGATGGATGCAGAGTGAAGAGTTCAATGCATTTCTTGTGCATTTTGTTAAATTCACCCGTGTCACTCCAGAAAAAAAATGCCTCCTCCTGCTCGACAATCATGAGTCACACATATCTTTAAAAAACATTGAATATTGTCGTGAGCATGGCATTGTGTTGCTCTCTTTTCCCCCACACACCACACACAAGCTGCAGCCACTAGATCGCTCAGTATTCGGGCCATTTAAAAACAAAGTAAACTCTGCTTGTGACAGTTGGATGCGTGGTAATCCCGGAAAAACGATGTCAATTTATGACATTCCTTCAATTGTAAAGACAGCTCTGGAAACATCAATCAAACCTGCTTCAGTAGTTGCAGGCTTTGCTTGCACAGGAATATGTCCACCTAACCGTGACATATTTGACGAGGAAGATTTTGCTCCCTCAGATGTCACCGATAGACCGATAGTGGCAGCACACGCGACACCGGATCCACGATTAGCCACGAGTCCCACACCAGGGCCATCGTGGGCACCGGATCCCACACCAGGGCCATCGTCGGCACCGGATCCCACACCAGGGCCATCGTGGGCACCGGATCCCACACCAGGGCCATCGTCGGCACCGGATCCCACACCAGGGCCATCGTGGGCACCGGATCCCACACCAGGGCCATCGTCGGCACCGGATCCCACACCAGGGCCATCGTGGGCACCGGATCCCATACCAGGGCCATCGTGGGCACCGGATCCCACACCAGGGCCATCGTCGGCACCGGATCCCACACCAGGGCCATCGTCGGCACCGGATCCCACACCAGGGCCATCGTCGGCACCGGATCCCACACCAGGGCCATCGTCGGCACCGGATCCCACACCAGGGCCATCGTGGGCACCGGATCCCACACCAGGGCCATCGTCGGCACCGGATCCCACACCAGGGCCATCGTGGGCACCGGATCCCACACCAGGGCCATCGTCGGCACCGGATCCCACACCAGGGCCATCGTGGGCACCGGATCCCATACCAGGGCCATCGTCGGCACCGGATCCCACACCAGGGCCATCGTCGGCACCGGATCCCACACCAGGGCCATCGTCGGCACCGGATCCCACACCAGGGCCATCGTCGGCACCGGATCCCACACCAGGGCCATCGTGGGCACCGGATCCCATACCAGGGCCATCGTCGGCACCGGATCCCACACCAGGGCCATCGTGGGCACCGGATCCCATACCAGGGCCATCGTCGGCACCGGATCCCACACCAGGGCCATCGTCGTCTCAGTTCCTCTCAGTTTCGCCTGAAGACCTACGACCACACCCGAAAGCTGGCCCTAGAGCTATGGGTAACCGGGGTAGGAAGAAAAGAAAATCAGCAGTACTGACTGATACGCCAGAAAAAGAAGCTAGAAGGCTAGAGGAATCTTTACGAGCAGCAAAAAAGAAGAATGTCAAGAAAAATGTCAAGAAAAACAAAAAACCTGTCAGTTGAATGCCGGAGCCTAGGGATACACAACAAATACGTTACTAGCTACGCGAGTCAGTTCGTATAGGCCATGGATACCGTGAGGATTAAGTGCAGTGCAACTCAGTGATACAGTGATACACTCGTGCTACACTTATCGATGGCGAAGTCACGACCTCGCCATCGCCGGAGAGATCTCCGGAGGCATCTCGTTGCGACATCCACAGCCGGGGCCGATGACCTGGCCGCAACCATCGGAGGCGACACCCGCGACTCCGACACCGACGACCTCCAGGCGGAGCTGGGGGGCATCGCTGATGCGCTGCTCACGGCAGAAGAATACGCAGATCTTCTCGACGAGCTACAAGACTTCCTCATATTCCCCGACGAGGACGATGCAGATTCCCTCGTCGACTCCATTACCGACTTTCAACCCTACAGTATACGAGTGGACAACATCCCTGTATATATCGATGTCGATCCTGCCGATCGACGAGTCCGCCGCGTAGAGCGTGACAGAAGCGGGTGGGACGAAATGGGGGACGAGGAGGCCGAATCTGGAGACGCCCCTCGGGAAGACAAGGAGGACGACAACCAAGATCCTGATGAACCTGAACACGACAGTGACGACGACGACGAGCCACCCTCAGGTTTTCAGCTCTTGCGGCAACAAGGCCCGGTACCCGACTTACTGGTACGGGACGCAGTGGATATACGAACCTTGAGGTATGTTTCTGTTTCTGTAAACCTCATACCCCCGTTGGACTATAATGTGGATGGTGGGAATTGGCTCCATCGTGTCACCAGTAACGGTTTCGACCTTCCGCGCCCTAGAGACGCCCCCCACATTTTTCATCGAACAAACCATTCGCCTGTCATGGACGACATAGTGGCGGACCTGTTAGACGGCGGGATCCTCGAAGAAGGCCCAATCGTAGACGCTTTTAAAATGATACCTGTCCCTAAAGCAGGAGGTACTATACGACTTATAAACGATTACTCGGAGTGGACACCCTTTATCGCGGGATCCTCGAAGAAGGCCCAATCGTAGACGCTTTTAAAATGATACCTGTCCCTAAAGCAGGAGGTACTATACGACTTATAAACGATTACTCGGAGTGGACACCCTTTATCGAGGCACCGCGTTTTTCCCTCTTGGCCGCTGGTCCTGCTTTGCGCTCAATACCTTGTCACCACTACGCAGTCAAACTTGACATGAAAAGCGGGTTTTTCCAATTTGCTATCAGCCAGCGTACCAGACACTTCCATGGAAAGTATTACCGCGGACGAAAGTTACGGCTCACCCGCTTGCCAATGGGTCACGCATTATCCCCTTTCCTGATGCAACGATTCAGCGAAACCATAGCCCGAGAAATCCAACTTCGATTTAATGTAGTAATGATCGTGTACCTGGACGATTGGCTTATTCATAGCGCAAACCGTCAAAACCTTATCCGTGCTACACAATGGGTTCGCGCACAAGGAATCACCCTCAGCTCGAAGTCCATCGAGACCCCGCGCACTGCCCTTCAGTACCTGGGCCTTCGCCTCAACATTCCGGCGGGAACTCTTCAAGCTACCGAAGGTGCGGTTACAAAATTGCGCGAATGGGCAGCGCACATCCGCAACGGGAGTGATAAAGATTTAGAGAGGATTATTGGATACGTTTCCTGGATGTCAGACAACCTCAGGTGGCCCTTATTCATATGCAGACGCATCCAGGAACGCAATTCCGACTACCTGCTCGAACTCTTAAATAACGGAAACCCTTCTGCTCCACGCCCCATGCGGCGCTCCCCCGCTATTGTTCGGATATACTCCGACGCAACGCCCCATTCAGTGGCCGTGGTTAACCCCGATACTAAAGAAGCTAACGCTACGTTTGTTAACACACGCATGGAGATCAATTTAGCCGAAATGATCGCTGCCCTGTGGGGAGTAAAATGGGCCTGTGAAGAGGCCTTGATGCCAATCCACGAAAACATATCATCAGATAATACTGCTGTAACTTGGAGCATGCCAAAGGGGAAAGACAAGATATTCGACCACCAGGCTGCCAGACGCCTCATGTGGCACATATTCCGAGAGTACCCTGATTGCACTTGGGACACCACGTGGGTGCCCACGGACAGAAACCTCGCTGATCGGCCGTCCCGCCAAGTGCTCGATGCTATTCACCGGACTACGCAGGAAGAGGGCAACATTGCACAAGACATCAACCGTATTGTACCTCTTTAAAACATAACCTGTAAACTTGTATGTACATAACCTGTAAACCTTGTAAATAAAGCCTGCGGGCCGTATCCCTGGCGCTGGCCTTTCGGCGTTACCCGCTTCCACCAACGCCAGGCTACTTAAGCCCGCGTGACGGTGGAGGCGGGGTCAGTTGAATGCCGGAGCCTAGGGATACACAAACCTGCGTGAGTCCAGCAAGGGAGGGGCAGGGCCATGTGGGAGGAGAAATCTTCAGTGGGACAGTGGGAGGGAAGGGACAGGGTCTCTTTTTTGTCGCCTCTTACGACTAGCAGAGTCACTCTTTGCCTATTCTTCCCCGAGCCCAGACGGGTAACTATGGAACAAGACTCCCCCCCCCAACCCCCCCCCCCCCCCCACTGCAACCGAAACCAAGCCTGTAACCAGTGGTGGTGCACACTGTAACCAACTTCAGCGCACTGCGTGACGTCATCACACGCACCTGCAAAAACAAATTTGAATTCATTGTCAGAGCAGAGGGCTCGGTAGCAATCAAAACCACAACTAAAGACGACCGGGACAACTGCATCCAAACACTAGAGAGCAATCAACAACCATTCACACCTATGCGGGGCCCGGCGACCGGCAGTACTGTTTTGTCATCAGGGGGCTTCGTACCTCCACAGCCGAGGCGGATATCCTGCAGGATCTGAGTGCTCAAGGATACGCCCCTCAAGACGTCAGACAACTGCTGAGTAGAGATGGCGTAAAGCGCAAACTACCTCTCTATGTCATTACATCAAAACTGGGGGCCAATCCTAAACCCCCCGGTGACATACAGTATGTCTGTTACAAACGTGTAACTATAGAACATTACCGGCAGGGAGCACTAGTTAGAATATGCTACCGTTGTCAAGGGTATGGCCACTCTAGCTTATACTGCACAGCCACCCCCCCCCCCCCCCCCCTCCCCGCTGTTTTCGATGCGCGGGGCCCCACCTTAGCACCGACTGCCCCAAGCCTAAGGACCAGCAAGTGCTGCCACTGTGACGGCCCGCACCCAGCCAATTACTGGAAATGTCCCCGCTATGAACGGGCACAGCTAAATCAAAACCGTGAGGGGAGGCGCCCCCCCCCCCCCCCCCCCCCCCCAATAAAGGGCGAGGGTATACCCAAGAACAAAATGGACCACCACCAAGACATTTCGCCCCAGCACCGCGACGCCAGGAGGCCAAGTCTTGAGACCACGCGACTCTAGTCACTCGTTCTGTCACATGAGAGTTGGGGCGGATGTCGAGAGGTAGTCTTGAGTCTCGCCATGTGATTTCAACTCGCTAGTGAAATAGGTTTCTTGAGAAGTGACTTAAATTTCCCGGCTTGAGACTCCACCCCCAATGGCTAGAAGCGACCAATAGTAAAGTGCGTTACAATAAGATAATCGATATCAAAGTCGATGTCCGATCGATCTACGAAGCAGTTTTGAGGTTAGGTTAGGTTTGGCGCGGCTTGACGTACAGGATTAGTAGGACTAGGTAATTGTATTTGTATTCAAGTTTTGCACAAGTGTATACCTATTATAATAGTTTACAATGGCGAAGCCAAACACTAAAATAACCATTTATCAACAATGTTCTTTGGTTTCCGTAATGGAAAGTAATAGAAAGTTGTTAACAGGCAAATTAGACAACACGTTCACCAAGAAAGATAAATATGCTGCTTGGAAAGAGTTAGTGGACCATTTAAACTCAATGTTTGGAGCGACGAAAGGCGTCAAGAGTTGGATGAAAGTAAGTAATAATTCAGTACAACCTTGAAAAGTTATGTTTGCATAGCCTAAACCTAGGCCTATGCCCCCAATTGTAGGGGCTAAGCTTAGCTAGGGCCTACTCTACGATATGTGCGGCTTAATTTGGTTTGCCTTGCCTAGGCTTACGGCATCACTATATGGCCTAGACCTAACATTGCTTCCAAGGGTAGGCCTTGACCTACTTACCTGCCTAACTAACCTGCTAACAACAAGTCATTGTTACATTTGGTTTGTCATGCCTAGGCCTAGACCTAGCATAGCATAGCAGATGGAAGCACAACAACAACAATAGCTGTCTAGGGGACTAGAATGATTAATGGAACGTTTGTTTTCTTTTAGACTTGGGGTGATATGAAAAGCATTGTGAAAAAAAAGAAGGCAAAAGTTGGAGAAACAGGCAGCAAAAGTGAAAATGAAGGAGACGAGGACCAGGAACCTGTTACTCATCTTCAAATACGCATAAGCGACTTGATGGGACCCATCCCATCTGGTGTGCATTTGTCAGCGACCGAGAGCTGTGTCGGGCCAGCTGAGGAAGAACCGCTAGCCATAGACCATGATGACATAGCTTCCAATGCTCTAGCCGGGACGTCGGATGAGGGAACGTCACCGTGCGGAGTTGTGATAGAGATTTTGGTAAGTATAGGAGAAGATAGTCCTAAGCATAGGGCCTAAGTCAGTAGCCAAAGCATAAGTGTAGGACCTACGACACGTAGGAACTTGGATATCAGCCGTGAAATCCACATTTCACGATTCCAATTCGTCCACCAGAATTCTAGCCTAGAAGGCATACCCCTTCAATTAATCCTTACCAATAGGCCCTACTTACATGGCTAGGGCCAATTACGTTGGCCATTACAAGTAACAACATTTAAATACTAATACGGAAAGAGAAAGAAAATGAAGCACCAGAAGCAAAGCATCCAGTCATTTGTTCTGGTTGTTGGTAGAAGAGAAACGACCGCATCATATGTTGTGATTAACAACGTTTGTACAAAATCGATAGCACAACGAGAGCGATAGATCTGTGTTTCAAATCTATTCATGCTGTACAAGCTCTTTA
Source organism: Isoperla grammatica (assembly GCA_945910005.1). Classification (NCBI taxonomy): domain Eukaryota; kingdom Metazoa; phylum Arthropoda; class Insecta; order Plecoptera; family Perlodidae; genus Isoperla; species Isoperla grammatica. The sequence continues at coordinate 16,497,135 of OX246740.1, forward strand.
TCCAGTAGAAGCCAATGTTGTTTGGCTTTGGCTGCAACAATATATATATATATATATATATAAAAAGATCACAACCAAGTTTGACAAGTTCTACCCATCTATCATATCCGATGTAGAACAGTATCAGAGAATGGGCTAGGCTACACTGCAACCAGTAACTGCATTTCTTTCATTACAAGTAACTTATAGATGTGTTGGTAACAATGGGCGCCCTTAGGTGTACGGGCCGCCTATGAATTCAAAAACTTCTGGACACTGTCTATCACAGTGGCCTCCGTCTGGCCCTCGGTGCATTCCGCACGAGCCCCGTCCTCAGCCTATGTGCCGAGGCCGGAATGACATCCCTGACAGAAAGACGGAGCTACTTGTTGGGCAGGTATGTCCTAAAGATCCAAGCCATGCGCCCACACACACCCCACCCGGCTTTGTTCGACCGTAGATTTGCCAGATTATTTGACAATAAACCATTGGCCACTTTCCCTACTGGAGTACGTTTTGGACATCTTTGGCATTTTAGATTTTATGGTACCTAAAATGTTGAGCCTCGCGCACAAGGCTTTACGATTCGCTCCCAACTCTGATATTGCTGAGGCCTAGGGTGCCAATACCGACAATGTAGACTACGATTATGAAGACAATGATGACCCCAATGGATATTTGTCAAATGTATAGCAAGATAGCCAATCTCCCAGTACACTGTTTTCATTGGAGGCAACTCAAGTGACCCCGAAGGTTCGTCAGCAAGACCTGCCACAAGCTAGGCCTGCACCAAAGCTTGCCTCAAAAACTCAACTTACTCCCAAGGTTCCGCAGCAAGACCTGCCACGTCACAGGCCTGCCCCGTGCTTTGCTTCGAAGTCGAACTACAAAGGGATGCCTAACTCACCTACATCTGTTTTGGGAAGGACCCAATACCACCCGGTCACCCCGTCAGGACCCAGTCACACACAACTTTGTTCAAAGTGTGTCAACCATGAAGGTAAGAAAGCTTTTATCCATTCATATGATGTACAGAAGATGGTAAGATAATGTAGGCTTATTAGCCTAGGCCTAGTGCACTTAACTATTAGACTGTGCTATATATATATATATATATATATATATATATATATGATTTCTCAGGTTTTGTTGGTTGCAATATGTAAAGAAAGGATACATTTTACGGTTAAACCAATCTAAATTTTATTTTTAATGATAAGCAACGTTTCGACGACTTTAGCGTCGTCTTTTTCAAGACATACAAATATACAAAAACAAATAAATAAAAAACCACAACAACCAAAAAACACTTGCATATAAAAACGAAAACACTGCCACAGCGATACATCACTGGGTAGCTGCTCTAGCAAGCTCCTTGAATTTGCTTCTGGTTATGGGACCCCCCTGAGACACTGCTGGAACTCTTTGTATCTGAGAATGGTCAGCAACAGGCTGATTGATGGCTGGGAACACCTGCTGGACTTTAAGGTTAGCCACAATCGGTTTCCAAGCCGAAGGTAGTCTTTGAGCGTCATCTCGCTTGTTCAGGTTATGAGGCCGCTTCTCAATCTCAATTGCTTCCCGGATTAACTTATCATTAAAAATAAAATTTAGATTGGTTTAACCGTAAAATGTATCCTTTCTTATGTATTAAATGTATTCTTTCAGGTACATATATATATATATATAATGTACCTGTTGCAACTTTCTGGGGATTGTTGCCGCGAATAATGTACTAAAGAAGGAGGCACTGACTTACCCTTCCCTTGATTGATTGATATTTGGGCTTAACGTCTCATATTTTTGCAACGAGGCTAATCGAGACAATGAGTGGGTGATATATGAAGATGAAATAGGGGGCTGTTTGGAGGAAAGGGGCAAGTAGGAGGGAGCGTGAGGAAAGGGGAAAGGGGAGGAAAGGGGATTGGGGTGTGGACTGCACTTCGTCTGACTTCTCTTCCTCGACCAGTCCGGCTAGGGTGACCCTACCAGAAGCATACGCACACACACACATCTCCCATCTTCAGAGGCCCTCACTCGACGATGTGCATCTCGAGCTTCGAAGCCGCGAACTGACTGGTTCAGTCGTTGTCATTCCTCTCGCGTGTATGTCTGCGTCATGGTTCTTATCTCGTAGTGAAACCAGGTTGGATCGACTACGCGTCAGGGGTCCACGTTCAGGGGTAGTGACGTACTCCACGCCCCTAGGGCTGGGGCCTTGTGTTGGCGTCACGACGTTAACGCTGTCAGAACGTTGCACACGGGCTTCTTGTTGGTGTTGAAGGAGAACTGGTTTCCAGGAAGTAGGCAAACGTTGTCCGTCATCCCGTTTGTTAAGGCTTCCTGGTCTCTTCTCTATCTCAATAGCCTCTCGAATGAGAAAGTTGCAACAGGTACACATATGTCCGCGAAAACTTGAAAACTAATATATATATATATATATATATATATATATATATATATATATATATATATATATATATATTATTGATTTTCCAACTTTGTAGAAGCTGGGTGGGTGATAGAAAATTACATTAAGCCCTATGTATGTGTAATGAAAAACTTGAAAATGAATATGTTATTCACAATGAAACTCAATTCTATGTCGACATAGGCCTACAATTTTACATAGCATCCCTGAAAAACTTTAACAACATATTTTGATTCCTAACATCAATTATTGTAGCCTACCTAGTAAGATGCAATACATAAATGAATCATTTAGCACATCCTCCTTTATAGCCAGACCTAACCGGTGGCGGAAAGAGGGCTGTGGTTGATCACTGTGTGCGAAAAAAGTTTTTGATCCGGCTAGAAAGAAATCCTAGTCAAACCTACACTAGCGTTACCAAAAAAACCGGTACAAGCCAAAGTTTTTAAAAACGTCCAATGTACTTGTCGTAAGAAATGTTACAGCCTAATAACTGAGGAACACACACGGAATACATTCAAATCATTTTTGGAAATGGCTAACTTTTCCCGTCAAAATGCGTATGTGTGTAGTCTTGTAAAATGAATGCCTATTAAACAAAGGAGAGGGAATTGTTAGGTGGAAAGGGGCATGTAGGAGGATGGTGAGGAAAGGGGAGTGGGGAGGATATTAACTGCATTTCGACAGACTTCTCCTCCTCGACCTGTCCGGCTAGGGTGGCCCTACCAGAAACATAAGCTTCTGCCAGTATAGCTATCGGGATAAACAAAGCACGCAAACCTGCCCACCACAATAAGGTAGCAGTCCCTGAGCAGGTGTACAATTTCAAGGTCAGATGAGCAACCTGCTCAGTATCGATCAGATCTTTGGATCACAGGGTGTTCTTTGAAACGATATGTTGATCGAGATGAGTGTGCGCGGTCACGTGACCGAACTGTCAGAGCATTGCAATTCAAAAGAACGTTGGAATAAACACACCGCTTGTGTGTTTGATTGATTATTTGGGCTTAACGTCTCATATTTTTGCAACGAGGCTAATCGAGACAATGAGTGGGTGATATATGAAGATGAAATAGGGTTTGGAACCCTTTTGAAAATGGACGCGCGGTTTTTGCATTGGTCGTCAATGTCGCAAAAAATGTTGATTGATTGATTGATGGGGCTTAACGTCTCATATTTATGCAACGATGGCTAATCGAGACGATGAGCGGGTGATAATGAAGATGAGAAAGATGATAATGAAGAATAAAGTCACATCCGAATCACATCCATTGTACGTCGCGTGAGTCGTCATACGGGAGTCCAGCAAGGGAGGGCAGGGCCAAGTGGGAGGAGAAATATTCAATGGGACAGTGGGGGGGAAAGGGGATTGGGGTGTGGACTGCACTTCATCTGACTTCTCCTCCTCGACCAGTCCGGCCGGCTTGGGTGGCCCTACCAGAAGCATACGCTTCCGCCGGCATAGCTCTCGGGATCAACAAAGCACGCAAACCTACCCACCACGATAAGGTGGTTCTTCGGTGATTTGGATTGTGAAGATGACGATGATACTGAGAGATATGTACAGTTTCCGAAAACTTTACTTTATGCCGAAAAAGTTGTTCCACAAATGAACAATATGCAGTTTAAAACCCATTTTAGGGTGGATCCAGCCACTTTAGAGATTAGTTAGTAGAGATGGTAGGCCTATGGTTGTACATTTGATATTTAGGGCACTTAATTCAACCGTTGTTGTCTATTTATGCCAATCTTTTCAATCATAGTTTAAGGATTTATATTTCTCTTCTGAGGAGTCATAGGCGCACCTGTACCCATATTTGTCTTACTTTTAGGTGATGTACAATCATCTGAGAATTATTGATTGTCGTGGCATTCGCGGAGGGAAACCAGAAATTGATCTTGATAAGCAATTAATGATAACCATATGGGCATTGGCAAACCAAGAGTCATTTAGGTTAGTAAGTCTCTGCTATAGGCAATAAGCAAGAAGTGTATTTTCTAGGTCTACCAAACATTGTTTAACATTATAGGTCAGTTGCTGATCGTTTCGGTATTGCTCGGTCGGCAGCCTGGAGAACCGTGTACCGTTTGTGCCACAAGCTGTTGTTCCTGAATTAAGAAGTTGGCATTATTAAATGGCCAACTGTGGAGCAACAAATTATTACTATGGAGACGGATAAAAAGAGAACAAATTTCCCAGCTATTTTTATAAAATACTGCCTTGTTAATTATCATTGATTAGCCTATAAGGTTAACTCATTAAACAGAATTTTAGAACAAAATATTCTTATTTTCTCCAGGTGCAGTGGGGTTCATTGATGGGTCTCACATTCCCATTAATGCTCCCACCGATTCACCCGCGTCTTACGTTAATCGCAAGTCATTCCATTCGTTGTTACTACTGGGTGTATACGACCATCGTATGTATTTCATCGATTGCTATGCTGGTGAAGTTGGGTCAATCTATGACCAATGCTTGTTTAGACGTTCTCCGCTATACGAAGATATCGAGAACAATGTGTTAGAGTTTGCAGATGATGGTCACCCCTTGGGCGATGGAGCATTCTTCGCTTTACTAGATATGCCTTTCATGGCAAAGCAGACACAAAAAAATCGAAGACAAGGTTTTTGAGGTAATTATTTATAAACACGGACATCCGCTGATCACACTAACTCTCACTCGTGCATCCACTCAACTCACGCACGCGCGAACAATATGTACGTTATTGTCACTCTCAAACCACTTGAGGAGTTTAATTGAATGCCCGTGTATATTTTTTAGACTTGGGAAGAACATCTCAGAGAGCAAATGGCTGCGGCTGGTAGGTTGGAAAGGGAAATCGCCATTGCCAAAGGTCACATGGAAAATGGTGTTCCCTCTATTAAAGTAATTGGAGACGGGGGTTGGTGTAAACGAACCTATGGACACTCATTTGATGCATCTGCTGGAGTCGTAAGCATATTATAATTCGTTTGTAAACTTAAATTGCAAAATTAGGTCTATTTATGGTGTCCACAAAATGCGTAAATACAATTATATTTATTAATCCCAGTCTTTTACAGGCTTGCATAATTGGTGCTGAAACCAAGAAGGTATTGTACATAGGCATCAGAAACAAATATTGCTATATTTTCGCCAAACATGCCGGTTCGAACAGTGAAACCCCTCCTGAAGATACGTGTTTCAAAAACTACACGGGACCATCCACAGGGATGGAAACAGATATCGATATCGAGGGGTTCAACCAAAATGAGGTGCAGCATGGCTTGCGGTACAAGTATTACATAGGTAAACTTACTATGTTTAAATTATTACGACCAATACGAGGAAAAAAACGATCTGTATCCCGAAGCATTGTTTTTCTTTTTTTATTCGTAGGGGACGGAGACTCGAGCGTGTATCCTCGAATAAAAAAATCTATGTCGTACGGTCGTAGTGTAGTTAAAATCGAATGCGCCAACCATGTTGTACAGGTTACACGACGAAACTTCACGCTTAAAAAAAAAACATGACGTATGATTCAAGTGTCTGCAAAATACTTAGCGCCCGCCTTCCACGACTCACAACCGCCGCTCGTAGGGCAATCCGACAGTTGGGTGAGCACCAAGATGTGAAAATGTTGTAACAGGACCTTAGTAATAGGCCGAGGTAAGAAACGTCACGCAATATTAAAGATACATTATACTTCTTAAGTTCTTAGTATTCGCCACCTGCAAGGCCACTCCCCGTCAATTAGTCATACAAATTGTGCTTCCAAATACTGCATGCCATGAAAGGTCGTTTACTTTAAATAATCTTATATACACAGGACAGGCGACGAATAGAGATTGGTCATTTGTAGCACAGGAGGCTCTAAATCAAGAGATCGGTGGTTCGATACCAGCTATCGGTTATCTTGATCGAGGTTTTCCCACCACACGAGGGTTTTGTTTATTTCATTATTTGCAGGCAAGTATTCGGGGACCACTGTAAGTGTAGGCATAACATGGGTTTTGTAAGAGAAAGGACGCGAAGAAATTCAACTACGTCCCCATGTTGGGGGAGTGCGGCCTACTCACAGAAGTACAAGCACATCTTGACCACGTCGTCTAAAATATAATATGACAAACAATCAAGCGGAACGTTGTAACAGTATGGTTACCCAACTCATCTCCGGTAAACGCGTCGACCACGCTAAACGGGGAGGCTAAAGAGGTCGCGTGTTCGGGGCTGGTCTCGCAATCACTAGTGGGCCAAGTTGGCATCTAAGCCCTCTGAGACGATTGATAGGCCGAAGCCCGGGATATGTAACACAAAAAAGTAGTTTATGAGGCGCAAAACAAAAAGTACAGCAGCTTGCCGGCGTCGACTAGACCAAGGCCCCTCGTTCAAGAAGAAAACTTGAAATGGTCCTGATCGGGAATACGGTCCCTTTGCAGCGCAAGAAGACTTGACAGAAGAAGAGCTGAAAAAAAAAGCCGATGATTTCGTTGAAAATCTAAAATGTCAAGTCGATTGTTTGGACAAGTAACGCGATATTAAGGAGAAGACAAAGGTCATTACGTGGTCTCATTCATGTCGTATACATACACACATTCGAGGACTCTATCAACAGAAAGTTCAAAAGTTTTAAATCCATACTAGACACTTCAACCCGTTCGGCTCCCCAAACATCTACACATGACGAGGACGAATCGAGGACTAGCCTAGGATAGTCAAAATGTAAAGTCCTATAATGCAGGTATATTAACAGCTCTATCTAATCGAATTGGTGATGTTGCATTATTATTAGCAATTGCTTGAATATTAAATTTTGGAAGTTGAAATTATATTTATTATTTAGAATGTAGTTAGTTGACAAATTTGCTTGCCTGGAAAAGTTTGCCCAAGACAGCCTAGCGTCATTGAAAAATGAGATTCATGATTGATTGATATTTGGGCTTAACGTCTTATATTTTTGCAACTTGGCTAATCAAGACGATGAGTGGGTGATAATGAAGATGAGAAAGATGATAAAGAATAAAGCCATATCCAAATCAGATCCATTGTACGTCGCGTGGGTCGTCCTACGGGAGTCCAGCAAGGGAGGGCAGGGCCAAGTGGGAGGAGAAATATTCAGTGGGACAGTGGGGGGGGATAAGGGACAGGGTCTCCTTCCGTCGCCTCTTACGACTAGCAGAGTCACTCTGGGCCTATTCTACCCCGGGCATGAGATTCATATGCAACAACAAAAAACCACGGAGCAAGATGACAAAATAGACCAGCTGGAACAATATAGTACGCGTAATTGCCTACTGATCCACGGAGTGGACGAGAGCGATAGAGAGGACACTTATCAAATTGTAGTAGACATAATTAACAGCACACTAAACTTGAAGTTTGGGATTAACGGTATCGACAGATGTCATCGTTTGAGTCACCGTCTGCAAAGAATAAACGGCCCATTATTGTCAAACTAATCTCCTACGGAGACCGGAAAGCCATCTGGGGCCTCATTCAAGTACATTTTTTTTAACCCTCCTTAACTCTCGCTAACCTTATGTTAAAATGACCCCGGGGTTTACTCCTACACAGGCTTCCCTGCATAATTCGTAGGCAAATATGACCCTGACCGATAGTAGGGTTAAGAAGAGTTATCTCAACAATACTTGGAAATGCCGCCATTTTGTTATTTCCCATGTGTATAGTTTCACAAATGACACATTGGGAATATCCACTTTCATGGATTCGTTACTTTATGTGTTTATTAAAGTTTATAAACAATTTTGTGTGTTTATTGTAGTTTATGTAGGTCCTACATAATGTAAATATGTAGTTATATTTAGTATTTTGTCAACGTTTTGAGGTTATTACACTGTTTGCTATTGTTTTTATTTAGTCTCGTTTTTAAACAATCTCTTCCTTCGATCGGCGGCTCAATTGCTTACTCCTGATTGGCTATTGCCTAACCCCGGTGATATAGGCAATAGCCAATCAGGAGACAGCAATTGCACGGAGAAAAATATTCACAAAACGAGTCTGACATATTATAAGACTTTATAGCAAGGAATCCTAGCTATTTAGAAAACTACTTTGCTCTAAACTAAAAATGTGTTTTTCTGAGACCACAGTTTCATAATTAGCCGAACGGTTCGAGAAATTAGCAAAAAGATTCGTAGTTGTAAATAGTAGAAGTGCTTGGAAGGCGTTCCCCTGTAAAATGGAAACACATCACTGAAAACTTATACCGCCAAATCGGTTCCAAGCATTTTGCTAGAAAACCCGAATAGTCCACTACACACGAAGCTAGCGCGTAAAACAGCAGGCCTATTCTACTAGGGTACCACTGCATTATTATTATTATTATTGGGGCTTAACGTCTCATATTTATGCAACGATGGCTAATCGAGACGATGAGCGGGTGATAATGAAGATGAGAAAGATGATAATGAAGAATAAAGCCACATCCGAATCAGATCCATTGTACGTCGCGTGAGTTGTCATACGGGAGTCCAGCAAGGGAGGGCAGGGCCAAGTGGGAGAAAATAAGTGCCGGAAATAAACTGTACTTCTAGGTAGTAACACCACAGAGGAATCCCTTGTAAAGCCGCTCGCTCATTGGCCGAAACTCAGTAAAAACCATTTTGATTAGCTTGACGTATGTTTTTGAAGAGAGTTTTTGGAAAGGTGAACGCGATAGATATTTGGGCTTAACATCTTATATTTTTGCAACTAGGCTAATCAAGACCATGAGTGGGTGATAATGAAGATGAAATTGGGGGCTCTTTGGAGGAAAGGGACAAGTAGGAGGGCACGTGAGGAAAGAGGAAAGGGGAGGAAAGGGGATTGGGGTGTGAACTGCACTTCGTCTGATTGATAGATTGATATTTGGGCTTAACGTCTCATATTTTTGCAACGAGGCTAATCGAGACAATGAGTGGGTGATAGATGAAGATGAAATAGGGGTCTGTTTGGAGGAAAGAGGCAAGTGGGAGGGCGGGGATTATAGGGGAAGGTGGAGGAAAAGGGAGTGGGGATGATGTGGACTGCATTTCGTCTGACTTCTCATCCTCGACCAGTCCGGCTTGGGTGGCCCTACCAGAAGCATACGCTTCCGCCGGCATAGCTCCAGGAATCATCGAAGCACTCAAACCTGCCCACCACGATAAGGTAGCAGCCTCTGGGCAGGGATCGCGATTCAAACGGAATTTCTTAAAATGTTTATGGAACGAGTGAGCGACCGTGTTTGTGATCATTGTGCATCATTTACTCAAAGGGAAAACTAAATTGGTAAGATAGGAGAACCATTTTACAAAAGTAGCAATATGATTTGGTTTACTAGTAAAACATTTTTACTAATGTAGCAAACTGCATCTATGATATCAGTGAAGCACTTTTAAAGTATAGCAGAATAGATTGAATAGGCTAACCAGCAAAACTGTTATAACTTCCTTGGTAAATGCTTGAATTATTCTGTACAACAATATGTAAACTTAGTAAAACGATTGCGGAGCACAGCGTTATATTTCGTGGGAGTCAGCGGAATTGATTGATTATTTGGGCTTAACGTCTCATATTTTTGCAACGAGGCTAATCGAGACAATGAGTGGGTGATATATGAAGATGAAATATGGGGCTGTTTGGAGGAAAAGGGCAAGTAGGAGGTAGCGTGAGGAAAGGGGAAAGGGGAGAAAAGGGGATTGGGGTGTGGACTGCACTTCGTCTGACTTCTCCTCCTCGACCAGTCCGGCTTGGGTGGCCCTACCAGAAGCATACGCTTCCGCCGGCATAGCTCTAGGAATCATTAAAGCACGCAAACCTGCCCACCGCGATAAGGTAGCAGTCCATGGGCAGGAGTCAGCGGAATGATCGTAGTAAATAGGCTTCTTTATGTATGTACTAATATTTGGATTTGTTTAGCTGATTTATAATTGTATGTTCTGTAAAGTTCAGAATAACATTACGAAATATTAGCGTTTTGTCACCATTTTACAGAATAACTGGTGCACAGTAGAGACAAAACGTGTTTTGACATTGTAGAAGAATGTTATCTAATGCCATTTCGAGCATTCTGTTTGTCTTAAGGGTTTGTCTAAAGCTAAAGTCAAACGTGAAAAAAAAAATACGAGTAAAGACGACAATGAAGATACATCAATTACTATAGTCCCTAAAGGAGGAAGTCAAAGTCAGAGTAAAATAAATTTGTCAGAGGCTGTAATGAAGAAAATTCAACTAGACTGCTTTGGTGTCGGTATATCTGAAAAAAATACTTATAATGGAGGATTAAAAATTATATGTGCAAATGCTCAAGAACTAGTTACCCTAAAAAATAAAATAGAAGAAGAATTAGGAAATAACGTGACCTGATCGAGGAAAAAAATCCAAAATGTATTGTGTTTGGAGTAGAAGAAGATAACTACACGATAGTAAACAAGATGATAAGGTAATGAAAGTAAGAAGAGAAAGGATGATGAAGGCAAAATGAAGAAAGTGATGATTAAAGATGTGCACGAGAGCCCTCTTTGCGGACACCGGTCACCACGAGGAGGGACCCACCACGAGCGGCAGATTAGTTTAACTAATCATACGAATGATGTGCAAGGAAAGCATACTATTAGAAAAAGGGATTATGACAAGTGTAGGGATAAGCTGAATATGTATCTAATAGATCGAGATTGGTTATATAACTCTGATGATGTAAATAGTGTAGCTAATAATTTTGTTCAAAATATTGTTACAGGTCTTGACCTAATTGCCCCTGCTAAAAACAGAGTGGTCACTACTCAAAGTTTGAAATACCCTTGGTTCAATAACATAGTAAGAGAAGTGCAAAAAGAAAGGGATTATAATTATGAGCAGACAAAACTAACTGGTAATATACAAGACTGGGGACATTGTAGGATAGTTAGAAATAAGTTAACTGCTACACTTCGAGCAGAAAAATCGAAATACTATAAGAAGGGTATAGATAACTCTGTTAATAATCCTAAAGAGATGTGGAAAACACTAAAAACCTGGATAAAAGGAAACAATATTAATACTTGGAATGCTGAGACATGTGATAAAATTATATTGTATTTGGGGAATGAATGTGACTTTGTTTTTTTCAACGAAATTTAACAAAAATCACTTTTTTATGTTACCTGTTACTGTATCTTTCCAATTGTGTAAGGCGCATAATTCAAATAGTACGTATTTATGTTTTAAATCAATTTAATTATGTTGAATTGGCTAGAGCCTATGTCTATGCACGCCATTCACCATTAGCAACATGCACACTGCCTACTGGATGCTACTATCAGCTGTTCTACGTTGATTCAGTAGCCAACATATGAAATGGAACCGAATATCGCCCGCAAACTTGAAGAAGGGGTAATTTATTTTTTGGGTATAATTTTATTTTAAAATAATAACCCTTTCTTCAAATTACCCCTTCTTCAAATTTGAAGGTGGGGTAATTTATCGAAAATACTGTGATTATTATACAGTAACTTATGTTTAAGTTGGTGCATCTGCTGATAACAAAGAACCAAAGCACTTATTTTGCTGCAGAGATATTTCTTTTCATCCTAGTGTTGAACAATGACGAATGGCGTACATTGGCCTAGGCATAGGCTCTAGCTAATTCAACAGAATTAAATTGATTTAAAACATAAATATGTACTTTTTGAAGCATGCGCCTTACATAATTGGAAAGATAGAGTAACAGGTACCACAAAAAAGTGATTTTTGTTTAATTTCGTTGAAAAAAACAAAGTCACATTCATTCCCCAAATACCAATTATATTTAGTAAGAATGGTGGTTGTACAGACAATAATGTAGCTACTAACTTCAATGATTTCTTTGTAAATAGTAGGCCTATATGTGAGATAGTAAATGATATAGGTGGAGCTAATATTGATGATTTTGATGTAAATAAGATAGCTCAGGAGCTTATTTGCTCATTGAAGCAATTTAATATAATTAATTTAAAACAGTTGAAAGAAATTGTAATGAATCTTAAACCTAAAAAGAGAACCTAAGAAGGTATATCTGTGGATGTTTTAAAAGAATCATTTTGCACAGTTGGATATGGAGTACCTCATGTTATAAATACCTCGCTACAATGTGGAAAAATCCCGATAGATGAAAATCATCCACTGTCATACCTATCCAGTCTATAACTGAAGCTATAGACTGAAGACGGCGCGAAGGGGGAATTGGCTTCTTTAACTTCGAAGCTGGCGATTGAACGGTTGAAGAAGTCGCAAAGGCGTGATTTGCAGCTGACTTGATGCCTCATTAGCGGGTGAGGTCGGTTGATACAGTTTATGGTAAAAGGACCGAGTTCGTTCAGTGACGAATGGCGGCTCCATCTTCATGAATATGAGGCGTGCATTGTTTTGACAGTCCTGTGTTACCTACATTGTACGGTTTTGAAAACGCTGTAGTTTCGGAAGGTGCGTTTTGGCGGCGCCACCCCAAATTGGTGCTGCATATGTCAGGCCTGAACTGATCACATCAGAGGAATAAATATGAAACCTTCCACAAGCTGCAATCGAGCGGGCACGTAAGAATGGCGAAATAAACGGTTTTAGAGGGTCTGGAGTTTGTCAATGTCAACTTCATCTCCGCCTAGCGGAGGTTTGTCGAACTCCCAAGTAAACTTGCGAGTTCGACGAGCCTCCGCTAGTCGGAAATCAAGCGGACCTAGAGAGTTTGACCATACAGAAATAATTTGACGAGCCTCCGCTAGTCGGAGATCAAGCGGACCTTGGTTTATGTGAGCGTCCGAGTTTAGGTGGCGGTTGGGAATTGCTCCTATACGCATCTGTGGTAAACTGAGTAACAATGAGTTTTTAAGTTTTGGGATTGTGTTGAACACTTTTGAGCTTGTTACCCAGCAACGTTATAGAACTCATACAAACAAGAACTTGTCCCGCTGTGTATTTAGCTCTTCTACATGATTGATTGATATTTGGGCTTAACGTCTTATATTTTTGCAACTAGGCTAATCAAGACGATGAGTGAGTGATAATGAACATGAAATTGGGTGCTGTTTGGAGGAAAGGGGCAAGTAGGATGGAGCGTGAGGAAAGGGGAAAGGGGAGGAAAGGGGATTGGGGTGAGGACTGCACTTCGTCTGACTTCTCCACCTCGACCAGTCCGGCTAGGGTGGCCCTACCAGAAGCATACGCTTCCGCCGGCATAGCTCTCGGGATCAACAAAGCACGCAAACCTGCCCACCACGATAAGGTAGCAGTCCCTGGGCAGGTAGCTCTTCTACAGATAAATATTTTATATATTTCTTCTAAGGATATTTACTAGATAACATTTAACTGTTTTTTAGTTCCTTGGACGATATCGCTTTATAAGGTAAGTTTATTTGAATCTAAGAACAAGAAATCAGACAATTGTGAACATGTTTTATCTGGGCAGCAAAATTCCATTTTTCCAACTAAAACAAAATATTTGAACAATGAAATCGAAACAATACTGTACCCCAATAAAAAATGGATTATCTTTTTATGTAAATGTTACCGTAAGAGGGGGGGTATAGACAGTGGCGATTTTAGACCTAGGCGCACTAGGCGCGCGCCTAGGGCCCCTCAATCTAGGGGGCCCCCAAATAAATCCATTTCCACTTCGTTTTTCTGTGTCCGTCACTCCCAATATACATGTTTGGGTGTTTTTTCATTTTTGTCAAAATTCATACAACAAAAAATGGCTGAAATAAAATGAAAATACAAAATAATTTACATATTATTTCTTACGATTTCAAATTGTTGCAAATTTTGCAAGTTTAAAATTTTATGGATATGATAGAAAATATGTAATTAATTTACAGTGTGGTTATCAATTAAATGTAAAAGCAGTCACTAACCAGAATGTCTTTAAGGACACATGCCACAGTTTTCATAACAATGAATTTAATAAGACAAGTAACAGATCGCTATTTAACCCCCTGCGCCAGACATACGGAACCGTTCCGTCGCGGGTAAACGTAGTACAAACAATTTCACACGGGTAGCAGCACTATATTACAGCAGACTTCTTTGCCGATATAATTATTATTTTTTTGACAATTTCTCGAACACGGTCATTTCAAGGTCAACTTGATCTCCGCCTAGCGGAGGAAGTGTAAGTTCGACGAGCCTCCGCTAGGCGGAGATCAAGTTGACCTTGGGTCATTTCAAGGTCTACTTGATTACCGCCTAGCGGAGGCTCGTCAAACTCGACACTGTACAATAGCAGTAGGCCTTGTTAGCTTTACAAGATTCATGTGATCACGAGATATATGCAGTACCCATTTTGGTCAAAATAGTTAAGGTATAATAATATTAAGCAATATAAATTCAATTTTCAATACGCATGCTGCGTTAGTAAATAGTATTCTATGAATAATTAAATTTGGGATATAAGAAAATATACGTTCTGTTTAAAAAATCTAATGTAAAAATACAGTCTCCAAGAAAACAAACGCAAATGCATAAATGTTATACTATTCAAACAACAAAATTAAAGTAGTTAGTAAAACAGCTACCGTGTAACTGTGTAGGCCTATATTTAACTTCCAATGCCCAACATTCAAATTTTAATTTTAATTTAGCCGGATTGATTGATTAATGGGGCTTAACGTCTCATATTTTTGCGACAATGGCTAGGCCTAATCGAGACGATGAGCGGGTGATAATTTAGCCGGAAACCCATGAACAATTACAACAGTGAACAGGGCGTAAAAACAAAATATCGAACATAATGGAAATACGAACAGTTGTTTACATTTAAGTACTACAATAAGGAACACGCGCAACATTGTCTCTCATCTAAAAATGTTGTCTTTGAATTTTGAAAAACGGATCATTCTATGCCTCAAAATAATTGGTTTAGTCCAAGACGAACCACAAACTGTGGCGAGACGAGGTGCTCAAAGGGCCGGACAAATCATGGTCAAGAAAGGTGGCAACAGCGCAGTTCCGGCTGGCCACAGGACACGATGTCCTGCAGCACCACTTGAGTTGTTTTCAAATAACAAAGGAACCAGCAACTTGCAAATTATGTACATTAGGTTTTCAGGACAGAGCACATCTCCTTAGCTGTGCCGCACTTAAATCTGACATTGACGCCCTGCCAAATAACCTGAGCGGGCCAGATTTGATTATTTGGGCTTAACGTCTCATATTTTTGCAACGAGGCTAATCGAGACAATGAGTGGGTGATATATGAAGATGAAATAGGGGGATGTTTGGAGGAAAGGGGCCAAAAGGAGGGCGGTGGCGAAAGAAGAAGGTGGAGGAAAGGGGCTTGGGGTGTGGACTGCACTTCGTCTGACTTCTCCTCGACCAGTCCGGCTAGAGTGGCCCTACCAGAAGCATGCGCTTCCGCCGGCATAGCTCCAGGAATCATTAAAGCACGCAAACCTGCCCACCACGATAAGGTAGCAGTCCATGGGCAAAAGAGCGGGCCAGAGAAAGAAGCACATATTTATTGGATAGCTAGGAAGAAAAATGATTGAAAAATCAATTTTTCGGCATAGGATAAAAAAAAGATAAATAAAAGGGCCCGAAAAACGAGCCGCCGCCATGTTGATGGGATTTGACGTCATGGTTTGTGTCTGTGTACGCTCACCGCCTCAGCGATTGGTCTGTTAAGCCTCGTCTACTAAATCTTGACGTCACAGCCACATGTACGCGTCTCAGATCCCCGAGTTGAAACTTCAATAAATGCGACCACATTAAACCTTTTCAAAAATTTCTTCTTTACTTAGGACTTGCATTAATATTCTATTCAATTCATTTCAAATTCAATTCAATACTTTTTGTATCTGATAGGCTACTATGAAACTAAGTGCTTGGTTTTACAAAAAAAAAACGTACGCTTGTTGCCTATTATTACGTTCTGTCAAATAAATATCGACCAGCGACAATCAATTATGCCAATTTTTAAACCCTCGAGTTTTTAATTTTTGGGATATGGATTGTTGTGTTCCAACACTTTTGAGCTCGTTACCCAGCAACGTTATAAGATTCATGCAAACGAGAACTTGTATCGGAGTAGACCGTCCGCAGATAAGCATACGTTACTTGTTTCATAGTGTTATTCACAACGTAATACTGAACTGTTTTATTAGCTCCAGTTGCGAGGTCGATAACTTGCATAATACCATCACGAAGATACTCGAGCTTGAAATGGTAACTACGAGAGACGTCCTTGCCAGGAAGATAATGGCCGAATCTTTTCTTCCATACATTTCGCTTTCGCTATCTCCAATGGAAGCTAACAGTAAGTGCATTGATTTCAATTTTCATATGTATGTCGCCCAACGTCTCCCAATTAAAGAATTACCATTAGGGTTTCTCTTGTAAAGGGAAAGCAATCTTTGGTAATTATGGAGTGTGCTGTTACACTTTTTGAACTCAACCTTTTTCTAAGAAATACACCGAAAACCCACTGTTTTTTTGTGTCACAAGATTAAGTAAAATATTTATGAACAGTATTAACTATTTTTTGTCATCAAAATTATTTGAATAGTTAACTTATTTGGCCTTTGGAAGTTTCTCCAAATTTCCATTTCGCCGCCATTACACACATGTGAAATGGATTGGGATTCTTCGCAAACTTCAAAATAACATATTAATTCAAATGGCAAATAACATTCAATCATTGGTTTTAAAACTACCTAGTCAATTAAACTACCTAGTAATAATTATATACTTCCAATACAACATCTCGGTGGCGCAAAATTACCTAACTGGTTATCGCGCCCTTAAACGAAATAAATTTCAAATTTCTTTAATAGCCTAATACGCGTGTTGCACATTTTGTTTGCGCAATAATTCTACCACTGATCACGACTTGCGATAATATAGTTCGTTACAATTGGTGTCTGACAAGTATTTAACGATCGAAACAGGTTGCAAATATATTAAGTTGTGTTTCTCCTCTCAAAACCGAAAGATTGAAATAGCTGTCGCCGCGCTTTAGCGAAAGCTAAGGTTTACAATCGCTGAAACATTAAAACATGCTCGGTTCTACAACTGTCTTAGACGAATGTCACAGTGTTGGATATTTATTAAAACATGCTCCGTTCTACAACTGTTTCAGGCGAATGTCACAGTGTTGGATATTTATTTAAACATGCTCGGTTCTACAACTGTTTCAGGCGAATGTCACAGTGTTGGATATTTATTAAAACAAGCTCCGTTCTACAACTGTTTCAGACGAATGTCACAGTGTTGGGTATTTATTTAAACATGCTCGGTTCTACAACTGTTTCAGGCGTTGTCACAGTGTTGGATATTTATTAAAACATGCTCGGTTCTACAACTGTCTCGGGCGAATGTCAGTGTTGGATTATTATTAAAACATGCTCGGCTCTACAACTGTTTCAGGCGAATGTCACTGTGTTGGATATTTATTAAAACAAGCTCCGTTCTACAACTGTTTCAGACGAATGTCACAGTGTTGGATATTTATTAAAACATGCTCGGTTCTACAACTGTTTCAGGCGAGTGTCACAGTGTTGGATATTTATTAAAACAAACCTCGGTTCTACAACTGTTTCAGGCGAATGTCACAGTGTTGGATATTTATTAAAACATGCTCGGTTCTACAACTGTTTCAGGCGAATGTCACAGTGTTGGATATTTATTAAAACATGCTCCGTTCTACAACTGTTTCAGGCGAATGTCACAGTGTTGGGTATTTATTTAAACATGCTCGGTTCTACAACTGTTTCAGGCGTTGTCACAGTGTTGGATATTTATTAAAACACGCTCGGTTCTACAACTGTTTCAGGCGAATGTCACATGCTCGGTTCTACAACTGTTTCAGGCGAATGTCACAGTGTTGGATATTTATATAAACATGCACGGTTCTACAACTGTCTCAGGCAAATGTCACAGTGTTGGATATTTGTATAAACATGCTCGGTTCTACAACTGTTTCAGGCGAATGTCACAGTGTTGGATATTGGCGGAATAGAGGAGAATACGAGTTCGACAGCGACAGTGATGACTCTTCTGATGAGGAGTTCGAACTCATTAAACCATTTGGTGAGTTAAACGATTTTATATGCACTACAACCCTAACGTAACAATATAATGTATCATTATGTAGTATGTACGAAGAGGAATCATATTGCGGCGTGTGTAAACTGTTGATCAGTGGATACTGACATACAGTGAATCCCACGTAGAGATTTCAGTACGTAAACGTACGTATGGTTGTCTCTCCAGACATTGGGAGAGCCTGTAAACCAGGATCGTCGGTGGGTAGCCTCCCTACCCACAGGATATCAGGTGGCAGCCCTAGGTGACTAGAGCGTGAGTTTGGGGATAACGATAGTCGCTCTAAATCCATAATCTATAGTAATCTAATCTAGTCAATGGTGGTTTGAGTGAGGAGGCTCAGCTACAGTGAAGACACGGGTACGTGTTAGACGTAGAAATGTTTGACCAAGTATTGTCAAGGGTGTACGTTAACAAAAAACAATCCTGAAAAGAAGGCACTACATGAGAAAGATTGCGTGGCAAATTATGAAGGCTTGTATGGAGTCACAAGGTGCAGTGGCAATATTTCATCGGTTACTAGAACATCGAGGTGTGCGATACACCAACTACCTTGGCGATGGGGATTCCAAAGCATTACATGGTCAAAAGCCTCCCATAAGAAATTAGGTGTGACCATAACCAAACTTAAATGTGTGGGGCATGTTCAAAAAAGAAAGGGCAGCCGTCTAAGACGAATGAAGAAAGATTCCAAACGAACTCGACTCGCTGATGGGAAATCCTAAGGATGTAAAGGCCGTTTAACTGATGCCGACCTTGACCAGTTGCAAAGATATTATGGTCTTGCCATTCGTCGCAAAATCGCAACATTAAAAAACTTTATGAGATGTACCAAGTTAAATATCCAAATAATTTGGTATCACGAGTGTTATCGAGAGTTGTTTTACTCGAAATATAACATTGCTTTCATTTACCCACACACTGACACATGTAGTACATGTGATGAATTTTTATCAAAAGAGAAAGTGTTAAATTACATAAGACAGATAAATGAAAACGACTCTGTGGAGAATAAGCAACTTTAAAACAAGTTGGATAAAAAACGAACGACAATAATAAACAATGGCTCCTAGCAGACACTATTTATCAAAGAAAAAGATCTGGTAAAAACAGGCTAAGAAATCTAATAGGATGGTAGCAATTGCCCTAGATTTCCCAAAAAATTACCCATGTCTAATGTATCTACAAACGATGTATACTAAAACAGAAGAGAAGGTTGACTTTTTATAGATGGATTGATATTTGGGCTTAACGTCTCATATTTTTGCAACGAGGCTAATCGAGACAATGAGTGGGTGATATATGAAGACATACTTACGTAGACTAGACCTAGTCTATTGTATAGGCTGGGCTATGCTTAGATGCCAACCCAAGCCCCACCAAACAGGATTATTCTAAGGCATATTTTGTTCCTAGTTGTAGGTTCTCTAGACCCGGGTCTAGTCCCAAGTATAAATAAGTGGGTAGGCCTATTAGCTAGTGAATTTTTGGTTGATTATTTCAACAGTTGATTGATTAATCGGGCTTAACGTCTCATATTTTCGCAACTATGGCCAAGCGAGACGATGAGCGGGTGATAATGAAGATGAGAAAGATGATGATGAAGAATAAAGCCACATCCGAATCAGATCTATTGTACGTCGCGTGGGTCGTCATACGGGAGTCCAGCAAGGGAGGGGCAGGGCCATGTGGGAGGAGAAATCTTCAGTGGGACAGTGGGGGGGGGGGGGGGGGGGGGAGGGCAGGGTCTCCTTTTGTCGCCTCTTACGACTATCTAATTGTGTTATGTTTGATTTAAGATAGCAGGAGCAGCTGCTGCTATAGCTGTGGGCATATTCGACGAAGAGACAATGCAATGTGAACGCATACGGGCTCACAACATAAGCGATACACTGCTATTCAACCTTTCTAGGCTCAATAGGGCTTTGTTCGAACAACTGCTCGAAGAACTGAGGCCAACAATCGAAAGGAGGACAAATCGCCACAACGCTATTTCTGCAGATGCGCAGCTTCTGGTTGCTCTTGGGTTTTATGCAAGTGGTCGCTTCAAGTGGATATCGGGTACAATGTATGGCATATTCGTATGTATAACCTTACATTTAAGGCTCATACAGGTCTATGAGTAGGTAGGTATTTTAATGCTGAGAAAGTTACTATGTATCGACACTCGACAAGGAAAACTTATAATTGAAAAACTTTGATTGATTGATTAATGGGACTTAACGTCTCATATTTATGCAACAATGGCTAATCGAGACGATGAGCGGGTGATAATGAAGATGAAAAGATGATGAAGAATAAAGCCACATCCGATTCAGATCCATTGTACGTCGCGTGGGTCGTCATACGGGAGTCCAGCAAGGGTGGGCAGGGCCAAGTGGGAGGAGAAATATTCAGTGGGACCAGGGGGGGAGGGACAAGGTCTCCTTTTGTCGCCTCTTACGACTAGCAGAGTCACTCTGGGCCTATTCTTCCCCGGGTCCAGACGGGTTGAAAAACTTTGAAGTTAGAAAATTCATAATACACCTTTCAGATTAAAATCTCAAGAAAGCTCTCATAGGCTCATTCCCACATATCATCTGCATCAGATGCGACCACAATCAACTTTCTATGACTAAAAGTAAGCATCAAAATCCATATCGCCAGTTTACCATTGTTATAACAATGAAATAAATCGTAACAATGGAATTTATGAATATTTTAATTGTTTTCAAATGGACATCATCTAATTAGTTAAGTGTCAAACTTATAAAAAATACAAAAATATAAGAATGATAATAGTTAAGATTTTTGTTGCTAGGGGATACAAGTACCTTAAGAGGGAAGGATACCAGGCTTGTTTACAGGGTCTTAGGGAAAGCGCTATAATTTCTAAACTATTGCCTCTATTTCAATGCAGTTTTTTTCTGTGGATAGAAAACAGATGTCAGAAAAGGTTTTGTGATTAACATTTTCACAAATGTTATAACTTTTATTTGTTTTTATTATTCAAATTCGAAAATTCAAACGGAACCTAAATTGAAGAATTTAAACCACATGGGATCTTAAGCATGATCTTAATAACTAAGTTTTAAAATTTCAATGCGATATCTTTATTAGGTAAGCCACAGTTGCGTTTGCAATATCGCGTGATTTGTACTGATAGATGCTGCCGTGGAGTTTTCGTTCACTAGTTGAAGCATGGCAGTCACTTCCCCTACCGTGCCGGTCGGGCGCCTGGCTGGCTGCCTGGCTGGCTGTAGCCGCTCCCCAAACAAAACAACCACATTCCTTTCCATAGCTACCCTTCTTGCTCATGGGGGTCTGCTCAACGCGAAACAGTAGGACTGACATATGTTTCGATCCTAAAGACATTTGTTGTGGCCATTCGCTTTAGATTTTGTACGAGAACCAATATCGAATGGGGTGGAGATTCATGAAGATAATGATACGTATTGATTATTGTTGCTTTACATATCTGTTATTACAATTATGGTATTCGAGACTATGAGGCTTTATAGAGATTATACAAAGTGATTACAAGTATAATTACAAAAAACACGTAGGCTTACGTTAGGTGGGATTCGAACCCACGTCTCTAAGTGGCTGACACACTTAGCACCGGTGCCCTAACGTACGAGACACACGGACGGGAAGGGATCCATAAGGAAGTCCGAATAATTTCTATAACCCGAAATAGGACCCCCCCCCCCCCCCCCCCCCCATATTTACCACATGGGATGGCGTGTATATTGCCGATAAAATCATGATTGCGAACATTTTCATTTATCAATAGAAGTAAGATCAGAAAGATGCAGATTCTATGTCTGTAGATTGAAACATAATCGGTTGATTTCAAAATTTTGTTCCCGGGGGTACTATTTGGAATCCCGGGGGTGTAGACATCGAATGAAGGGAGGGGGGTGGGGGGGGGGCTAATGTTCAAAACTAACACTACTTCTACATTATTGTTACTAATAAAGTGTGAATTGTTGATTGGCAAATTCATTCATAAACAGTGATGTTTAGTCAGTTATGACGTAACGTAACCATCCGCTTCACGATAAGTCCGGGAAAGGCAACATGTCAAACTTTGTAACGCTATAAAAATCGAACTGTCACATTTTGAAATGGGAAAAGTATGTTGCCGGTATTTGAAGATACGGGCCTATCTATCTATTTCGTATGATGGAACCAATATCGGGAAATGTGGAACATTCCCTATTGTGTACATTACATGTTTAAATATCAAGAATATGTTTGTTTATAATATTATAAATTTGCTTTGTAAATACGTGGAAAAAAGAGTTCCAATCCGACACCGAAATAATTGTTTCTTATTACTATCTTTGATTGGCTGTCCTTGGTTGGGAACTCGGTGGGCCTACCTAGTGCAATACACTCGTGTGAGTTTCCAGTAAATGTATGATTCTATTGTACAATTCTATTTAACAATCGCATCGCACTGAAAATGTATTGACAGCTGCGATTGCAGTTTATCACATTCAATAAATAATCAGTAATTATTTATTATGCCAATAAATATCACACTTGCGCGAACGTTACCTATAAGATCACAACAAAGCTATGAACAATTACATTGTTGTAGCATTTGTCCAAGAGGCGATGAGTTGACTCAGCGGTAAGACGCGAGACTCTAGTTCGGGAGATCGCCGGTTCGATTCCGGCCACCGGCAGTCATGACTGAAGGTTTTTTCCTAGGGCTTCCTCAGTCGTAAAGGCGAATGCTGGGAATGAGTCCTATACCAGCAGCTCTCGGACATTCCTTCCCAACTATAAAAACACCCTAATAACCTGGTTAGGCAAATGAAGAGGGACACATCAGGTAAAGCTGGTGTGCACTCTAGAACGGGTAGTCCCACGAAAAATTATTGTTATCATCATCATTATTATTATTATTATTATTGTATTTTTTTTATTATTATTATTATTATTGTCATTGTTATTATTATTATTATTATTATTATTATTATTATTATTATTATTATTATTATTATTATTATTATTATTATTATTATTATTATTATTATTATTATTATTATTATTATTATTATTATTATTATTATTATTATTATTATTATCATTATTATTATTATAATTAATGAATGAATGAGATGATAATGATTTAAACACGGGATTCGAACTCACGCCTCTTAGCTCCATAGGACCGACAACAACAATATTAGCGCGGACTGCTCCAATTGTATTGTTTAGCTCCCGGCATTTGTTTGGTAGTTTGTCTTGTGGGAGTGTTTCCACCATTCAGTGATCTTCAGTAACCACAATGACAACCCAGGCAGGCACCCCCGTGGCTCCGATATCCAGAACGCCTGGAGCTATAGCAACACAATAGTTTCCAATGACCCTGTATTCGTCGTAGTAATTGAAGTTGTCTTGTGCATTTGATCTCCTCGCGTTAGAATGTATTTAATCTTTTGTATTCCACAGCATACACGGCAAGTGTAGTACATGTTGATTTTGCTACAAGTTGTGTGTACTCTCTTCGTGATGAGCGTTGCACAAGAGTACAGACGTCGTAATTACGCCTCTTGTGCGTCTTCGCTGAGTTCGTCCCCTCAGTAAAACCTATTTGTTTGGATAATTGCCAAATTTTACAACTCTATCCATGGTGTGCTTACAAACATGTATTCTCTTTACCGGCACATGTCTTCACACCCGCGATATTCCATCAACGAACAAGAAACTATAATTCTATATTTTGTAACTTTTATAAACCTCTGGTACAGGGTTGTGTAACCAATTTACCATATCGGCGATTGGAATATGGATGTTATCTTCAGTATTTGACACTCCAATACTATCCGTACAACAGCACGTGACTGGTTGTCTTGTTGCGCATACAATACAACAATGGTTCATGCTTACCTTTAGTTTGAGCTGATGGCTATTTTATGAATGTTCATAAGGTTGTAGAAACACGACGTATTATAATATATTTCCAAATTGTATACAATTTGTGTTGAAAAATTGATGTATATTTTGGTAAACTGTAATCACCTATGTAAACATTGATTTATATGATGTATAAGTATAAGTATTATTATTTTTATTATTATTATTATTATTATTATTATTATTATTATTATTATTATTATTATTATTATTATTATTATTATTATTATTATTATAATTATTATTATTATAATTATTATTATTATTACTATTTTTTATTATTATGATTTGTGTAGTGTCATTGTAGTATTTATGTATTTGGATACTATTGTGCTTGCATACTCATTCGCATATTGCTGTATATTTTTGTGAGCTATAATCGATTTTTTAATTGATGTTTTAATTTAGACGTAGTAAATGTCCAAAGATATGTAAAGACATCGAAATAATAACATATCACTATTTTGGCAAGTAATACGTGAGAATATCCTAATTTATATTCATAACAGACAATAGTATTGTTTCATTATTGAACTACATAACCGATCAATATAATCTCTAAATTAGACACGGTGAGAAATACCACTGCACTCTTGACCTCTAACGCTTCACCAGCAGTTTAAACAGACATTTAAAATAAAGAATGCTTATTTTATTCAACTGGAACTTAGGTTGGAATTCATAGTCGGCCCCTACACCTAGGGGCACCCATTGTTGCTATGGATTTGTTTTGTTTATGGGAAATAACATGGAAACAACTGTTACCTTGGTAACAATGGGCGCCCCTAGGTGTAGGGGCCGACTATGAATTCCAACCTTAGTCTTCATTTATTAAATTATTACTTTGTAATTAAAACCAACTTTTACACCAAGCCTAGTTGTGGAGATGATGCTATGCGATGAATATATCGTTACAACTTGAAACAAACTTCTGGCACACTTTCATGTCAAATGTTGGTAACCGAAGTTTGTACGACCACTACCTAGTTGTAGGAGGGGGTTGGTGGCAGCCTGTGACAAAAAAATACAAGGTGACAGAAATGTTACGCATTTCGCAGCATTTGTTACCTGGGTCGGAATATCCATATTGTAAGTGGGTTCGAATCTCTTTCTTTACTTACCTGACTCGTATTGGAATCGAACCTACGTCTCCGGCTTGCCGAGCAACAGCTTGCGGGATAGATGATGACACTTTACAATCGATATAATTGTTATAGTGTGTTGATGTATGTATATTAAGTATGAAGTATGGACGTGAAAAATAAACTAATGCCTTACATCAACAAAATACCAAATGGTAAACCACATGTCATTAGCCAGTTTGCCAGTGTAGTTGGTCGCAGTCGATTAGGCGTTGGTCTAGTTACTAGTAAACCGCGGTATCTGCGTTCCAGGTTCGAATCTTGCCTTGGGCATGGATGTCATGTGGTGGTTTTTCATCATCATGATCATCACCCACTCATCGTCTAAGCCCAAATATCATCATCATCATCATCACTTTCATCACAATCATCATCATCACCATCACCATAACCATCACCATCAATGCAGTATTGAGTATTGGAATTTGGATTAAATCTGTTGTTTTCATCGTAGAGCAAAAACTCAAAAAGTCTCATGATCAACACCTAGGCACGAACAATTTGCGGCAACGAAATTAATATGATTCTCGAAAAACGTGTTGGGAAGAAAGTACATCGAGAGACAAAAGAAAGGGTTTGAATTGTTTTGCGCCCTGCCGTGACTAGCCAGCGAGTAGTCGGGATAAGGACGGGCAGCAGTTCGAGACTGTGACAATAGGCACCTCCGCGGGGGCTCTCCATTCATTCCTTGGGCGACTTGGCCAAACGACTACGCGTCTGAACGGAACGGAACAGCAGCCGAGACCTTCTCTTGTCGACGTCTCGAGTAGAACTATCCCCACCACCACGCAGTAATATTTCCCCTCCGCTCAGAAGTGATTTTCAGAGGCATCTAGCGGGTGAAGGTAAATTATAGCACTACGTAATCTTCAGCCTTAATACAACAATCCCGACTGCCAAATAGCTTTGAAGGTGTTTGCCACTCTGTTTCACGAGATTGAGATTACCACCGCTGGTGGCCACCTGCTTACTATAATAGGTCACAGTGTGACAAAGCCGTTAAAGCCTAGGAGATGCCATCTGATAGATGGAGGTTTTGGACGCTCGTCTTCTCCACACTTCAAGTAAGTACTGTACTTCATTGAAAGAGGAATGTGGGTTCAAATAGACAAACTGGTTTGTACTTGGCGGGTTGGTTTCAATAAAATTTTTATTTTTTGCAGTGACTTATGAAGGAGCCAAGGTTCGACTTTATTATTTGGAAGGCGTGTCTGACGCGAGAACTGACGATGACGAAGTGACAATGGCAAACAAAATTATAAGATGCCACAAAAACAGAAGACAGGACACACCGGATTCACCGTCTCTGTACCTCAGCTCAGTCAACCCTAAGGCTATACTCAAAAACTCCCCCAACCACAACTACAACCACTCCCCAACTCAACCACTGCCATTCCTAGCCATTCATCTTCAGATAACTCTTCCCAGCCCCCAGCACAGGTCAACATGGCCAGTCTCTTACAAGAGGATCAAGACCTGGAGAGATTGATTGATATTTGGGCTTAACGTCTTAGAACCCATTACAAGACCCGTTATGCCTCCACGACACTTTACAACCAACCCCCCACACAAGCAAGCTAAGCCCCCCTCCTATTTATCACGACATGCAGACACCAGTCCGCACTTCCACATTACAACTTCCCCCTACAACATTACAATAAAGGAAGCATGAACCCACCGACTACAGTTTCGAGCCCATTTAACGGGGCGGAACAACACTTCCGGAATGGTAAGTCTCGCAATGAGTGGGTTAAACGTATTGATAAACGTGAACATGTATTAGGCCTAAGCTAATTTATCGAGACTTATAGTCTACTTTGAGGCATCAAGATTCTTTTTTTAGAGGAGAGATTTCTCATCTTTCGTGTGTCAGTAATAATTCAACTTTCGAAGATAATTCTTTGAAAGTATATGCAATAAGAAACCTTTATGTTTCTCAGAGGCTTCGGGTAGTTAGTGGTATTTTATGCAATTTTGTAGACCTACTTTGAACAAAAAAGACAAGTACGACCAACATTTAAATATTATTAATAACTACGGTAATTTTCATTTCAGGTAAGCTGTCGGTTTCTATCAATCTTTCCTCAACCAAAATATACTAATACAGCCTTTTGGCTCTACACACCTACATTAATTTTCATAATAAGGAATATTCCACATTTCCCAATATTGGTTCAATCATGTCATATAGATAGAAGCTCATCCGCAAATACCGACAATAATATACTTTCTCGCTTAAAATGTCACAGCATTACAAAGTTTGACATTTTCCTTTCCAGGGCTTTTATCGTGAAACGTATTATGTTATACCTGAGTAAACATCCCTGTTTATGAATGCACTTATCACCTTGCACACAATTGTAATTGTAATAATTGTACTCAATTATCAGAAAAAACAACGTTTTGTCCAATCTCTTCACTAAATAAATATCTAACCTATTATATTGAATGCACAAGTTAGTTATTTGGGCTTAACGTCTCATATTTTTGCAACGAGGCTAATCGAGACAATGAGTAGATGATATATGAAGATGAAATATGGGGCTGTTTGGAGGAAGAAGGAGGAAAGAGGATTGGGGTGTGGACTGCACTTCGTCTGACTTCTCCTCCTCGACCGGTCCGGCTAGGGTGGCCCTACCAGAAGCATACGCTTCCGCCGGCATAGCTCTCGGGATCAACAAAGCACACCCTGCCCACCACGATAAGGTAGCAGTCCCTGGGCAGGGTTAAATGCACAAGTCACTACAAGACTTCAAGGGTGGGATGTATTGTTTAATAGGCTAAACGTAGGATAAACTATGAAATTAAATGTTTTTAAATGCCAATATTGCAAGGAGGGTTAATGGGGTTAGTTAAAAAAAAGTTGTTTAGAGGTTAATTTTTTCTGAAATATGTCTATCGCATCAGCAAAATGTGGGTAGTAATTGATTGCTGTTTAAATACCAATAAGTTTATTGAGGAGGTGAAGCTAGGATTACCCGAAAATGTTGCGTGAGCTTTCGTGCTGACACAATAAACATTCAATATAATGAATAAAATTGCTGGGAAACAGAAATTGAACAATAAGGCAATTTGTTGTTTAATTTCCCACTAAAATCCTTAAACATTAAATTAGCCACGGGCATTTATACGTTTAATTGTCATGGCCCTACACGGAATTCTGATATTTTGGTTAGTTAAATTTTTGAAGGGCAGTATTAAAAGCATTACTGTTTGTTGTGTGTAGTAACTAGCTAGCATTTGTGTCTTCAGCCAAGTACACTGATTTTATCTATAGACCTAATGTAAATGCTTTCAATTATAGCCTGTTGGTTTTCCAGGGTTTGAGAAGAAGGTGCTGTCGCTCCTAGAAAATATGCGGCAGCAAATTGCACTCATTGCGCAAATCGTCGCGCCCAGCATTGACGTCAATATGACGTCCACCTTTCAACGTAACCTGCCCCTCTCGGAGGAATGCCATCTGGTCGAGCTACATGACTATTTCAAGGACCAGTCGAACTATGCTAGCATCGTACGCATCACATTATATATAATACTTTATTGTTTGTTTGGAGACATCTGGGAACTCACAACTTGCCGGTTAAGATTGTAAGCCTACAGGCCTACTACACTGTCTGCTCCAAATAACCATTCACTATCTTTTAGTGTCGAGAAGTGGGGCTTGTTGGAGGGGTTGACCTCAAGGAATGTGTGAGGCGCGCCCTTGCGCAATTGATTTCTAGCCAGCTGGTCGTCCGAATAATATGGAAGGGCAACAAGGCCACGAAGCTGGCAAACAAGATTGCCCTCAAGGAGCTTGAAAACGTGTTTCGGCTCATTTGTGGTAGGTTATACCATCTTATGTGTATTTATTGTAGGTCTACAGTAATTCCCTATTAATTTGAATTCCAAGGGACCCTAAGAATCTTACTTTGAATTATAAAACTTTGTGATTGCTGGGAATCCACTTGGCTGGCCCCTAGTGATACTCCGGTCGTATCACATGTTCTGAAGGCTGGCCAGAGCCAACGGGACCCCTCTTCATAGCGTCGGATGATCGAGTGTTTCGAACGTCCCGCACGGCGTTTGAAATCCCGCGCATTCCACCGCCGGTGAGAGCCTAACGCAGCCGAGCAAGTTACAAGTGTCGCCGCGCAGCACTAATTTCGTTCGACTCTATCGCACGACGATAGCGGAGAAGCCGCTGCAGGAAGGTTAGAGTTGGGCTGTTTCGTGAGAGAAGTCCTCAGATAACTTTGTGTTTTGGAACTACATTTTGCTCGAGCATGTAAGCTACCAGAGGCGTTCTACGTGCATCATGGTTTAATAACCAGTAATTCGTAAATCCATTCATTGGTAAGTCCTTGTTCATCCATCTAATCTGGCATTGAAGCTGAGAATGTGTCTTTAGGCTTAACGTATCGTTTGTTGAAAATAGTTTTATTACATTGGCCATTTTCTCTTTGAAAACAGGATTTTTCCGGAGGGTCTAGCCTTCATTTTCCGGCAGAGCGAAGTTTTCCCGATGGGCGAGCGTGTGACGCAGCGAACATCTAGGCTAGCAGCATCCGATCCGAGGCGACTGTCAGTCTAGGCCTAATCTAGGAAGCTCCCCGGCGAGGTGGATTTTCACGGACAACCACGTGGGAAAATTCCGTCGTAGACTTCCCCAGCCAGGTTCGGTCCACGAGAACCCCCATATGTCGGTACAGTAATTGAGCCACTAGAGGCATGGCCTCACTGACCATTTAGATACCCAAATTTGAAATTACTAATTACCCACGTGCATAAAGCCTGGTCAACTTTTATCCAGCATGTTGAGGAACTTTAACTTTACTATTCAGTCATACCATATGTAGACTTACGTGTCTGGCGTGAAGCCTACACGCTTACATTTCAGTTAGGCCATATGCTAACTTAGTGAACCAGTGTACAAGCCTGGGTGACAGAGCCAGTAATGGACATGTATCCAGTAATGGACACTTTTAACCTAAAAGTTCCTAAAAAGTAGTTACCTGTGTGAAAACTATTTTTTTGTCTGTACTGTATTCATCCGACATGTCATGTGATCAATTGGAGGTGTGTGATTGGTCTGTGTGAATGGCTGTCATCTGGCAAAAAAAAATTCGAAGTTGTTCCCGCTGCAAATTGCTACATCTATTAAATGCTGAGCTAAGGTGAGACATATTATAATCTATTAATATCTTTGGAATCTACTGCTCTTTTTAGGTATATGATATTTTAACAATATAAAGAAGATGTTCTCTTAAAGGGTACAGGGGTTTCAACCTCTCTCTCTATAAAAACACAAAGTTGTTGGGGGTGACCATTACTGGGAGGTAATATTGGCAAGTTATCCAGTAGTGGACACCCCAGTGTCCAACACTAGATTATGATATTCTAGTAATGGACATGTCAATAGATGTTTATTAATTAGCAGTGGAATACCACAATATACTAATTAAACTAGTATATTATTATATATTCTGTTAGTATATATTATACTTTATTAATAAATGTATTATTCAATTATTATTACTTAATATGCATGGGTAGTGTTTCGTATTCTAAAATTGTTTATGATTACCCTCAAATGTAGATGCCAAAAGTGAAGAGAGATTTTTTTTCATACTCCGAGGAGGCTATGGTAGCTGCAATTTCTGCAGTACGACAGGGCATGAGCAAGCTTCAAGCGAGTGTTATTCATAAAGTACCGAGATCTTCTCTTATTCTTAAGCTAGTTCACGAAGAATGAGTCCAGAGACAATCCTCACCACAGTAGAGGAGGAGTTAATAGTATAGTGGGTGCTCGGTCTGGCCCGAAAGGGGTTGCCCATACACCGCCACCATCTCCTTGACACCGTGCAACTTCTCGTGAAGAAATCCAACAGAGAGACTCCTTTCAAAGACGGCCGCCCTGGAGTGAAATGGTTTCACAGCTTCATGAAGCGGCACCCAAAGGTTTCTGAGAAGTCGGCTGAAGCACTGACTCTAGCCAGAGCCTCTGTAAGTGAGCACGGTATTAGGGGATGGTTTCGAGAGGTAGAGCGTAACTTGACAGAAGAGGGACTGCTCCATATTCTAAAATGTCCTGAGCGCAGCTTCAATGCGGACGAATCCGGGTTTTTGCTTTGTCCAAAGAGTGGAAAAGTTTTGGGAGCGAAAGGTGGTGCTGGTGGCACTAATTTCTATGAGGTGTCTTAAAACAATGAGAAAGAACAAATTACTGTTATGGCTACATTCTCAGCTGACGGAAGAGTTGTTCCACCTATGATTGTGTACCCCTATGTGCGCATGCCCCAACATTGCTGAGTCACTGCCAGAAGATTATGGGATAGGACTGTCAGCAAGTGGTTGGATGAATGAGGAGGTGTTCTACGAATTCATTGGAAACCATTTCGTGCCATACCTGGATCGAGAAGCCATCACTCGTCCAGTAATTCTGTTCGTCGATGGTCACAGATCGCACTTGACCCAATACGTAAGCGAACTGTGCGATAGCTTGGGTGTTGTTTTAGGTGCCCTACACCCTAACAGCACCCATATTTTGCAGCCAGCCGATGTCTCCGTATTTCGGCCACTGAAGGCCAATTGGAAAGATGTGGTGCGTCGATGGAAATTTGCCAATTTTCCACATGATGTCACGCGCTAAACCTTTGGCCCCCTCACTAGGTCTGCTTTTGATACTGGAGCCACACCTATTGTAATTCTGTATATGTGTAATTCTGTAATTCTGTCATTGTTCATGTACGTTAGGGGCTGGTGGGGGCTGTCACCGGTGTCTCGTGTGGCCGAGTGTGGCGCCCCCCCCCTCCCCCGGCCCAGCGTCAGATTAAGGGCCCCCCCGGTGGCATTGCTTGGACCTGTGTGGGCACTCTGCCATACCGGGGGGGGATGCGGATTCACATATTGATTATTGTTTGTTGTTTTGTTTTTAATTGTTAATGATATTGTATGTTGCTGATGGGTGTAGTCGCCGCAATGGCCATGCCTTGATATTTTATTGTATTCTTTAATTGTATGGTATTGTTTTATTCGGATTTTATGACTGTTTTATTGTGCATTGTTGGAAGGTTGTTGTGCATATGTAATTAAAGAACTGGTGTGGTTGTTGTGGCCGTTGGGGGCCTGGTTGGTTTAATTTATTGTTCCTGCCTCTTTCAGGCGCTCCCCAAGTTATATCATATGTGTTTTTTCTTATGTGGGAGGGTAGTGTAGCTGATTGGCAACTAGGCGGCCCTGGGTGCAGTTGTTGTTTTTTATGAATTGTTTTAGCCCCAGGGCGCCGTCTTGTCGTTATTTCCTCCTGTCACTTGGTTGTATGTGTTTTATACCCGGCCCGGTAGCAAACTAAGCCCCGGAGCATGGCGGGTTTTATGATCTATTTTATTCAATTGTTATAAATATACACTGTTAAATGGTGGTGTGCCATTTTTTAATTAGTTTCAAGCATGCATTGTAATATTTTAAGAATTTTCTTACTCCTCGGACCGAGCGTATTGTATACAATACACACACGTTTGAATTTTTCCCGCTCGGCTAAGTGAACTGTCGGTATCGGAGTTAGTTCCTGTGTCTTTTGCTAGATGGCAGCATCATACAGAAGTTTATTTCAAGACAATCGCGCGACGCATGGCAGAGATATCAACTAGACAATAATGGCTACCAATGGAAAACGTAAGTGTCAACATTTTACATTTTTATTTATAAAATATTAATTAAAGTACATTTTGTAGCAAAATAATGATTGGACTTTCTGAATCGTACTATTTTCATTAGTGTATTCATGTGTATAATTTATTGCGTACCGGAATAATTGTCACCAAAATTTGCATGTAATTAGGCCTGTATTGTATACAATACATCAGGTCTTTGACCAGGCATTTTACTAGGCCTAGGCTAGTAACATTTTTTAACCTGTTGACATTCTCTCTTTGTAGGTCGCATTGTTGATACCGATATTGTTGAACTGTTGGAAGATTCCGAATTGGAGGGACTGTCTGACGATGATAATGATGATCGTGATCTATTTTTTAACCCTGGACCAAGTTACCAAGAGTCAGATGGATCTGAACCTGATGCTGATGAAGGGACCTCAGTCCTGTCAGTTGACGCTAGTGGTAAGTAAATCACTCCATAGGCCTAAACAAACCAAGGTCCAAGACCTACCCACGGCCTACACACTTGGCCTACACAAGCCTAGGGTGTAGGCCTAGGCCTAGCCGTACTGAGACGAGAAAGATTCGAACGAACGTCTCTCGTCTCAAAAATACAAAACCCTAATTTTAGAGTTTCTTGATAATTGCATTGACGCCTAGATCCCAAAGCCTACTGTTAACCGTTAACAACAACTACTTTATCGTTATTTTAGATTCGATCCTGTCTATGAATACCAATGATAGGCCTTGGCCAATAGACCGACCGTCCACATCACGCCAGGGTATTGCGTCGTCAACGCCAGTTCACAGACCTTTGGGGAGGAACCATCGCAAGAGGCCACGATCTCCATCTGTCACGTCAGAGGACTCAGCTGCAGATACGTCCACTGCACCCATGCCAAAGCGGGGGAGGACTGCACCACTGTGGTTTGACAATAAACCAGTGATACTGGCATCATCGGTCGAAGGGTCTTTGCCAACGGACACATGCATTCGTTGGTGCAAGAAAGACAAAGTGTATGTGGATGTTGTAAGGCCAGTGATAATCAAAAATTATAACACGAAGATGGGTGGCGTAGATTTTTTAGATCGAGTCATCAGTTACTACAGGATTGATGCGCGTACCAGGAAGTGGACAGTTAGATTATTCATGCATATGATTGACTTTGTTGCCGCTGCTGGCTGGATTGAATATAGACGCGATCAGGATGGCCTTGAAACCAGAAAGAAAGATCAGTATATTATCTTGATTTTAAAATGAAATGTGCTCATGCATTGCTGCATTCTACTTCATCGGACAATGAGCTCACAGATGAAGAAGAAGAAGAACCTGCTGTCAGGCGTAGGCCTAATGTAATTCCTCATCCGCCTGATGAACTGCGAAAGAAAGGTGCACTTCATATTCCGGAAATTCCTAATAAAGAGTACAAACCGACACGGTGCCGACTCCCTGGCTGCAGAAGCACATCAGCACGAGTCCGTTGCTCAACTTGCAAAATCAATCTCTGCTTGACGGCAAATAGGATTTGTTTCTATCAGTACCACAGGTTGTAACATGGTTATTCATAACAAGCTGATAATAACTAATTGATTCATTTACTATCAATAATTATTTGCATATTATTTACCTAACCACTTAGATAGTTTATAGTTTATTTTTTATGATTGGTATTACCATGGTATTCCGATGACTCGATTTCTCATGTATCTTAGATTTCAATATTTAATTAATTAATAATTTCAATCAATTGTCAATGATCAATTAATAAACTTACAATCAATAATTATTTCAATAATTCATATGTGTGAATTTGTATAAGAAATAACAGTTAACTATGTAAGAAATGAGCATTATAAAATAAATACCAACTTTTTCTTTCAGCACTCTTGTTTTACCATTGAGACCAAATGTATTGTATACCATACCTCCCATATCCAAAAATCCAGGCCCCCTAAATTTTTTTTTTCAAACAAATGTTGCTCATAAACATATAATTGACTAAGATAATTGAAATTCATAAAAAAAAAATTCTGGATATGTCCTGGGACTGAGGAGGTAAAAACCCTTAATCTGTTATAGTATATGTAGTAGTAAGATCTGAAGAAACAGCTGAAGCGCAAGGAAAATTGTATTCAGTCGTTTCGTCTCTGACCATCTGTCTCCTTGTCAGATACTATTGTTGGTATTAACCTGGGGTATCATCATCTAACTGATAGAAGGGATTCTTAACTTGTTATGCCATTCCTGTATCTGGCAGGTCGAGGGGAGGCATATCTACGTCCCGGGTCCAAACGCAATACTATGGCCATCACTGTTGCCATAATGAATGCTATTGCACCAGTCATATATATATGAATCCTCTAAATGAAGCTGTAAGTCGATCAAGATTCAAAGCTGAAATTATTGCACTCCTGTGCAATGAAAATTCTCTTACTACATTCTACACAATAGTAGAACGTGATTATGAAACATTGGTCAGTGAAGGAGGAGCATTCCATAATCAAGGACTTCCCGCTAGATATGCAGATTGGAGTGCTGATAATTATGAGGGAAATATGAATTCTGGAATAACAGCTGAGACACTTGCTAAATTTGTTTGTCATGTCATAACAGCTTGGGGAACCCCTCGCTTAAAGAAAATTGGCTCAAAAATGTACGTAAATGCATTTATTGCATTTGCCAAGAGAGGTACCATCACTGACTCAAAAGTGTCAGCAATCAACACAGCCATAATGGATTCAACACTACCAAATCCTGACATTGATCCTGAAGAAGTAAGATTCATTGCCACTCAGATTCAGTCATTCATAGATGAGACAAATGCTGAATTGATTTTTGGAACGTGGATTAATGATCTAGGATCATTGAATTTAAGAGTAACAATTATCTTGCAGCAAACTGTTGGTTCTGTTGGATCGCTTCTCGGCCTCTTGGCTAAGATCAAAGTGTCACACTACATGCTTAATACTAACTACGTGCTTAATACCACTGCGATCTTAGCCAAGGGGCGCATAAAAAGTTACATCTGGGGGTGTGTTAAGTGTTCATCGCTCTGCCTGTGACGCTCGCCGCAATAGTAAGTACCTGTGTTGGTTATTTCCTTTTAAAGTCTTTGCCTGGTAGGCGGGTTACGTCAGCTAACCCTGGGAGTAGTTCCCCAGGGCGACCACTGCCGTGAGGGGGCCCCTTCTGAGCCCTCCGGTAGCCTACCGGGGTTTTTTGACTTCCCCCCCCCCCTTTTTTGGGTTCCTGCCCTGGAGGTGGGGTGCTTTGCTGGCTCACCATCTTCACACTTCCCCCCACGGTCTTGACTACAAGGCTTTGGGTTTCCAAAATTACCCCTCAGCCCTCTTTTGGGCTTCCTTCAACTCCCTTCACTAACCCCCCCCCCAATTTGCCCTTAACCAAACAC
Source organism: Isoperla grammatica (assembly GCA_945910005.1). Lineage (NCBI taxonomy): Eukaryota > Metazoa > Arthropoda > Insecta > Plecoptera > Perlodidae > Isoperla > Isoperla grammatica. The sequence goes on from OX246740.1 coordinate 16,533,659, forward strand.
GGGTACCTGGGACCGCTAGTGGCGACCAACAGTGAGCCCCTTGACATCGTAGGGGGTATCAGGTTGCGCTGCGTCGTTGATGCCGAGTGTGCTAGTCAGGCTTCTGAAACTTGTATGGCGCTTTCAATGGAAGCGTTTGAAGTCGTGGTAGTTCCTAACCCAAACAAGAGATAGCGCTAGCGTTCGTTCTCGCAAAAAAATCGCACGAGCAAATACCTACTTCGAGCGACCGAACGAAGACACGGCATTTAAAAATGGCTGTTACATGTTAACATCTCCGTACCGTGCTTTCGAAAATGGAAATAACTGCACAAGGAATGACGGAAGAGGAGCCTTCAACGCCGCAAACGATCGTCAACAAATCAAGGAAGTATATTTTTTCATTATTGTATAAGTTACCAACTTTTATTCCACACAGTTATATTACGGCGTGCCTAGGTTAGGTTTGGACGCATCGTCATTGGGTTTGAGATATTTCAATCCCAATGGCATCGTTATGCGAAAGTGTAATTTAAAAAAGTAACGAGCCTAGGCATATTAGCCAGTATAATTTAAAATACTGATGATACAGTGGTAATTAGTAATAATTTCTGTAACAGGCTCACTTGGCTAAGCAAGGTCCAAGCCCAGATTTCAATCCATCTGCTAATAGGCTAGGCCCTAGGCTAGGCCTAGGTAGGCCTAGCTAGGCATACAAGACTTTCATACTTGTTGTAGGCCTAGGCCCATATATTGTCAACCAGTAAACAGCCTTTCTTTTCTCCTTTCTACACGTATCCAGTATCTAGGCTATTTGTTTTCCCAATGATTATTACGTTCTAAGCCTAACCATTAGGCTACATGTATGTAGGCCTACCTAGGCATAAGATATTAGTAGGCCTAGACTAGGGCCTAGGCCCCTAGGCCTAGTCAACTTACTAAACTTAGGCATCTCTTACTTGAAGTAGGCCTATTCTTTAGAAGAAATCCTAGCAATGAGTGCGGCTTTTGCAAAGCCTTAGGATGTCCGAGTAAGTGCGCAAGTTGTAACTTACATTTATTTAGTGTCGCTCTCGGACTAGGGTTGAACGATTGGGGAACAGTGATTTGTTACAGTTCAACAGTGTAGACTTGTTTGGTACTGTATAGCATTGTAAACGTAATTGGGATCCTCCTGATCGCAATCATAATCGAAGAACACTAGCCCGTCTACAAAAGGTACTTTTTAAAGTCAAAATGCACATTGACCTTCACTCACAGATCAGGTCGTAGGCCTATTGCAGTAAATATTATGTTACGTTATATGTTAAACTAGGCCTACATCCTTGCCTACACCTACCTACAAACAGCTATATCCTTTATCAAGTACATACCGACATATTTACAAAATTGGTTAGAATACAGTCTAGGCTGGCGATGGTGAGTGTGTGTGCTGTCATTGCAGTCAGCTTGCCAGGCCAAGGTTGCACTGGCGGGTGACTAGCCACGTTCCATAATACCTTGCACGTGACATAAAATGTGAAATAAATAGGCACTAATGTGTGTCATTTAAATTGTTACTTAGCTTGTCAGTTGTGACTTTGTTCTCATCAGTCATTTACAATATTAGGCCTAGCTTAGGCATGCTACATTCCACAAAGAATAAATTATTACCGCTATAGGCCTATCACTAGTATCAAGCTTTATACAGTTGAAAAGCCAACGCTAAATTTCTCAGGCGATGGGGTAAGGGATCATCGGCATCGCAAATTGTAGTAATATGAACACATTTCCCGATTACAATCCGGATTGCCGCATTGCGATTTAGTTGTGAACAGCACAGAAGAACCAAGGTAGTTTCTTTCACGAGTATTCCTACCGTATTACGATTACATTTCATACTCCAGGTACTTTTCAAGAAGTAAATTCAGCAATGACTCGTTAAGTCGATTGAATAGAAATGCATGACCTTCGATCTTTGATCATGTTCAAATAAAACCACTGTCTCATCCACCACCAACCAACCAATATTGAAATTAGGCCTACTACGAGTATCGACTATGAACCATTACCTTCTAAGCAGTCCGCAGTAGCAATCGGCACAGATGTAGGCCTCAACAATTTATTCCCAAATGTAACTCAGGGAACAAACAACCGACTGGAATAAACAGCCCCTGAGGAAGTGCCATCCTTAATAGAATCTACTAACATTAGCCAAATACTAGACATTCCCAGTTCTCCACTACATAGCACCTGTTTTGTTACCATACCATACCACAGCAAGTGTATGTGCCCTAGAAAGGGTAAAATGTATGTGGACTTTTTACTGCTCTCTTTTTTCTATTTTTTCAGGATTTGTTTCGTCTCCTGAGTCATGGGTACCTTAGCAGCCAAAATACGAGTCACGCCCAAACCTGAAAAGCGCATCGTGTCCAAATCCAACTTCTAATCATTAGTAGCTATTGTGATCTGTGATTATTAATTACCTAGTCTAGTATTATCGCTTTACCAACTTACCGTCCTAAGCGTAGTTTTTACTTCGTAAATCATGTAGGCCTATCCGTATATTTACCTATCCATATATTTATGCCAACCTACATATTATTCAAGTTATGTTTTCTATATGCTCATCAAAAAGTAGAGTGTTTGTTGTTCGAGGAAAAGTGCCAAAGAATCGCTTCAGGTAAATAACTATTACAAGAATACTATTAGTGTTTACCTGGTAGGCCTATATTATGTTCATATAGGACCTATTTCATACAATCATTAAAGACAATGATTGCAAACAGTGGTAGGCCTAGCTAGGCCTACGGAGTGATTTGTAATTGTGTAGGTCTACAAATGTCTAGGTTTGCTTTCATAAATTCATAGTCAACATCACAAATACATTTACTACTAGGCTAGTTTAATAGGCCTACAAGTTGACTAACCAATCAGTAGTCTTTTATGGTAGGCCTAGCCTCTGTGATTCCTATGTATGTACCAAATCAAACTTAGTAACAATGTAATTCCTTTGAATATTCTGTCTCCTGAATCGGTTTATATCTAGGCCTAAATTGTCGGACTTGCAGACAGCTGTCAAGCTCTCCTAGCTTAAAATCATGCCATTGCCATTTTTACTAGGTAGGCTTGTATGTTCTCTATTTATAGCTATACCTACCTACAATCATCAGTAGTCAAGATTATTCATCAGTGGCTACCGACCTTAATTTTATTTATATTTAGGTAACCCATCAGTAGGCCTAGGCTACTAGGCCTACCTGTGAAGGACTAAGCAATGAACACCTGTGATTAGTTTGTGCAAATGTTTGTATGGCTTTAATCGTTTAATAAATAGTAATTATTTGTCTATACTGTTTCATTATTTGTAAGCGAATTTGTTTCCCTACATCCACCCCTACTTAATTTAAAGCCTCAGACTTTGGGTTTATCTAGCATGAACCCAAACCCTAGGTTTTCATCTGCTGATTTTGTTATTTTCAGAAAATTACGAGAATTATAGTTTTTGTGACTTATATATTGTAAATATCATTAAATGTCATTTACTGATTACCTATTTATAATAAATATTATCATTTTATGTGGTAAAACAGGTAAATATGAAGTGCTTATGACAGTAGCTTCTTCTCCTGAATTACCCTGCCCCCCCAGCTACCAGGGGTAGGCTCGCCCGTTCCTCGTTTAGTTCCTAACCCAAACCACAGATAGCGTTAGCGACACGGGACGTGAGCAAAATGGCGTCCAAACAGTTCTTCATTTCGCCCATAGGGAGTCGCACATCTTTCACGTAGGGAATATTATAATATCTTTGGTGCTAGTCATATATTGATAGTCAGCGCACTCTCTTAGTGGCACAATCAACTGTGGCGAGAGCAGGGAACTGCAGTATCGACAAACCCGGCACCTACACCTGCACTGGCGCTACCACCAAGGCGGCATTTTTAAAATTCGAAACTGCAGTATTACCACTAACGCTACCTGTGTGTGTTGTTTTTAACTGTCACTTTTAAGCGAACTGTTTTATCGGCCGCCCGGCAATTTCGTTTTGCGGACTACATCACCGACGGCTTCAACACTAGCAAGGTCACAACAGCAGTTTTCCTGGACGTGGCGAAAGCCTTTGACCGTGTCTGGCACGAGGGTCTCTTAATCAAGATGTACAGGCTAGGTATGCCGCCGTACCTTATCGGCACTATACAATCCTACCTTACTGAACGCTCATTCAGCGTCCATGTCACGGGAGCCACTTCAACCACCCGCCCCATACAGGCAGGAGTGCCACAAGGCTCCGTCCTTGGGCCCTCACTATATGGCATATACACCCATGACATCCCTCTACCGACTCCAACAGAACAAGTCATGACCAGCATCTTCGCGGATGACTTCACAGCAATGGCGCAAGGTAGCCACCCTGCTCTTGCGCTACGAAGCCTCACCAAATACATAAACAGAGTCGTACCATGGTACCACCAGTGGAGAATCACCCTTAATGCCGACAAAACCACGGCAACCATCTTCACGCGTCACCCCAGGCCCAGACACGCCAACCCCTTCATCCTTAGGAATAAGCAGGAACCGCCACTCACCATCGATGGCAAGCCGGTCACCTGGAATAAAACTAGCACCTGCCTGGGAGTCGTACTCGATCGTCGCCTTACTTGGAGCCAACACGTCAAGTCAGTAACAATGAAGACTAAAGCCAAGTTGGCAAGCCTGTCGCCGCTACTCCGTGCAAGCGGCATGGCACAACGCACGAAAATGGTCCTCTACAAATCCCTGCTTAGATCGACATTTACATACGCAGCCCCGGTGTGGGCCAGCGCTTTCAAAACTCCATTACTCAGTCTCCAAACGGTCCAGAACCGGGCGCTTAAGCTAATAACCGGCGCACACCGGTACACGCCCACCATAGAACTTCATGAGGCCCTGGGCATACTGAAGGTTACCCCGTACCTCCAGAAACTTGCCGCATCGTTCTTTACTAAAGCCCAACAATCAAAAATACCCTACATAAAGAAACTCTCTGAAATAACGGCTCTCCCAGGAGACCGTTACAACAGACCAATAGCCTCAATTGGCATAGCATACTGCTGTAGCCCGGCTAAAAGACCGAGGCGCAGCTAATTCCCCCCCCCCCCCCCCCCGTGGCCCTGAAAACCAACAAATTATCCTTAACCAAATAGTACATCCAGCCACCTAGTGGCCTCCTTACTCAAAACAATAAATCGACCATACCTTAATTCATTCTTAAGTTATGACCCCCCGTAGGAGTCGGCACTTAACTACCACAATAAGTGACCAAGATGGCGACCGTTCGCAGGGCAGAGTTCAGTCGTGTAGGAATTTTTTAGTTTCGGAGTGTTATTACGTAAGTTTTTAATGCTAAAACATGTGCAAACGTGAGTAAACGTGGCCATCTAATCCCACAATCGTTGGTGACAAGATTATTTGGTTGGTGTTTAAATCTCGTGAACAAGTACTTTCTAGACCTAGGCTTAGCCTAGGCCTGGCCGCAGTTTCAACCACGCGTGGCTGCAACCATGGGAGATGATGGAAAGATTGAGGTTATGTGTGGTGTTTGTGAAAATAAATGTTAAGAAAAACTGATTGGATGTGACTCGAAATGCAATAGATGGTTCCACCTAGAGTGTGTAAAAGTTTCAGTACCTGAATTCAAAATGCTAGGTAAAAAAAAGAACTTTAAATGGTTCTGTGATAAATGCGATGGAACAGATTCAAATAATCAGGAGCTAAACGAAGTGAAAGAAGATGTAAAAGAGCTAAAAAATGAAATAAGGAAACTTGTTGAAGTGATGAATAAAGTAAATTATGATAGTAAAGACCAGGTAGGCCCTAACGTAGGACTAGCCCTAGGCCTAGGCCCATCGGCTGGATATGGCCTATCCTTTGCTAATGTCGTCAAAAAGAGCAAAGGGGTAAGCAAGCCGTCGGAAACTGTTATAATTGAGGCAGTAGGTGATGTTATAGGTGAGGTGGAAAATTATGACAAGATAAAACAGGACGTGATGAACAAGTTGGACCCTACGGCGATGAAAATTGGCATAAGAGGCATGAAACCTTGCGGTAAAGGTAAAGTTTTGATCAACTGTGACAACCCTAAATCGGTTGAAATTTTGAAGAAAGAAGTTACGAAGGTGTTGGGAAGTGGTTTTAAATTGGCTGAAGATAATAAAGGTTGAAAACCAAGGTTAAGGATTCTAGGGTTAAAAAAAACCTGTGTTGCAGAAAATGACGAGGAATTGATTAACAACATCATTAGTCAAAATGGATTAGATGTTGAAAACGAAAATCTACACGTGAAAAAAATTGTCTGCTTTCAAGATAAACGGTATCAACATCAAGTTCAGCTGGTGCTCGAAGTAGATGCTGAAACGCGAAGAAGACTGACGACGGAAGGTTTTCTACACTTAGGTTGGCATTATGGCATCGTCCAAGACCATATCTTTGTGAAGAGGTGTTTTAATTGTGCTGGCTTTGGGCACAATAGAGCTGAATGTAGAAACGAAAGAAAATGTGCAAGATGCGGGGAGGACCATGACCTAAAAGACTGTGAGACGAATGATGAGGATGTTAAGTGTGTTAATTGCGAGAGAATGAATCTCAAGTTTGGGGCTGAAAATGACATTTGGCACAGTTCGACTGATAAAAACTGTAGGTACTACTTAAGACAAGTGAAAAGCCTAGAAAGTAGAATACACTACGACTAGCAACCAACCGGTGGAAGAAGTAGTAAAGGTAAAAAAATTAGGACTAGTAAGTGGACCAAACCCAAAAGTATTAAAATGGTACTAGTAAATGCTCAAAGTCTTGTACGTAACATATCGGAGATTGGGGAAATGGTAATTAAATGTGCACCTGCTGTAATATGTGTGACGGAAACGCATGTTACGGAGGAAATAAATGATGAAGAAATTAAATTGGGAGGTTTTAATCTTATAAGGTGTAATACTAACAGTAGAAATACTGGTGGCGTAATTATTTATGTGCTCAAAGGTGTTAAAGTCAGTGTAATAAGAAGAAAGACATGTGATGGAAATTACTGGGTACTTGGAGTGATGATTGGTTTTGGTGAAGAGTCTGTGCTTCTTAATGTAATTTATCGTTCTCCAAATGGAAGTCGAAAGGATTTTTTACAAGATTTCGAAACTTTTCTGGAAGAGGACGCGGACGCTGGCCTTTCATGTAAAGTTCTGTATGTGGGTGATTTTAATATTAATTGGAAATGTGTAAATGACTCCAAACAGCTAAAAGACATTATAGAAATGAATGGGATGACACAAATTGTTAATGAACCTACACGTGTGACAAGAGTGTCTAATACCACCATAGACCTAGTTATAACGAACGATAAGAGAAGTGTGTCTGCGCAGGTTGTTAATGATTTGAAAGTCTCCGACCATGAAACACTTAAAATAGATGTAAACAGTAGGCCTAATTGTAGTATAAGTAAAAACAGGTATTCTAATAAAATTATTGAAGATTGGCGTAGTTACGATGAGTTCAAATTTAAATCGGATTTGGCCGTATGTGACTGGGAACTTCACCGGAGTGATGTTAATTGTATGACTGATAGATTGATGGTTAATATTATTGAGTGTAAAAATAAACAGGTTGTAAAAAAAGAAATCAAGGAATTTCAGTCTAATAAACCGTGGATAAACGGGGAAATAAGGAAATTGATAAGAGAAAAAAACTATAAATACAAGCAGGCTAAGGTGCAAGGTACCATGGAAGCGTGGGAAAGGTATAAAACCGACAGGAATTTGAGAAAGTCATTAATTAGAAAAAATGAAAGGGAATACTACCATATGAAAATAGATAAGGTTAAACATGATACACAGCTTTTGTGGAAAACACTGAAAGAAGTTATTAGTACAGGTACAGGTAAAAATAATAGTGAACCTAGTGTAGTGGTTAACGTTGATGGGATTGAGATTTCGAACACTAAAAACATGGCGAATGCTTTCAACGATTACTTTCTTCAAAGCATTGAGGATATTATAGTAAGTATCAGAGACTGTGATGATGAAGAGTTGAATAAGAGTAAGTTGGAAGACTTAAATAGAAATGAGACGTGTACTTTAACAGAATTTAGAGAAATAACGATAGGCGAATTGGATTGTATGATAAGGAAAATTAAAAATAAGAAGGGATCTATTGATGGAATCACTTACAGGTTATTCATGGATTCGTATTCGGTAGTCAAATTTAAGGTGCTAGATCTCCTTAACTCATCTTTCAGGAAAGGTATTTTTCCTAGCAGACTGAAAGTAGCTGTGATTAAACCAATAAGTAAGGTTACGGGTTCAATTAAAATATCTGATTTCAGACCGATAAACATGCTATCGATTTTGGACAAATTATTTGAAATAGTTGTGCATGATCAATTGTATGAGTATATGGAAATAAATAATCTTATAGATGTAAACCAATCAGGATTCCGCAAACACTATTCATGTGAGTCGGCAATTCAAAATGTACTGAGTAAATGGTTGGCTGATAAAGATGCCAAGTTATCAACTATTATTATTTTTCTGGATATGAAAAGAGCTTTCGAGACTGTTAACATTGCTAGGCTGTTAGATAAACTTAAATATATGTATGGAGTCGAAGGGAAAGCTATTGCATGGATTAAAGATTTTCTCACTGAAAGAAAGCAGAGGGTAAGGTGTGGTATGGAGGAATCCAAAATTAGGGATAGTACAAATGGAGTACCTCAGGGATCAATTTTGGGACCTTTATTGTTTATAATTTATCTAAATGATGTGAACAAGGTGTGCAAGATTGCGTTTTTAAATATGTATGCTGATGATATGGTGCTATCCATTAGTGGATATGATTGTCAAGAGTTAATTATATTGATAAATGAGGAGCTGGTAAGATTAGCAAATTGGTTAGCATTAAATAAACTTAAATTGAATATTGCTAAGACTAAGGGAATGTTTTTAGCATATGGAAAAATATGTAAGGAGGCTTGGGATAGCCCGTTAAGGAAACCGATTGTAATTGATAACTCCATTATAGAGATTGTAAGGGATTTCAAATACTTAGGAATTATTATAGACAATAATCTCGATTTTAAGGAACATGTCAATTGTATGATCAAAAAAATAGGTAGGAAGATTGGTTTTCTTAGACGTATAAGTGGTAAACTGTCACGTTGGACTAGGTTAATGGTGTATAATTCCATTATTAAGCCTCATTTTGAATATGGAGCAACCATTCTTTATCAAGCATGTAAAAATGATATTGGAAAACTCCAGGTGCTACAAAATAAAGGAATGAGGTGTGTTCTTAGATGTGATCGGGAGGTACCGATCAATGAAATGCTTCAACGGCTTGATTGGTTAAATGTGAAAGAAACCATTTTTCTGTTAGTATTAGTGTTTATTTTTAAGGTAAAAAATGGTCTAATGCCTGGATATATGGATAATAAGTTAACTAATGTCTCCCTAGTTCATAACTGTAACACTAGATATGCCAAGGAGGGAAAAGTTTTTCGTATTAATTGTAACAGTAAAAAATGGCTTAGCTCTATTTTCAACTCAGGGGCCATTATGTTTGATAAACTTCCTTTTAGTATTAAGCTGGCAAAAAATCCTGAAATGTTCAAGCACAAATGTACGAGCTGGGTAAGAGAACAGCGTGATATATAATACTGGTATATTTTTAAAATTAATTTAATGTTAGTTACGGTACTATAATTTTTGTAGTATATGCATTGTACCATGCAATGGGCATGGCCTTTCATTTTGTTATTTTGTTATTTTTGTAATTATTAATGTGTCTTCTGTCCCTTTTTTAGGGAATTTTATGTATTAATTGTTCAATACTGTATAACTGGCTACATAAGCTACTAAATAAAGACAATACAAATACATGTCTGTACTCATGCAGCAGACATAACCAGACAACGACGGAGGGGGGGCTTATCGCTGCCGTTATAGAGGCATTTTAGTGTGTTGTTTTTAACCATTTTAAACAAGTGTTCTTAATTGCCGCGCGTACCTGCTTACTGCACTGGACTAGCCTGGTTATGGCGTACGTCAATCAAACGCACCAGATAACTTACCTGCCATGATCGAAGACAAATTGGAAATGCGTCGAGTGCATACAGTTCCGCGTGGCAGGTAGTGCGTATAGGCAAGGGGGAGGTGTCTTCTCCCGGCCGTCTGACCTTGCTAAACACTTGAAGACGAAGCACGAGGGCCGGCGTCTGGAGTACGAATGTTTGCCGCATTCCCTGCGCTTTGCGGACTTCAGGGCTGTCAATGCCCATTGGAGGGACCGCCACCCTGGTGAGAAGGCGCTGCTGTCATCCTCATCGTCGAGTGGCAGCGAGGGCGCCGCGGGGGTGGCGGGGGGAGTAGATATGGGGGCACTGGTGCTTCAGCCATCAACACAGCCAGTGTCTCTGCAGGACTCCCCCGTCGCAGTTCATCGCGACCTCCAAGGGGCAGCCCGGGCCCCGCCTCCACCATTACCTCGTGCTAAGAATCCCAAGGGGCAGGCACCGCGTCAGGTGCCGGTTAGCGCACTCCACGCAAGGAGGATGGGGCCATACGGAAAGCCCGGAAGCAGCCAGCGACACGGAGGGGTGGCCCACGAGTTGAGCTGGTGCCACCTGCAGCGGTGCCGACGGGGGGCTCGACCTCCACCCAGAGCCCCCCCCCCAGAGCTGCGGACCACTCCAGTGCTGGGGCCCTTGCGAGGTTCGTCGTCGGCAGGGGCTGTCCCCCATAGCCGTGGGGGCCGTCCTTCAGCGTCGTCGTCGGGGACAGATGTCTTTGACTCCCCACTGCCGGAGGGTCAGGATCGTGCGGGCGGTTCGGCTCGGCCAGGAGGCCGGGCCCAGAAGTCAGGGCCGTGGCCCCGCTCCAGGAGGGGCGGGCCTGCGCCTCCAGCTGCTCCCAGGGGGTCACCTGTGGCGGCTGTTCGCCGCCACACATCCAGGAGGGCCAGGCGGCGGGCGCGGGACCCGGACAGAAGTTTAAGCCAATCCACATCTTGGTCCGGGTCGGGAGCGTCGTCGCCGCGTCGCGGGGGCGGTGGAGGGCGGCAGCAGGGGCCAACCCAGCACGAGTCCCCTGACGTATCGCCGGCGAGCGGGGAGGACCCCGTGGTGGCTGCTCGGCATCCCAGGTCCAGGCTCTCCTGCAGCGCTGTCGGAGGGCGTCGGGAGAGCCGGCCGCCGGGGAGCCGGTTGACGACGCTGGAGGAGGTCCCCTGCACCATCATGGCAGGGGGGCACCAATGGACGGGCGCCGGGAGAGTGGAGCGACGGAGGGGCGACTTCATCAATCATCATCATCAGGTAGTGTGGTAGATGGGCAGGCAACGGAGCCCGAGGCCCGTGTCACGGACGCCCAGCGGGAGTGGCTACGTCGGCTGGAGGGTCCTCGCTGGGAGGACTTCCAGGCATTTGTGCAGGCCGCTGCCTCTGCGGCCCCCGCGCCGGTTCGCCGGGGCGGGGGTGGTGGGGGCGGCGGTGAATTTCGTGATGTTGGGGCCAATAGGGCCCGTGACGCCCAGAGACGGCCGGGTCCGCGTCGAGCCCCCCCGCCTCCTCGGAGGAGGGGGGGCTACCCGCAGTTCGATCCTGTGGAGGCGGCGCGGATCCAGCAATTGTATCGAGTTAATAGGAAGAAGGCCGTCCAGCAAATTTTCAGTGGGGCGTCACAGCACTGGCCTCGGCGGAGGTACGGGCTTACTACCAGCAGGTGTTCAGTGTGGCAGGTCATACGGTGCAGCCTCCACCTCCCGGGGTTCCCCTCGTCATGGAGGAGGAGACCACTGGGCTCGCGGCGACGTCCCTGGTGGGGGCCTTTCGTCCGGCGGAGGTGGCTGCAAGGCTGTCACGCATGGCGAATACGGCCCCCGGCAGGGACGCCGTTACATATGGGGACCTTCGCCGCGCTGACCCGGGATGCCATGTGCTTGCTGCAATTTACAACCGCTGTGCAGCTGAGGAGAGGGTGCCGGCTTCGTGGAGGGTTTCGCGGACGATCCTCATTTATAAGAGGGGTGACCGCGATGACCTCGCGAACTGGCGCCCCCTCTCTCTAGGTAATACCATCGCCAAGCTGTATAGCGGGGTGGTTGCGAAGCGCGTGGCGGACTGGGCGCGAGGTGATGGGAAGGTCTCCTGGGCCCAGAAGGGCTTCATGGAGCATGTAGGTTGTTACGAGCACAACTTCCTGCTCCAATCAGCCATCGACGAGGCGCGCCGCGGGAGGGGGGAGTGCTGTGTTGCCTGGCCTGGCTTGACTTGGCCAATGCTTTCGGCTCGGTCCCGCACTCTCACATATTCAACGTATTAACACATCTCGGTCTCCCCAAGAAAACGATAGCTATCATCAGGGATTTGTATGCTGGATGCACGACCAGGGTACGCACCAGCGAGGGGGAGACCGAGGATATAGACTTGGGTGCGGGTGTTAAGCAGGGCTGCCCTCTTAGCCCAATTGTTTTCAACTTGGCTATAGAGCCATTGCTGAGGGCAGCCCAGGGCTTACTGACCGAGTGTGGGGTGACAGTTCACGGCACCAGGATTAACATCTTGGCCTACGCGGACGACCTGGTGCTGTTGGCTGCCACCCCTGCCGAGCTCCAACGATTGCTCGATGTCGTGTCGGCTGCCGCCGAGTGGGCTGGACTTACGTTCAAGCCTGCGAAGTGTGCTAGCCTGCATGTGCATTGCAGGAATCGTCGGGTAGCTCTCCCCACCACCTTCACTGTGCAGGGCGGGGGGATGGCTGCCCTGGGAGACGGCGAGGAGTACGGGCATCTCGGGGTTCCTACGGGATTCCGGGTAGCACAGACTCCGCACGAAAGCCTTGAGCAAGTCAAGACCGACCTCAGGAAATTGGATGCTTCGCTGTTGGCGCCATGGCAAAAGATCCGAGGCCGCCGCCACGTTCGTTCTCACCCGCCTTGACTTCATCCTTCGGGGGGGGCGGGTCCAGAAGAGTCCCTTGGCTGCCGTGGATCGTCTCGTGAAACGGCTGGTCAAGGGCTGGATGGGCCTGCCTCAGCGTGCGCGCCCGGAGGTTCTGTACCTCTTCCCTTCGGAGGGGGGTGCAGGCCTGCTGGCCCTCGCTGATGCAGTAGATGTGGCGAGCGTGGTGCATGTCTTCCGTCTTTTGACATGTAGAGACCAGGTGGTGAGGGAGACGGCGATGCGGGCTTTGGAGGCGGTGGTTCACCGTCGTCTCGGTCGGGCGCCTGCTCGGGATGAGCTGTTCGCATATCTGAGCGGCAGTCTCGAGGGGGGGCTGGGCCGGGATGGCGGCGACATCGCGTCTGTCTGGTCCAAGCCAGGAAGGCTACGCGGCGCCTGGGCGCTCGAGTGGGCGTCACGTGGAATTGGAGTGACGCCCTCTCGGAGGTCCAGGTTGTCCTGCCGGCTCCCGAAACGCCTGCCGGTGTAGTGGTAGTGCCGGGCCAGTCTCGTGAGCTGGTTATCCGATACCTTAGGCGGTCCCTGAGGAGGCGATATTTAGCCAAGCTAGTTCAGAAGCCGGATCAGGGAAAAGTCGCCGAGGTTTCCACACTGCACCCAGCGTCGAGCCATTTCTTAAGGTCGGGAAAGTTCACGAGGTTTGCCGACTGGCGCTTTATCCATCGGGCGTGAGTCGGTACTGTCCCACTGAACGGATGCCAGGCACGGTTGGCCCGGGAGAAACCCCCCAAGGTCCAGCCAGGGTAGTTTTATCGACTCTGTGATCCATTGTGTTCCATAACCAACGTAGACTCCCTGAGCCTATCTCGTAATAGCTGACAGCCACCTCTTCCGCCGGCATTACTGGCTCTGTTCCCCACACCTGACAAACAATCTACTACGCAGCAAGACTATGACGTCATCGTAGGAAAATATCGTGCGACGCCCCCCAAACCAGCCAATCAGCGCCGACCGCCGCCATGGAATCTCATTCTACAACAGAACCTCAGTTTGTTCAGGTAAAACGACGCAAGCGAGGCATAGACAGCAATGTGATAAATTCGGGTCATGTAAACGCATAGATCTGAATCCAATCCAATCCCAATCCAATACTCAAAATGCTGAGTGAGCAAAAGCGGGCCAACAAAGAGGCGGAAAAAGCAGACGAGCGCGCTCACAAGCTGCTTGAAGATGACGCCAAGAACCAGACAGACTTCCAGAGAAACATAACTAATTTGCTCACTCACATTTTGAATATATAAAGAACAATAGATAAACATTACTGATTTGCTCACTCACATTTTAAATAAATAAATAACAATAGATAAGCATTACTAATTTGCTCACTCACATTTTGAATAAATAAATAAAAATATAATCCTTTGGTTATCTGTGAATGTATTTATTTGCAAGTAAGTTACCCATTTCCTAAAATTAAGGAAACAGCATCAGTAGGTTTAAATTAAAACATGCAAGTTTCGGAACGCCACAACAGTATAAAACAAATTACAGACTATGTACAATCACTGATTCGTGTTTCATATTTGAAATATAGATCTTTGATTGGTTATCGTTCACTCGTCGATGGTGTTCGGAGCCTACAGGGTAAATTAGTGTCCCCCACTGTAAATCAGTTTAGTTACTGAGTGGGTAGACTCTAAAAATGAATTTTTTTATTAATTTACCTACACAATTAGTCATTGTATGCCATTAAACTCTAAATGGCGAACCTAGTTAGCAGCATGTTCTTCATTGTACAACTGGTGTGCCAGAGCGTCCCTTAATCTTTCAGCGGCTGTGCTGGTTCCTGTACTAGGCCTTATCGCGTTGCCTGGTAGAACAGGTGGAATGTTATCAAGCCAATGTGGTTCAGGCACATCCCCAAGACTTTCACAGATATTGTGTAGGGTGCATGCAGTCATGATGACATTATTTACGTTTTCGACTCGATGATTGATTGATATTTGGGCTTAACGTCTCATATTTCTGCAACGAGGCTAATCGAGACAATGAGTGGGTGATACATGAAGATAAAATATGAGGCTGTTTGGAGGAAAGGGGCAAATCGGAGGGCGGGGTAGAAAGGGGAAGGGGGAGGAAAGGGGATTGGGGTGTTGACTGCACTTTGTCTGACTTCAAATTCCATTCTTTTAAGCAATGATCTAAAACGAGCCTTCAACCGACCGTAACAGTTTTCAATCAGTCGTTTAGTAGCGGAAAGTCTGTAGTTATAGTGCACTTGCAACTCGGATAGCTTTCCATTGTCAAAGTACGGTTTCATCATACCTGGGGTGAGGGCAAAAGCAGAGTCTCCGATTAAATGCACTGGGACTTCAACGTTGCCGATTGTCCATTTGTTTTCACTGTAAACTGGGTTTTCACGCAAAAGTTTGCCAAGACTTGACTTTGCAAACAGATGTGCATCGTTATTTCTACCTGGAGCACCAACATTAATGTATGTAAACTTGTTGATTGATTGATTAATGGGGCTTAACGTCTCATATTTATGCAACGATGGCTTATCGAGACGATGAGCGGGTGATAATGAAGATGAGAAAGATGATAATAAAGAATAAAGCCACATCCAAATCAGATCCATTGTCCGTCGCGTGAGTCGTCATACGGGAGTCCAGCAAGGGAGGGCAGGGCCAAGTGGGAGGAGAAATATTCAATGGGACAGTGGGGGGGGAAAGGGGATTGGGGTGTGGACTGCACTTCGTCTGACTTCTCCTCCTCGACCAGTCCGGCTTGGGTGGCCCTACCAGAAGCATACGCTTCCGCCGGCATAGCTCTCGGGATCAACAAAGCACGCAAACCTGCCCACCACGATAAGGTGGCAGTCCCTTGTAATTATAATCACACACTTCAAATAACACAATGCTATAAAAGCCCTTGAAATTGTGATAGTCAACACAGTTTTCTTTAGGAGGTGACACAGCAATGTGGCAGCCATCTATGCACCCAATGCACTGTGGATAGTTCCATGTATCTTTGAAGCCATGCACTAAATTACGAACGTCATCCTGTGTCTCAGGAAATTTTATAACCGTGGGCAACACATGTTGTGTGACTAGTGCACAAAATTCATGAAAAATTTCACAAACGGTACTTTTTTCAACTGCAAACAGGTGGCTTATCGTTCGCAGCTCAGATGACGAGGAGAGTGTATAAATGGCAATTGCTACCCTCTTTTCCAGTGGAATACAAGCGCGGAAAGATGTATTTTGACGTCCCATGTATGGAGCTAGAACATTCCAAATGTGGTGAAATGTAGCACGATTCACTCTAAAGTTACTCTTCCACGTCGCATCGGACCAATTGGGTACTAATTGATCCCACCAATGTTCGTTTCTAGGTTGTTTCCAAATTGATCTAACGTGTTGCCTACGAGTCTTCCTTATCAAAGTTTTTGAGGTTATGTGAAGCCGACACACTCTTGCAGCAATTGCCGCAGCATATCTACGTCTTTCTTTACTTCCCGCTAAAAACCTTCTCACTCGACGCAATACAATCGCTCGTTGTCTAACACGTTGTATTAATAGGGTAATACACATCAAAACTAAATCAGTCACACTCATCTTCGGTGACAGAAGACCTAGACCTGCGATAAAGTAAACACCAAGATCAAACAGCTGTGATCAACCACTGCCACACTGATGACGCGCGACAGCGTTGAGATGGCTGTGGGTGACGTCACTAACTGGCGTGCAATGTGAACAGCTAAACACAGTTAGTGATATTACCCATGATTCTGTGCGCTTATCTTAACTAAAGTTAAGTTAATCTTAGTTAATTCATATAGTCTGAACGGGTATAACTGAAGTTGTTCTTTCCCATGCCAAATGTAACCCCTAGAACCTGTTTCTACAGCATGTCGGGATTATGATTAGATTATTTGGGCTTAACGTCTCATATTTTTGCAACGAGGCTAATCGAGACAATGAGTGGGTGATATATGAAGATGAAATAGAGGGCTCTTTGGAGGAAAGGGGCCAATATAAGGGCGGGGTGGAAAGGGAAAAGGGGAGGATAGGGGATTGGGGTGTGGACTGCACTTCGTCTGACTTCTCCTCCTCGACTAGTCCGGCTAGGGTGGCCCTACCAGAAGCATACGCTTCCGCCGGCATAGCTCTCGGGATCATCAAAGCACACAAACCTGCCCACCACGATAAGGTAGCAGTCCCTGGGCAGGATCGGGATTATATATACATTATATAAGGTTATATAAGGTTATAATGCTGCAGTCAAGAAGCAAGATGACATTGACATCCATCATTTAGAACTAAGTGCTTTTAAAAACATAATTTTTAAGATGTATAACTTGCAAACAGGGATGCTCAACGTGTAAAACCACAAACAATTCTTCACGCTCACACATACACTTATAACACACGCACACACACACTCTCACGCACACGCACACATTTACTCACTTGTCCACGTTTTATTTACCATATGTGTTGTTTGTATCTTATTTTGTTCAATGACTGCTTTCTTACTATCATTTTCAGTAGTCTAGTAGGTATATATTATATCACACTTGTGGGGTTCGTCCCCGTTGTTGATAAATACACAATAATAAAAGCTAGATTTTAAAAATGTTAATGGTTGCAATAATGAATTCAAAATCCGTTCCAGAGTTCTCACCTAGTTTTTGTTTCTCGTGTTTTATAGGATCAGGAGACCAAAATGTAGGTCTAGTTGTATGTTAATTGTTTGACAAATCAATTATGCTTTCAGAGGATTGCAGCCGTCGAGGACAAACTGTACTCTGCAAAAAAAAACTTCTGACAGAAGAGAACGAGAAGTTTTTTAATGAAAAAGTCGAAGGTCAACAAAGAGCTGAAGGCTGAAAAGAAACAGCTGTGTCTAGCGATAGTTGCACTTAAAGGTTAGTAAGTTATTTTGAGAAAGTTGTTTATTATTACTACCCAATTGTTCCAAGGCAACACGCAAAATATCACATGCACAACTGGGCTTCCTTGCATGTCTGAAAGTTGCTACAAATCCCCCATTTAGTTTCAGTGTGAAGTAAATAGGTTGGCTTACATGTTTTATTTTCGCATGATTTTTCAACGATTCTAGTTTTTTGTCTCATTTTTCAACAGAGCTTCCAACAATTGTGGCACAGCTTTAAACCATGGGGGCAGGGCACAACACAAGGCCTGTAGACAGTAGGCCTATCCCATGCACTCCAACCCGATCAGATGTTACGCCAAACCCACTGGAACGTGGAGAGGCATCTAACGATCTGGCGAATCATACGACTCGAAGGTGCAAGGTATTGTAAAAAATTATATTTGTTAGTTAGTTGGTGTGTGGATCTGTGCATTACACTTTTAGTTCAAACCGGTGTTTCATATACAGTCTTGGCCATTTGCAAGTCAAGGGTAGTCGAGATCCTTTTATCAACATTATCCGGAATAGTTCGGAGTACATACAGCCTATATCAAGAATAAAGTATGCGTAGGCATACCTATTTTGTTAAATCATTTGCAGTTTTATTTTTAGTGTGGTTTTCACCCAATAAAGCTTATAATAATGTTTAGAAGTATTTTGTTTTTTAAACATTTTTTTTTTTTTATAAAATCACTAATTGCACAGCCCTGAAAAATTATTGTATTTAGTAGGCCTATTGCATCTAAAATATTATGTAGTATCTCCATATATTTACTTTTCATTAAAATGCCATTTTCTGGGAAACCAAATTTGGTGGAAGTCGGATTGATTGATTAATGGGGCTTAACGTCTCATATTTTTGCAACAGTGGCTTCGAGACGATGAGCGGGTGATAATGAAGATGAGAAAGATGACGATGAAGAATAAAGCCACATCCGAATCAGATCCATAGTACGTCTCGTGGGTCGTCATACGGGAGTCCAGCAAGGGTGGGCAGGGCCAAATGGGAGGAGAAATATTCAATGGACAATGGGGGGGATAGGGACAGGGTCTCCTTTCGTCGCCTCCTACGACTAGCAGAGTCACTCTGGGCCTATTCTACCCCGGACCGAGACGGGTCTCCTTTCGTCGCCTCTTACGACTAGCAGAGTCACTCTGGGCCTATTCTTCCCCGGGCCCAGACGGGCAAGGGTGGAAGTCGGAACTTCACTAGTTCACCAAACTAGTTAGGCCTACTTCTTTGTATTATAGGCTACTTTAAACATTTCAATTAACAGAGTATAAATCAAAGAGAGATTACTATAGGCCTAAATCACTCACGTCTCAAAAGTAGGAAACGTAAAGCCAAAAAATCATCACATTTTTTGTAATGTATTTTTGCATCAATGCTATTTGACTCATAAGATGGTGATATATTAAAGATAAACATATTTCATATGATGCCTTGGCCACGATTTGAACCTGGAATGCAGTAACCGTGGTTTACTAGACCAATGCATATCGACTTTTGGTAGCTACGCGGCCTACACCAACGCCATACATAAACATGGTATACGCAGTACCTAAGCTAAAAGCGATAGGGTATACAATATACATACATGGAATATAAGGCCTAGGTCTATACCCACCGCCATTACTAATATGTAGGCGAATTGTTCGGCCTTATTTCTGAAGTATTATTGACATACTTTTTTCAGTTCCGGTTCACATCAACGTTGCTGAACAGGTGCACCTTGGAAGATGCCTCCAAATTCACTGCAGATATACTGACGGAGCTGTTTTCTCAGGAATACCTGATGACGCGCTCCCTGACTGGAGGGAAGTCCTCCCGTGCCGTAGATGGGGGCATAATAAAAGAGCCGATGGACCAAGAAGCCCTTCAGGGCATAATCCGTAAGTTGTGTTATAGTTGTGCTCACAGAGAGCTATGTACAGTATAATACAATCAATTTCTAGATGGTTTTAAATAATGTCTTGTTCTCATTATGTAGGTACTGTAGAGGTGGTCGCCTCGCGTGAATAATTTGTCCTCACTTCACGTCACATTTAGGCCTACTCATTTTTCCACTCACGCACGACTATTTCATGTTCAGTCACGATCACGCACGATAAGTCAATCATGCACACTCACACACGAATCATGATGTGCTTACTCACCACGCGCACTCACGGCCATCCTTCAGTAAAAAAAAAGAAAAAGTGAATCAAGTAGGCCTAGGTAGGTGTCTGGTGTCACCTTTTTATTGTTTGTTTCAGGTGCTGTACAGGATAAATTTCCGAGCGAAAAAAATTCTGCCATCAGGGCATACATTAGATCTAAGTTTAGCAATACTCGGCCTGCCAACACAAAACTAGTCATGCCAGTTGCTGGTACAATTGCGGTTCCTGCAACAATTTTGGTTCCAGCTCAAATCAGCCAAGATATAGAAAACGGAAGGTTCCATCAAGATACGTAGCGTCTAGGAGAAGATGGATGGATTGATTGATATTTGGGCTTAACGTCTTCTATTTTTGAAACTTGGCTAATCACGACGATGAGTGGGTGATAATGAAGATGAAATTGGGGGCTCTTTGGAGGAAAGGGGCAAGTAGGAGGCCCATATCCATAGAGATACATCAATCATTACGACCGAAAATGGTGCAATAATGCTGCGTTCCAGGTTGCAAAAGCAATGCAACGACGTCTGGAATATCATTTTATTCATTTCCGATAGACAATGATCTCAGAAAATTGTGGCTAGTTAACATAAGACGTGATGAGAGGCGAAACAAAAAAGTGGGTCTTCTATGAAACATAGTTCGAAACATTTTGTGGAGTCGGACTACAGAGAAATTGTTAATGGATGTAGGAAATGTCTGAAGTGGCAAAGCAGTACCCAGTGTACTTTCCTTCACATCCCCAAGGAAGCTTAAAGGTGCCAGAAGAAAAATATGTTATAAGAAGAAGAAAAAGAAGAAGAAAAAAAAGTTTAAATGGAAGACCGTTTCAAATAATGATCCAAATAGTATAATAGTAGTGCTAGTAGGCGCTCCTACCTTGGCAAGTAGGCCTGGGCCTGGGCAAGATTAGGATTAGGAAGCCTTGGCCTGCCCCTACCAGTAGGCTTAGGCCCTAGGTCTAGACTTAGCCCAGGTCTAGGCCTAGTAACGTCTGAAAGCATTGCTATAGGTCTAGGCTTAAAAGCAGGCCAAGTATTCGACTTAATCGCAACATACACTAACCACTTGTTGATAATTGAATAGTTTACAAAGAATAGGGCTAGCCTAGTATTTATTCTCTTCAATATAGATATAACATTGATATTGTATTATATCTATCTGTTGTGAGATGTGCAAAGTGGTGTACAGTGGCAAGTAAGCCAAGTCTAGGGAGGCAGACCTGTCATTGGTGAGTGTCGAGATTAGTTTTTGTTTTGTTTGTCAACAGGACTCTGATGGAGATGTCTCGGTAATAACCGAATTGGAATTGACTGCTGCCAGTGATGAGAGTGATGTGAGTGCTAATGCTCTGCGATGCAACCAACACCAATGATGAGGATA
Source organism: Isoperla grammatica (assembly GCA_945910005.1). Lineage (NCBI taxonomy): Eukaryota > Metazoa > Arthropoda > Insecta > Plecoptera > Perlodidae > Isoperla > Isoperla grammatica. The sequence goes on from OX246740.1 coordinate 16,555,017, forward strand.
CATCACAACCCAGTGAGGATCATGATTGTACCGCTAATGAAGTTTTTACGATTTAAAAAGTGCACTTCAAAACAATGTAATTCTTGAGGCTGTTGTGGCACAGTTGCAAAAAGAATTGGCAGATACCAAGAAAATCATAGGTGAATTGGAAAAAGAAAAAGCCATTCGAGTGAACTATACCGTGAGCTACCGTGACTTCACAATAGACAAAATTAAAAAGTCAAATCATTTGCCTTATTATACCGGCTATAACAGTGTTAGTATGTATGAACATTTTTTAGAGACTGTAAAATCTGGTCAACAAGTGTCCTACTCGAAACCAAACCAACAGTTGGGAAACCAACTGTTGCTAGTACTATGCAAGTGACGGTAAGGGTTCGAGAATGCCGATTTAGCTTTCAGATTTAATATCAGTTAAAGGCATGTCTCAAAAATCTTCACCAATTTCATAAATGATTTGTACTACCGCTTACGATGTTTGAACATTTGGCCTCATATTCTTGAAAATGCTCCCGCAAATTTCAAGGAAAGGTATCCTACAACCAGTGGCGTAACGCAAATCGCCCGGGCCCCCTATATGGGGTTAATTAAGAGCCAATTCTATTATCAAGCCAATCAAGGAACCGGAGAGTTTAGCCCTAAATATTAACATTCCTCCTATGGCCAGTAATGAACTGTTTGAGGAGAACAAGGTGTATGAAACTCGCAAGATTGCATCTTGCCGTGTTTACGTGGAGCAATCAGGAGGGTTAAGACTTTCAAAATCGTAAAGGGAATCATACCAATAACATTTCTACCTCACTTTAAGCAGGTGTGGACTGTTTGTTGCATTCTATGTGGCTTTCGTTGTGTAACAAGAAGCGATAGGCATACTATAAACGACAATTCTTAAAAGTAGCCCTTAAAGCATTGCATTCATTTCCACCTTCTAGTTATAGACCTATTGCAATGATAGACATCAGACTATGTTGAAAAATGTAGCTCAAGTAGGCCTATCATGTTAGGACTAAACGAATTTAGGAATGCTAAATAAACTGATTCTACTGGATCCAAACAGGATTGCATACCTTTTTAAAAATGCAAGATTGCATAAAAGCTTACCTTTCTTGGTCTGCAGTTTTTCAAATATTCTTGTCTTATAAAAATATGGTCATCAGCGGAAGAAGCTAAGTCGTATGTTAAAAACTCGACTCATTTTGTAGAGATCCTAAAATACATTAAGTTGTACCCTGGTGACTTACTAGTTAGTTATGATGTTGTTTCTCTCTTTACGAAAGTACCAATTAAAGAGGCATTGGAGATCATTGAAGCCAAGAAGGTAGTTCCGACACATATTATTTTATTACGTTGTCTCGTCATTGCATGGCCACCAAATATTTTACATACAGAGGTCAGTTCTATAAACAAATTGAAGGAGCTCCAATGGGGTCGCCATTGTCACCAGTGGTAGCAAATTTGTTCAAGGAATATTTTGAAACAACATCCCTGGAGTCATCTTTACTAAAGCCCCTGTGCTGGCTGTGATACAAAGATGATACGTTTGTAGTGTGGCAGCATGGAATAGATAAGTTTAATGAATTTTATCAACATCTAAACAACCAACACACAAATATAAAACTAACGATGGAAATCGAAGAAAATGGTAAATTACCTTTTTTGGATGCACTTGTTCAGAAAAAACCTGATGGAAGTCTTGGCCATATGTGTTTAGAAAAGCTACTCATACAAACAGATATCTGAATGCAACCTCTCACCACCACCCGAGTCAAATCCGGTCTGTTGCTTACACACTGGCCAATAGATCACACAAAATTGCAGATGTGGATAATATTGATGCAGAATATAAAATATTACATCATGCTCTTTCATCTAACGGGTTTACGAATAGTTTAATAACTAAGGCATGGCATCGACAGCCTCTTTCCACCTCGACGTCACAAGTAGAACCAGTAGAACCACCCAAGTATACTGCCTATTTGCCATACATTAAAGGGACGACAGACTTGATCAGTCAACGGCTTCGCCGAGAAAACATACGAACGATCTTTAATACCGAGAAGAAAATTGGCGAAATGGTGGGAACTTGTAAGGATGTGATTCCTTTAGAAAACAAAGGAGTATATGAGATACCCTGTAATGGTTGTCATCACAGTTACATTGGTCAAACAAGTAGAAAATTATTGCAGTGAGTTCAAGAACACCGACTTGCTGTGGACCAAGGCCAGTCAACGTCATCTCTAGCACAACATACAATAAAGGAAGGACATAACATTAACTTTGCCGGGGTAAGGCTTCTTGCTTCAGTGGACAATCTTCGAGCGAGGTTAATCCGAGAAGCAATTGAGATTGAGAAGCGGCCTCATAACCTGAACAAGCGAGATGACGCTCAAAGACTACCTTCGGCTTGGAAACCGATTGTGGCAAACCTAAAAGTCCAGCAGGTGTTTCTAGCCAACAATCAGCCTGTTGCTGACCATTCTCAGAGACAAAGAGTTGCAGCAGTGTCCCAGGGGGGACCCATGACCAGAAGCAAATTCAAAGAGCTTACTAGAGCTACCCAGTGATGTATCACTGTGGCAGTGTTTTCGATTTTATATGCAAGTGTTTTTTGGTTGTTGTGGTTTTTATTTGTTTTTTTATGTTTGTATGTCTTGAAAGAGACGACGCTAAAGTCGTTGAAACGATGATTTATTTAATTCTAAATATAATTTGGATTGGTTAAACCGAAAAATGTTTTCTTACTTTACATTTTGCAACCAACAAAATCTAAGAAATCATATACATAGGTCCTACAGATTACAGATCAATTACACTACATGGTCTAACACAAAACCGCACGGTTTGAAAATACCGCTCGAAGATTGAATTAAAGTCGAATTTAGTAGCTCGTTTCGAATTTCTTTGGTAAAGCCTGCCCAAAACTAAGCAAAAACGTGTTCAAGTCAACCCGTATTGAAGTCAATACGAATTCGTGAAAAAAAGTCTATCGCAGCGCTGCGGCGGCCTTCACGTGAACTACTCATTGCGGTATTGGTGGTCAATGGCGGCGATTTTTCCATATGTAAACAAGGCACGTTGACTTCTTGATTCAGTCTCCATGGCAGATACAAATATTTGTAATCGCTATTACTCCATTTCTCAGTGCAACAGTAAAAGGGAAGGTGTATTTTTTACCTTTTTCCTAAAGACATTGCGCTAAGAAAGAGATGGGCTCACGTGTTGAAAATCGGGAAACCTGTAATGAAGTTTATGTATGTGTGTGGCTCGCACTTTACAAAAGAAGACTATATACTGCCCGCTAAGCAATAAGATATATTTTTAAACCATTAGTAAGCTAGATTAATGAGGAAATATAGATACATGACTTATGCCTAGGCCCTAGCAGAGATGCCAATCCCAAGTCAGAGTAGGCCTAGGCCTATCTAGCTGTCAAAATGTGTGTAGGCCTAGCATCTAGGGCTAGGCCTATTCGCCGAGTGGAAAGCCTATAGGCCTAGACCAAAAACGTTTCATTAAACCCTTTTCTTCACCAGGAAGAATAATTAATTTAATTGGTAATGTATTTCTTACAGATATACAATGCAAACGGAAAACTTAAAAAAATGTTCAGTTCCAAGCAAAAATCTGCCAGTTAGAGTGCATGATAAACCACAGAAAGACACGCAAAACAACATGAGATTATCAAGGACATTAAAAAGGAAGGAAATGAAAGATGATATTCGGTGAGTATACCTATATTTTATTAGGCCTATTCATTTAGGGCAGCCTAGCTTAGTTTACAGTCTAAGAAGCCCTTCAAATGGTCACAATGGTTCATTTTTCTACTCAGCTGTAGGCCTAGACCTATTCCCACAGTTGGAAAGGGCTAGGCCTAAACACAGAATATGTTAAACCAAAGGTAATTCAAAATCAGTTTTAGGCCACATACAGGTCATGTAGGCCTAGGCTACCGGGTTCGTAATTTGACCAGAAAGTACCGTAATTCGAACGGAAAGACCAATTAACGATAGGTAACAATGAAAATAACAATCACAATGAGAAGCCCGGTAAGACAGGTCGCAATTACGGTACGTGACCACAGCAGGCTCTCCGCCCTACACATGAAACATGTCACAACAACAAAACACAAATACAACACAAAATCATGTTATGCATTTCACATGAATATATACTCCAGGCCTAGTATGCATTACTTAGAAATGCATTCAAATTATACAACAGAGGTCTACCGTAACAGGTTATTTTTAAAGTAGACGCCTACCCAGACAGTCAGAACTGAACTAGAAATGAGTTTCCCCACGAATCGTAACAATAACGAATATTAATTTGGTCCTATTTGTTTTTTACAGAAACAAGTGTGCTGAAACTTGCACATTATCAGAAGCAAATTTGGCCGATAGTAGTGGCCAGCATATTGCCACTGAAGTTGACGTTGCTCTAGCTTTTGACGAGTTTTCGAATGCAGCACAACCTTGCCAGCAACCTGAAGAACGCAGTATTCTTGTTGATAAAGCAGTCCAAGTGAACGGTAATACTTTTCGGCATCGCAATAAATTCACAATCATGGATTTAATAAAGAGCAGCCAAGAATTAAATACTATGCTAGGTATTCCTTCATTTGCTCTTCTTGACAAGCTTGTGGAGTGTTATGAGGAAGTGGAGCCTACCTACTCCATTTCTGCCTCTATCAAAGAGAGAATTGCTTTTACGCTATGCGATTAAAACTTGATTTGTCGTTTCGAGCCCTAGCTGTGCTCTTTCAGTGCTCACCAACTACCAGCCAGAACTATTTTCAGGTGACAATAAAAGTTTTGGCACATGTCTTACGTGTCATGATTTGCTGGCCCAGCAAAGAAGAGATTTTGCAAAATATGCCGCAATGCTTCAAGCGATATAAACACACTCGCATTGTGTTAGATGGAACGGAAATGGATTGAAAACAACAAATGCCTTAACTGCAGAATTTTTACTTATTCTCATTATAAAGGCATGCACACAGTTAAGTTCATGATAGGTGTGGCCCCATCTGGACTAATTACTTTTGTTAGCAAAACCTATGGTGGGAGAGCCTCTGATAAAGCAATGTTTATTCAGTATGGCACATTGGATAAGCTTGAGCCATACATTGATGCTGTCATGGTTGATAAGGGTTACATGATTGAAAAAGAGTGTAAGTTAAACAACATTCAGCTAATATGACCACCGTTTGCACGAAAGAAGCAACAAATGCCTGCACAAGATGCATTAAAGACAGCGTACATTGCTGCAGCCAGTGTCCACGTTGAAAGGGCAAATCAGCGAATAAAGCAGTTCAAGGTAATTAACTTTACTAATGCTAACCATGGTATAGCCTACTTTCATGAAAAATGTTAGGCCCATGTAAACATTATGCTGCATAATGATTATGCTATTATGATTGTTGCTGAATATGTATAAATGTTTAGTTACTACAGAGCTACTAAGATGATTTGTTCTTTTCTTGCGGGTATTTAGTGGAAAAATACCATGGAGCCTGCTAGCGACAGTAGATGGCATCATGACCGTCATTTGTGTGCTTGTCAACTTGACTTCCCCTCTTCTAGCTGAAGACAAATACTAATGACGTTGAACGAGAGCGAATTTACGGCCAAAAGGGATCGCCACAAAACCAAACGTCACAAAAAGGCGTAAAGCAGAATCAGTCTGCATCAGGTACCCAATCAAAAGAACAAGAATTACATACTGGTACCATAAAACAGCCGGTTCGTGATTCAATTGTTGAGCCAAAATGATATAACTGTGGTAAGTTTGGGCATTTAGCCAGGGAGTGTCCCGACCCGCGACGTGCACTCATGTGCTATAAGTGCAAGCAAGATGGTCACGTGGCACGGAACTGCACATCCGAACCAGCTCCACAGAACGAAAATTTTATGCAGGTAGCAGGGCCAGGGATAAAACCACAAAAATATTTGAAGGAGGTTGTTATAAATGGAGATATATACAACGGGCTGATAGATTGTGGCAGCTCTAGCTGCACAATACAAGCATCGGCAGCGATTCGGAGTGGAGCGCAAATAGAAGCATCTTCAAGTGTTCTTCGTGGTTTCGGAGGGGGCAAGGATTCCGTCGTAAACGCTATCGGTGAAATAAAAACTGATATTACAATTGATAGTGTGACGGGGCACCAGGTAGTTGTGCTGGTAGTGCCTGATGCTGCCCAAAGCATCAAATTGCTTATCGGACGCACGTTCATTGACTTGCCACAAATAGCGTTCATCAAGAAGAATGAAACGTTCGTCTTTGGGTATAATTACCAGTTTCCATTTAGCGAAATAAATGTTGAGGGAAGGAGCTTCCAGTTAGCGTTAACGTTACCGGGCAATGTTAAATTATAGCGAACTTTCCCGTTACCGTTACCGGAGCTCCTTCCTGGGCTATTGTGCACCGACCATTAGTGTTAAAAAGAAAGTGTTCCACGCAAATCAACATTGTAATAGACTTAATAATAGTGTTAAAGTGTTTAATACTTCTAGGCCTAGTCAAAATACAGTAAACAACGGCGTTCCTAACCCAACTTGTGATGAAAGTGATGAATCTAGGCCTAGTGCATCGAAGAAAAACTGTCATTTCTTGAAACGGAAAGAGATGTAGGTGTAGATGGTGAATTTCATGAAGTAGGCCATGAACCCAGAGGTAATTTAATAGTAGATCTTAACCTGCTCTCTGAACTTATAAAAAACACTGTCATATGCAAAAAGTGTCACAATAAAGACTGCGTTGAGGTTGTGGAGGATATTTCTAAGCGGAAGGGCCTAGCTTCAAAGTTAAATGTTGTATGCTTTAAGTGTGACCTAAAGGAATCATCCATGATGTCTAAATGAACCTGGCAACGTCTGTACGAGGTCAGTGTACGATATACGTATGGCTTGCGTTCCATTGGCAGAGGCGGTCGGTCTGGCAACATGTTAGCCGCTATAATGGACTTACCAAAGCCAATTGTTCGACAAGCAGAGTACACAAGGAACGTAGGGAACCATGTAAAAGAGGTGAGTGAAGCTTCCATGAGACTTACTGTTGAGGAGGCTATCCTAGAAAATCCTGTTATGGATAAGCCTGGCCGTACCAAGACTGATATTCCCGTAGCTCTAGATGGATCATGGTTCATGGCACAGGCGAGGCCGTATGTCATTGAATGGAGTAATCAATGCAACTTCAGTAGATAGTGGTAAAGTAGTGGACCTAGAGTGTATGAGCAAATATTGTCAGTGCAAAAAAGATAAAAAGGGGTCAAAAATCCACGATAAAAAAACAGTTCTGCCAACTACGAAGGCAACAGTGGCGGCATGGAGGTAGAGGGCGCTGTTCGGAGTTATAACCGATCTGTTTCTACGCGCCAAGTTCGATACTTGGATTACCTTGGGGATGGTGATTCCAAGGGATTCAAGAGCGTTGTTGCTAGTAAGCCCTATGGTGATGATGCTCTAATTGAAAAACTTGAATGCGTGGGCCATGTCCAAAAACGAATGGGTACCAGGCTTCATAAGCTTGTAAAAGAATATACAGGGAAAATAATATCTGATGGCAAGCGGCTTGGAGGAAAGGGAAGGCTGAGTAAGGAGGAGATAAATCTACTGCAGACTCACTATGGCAATGCCATTCGAAGAAACAAGAATGACCTTGCTAGCATGAAAAGGGACATCTGGGCCACCTATTTTCATAAAGCGTCAACGGATTCGAAGCCCCAGCCCGAACTGTGCCCTAAAGATGGTTGGTGTGGCTACAATAATGACAAGAAAAAAGGTGAAGCTTACACCCACTCTTACAGCCTACCCGAGGCTGTCCTGCTGGCAATAAAGCCTGTTTATAAAGACCTTACAAATGAAGAGTTGTTGAAGAAATGTTTACATGGGCAAACACAGAACAACAATGAGTCATTCAACAACGTCATATGGACCCGACTACCAAAAACGGTCTTCGTTGGGATTGACACTCTCAAGTTTGGGGCATATGATGCGGCATTATGCTGGAATGAAGGCCTTATGGATACCGGTACCAAAGAATTAGGCCTAGGCATAAGAAGCCAGGACTGCATTGGAGAAATACAGGCAACTACTCCTGATAAGTCGTAAGAACCCTTCTAACTTATCCAATATGTCAATTAAACTGTTAGTTATTTTTTTTATTTAGGTCTATGTTGTAGTAGCTAGTAGAAAATCAACTTGCATTTTTTTGGGACATTCTTACGAGTTTCTGGTTTCCATGTGCCATACAGTACCATACACTCGAATAAGAGTGAACACTGATTGCATGTGAACTTTCTTATTCCTTGTTGTTATTCACAAATTTGTCTAGCTTTCATTCCTAGTCATTGCTAGCCTAGTATGCCCAAGTTGTGTCCTATGTTCAACCTGAACCATACAGCTTCCTGTGCTCTTGTATTGTGATCATTATGAGAATTCCCCAGGGGGTTTACAATGTGCTGTTTTGCTACATTTCTTGGTAACCATCATCTTCGTAGCAGTTTTAATATGGCATTATGGTGAGTACACAATGTGTGTGGCACCGATTTGTCTTGGTTTAAACTCATTCAAATCAGATTTAAAGTGTTGCAAAGCAATCAATTTAAAGTCGATCGACACGTTTGAAAAAAGATGGTCGAACGCGATCCGTTTTTGAGATATTCGCGTTGGTGTGTCAATTTTACGTCAAATCTACTCAAATATAGAAACTATAAATATACTTTATTAATAAAAAAAAATATATAATTTCAAGAAGTTCAGTATTAAATGCTACTCACATGTAATAATTCTTGAAATTCATAATTTAGAATTAAAAAAAGTATTTTTTCATGTCCATTTAATTTGAATAGTTGACTTGTTGCATTGAATACAGCAACATCATTATTGAATGGGTAGTTCACTTCATCGATCGACTTTAAATGTAAACAATCTTGATTTTTGTAAATGAAAAAGGTACATTGGGTGTAAAGAAAGTTGAGTAGGGGGAGGGAAAGGGCGTGGCTCTTCTTCACGTACACATACCAGAAGAATAAAAAAGCTGTAGATGTTCATACGAGAAACGTCAAGCTCACAAGACCACCTACAGATAATAAAAAGAATCATGTACGTTCTTCAAATAGGCCTCGGTCCACAATGGCATGCAATTATTTTGTACGTAAAGTGATTCCTACCTCAATTCGTACTAGCACTACTACAAGATGTGAAAATGAAATCAATGAAATGAGCTTGTCGAATGCTACCTACATTCATGTTACTACTGTGACTAGTAGTGAAAAAAGAAGGGTTATCCAACTAGATAGGTACTGATAGTGAAGGCTCATTGGAATCCGTTTGTGGGAGTGCATCAGTTTATGATTCTGTTTATCCTGACGGACCTCCTGATAGAGTTAGTAGAGTAATGTGTAGAGTAGTGAGTGGAGTATCTTCCCTTCAAAGTAGTTCTACTTCAGTTCCTCCACTAGTACAACCTTCTTGTTCTCTTAGATCATTTTTAGCAGAATGGGCTATAGGGAATAATATTTCCCATTCTGCCCTCAATCAGCTGTTACAAAGATTCAACCAATTTGGCAATACTTTTGGCCTACCACAGGATGCTAGGACTTTGTATAAAACTACCAGAAATGTTGAGATCAGGGCTATTTGTAGGCTCGTGGGGAATATGTTCATTTTGGTTTAAAACATTGTTAGTTAAAGAAAGGGGAACAGTTGGAGGAATATGAATTGAAATGTCTCTCTTTGAACACCACATCAGGCCGGCTTTCGGAACAACCGAAGTACAGTTGATCAGATTGCGTATCTTATGCAAGATGCTAAGGAAGGGTTCCACAAACAACTATCAACTATAGCAGTTATGGTAGACTTTAAAGCAGCATTTGACAAAGTATGGAGAGGCAGACTACTACAAAAAATGTATAGCCTAAAAATACCAGCAAATATATACAGATGGACCAAAAACTTCTTAAGCCAACGAATTATTCGAGTCAGATACAATAACAGAAGATCAAAGTACAGACAGATAAGAGGAGGGGTGCCACAAGGAGCAGTGCTGAGCCCAATTCTCTTTAATATTCTTATAAATGACCTGGCAGAATACGTCCAAAGCAGATGTGAAGTAAAGGTGAAAATCTTTGCCGACGACGTGGTGATGTGGTACAGTGGAAGAGACACAGAGGCAATGGAAGAGGAGATGAACAACGCATTGAAGGCACTGGAAGAGTGGTCAACATTGAACGGAATGGTAGTCAACGAGAAGAAGACAATGTACGACTATTATACCAACGGTCGAACTGTCCCCAATTTCCAACTGAAGTATGCAGGATCACTACTAAATAAGGAAGATAACCCTGCTTACTTGGGGATGACAATGGACCAAAAAATGAAAGGATCGCAACAAATAGAAAAGATGTGTGCAGCAGGTCAGAGAAGGCTGAGCTTGCTGAAGAGAGTGGCAGGAGTGCAATGGGGAGCAAATGAGGAGACATTGGCAACCACATACAAAACATATGTACGACCCCTCCTCGAGTATGGAGGTGCCCTACTCGTCACGGCTCCTAAAGCAAGCAGGGATGCATTGGACAGGGTGCAAAATCAGGCCCTACGAACAATCACAGGAGGTGTCAAAACTACCCCAATTGCTGCAATGGAAGCAAAAACAAAAGTGCCTTCTCTGGATGCGAGGAGATGCATGGCGGCAGTTCATCTACACGAAAAATTAATAAGACTGGACGAACATGAATGGGACAGAGAACCGCTCGAAAAACTGAAGACTCATAAAACCTTTATTACTATAGTGGACGAGATAAAGACTGATCTTGTCGGGAACTTGTTTAATACTACAACGAGAGAGAAGATTCCCCTACCTAACATAGTAGTATCTGCACTTGATGTACCACATGAGTTGACAGTGGACGGCACGAAGAAGTCAACGTGTACGAGTGAAGAATGGAAGATTTTATCAATGAGACATGTCCACAGACACTACCCAGAAAATGAGTGGCTACACATTTACACAGACGGCTCAGCAACACCAGGTGCAGGTCTGGCAGGGGCAGGAGTATACTGTAGGGAGTTTGAAGAAGCCCACCCTGCGGGTATGAATGGTAGCAGCTATAATGGAGAGATGACAGCAATCCAGAAAGCACTCCTCAAGGCAAAGGGTTGTACCAAGGACAAAATCGTGATCCTAACTGATTCTAAGGCTGCAGTACAAGCATTAGCCAGCAAGGAGGATGTGGATGAAGACATCAGACAGTGCAAGCTAACGATCCTAAGGCTGAACAACATAGGCAAAATGGTAAAGCTACAGTGGATACCTGCACACTGCAATATACATGGCAATGAGAAGGCCGACTACCTGGCCAAACGTGGGAGCAAGATGCCGCAACCAGCAATACCAATAACCTACAGAGCCGTTAAATCCCATGTGAATGCAGCGATGTCCAGCAAAGTGAAGCAGCAGTGGGTGGAGAAAGGACAAAACAAGACGTGGAAACAATACACAACAACCACAAGACAAACCCCCCACAAATTCAGCAGAAGAATAGAAACCGCGCAATTCAGGCTTAACACACAACATGACCTATTGGGGAAGCACCTGCACCGGATGGGAATATTTGAGACTAGTATCTGCAAGCTATGTGGAGTGGAGGAACAGGACAGGAATCACCTCTTCAGATGTAGTAAACTTAGAACAGAACGTGACGCATTGCCTAACGGCATGAAGAGAGAAGAAAAGGAGGCCTGTCTCTACTGGTTGACCAGATCTTACATGATGGCCTGATTAAGCCAAATGTGGGCATATGATAAAAAAAAAAAAAAAAAATTCAACATTGATGGGATACCTCTGTTTAAAAGCTCAAGAACCCATTCAAGAAGCGGATGATAAAGGCACCTCCCTTTCCCTGTTGCTGTTTTCTGTGGGAATACTAAACCACAAAAAAAGTTTTTTGTTGATTTCATTCATGACTTGACCGACTTGTTACAAAAAAGCCTTGTTTTTAAAGAAAACCACGTAAACCTTGTAAAACTTCGAGCCTTAATTGCAGATGTACCAGCTAAAGCCTACATGAGATGTGTCAAACTTCATAGTGGCTATTCAGGTTGCGACAAGTGTACTACTATGGGAGTGTACTATGGCCGAGTCACGTTTCCTGAAATTGATGCCGATCTAAGAACTGATGAATCTTTTGTTGCTTATGAGGATACTGAATTCCATAATCATAAAACCCCATTTGATGTTTTGAATGTTGGCTTGATTTCTTCATTTCCAATTGACTACATGCACTTGGTTTGTCTTGGAGTAATGAAGCGATTGTTACAATGTTGGCTACGGGGTATAAAACATGTCAAGATAACCAGTGGTCGCATTAGTAAGGCATTCCAGTCAGTGATAAATTGTTTCCTGATGAACTCCAAGAAACGTTGGCCTTCAGATTTTGCTCGTCAACCAAGAACTTTAAATTACATGGATAGATGGAAGGCCACTGAACTGCGGAAATTTCAATTATATTAAGCCCCTGTTGCTTTAAAGGCTTCCTAGCTGATGATATCTACGAACACTTTATGCTGTTGCATTGTGCCATAAACATTCTTGTTGGAAGAGAAAGGTATAAAGAATTAAATGCACTTGCTGATCAGCTACTGAGAACATTTGTCACACAGTCTGCACAGTACTATGGAAATGAGTTTATCGTTTATTATGTCCATATGTTGATTTACTTGTCCAAAGACGCGCTTAGATGTGGTCCACTCGACACATTCAGTGCATTTAAATGCAAAAATCAGCTTGGCATAATGAAGTGTGAACTTCGTTCCAAGTCGAAACTCCTTCAACAACTCTGTAAACGCTTGGGTGAGCAAGAACACTTTATTCAGTAAAACACTAACTCTAACAACGTTCCAAATTCATTCTTTTCAACCCAGATTCATATAGATGGACCAACTGCTGGTTTACAAGGTATCCAATATAGTAAACTAACAGGATTTTTCTTTCAACTCTCCACTCATCCCAGAAATCGAAATGTTATTTTAAAAGATAATTCTGTGTTTCAAGTTGAAAACTTCATTGTGCCTGATATTGGCGAACAGGATATATATTTAGTTGGCCTTAAATTTACCAAGTACACTGACTTCTACACATACCCAATCAAGTCTTCAGTTTTGGATGTGTTCTTTGTAGAAAAATTGGAAAAAGAATTAAGTGTGATACCTGTCAAGCAATTAAAGAAGAAGGCAGTGCTCTTGCCCTACAAACATGGGTTTGTCTGCTTTCCATTGCTTCATCTGTCTAATTAATTACCTGTAGTTTCCAGAGTCTCTGGTAAATGTCATATACTTTCTTACAATGATGAGTACTATAGTTGGGGTAAATCTTTCATGGGCTCTTCTCTGAATTAAGTAGGGGATCAGCACTAACTATGAGGGTGAACCTTACATAAGTGGGCTCATCTATTTTCATATTTTATCATTTTACAAATTTATATTTCATTTTTCTCCATCTTGTTCAGGTTCAACACTACAGTCTACTTCTGTATATGCTACTAACAGTAGGGGTATTGACAGTGAAGAATATCACACTTCATGCCATGACTCTACACCCATATCTGATAACTGTCAGCCATCAACATCATACCAAGTCCCAACACTAGGTCTAGACCTATAGGATGTAATGAGGGTGAAACTTCTGATAGAGCAGTGACCTTTTAAGACTATATTGATGACGATGATGATGATGATGACGATGATGATGATGACGATGTATATCCGTTTAAAAACTTTAACCTCTCATTACGTAACGAAGTGGCACCGAGTTCTGATATCGTGGAGAGCAACAATCCGATAGATACCTCAAAGCTAGTAGAATCCCTTAATCTTTGGTCCAGTGAAAATAATGTTACCCATAAAGCGTACAGGAAGTTGTTGGTATTATAAATACACATTTCGGAAGTATTCTACCAAAAGACCCAAGAACGTTAAGAAGAACTCCACGATCAGGCTTATGCCCTTTAGTTTCAATTGGTTATGCCAAATATTATCAATTCGGGTTTCTTGATGGCAAAACTCAAAAAGGGTATAAAATTACACACAGATGGTAGCCCTGAAATCAATGGGACGAATTAAATTAATTTTTCTACCAAAGTGGATAGTCTTCACTTATTCCACAGTTCTACAGTGCAGTTTTGGCCAATATTATGTTCTATTTTATTAGAGACTAATGATGTCACACCTTTTGTTGTCGGTATTTGTTGTAGCCACAAAATCTTGAATTGTTTTTACAAGCATTTGTTACTGAAGTTGTGGAGCTCCATGAGAACGGATTTTTATTCAATGGTATTCAGTTCCGGTTGGGATTGAATGGTTCATTTATATGTGATGCCCCTGCTAAAGCTTTCCTAAGGTGCATTAAGTCACATACAAACTATTTTGGCTGTGGAAAGTGTGAAACTCGAGAGGTGTGGGTTGGTAAAGTAATTTTTCCCGAAGTGAACGCCACTCTTAGAACAGATGACTCATTTTTAAGAAAGTTGGAGCCAAAACATCACAAGCAAGACTCGCCGCTGCTTAGTATTGGCATTGGAATGGATTTGCAGTTTGTCATTGACTATATGCATTTAGTCTTGGAGTAATGCGTAGACTACTGAGATATTGGGCTGCGGGGTCCATTGCATACTCGGATTAGTGCTCAACATTCTATTATCATTTCAGAAAATCTAACAAAACTGCGTAATTCTACTCCCTTGGACTTTCAGCGTGAACCAGTCTTTTGGAAATTGACCGCTTTTAAGCAACTGAGTTTTAGACAAATCTTACTATATTCAAGACTTTTTATTCTCCGCAAATTTCTACCAATGGTTTAATATGAACATTTGCATGTAGCTTTTCGGATTTTGGTATCCAACCTTACGTATAATGCAACATATATTGAATATGCTCATAGTCTTTTAGTGGCTTTTGTCAAAAAATTCCCATGTATCTATGGAGCTGAAATGGTAGTTTTGAATGTTCACGGGCTGATACATCTGTCAGGAGATGTTGAACGGTATGGGCCCCTGGACAACTTTAGTGCCCTTAAGTTTGAAAATTTTCTTGAAAAAATTAAGAACTCAATCAAATCTCCTTCAGCACCACTACACGAATTTGTGAACAGATACCAAGAAATGAGAAAATCAGAACTATCTATCGGAATTAACAGTGATGAACAAAAACCATACACCTTGCGGCTCGAGCATGTTGTTGGCCCTATGTACGGAAATCTTCATGGAACACAGTTCAAAGAGCTGAAGTGGAGAAATTCGGTTTTGACCAATGAGCCACCAAACCATTGTGTTTTAACTCACAACTCTAAAGTGATTCTAATACGAAACATAATTGAAACAGAAAATCACGTTAAAATCATTGGTTGTTCATTTGTTGAACTCAGCAACTTCTTCACTCACCCTTGCAACTCATCAGATGATTGATATACATGTGGCTCATGATCTTGGGAACCTCTATTGTTGCGATGTTAATTTAGTTAAATTCAAATGTGTATGCTACATGTGTAAGAATGATCGGTACTTGGTAATATCACTACTGCACAGCATCCATAGCAGCCAACTATAAAACAACAATTGGATCGATGTTTCAAACCTATTATTTTCCTCTATCTGTATTATTCTTTAAATTCGCTGAAAATATAGTGCTTGGGATTTTTTTCGCATTAATTTAAGCTAGTTAGGCAATTACTATGCATTAGTAAAACATGGGACACTTGTGACCAAGCCATGTATGGCACATGTATTCCTGAGATGATGATATTTGGGCTTAACGTCTCATATTTTTGCAACGAGGCTAATCGAGACGACATGTATTCCTCTCTAGATTGTGTGATGCATAGGCCTTAGTGGTATCATGTGTTTTTTTATTTTTCCAAAGCTGCATTCTTTTATTTGCTTTTGGTAATTCTCTACCTAACCTGTAACAAGAGACAGCATATTCATTCCTTCATTCAGGCTCGGGACATTGCATTTCGATTCTTCAGTTAAAAGTTAGTAACTAGATTGATTGATTGATATTTGGGCTTAACGTCTCATATTTTTGCAACTTGGCTAATCGAGATGATGATTGGATGAAATAATAGAGATAGAGCTGACACGTAAGTGGAGGATTTGTTGTAGGTATTATAAATTAGTCCATAAGGTAATATGTACTTGTATTACATGTAAAAATAGCCAATTGCTAAATAAAAGTTCTACTACTACTACCTACTACTAGTTCTTTACAGTTTGCATTCGTTTTGAAGACCCATTTTAATTAGCAAAGGATATGAGAATGTCATCTGCACTTGAGTGTATTTCTCTTTTAATGCAGTTTGGTGTCCTTGAATGAGAATAGTGCCAAGAGTTCCATTTTCAATAAATATATTGTTACATATTTTCTTTTCAGATTAAAAGGACTGTAGGCCTATAGGCTACGTGACCGCCAGCCATAAGGGGGGACAGAAGGGGTCCCGGTCCCTTCCTCCCTAAAGGTCCCGCTTAAGATTCCTCCTCTTACATTGCCATGCCCTCTCTTGCTGTAATCACCATATAACGACCCTCTGCAATATATAGGCCCTAATGGATTTGTTTCGAAAGACCTTAAATGACCTTTGCTGCCTCATGAGCCGCAGCTCATTAATCGTTAACTAGTTATAAAAACTACTACCTACACTAACAACTTATAAATTAATAGAAAATGTTTGTCTTCGCATATTTTGGTCCCTCGAAGTTGACAGGAGGGTTGAATGTTGAGCCAGCTGCATGGCTTTTTGAAGAGGCAAAAACAAAAGCAACAAAGTGCTATTGGCCACCGTATAAAACATATAACAAACTTAACAAGGCCGTGGAATCATGTGAGCAACCTTACATTAAAACGTGGAAAATTCACAGTGTGGAGCAAATCCATTATGAGTGTGGTGAGTTCATATTATTCATAATATTTATCATACACTGAAACTTCGTTATAACAAAATGATCTCAAACTGTATTTGAGGTCCCAAAAAGTTATGAAAATCGAAATCTTTATAAAGAAAATGTTCTTTATAACAAAAATCTGGCCCACAAGAGTTTGTTCTAAAAAACGTTTTACTGTCTTAGGTCTACACTAGAAGCATGCACTGGAAGCAATAAATCACACATCTTTACTATTGACGTATCATTCTAAACTCGCAAAATACACAGCATGGGTATATTTTGAATTTTCTTAACCCTATCACTTTCATTTTTATTTATTTTAGATATTAAAGGGAACTACAGTAACACATATGTAAATCTTAGGTAGGCCTACGGCCCAATCTGCGTGCCATAGCCTCCCACCCTGCTTGCTTTTGATACAATAAGCTAGAAATCAACATGCAATTAATCAATCTGTAAGTTGTACAGAATTGTAGGATTACTGTAGGTCTATTGTGCAAAATTATGAAGAGAGCTATTAGCAGAACTTATTTGATTATATATTTTTATCAGGCCAAAGTTATTATTAAGTATCCTGTTGATAGCCCATCTAACACTAATCAATTATACCCCACTACACAGACTACTAACTGTAAGCAGCATGTATTGGTTGCAGATAGCTACAAAATTGCAAATCAAAGCTGGCGGTGGCAAAGTCTAACAGCGATGCTAGTGAAGTGGAAAAGGGGCGTGGGAAGTGATATCATGCCTCAATCCTTACGGAACCACATAGTGATTCACCCGAACTTATCATCGAGGCAAACGAGACGGCTAGCTTTAGTCTCTGACTATGAAGGTGACCCAGGCCAGAGTCGCAGAATCTCCTTGAAATTTAATATGATTGATAGACGTATAGGGTAGGTGACAGTGGGTGATACAACCAGAGAAAGATTGGAGGGCCTCTTAGCATCTTTACAGACGGTCCGCACTAGATGTGAAACTCTAGATGAAGCAGTTGGAACAGTGTCTCCGGTAGTTCTTCCAGGAGTGAACGTAGTTGCGCCACGCCAGTCGGCAAGGACGTATATCCCCGTTTTCAAATGGAACTTAAAGTTCACTGGTGAAGAATCTGATCTTAGCTTACGGGCTTTTCTAGAGCGAGTAGATGAGTGGTGTACTGCTCGCAATGTCTCAAAACAGTATTTGTGGGAAGAGTCGACAGTATTGTTTGGGGGTCAGGCCTGCAATTGGTTTCGATCCATGGATAAGTGGACCATAACAAATGTTACACAATCAAATGGGTCCAACACAGTCACATGTTTTACCACCCACATCTACACCAAATACCTCCACACTGGAACAAGAATGAAGCGACAATAAATCAAAAAAGTTAAGAATTTCGCAAAATCTGCACTTGAAAGCAGAACAAAAATTAAAAAATACCAGGACGAGTATCTTAACTTTCGATTTACGTTCTCAATGTTAAATGACGTACAGCGACCTCTTTGCGTAATATGCACAGAGTTGTTGGCAAACGACAGTGTGAAACCCGTTAAATTAAAGCGGCATTTCGATACAAAACGTTCATAAAACCCAAGAACAAGCCAATTGATTATTTTAAACGGAAATTCAGAGAGTTTGGGCAACAAAAAACAGTCATAACGGAGCACACACCAGTATCAAAGAGAGCCTAAAGAGCATCATAAAAGGCATCGTACTTGAAAGCCAAAGCAAAGAAACCACATACAATCGGAGAGTCACTCTTGTTACCTGCAGCAGTAAAAATGACCGAGATAATGCACGGGAAAAAGAACGCCGATAAGCTGAAACAAATAACACTTTCCAACAATACCGTCGGGAAACATATTAGTGACATGAGCGATGATACAAGAGAACAGCTCTTAAAAAGAGTAATTGACAGTCCTAAATTCGCAATTCAAGTAGATGAATCAACGGACATTGCTAATCAAGCTCAACTTCTTACTTACGTCAGATATTGCTACGAAAAACAGATGCATGCCTTCTTCTTTTCATCCAATGTCTTCTCTCTGTTAATAAGATATCAACCAATGGTTTCATACCTATATTTGATGACAGGTCTTGTAAAGTTTACCATAAGTCAGATTTTGAGGTTAAAGGAACTGTACAGTTTTCAGGTACCAAAAATGATGAAGGTTTGTACATGCTAGACTTATGTGACAAGCCAGTGATGATGATTATTGGGGCTTAACGTCTCATATTTGTGCAACAATAGCTAATCGAGACGATGAGCGGGTGATAATGAAGATGAGAAAGACGATGATGAAGAATAAAGCCACATCCGAATCAGATCCATTGTACGTCGCGTGGGTCGTCATACGGGAGTCCAGCAAGGGTGGGCAGGGCCAAGTGAGAGGAAAAATATTCAGTGGGACAGTGGGAGGGAAGGGACAGGGTCTCTTTTCGTCGCCTCTTACGACTAGCAGAGTCACTCTAGGCCTATTCTACCCCAAATCTATCTCCCTATTCTATCTCCAAACATGAATTGTGGCACAAGAGGTTAGGTCATCTTGGTAAGAAAGGAATGAACCAACCAAAGAATGGGCTTATCACAGGTTTGGAATTTGAGCAATGTGAAAATAACCAATATATAACCTGCCTAGAAGGTAAGCAAACAATTGCTCCTTTTCGCAAAAAGGGAAATAGAAAAGGGATAAGGAAATCCTTGAGATAGTTCACTCCGATGTAATGGGTCCAATGGAAGAAACTTCCTGGGGTGGGGCTAGATATTGCTTGATATTTGTGGATGATTTTTCACACAAAACTTTTGGTTACATGTTAAAAACTAAGGACCAAACGTTTTCAAGATTTAAAGAACTCAAAGTAATGGTGGAAAATCAGACAGGAAAAACTATCAAATGCTTAACGTCAGATGGTGGCGGGGAATATATTTGAAATGAATTTGAAAGATTTCTCATTGGTAGTGAAATTAGGCACAAGAGAACTTTTCGATATACTTCTCAGCTAAATGGTGTTGCGGAGAGATGCAATCGATCTAATGGAGAGCGCACTAGGTGTAGCTGTTTGAGGCAAAACTCTCTAAAAACATTGGGCGGAAGCTATGAACACTGCCATCTATTTTAAGAACTTGTCACCCACCAAGGCAGTTAAGGAAGCAACCCCTGAGGGAGCTTGGACAAGCGATGAGGTTGACGTGTCGCATCTAAGAATTTTTGGCTGTAGAGCTCAGATGCACATTCCCAAACAACTCAGAACCAAGCTAGATAAGAGATCTAATGAAATGATCTTTGTGGGTTATGACCTAGACACCAAAGGCTATAGGCGTATTAGCCCAGATGTCCCAAGCAAAGCTGTAACTGCTAGGAATGTTGAATTCTTTGAATGTAGTGTTAGAAGCAGTTTAGCACAACCAGAACCCATCACCGATGATGAGCCAGAAAACAACATGGAGGTCCAAATCCAGCAGGCTCCGGTTGTAGTAGGCCATGGGGATGGTAAAGGTTCCCAAAGTGAAAGAGAGGTCACTGAGGGAGACGTCAGCATCTCATCAGTGAATAGCAGTGAAAGTGAGGGCTCACGTGAAGATCAAAATCTTTTAGGGGGGAGGTACCCTGCTAGGGAACGCGTGCCTAAAAGAGACCCTTATTATGAGTACTCTTCTCTGGTTGTAGGACCTAATGACCCTAAGAAATTCAAAGAACTTAAGTAACGGTGCAAAAAGCTATGGGACAAAGCTATGAAAGAGGAGCTAGATGCGCTTCACGAAAACAAAACTTAGGTTAGTTCTTAGACCTCCAAATGTAAATGTTGTTAACTGCAAATGGGTATACAAACTGAAAGAAGGTTTAGAAAAGACTCCACGTTATAAAGCCAGGCTTGTAGCAAAGGGCTTAACCCAAGTACCAGGGAAGGGGACTATGATCAAACTTAACGCGCCTGTTGTTAAGTTATCCTCTCTTAGAATTTTATTTGGAGTTGCCGTTCAGCTTGACCTGAAGATAAATCACATTGATATAACTACAGCGTTTCTCAATGGGGATCTAAATGAGGATATTTATAGGGAGCAACCTGAGGGTTTTGTAAACAAGGGAGATTAACATCTGGTCTGTAAGCTGCAGAGGAGCTTATATGGTTTGAAGCAGTCAGCTAGGTCTTGGAATGATAAGATAAATAGTTTCCTTGATAGTAATGCCAAGGCCTTTGATACTATTGATCACAAGATATTGATTCAAAAGATAGAGAAATTGGGTACACGGGGGTTGCCACTTGATTTGTTTCGAAGTTACCTTGTGGGTCGAGGACAAATGGTGAAAATTGAAAACACTTTGAAAGGATCTCGAGAAAGTTGTCCAAACTGCAAGGGTCAACAATCCATTCCAGGTTGTTCCTATGAGTACTTGTGACTTTACAGACTTTGCAAAGCTTGCAGGTGAATACATCAACACACAGGCTCTACAAATCAGTAAAGCTTTACACATCCGTGTATCCCATAAGAAACCACATGTTGTAAAAACAACTTCAACTCTGAGTCCGGGCGGCGGCGATATTCAAATTTGGACAAAGACGGATATTCTTAAGAAAAATAAAGATCTTGACTCACTTTCTGGCATAGAAGACATGCCAAGAGTTAAGTTTGTGTCTAAAGTCAGTGCCTAAAAGGCCACAGACCTACTGAGAATGATTGATCATCTAAAGAAACCGGAAGACAGGCAATTCTACCAGGAACTTCTTCACAAACCTAACGGAGGGGGAGGAAATAAAATCTCTGAAATGACGAAGATACAGCGCCACTTCAAAAATAACGAGTGGAGAAACTATGATTTGCCTGGTCGAAAGAACATAAGTTACAATTCTACTAGCCTATAGCAAAAATCTATTACATTTTAAAATTAACTTTCATAATATACTTTCATAACTCGACTTTCATAAATCGAGAACGATGAGGACAGCCTTTTTAAAAGGGTGCCAGCGAAAAAGATAAACCGTGCTGTGCAAGCCAAGTTTTCTGTGGTGTCTCCCTCGCTCAGTTCTCCCTCTACACCTAACACACCTACAACTAATTCACCTCCTTCCATCCCAATTAGTTCTTCTTCAACAGTTACCTTATCCTCTCAGTACACAGCAAGAAATTTGAAAATTCCTTTTCATAAATTTAATCCGACAGTTATGCAGAAACTAACAGATGGAGTGGCAGGGTCCCCGTCTGAGATTAATGAAGTGATTCGGGTGATCGGTGGTGAGCTGTGGGCCACATGTAGATATCCTGGAAAGGATTGCCATGGAATAAGCTACAAAGTATCTACCAACATTCAGAGATACATTCCATGATGAAACAGTTATTGGCCCTGGTTACTTAGCAACAGAGAATGCTACGAAACCACATGAGCGATTTAAATTAAGGTTGCCCATCGACATCGATTAATCGATTAATAATCGATGTCGAAGCAAATTTCCGACATCGATTTTTTTTCTCATAAATCGAATCGTTTTTCACAAAATAAAACTTAAAAAATATATTGTGTATTCGCCATTTGGTGGGCTATATGCAGCTCAAAAAAAAAAAAAAAATAAGATTATAATTTTGGCACACTCAAATTTTTAGGCGTCTGACCGCATTTAGTTTTTTTTTTTTTTACTTTGAGTCGCTGCGCCACGGCTACTTGAGATGTCTCGTCACTGCCAACTGGGCGGGCGACTAAAACCCCGCCCACTCGGCGCCTTCCTGCGGTAGGGTTCGTGAGGTTCACTGACAGCCCGAGATTAGCAAGGTTGTAAAAAAGGGGCTGCTGTCTGTAAAGTGAGGCAGACACCCACCGCGCATCTGATCATTTTGTCACAGTCTTGTTCGAGCAGTGTTGTGGAGAGTGACCAGAGTGACTGACTTGTGCCTGTGTGCTGTGAACTTAGTGACAACTTTACTTTATTTTTATTATTAGTTAGTTCTTCCGAGTGTAATTAGTTATTTCTTAATATATTTAAAAACTATAGACACTGCAGTGCCGAAATATTTACGAATTAACTAGTTGTCCGTGATTTACGTGTGGTCATTGACAATGGCAAGTGAAACCCCACGTCGTAAACTTGTAGATAGTGGAAATAAACGAAGCGAAGTATGGAAGAGTTTTGGCTTCGAAGCCGATAAAAATGGGAAGATTCAAGATAAGAAATATGTATTCTGTAAAGTTTGCGATACTAAAGTTGCATATTCGGGAAACACTTCCAATCTGACGCAACATGCTTCTCGGTGTGTTAAAACTAAAAGTACGGCAGCAACAGCAACTACATCACGCGGTCTAGATAGCTACTTCAATTCTGCTAGTGCGACGAAGCTTCTTCCACCAGATAGCAAAAGAGCTAAAGACATAACCGATGACTTGGTTAAGTTTATCGCCCAAGACATGCGCCCAATAAGTATGGTTGAGGGACGTGGGTTTCGGCGGTTTATGCGCCTTGCTGTACCCGAGTATGTCGTCCCCGGGCGCAGTACAGTGACGCGCAAGATAGTAGCTCTTGCTGACAAAAGTCGCGATGAACTAAAATCTCATCTGGCCTCGGTTGACAACTTGTGTTTAACCCTCGACTTCTGGACGTCATTGGCGAATGACGGGTACATGGGCGTTACCTGTCATTTCATTAGCGACAAGTGGAAGCTAGAGTCAATTATTCTAGAGAGTAAAAAATGCAACGAGTCGCATACCGCAAAAAACATTGCCGAACTACTCACCGACTTGGGAGTAAGGTGGGGTATTGAAGGAAAGGTTGTTGCCTATGTAACAGATAACGCGGCAAATGTTGTTAAAGCCATTGTTACCGAGTTGGAAGCCCCTCATATCCGCTGCACGGCCCATGCACTGCAGTTAAGTGTGAACAAAGGCCTTGGCGTGAAGACAAACGGCATGGATACCCTCATTCCAAAATGCAGGAAAATCGTGGGTCATTTTCATCATAGCACACAAGCGACGGAGGCCCTCAGAAGTGCTCAAGTCTTGATGAACTTGCCACCCAATAAATTGATCCAAGATGTGGTAACACGGTGGAATTCCACATATGACATGCTGCAATCGCTTGCCACTAACCGAACTGCCATTAACACGGTGTTACTCGAAGACACCAAATGGGACCACATGAGAATCAGTGCTACCGAACTCAAGAAAATCGACGAGTTGACAACCTTCCTTTCCCCTTTCAAGGAGGCCACCGACCTGCTAGGAGGCGAACACTATTGCACAGGGTCTGTTGCATACCCAATCATGTTAAAAATGATAAAAAAAACGAATAGTAAGGCAACTGACAGCGCAATGTTAAAAGACGTAAAATCTGCTGTAAATCAAGACCTGAAAGCTCGCGTAGCCGCCATGGGATCCGTTCTTTTAAAAGCATCTGCGTTAGACCCCAGATTTAAAGAACTTAAGTTCATTGACGACAAACCGGCCACACAAGAGTCTGTTTGGGAGGACATTGGCAAAGAAATCGAGAGGATTCTCGAAAGAGACGTGGTGACGAACAACAAACAGCAACAAGAGCAAGAAGAAGACGCCGACGCAGACGAGCCGAAATCCAAACGCAAACGCACGCTGCTGGAAGACAGTGACGACGACGACGAAGAAGAAGAGAACACTCAAGACGACATTGTGCCCATAGAGAGGATTGCTGCCAAAGAACTGAAAGCCTACCAAGACATGGCCAGCGAGTCAGTTGATGTGAACTGCAATCCACTGACTTGGTGGGACGTCCATTCACTTCAATTCCCTACTGTCTCCAAACTCGCGCAACGCTACTTGTGTTGCACGGCAACAAGTGTGCCCTGTGAACGCCTTTTTAAAACTGCAGGGGGCATTGTCTCCAAAGACCGATCGCGTTTGACAGGCAGTAGAGTGGACGATCTTTTGTTTCTGCACGGGATGTTGAGTCGTGCAGACGACTAGGGCCTCGTAGTTGTGGATAAACAACACGCATGCACGCCTCATCCTTACTCCTACATGGTGAGTTATGATAATTTTTGTTTACATTTTGATACAATTACGTTGTTCATTGAATTTGAATGTATTCATAAATAAAAAGTGTGACTTATCTATTCCCTTTGTATAAATTGCGACGATGAAGTTATAACGCCATGTTTCACTCTATTACACAAATTAAAATTCTGAAATTACTTTCAGACCAACAATTCACACCTGTAATTCGACCTAGTGTTGACAGTCCATTTGTCATTCATCTCATCTCAATAGATCGGGCGCGGTTCAAGACACAAAGCGGGCGGTCTGCTAGCAGCCATGCAGGCTCCCTCTCAGCGGCCGGTCGGTCCGTGCGGCCGTGAGGGGTGGGGGGGGGGGGGGGGACTTCGAGCACATGTGGCTACGATATCGCGCGCCTACAGCTGTCGTCTCAATCTCCACTCGTCCACAACGTCACAAATCACAAACTTACAACACAATATCAACTTGTTTGCATTTTTGCGATGAACAAGAAACGATTTGATTATTTTTTACATTGTTTAAGGAACTTTTTTTTTTCGATGTCGATTATTTCCGGTTTGATGTCGATGTCGAAAAATTTCCGACATCGCGATGTGACATCGATGTTTTGACTTCGATGTCGATGTTGTAATTTAACATCGATGGGCAACCTTAATTTAAATAGAACCCATGAAGTTCCCAGGTCACTGGACCATGAGATGGATGCCTAGTCAAAGAAACGGAAATTGGAACAAAGAAAATTGGAACAAAAAAATATTAATATGGCTGTAGTAACTATCTCCCCCAAAATTTACCTAAAGGAGAACAGGCCGAAACCCTCAAAGAGAAACAACAGTGGCTTTTGGATGAAAGTAAAAAAATCAAGGAACATCGTAATGAAGCTATGATTGCAGAGTAAATGGAGGCTACATACATTCTGCAAAGGCAGATAATTACGGATAAGGAGACGATTTGAGACATCAGAAATGAGTGGCCATTTTTGTTGGAGGTAAGACTCAGCACCTTATAGTAATATCATAATTAATATCATATTGACTTTACGTATTCGTTTGTAGTCCTATTCGTAGTCATAGGCCTACAGCACCAGCTGAAGTAGGCCAACCTAGACCTCGAGGTAAGCGCAAGTTGACTACTGAGAATCAGATTAGGAGACCTCGTATCAACGAGGATAAATGGCAGCATGCTCATAATAAACCCATTGATATACCGTACATAGGAAACGGAAAGTTTTGCCACCGTGTAGCTCGGCGTTTAGGGGCTACGCCCACCGAGTTGGAAGTGACACAGGAGTTCCTCAGTAATGACTTGTGGCAACTAATATCACGACGAGTAATAAAGGCCTATTTCCTAAAAATCGAGGATCCGAACCACAAAATGACAAAAGATGATGAGGCATGGACCGCATGGTCAAACACAACAGTGGATGAAATAAAAGCCTACTTCGCCCTTTGTGTTCTGATGAGCCTATAGTCAAAAAGCCCCACCTCCAACAATATTGGAGAAAACGTTCCATTATAGAAACCAAAATTTATTCTGAGGTAATGACCTTTCGACGATTCAAACAGATAAGCAAATATTTGCACTTTGAAACCGATGTCCCTGAAAATAGAGGTAACAAACTGAGAAAAATTCAGCCTCCCCTTGATCTGCTACTAAACCGTTTTCAAAAAGTTTGGATACCAGAAAGAAATATATCAATCGATAAAAGTCTAATAAAGTTCCGTGGTAGATTGTCATATGTGCAATTCAACCCCAGAAAACGAGCGAGATTTGGCATCAAAGTGTATAAACTGTGTGAATCTGAAACTGGTTATTGATACAACCTGAAAGTATACACTGGCCAAGATCCACCGAGGCCTGATGAGCCGTACCTCTCGGTTAGCGAGCTGGTTGTTGGACGACTGTCCGAAACCCTGCTAGATGAGGGCTGAAAGATCTACATGTATAACTGGTATAGCTCCCCTAAGTTGTTCAAATATATGCTTACTGAGCGGATGAAACACGCTCTAGGAACCACTAGAGCTAACCGTAAAAGCATGCCAAAAGAGTTTCAGAGAGTAAAACTGAAAAAAGAGAGCTAACATACATGTCATCAAATTGCAAATTTGCCCTCAAGTGGCATGACAAGGAAGATGTGTATATGTTATCGACTGGTTATTTATCCCCAGACATGGTTGATCTAGGGCCAAAAACAAAGGAGAGGTGGAGGTGGCGGGGAAAATCTGCAAAACTACCGACCGCAGTGCGTTATTGGCTACAAGCGCGAAGATATCTAAATGGGTACAAGAAGTTGTTCTTTTACCTAATGAATGTAGTCACACTAAACTCATATGCTGTCTTCCATGTATGTGTTTCCTAAACACACATACCTATTGTGTGGTAGCTAACCTAACCTAACCTAACCTAACCTATTCCATCTAATAACAAAACTTACATAATAACA
This sequence comes from Isoperla grammatica, assembly GCA_945910005.1. Classification (NCBI taxonomy): domain Eukaryota; kingdom Metazoa; phylum Arthropoda; class Insecta; order Plecoptera; family Perlodidae; genus Isoperla; species Isoperla grammatica. The sequence goes on from OX246740.1 coordinate 16,582,345, forward strand.
ACAAACATATATAGTTGTATGTAGTGAAGTCAAGCTAGAAACCTAAATGCCTCCTTCAATATCCTTTAGAAGATGTCCAAAACTCATTGTTTCCACGTTACTTCACCTTTGCCACAGGTAGATGGACAACACTTAGGGTGGGTTTCAAGTTTCAAATCACGCGCGTTGGTCAGCTTCGTTTTGCGCCATCCGGTTTTCTTTCAAAACTTTAAAACAAAGAATAATTTGTGAAACAACCCATGCTAAACGGCAGCTTCCTGCAGTGTTAGGCGTATAGCGCGCCAAGCCGGTGTCTCAAAGTGCAGTCGCTCCCAGCCAACATTGGAATATCGCAGTTACGCAGTACGCTACGATCCGAATCGAAATGGGACAAGTTATTTCAGAAATAACGTGGAGCGCTTTCAATTTTATTAAGTGTTTGGTCACAGGTAGTGACAATCAGGTAGACGTAGCCATTCAAGACGCCGAAGAAGTTTCTAGTAAGGGGACTGATGAACAAAACTCAGACTTTTCTGATATTACTGCTTCAGATACCGGTACTGACTGGAGCGATGGCTTGTTAGAAGAGTGAGTAGGCCTACTTTGTACTTATTTGCATGTGTCGACTACGCCACAAAAACTAAATGTACAGCTGGTTGAGTGGTTGGCAGGGGTATTTATTTAGGTACCTAGTCTTTTCACCGGCTCCAAGGCCGGTATTTTATCAATTGGGTCCTAGTGCATAGGAACTTGGCTTATTTTGCCTTCTTCAAAACTGACAGCTGACAATGTCCTCTTAGCAATTGATATTTTATCTAAAGCTCTTTGTTCATTTGCATCCTGTAAATTGTGTGGATCAGATGATTTAGAGTGTTATGAAAACACAGCTAGAAGATATGGCCTAGCATCTGAACTTGTGTTTCAGTGTAAAGTTTGTGTAAATAAACTTAATTTTGTGTCTTCAAACAAAACACCAAGTGGATACGAGTCCAACATTTGCTGTGTGTATGGCCTACGATCAATTGGTAAGGGGTCTCTCTAGTGCAAACACATTATGTGCCATGTTAAACCTTCCAAAACCACCTTCAAACTTCCAGAAGTATAATAAGGCTATATTGACAATAATAGAAGAAGTAGCAAACACTTCCATGAGAAATGCTGTGCTTGAGGCTGTAGACATGAATGATGGCTCAATAGATTTAGTGATGGCTCTTGATGGCACTTGGCATAAACGTGGACACATATCCCTGAATGGTGTAGTTACTGTCACAAGTGTGGACTCGGGTAAGGTGGGTGATGTTGAGTGTCTCACAAAATATTGCCAAGACTGAAAGTTAACGACTGACGATGAAAGTAAAAAGAAACACGAAAAAGAGTGCGTTTCTAATTATGAAGGGTCGAGTGGGGCATGGAAGCAGCAGGAGCTGTGGCCATATTTCATAGATCAGAACGCAACTAAGGTGTTCGATTCACTAAACATCTAGGAGATGTGGATAGCAAAGGACTCAAGAGTGTCCTCGCAAGTGAACCATATAGCAAGCACGTTCAAATAGAGAAGTTAGAATGCGTTGGACACATACAGAGGCGGATTGGGGCCCGATTGCGCCGTCTGTATAAGGATTTCAAGGGGAAAAAACTTGAAGATGGCCATGCCATAAAAAAACGCCGTAAACCACGTTTTTGGTTCAGACCGAGTAAAGACACTGTCTCCGCAGAAAGGACAGATACAGTGGAAGTGATCTGATAAATGACAATTTCTGACGATGTTGGTTTTTTGAACCTCGAGTATAGATGTAATGGGAGTTTTAGAAACTTTCCTAGAATGTCAGGTTGCGATTTTCAATATTTATTGGATTCGATTGGACCCAAAATGGGGAAACAGGACCCAATTTTTTGTCTTTTCTCTTCCTTGCCCTCCGCAAAAGAAACGGCAATTTTCGTAAACGCTTCGTGTTTTTTATTTCGTAACTTGTATTCCTTGTCCCTACAACAATCCCACAGGACAGGACGAGCACGATACATTTCTACCAGGCGAAGCACTTGTTCTTGGGTCCACTCAATGACGAAGCACAAGTGAAACTGTACGTGCTACTATAGAAGAATGAACCAAAATAGAAATATTTACACCATCCATCGAGCGCTTGTCAAAACTCTGCGAAAAACTTGTGTAAAGATTGACACGGGACTTACAGATTTCGACCTAGACTGCAGGAGTGCATGTATCATCCCTTTGTCACCCAGTCAGATTCACTGAGCCAGTCAATGACCCTACTGCACTGGGGGTGGCAGTTGGACCCACGATTGGCAATGTTGGGTTTATATTTAAAGTTGCTCACGTTCAAATCAACCCTTTCCACCACAGCACCCTGATTGGTTCCTTGAGCTCGACGAGGCATTCGGCACGATTTCCTTTGATATTTACCGACATAAGTCGGGAAACAATTCGGCTACGGGATCGGCTGTTTAGGCCAAATGGCAAGGCCGACGGACACGTCTCCACTGTGTCAGCAAAAGCCGAACGGGAAAAAGCCGACGCAGTAGAGACGCGCCTTAAGTCAGGTAGTCAAGACTGTAAAGATCGTCCTTTCGCCAAAATTGCATATACTAGTCTTCTCTACCGCAGGGATGTGGCAGATGATAGTGTAGGTTTCTTGGGATTGTGTTTGTGAACACCAATAAATCAATCACTAAAGGCGACGTTTCTAAAGGTGGCCTCCACCCGAGTCGGAGCAGAATAGGACTGTAGTTAAGTATAACATTTGGTTTGCATCTAAAAGGTATTGTGTATTCAATCTGTCTTAAGTAATACATAATATGCCACTGGAAGTATGTAATACGCTCAAATGGAATCCAACCATAGAAACTACTGGTACCTCTACTTCTAGCTCAACATGCACCATAGAAACCACTCGGCCGTCGTTCCCCCTAATTCCCACTATGACCATTTACCCAAAGCCAGTGACACGGAGTGTGAGGGCGATCTGTAACTCGCATCGATCCATTCCCCTGGCCCACTGCATGGCAGCTGATCTACCATGCACAGGGGGACAGCTACTTGCTTCAAGTATAGATTTGGCCAGCATTGAGTGTCTACACAGTCAAAAGAAGAGTGCCGGAAGCATGGCGACGTTACATGCACCCGACAGACTCCTGTTTTACTTAGTAACTAAACAAGCATAAGCCCCTTGTTCGTGACTTAAAAAATGCTCTTATAGAACTCCGTGAATTCTTTAACTACTACCACATACCAAGTGTGGCCTTGCCTTGTATAGGCTGTGGCCTTGACAGTATGTAGGGAGGGCCTACTGGTAATTTGTGAAGAATCTGTTAACTGAAGTTTTCAGAAGATCACGAACGTAAATTATTGTCTACAATCAAAACATGCGACAGTCTCCCCCCCCCCCCCCCCTAACTGGCCAGCTCACCGCCTACCATGCTCTGCCACCTAAATCCACGATTTTCACAAACAGAGATGATTGATTGATTAATGGGGCTTTACGTCTCATATTTATGCAACGATGGCTAATCGAGACGATGAGCGGGTGATAATGAAGATGAGAAAGATGATAATGAAGAATAAAGCCACATCCGAATCAGATCCATTGTACGTCGCGTGAGTCGTCTCATACGGGAGTCCAGCAAGGGAGGGCAGGGCCAAGTGGGAGGAGAAATATTCAATGGGACAGTGGGGGGGAAAGGGGATTGGGGTGTGGCCTGCACTTCGTCTGACTTCTGACACAGAATCCAGCAAAACCCCTGTTGTGTAGCAATGTTGTGACTCCACCGCAGCCCGAGGCTCTGGACGCCCCGTCACAGGTCCCCACGCAGCCCCAGGCCGTCAAGACCTTACTGCAGCCAATGTCAATCAACTCAGGTCTCTAAGTAAAGAGCAAAAGCTTGCTTCTCTCTTTGGCGGAACCGTTAACGAATAAGCAGATTCATTAATGATATGTATATACATAGGGTCTAGGCTATAAATATAGCCTATATCTATTTTCTTACGTAAGGAGAAGTAAAAAGCAAAAAAAAAATCTGGCAAGCTATACAGCAACTAGAAATTAATTACCATCAAACTGGACAACACCTTCATTTAAAAATATGAGGATTTGACATGGCAGGAAGTGGCTCACAATATTAATTGAATGTATATGGTGCAACTGCAAGCCTAGACCTGTAGTCTACAGTGAATGAATTACGTTGCTTTACCTGAGGATACACCAATTGGAGGATGGATGGTTGTGGGGGGGGGGGGGGGGGTAGGTGGTCAAATAAATTATTTACACCTCGTAGAAGAGACGGGACCAGGCACCCAGCCCAGAGCTAGGGCTGGCCATTCGGCTACCGAAGTAGCTTACTATAGATAGGCTGGTACCCTAGACCCGCCTCATTTTAGACACAAAGAGTAAATGTTCTTGCAAGGATGTGTTTCTATTCTTTTGTGGGAGAAAATGGGAGATGCAGGGCACTGTTGTGGCGGGGGTGTGGGAAAAGGGGCCTGGGGACAACGGACAAGTGTTACCAGAAGAAGCGGTAAATGGATTTGGTGGTGGTGGCTAGAGTGGGCAGATATTGTTCAGCCTCCTCGAGAAGTGTTGCGGACTCCTGAGTACGAGCATCACTGGCACAGAGATACACAGGGCACCTGCGATAGAAGGCAGGTTGGTCTTATTGACACGTGAACTGGCGGGACCAACAACCTGGTTCCTGCACAGAGGAACGTTCACTCACCCCCCCCCCCACCCCATGTATCCTTGGACGAAATGGTTTCTGTGGAAGTAGAGGCTGCAATCGCAGCCCTACACCAAGAAGACAATGACGCGATCACCGCCGACCTCAAGGAGTATCTACTATTCCCAACCACAGCCGAAGTCCAACAGAAGGTTCAGCAACGTTCTGATTTCACTCCGTACTTCATATAGGATGACGTAGGCAAACGTTACATAATCGACATTCCGACCTCTGAAACTTAAATCCGACGCGTGGAACGGGCACGGAGTGGCTTTGATACAATGGGGGATGTTGCAATTGGAGATGTTGCGAAAGAAAAAGGAGAAGGATCTAGCGGCTCGATCGGAAGAAAAAAAGAAACAGCAACGTAACATAGTCATAATGTTTCTGTAGCTGGAGCTGCCGTCGAGTCAAAATAATTTCGTGATTATGAGTGCAATTGCTCAAAGAAATGCAATGTTTCGGTTCCGATTGAGGCAAGAAAAAAGTGTTAAATATTTTTTCAGAATTGGGATGCTACAATGCCCAAAACTTACTGCTTGGAACAATGGTGAAAGAATTCATCGTCTCTCGAAAACGGGGGAATAATCCCGATGCCAGGGTGTATTCCCGCACCTATGAAATGAACGGGCAAGAAGTTTGTCGTACTTTCTTTGTACAGACTCTGAGAATCAGCACAAAACGAGTTAATACAGCCGTGAAACAAACTACGTGGTTTAAATACCTCTCTTGGTGACAAACGGGGAAAAGCTGGTGGTCACAATAAGTTAAAGAACGTAAGGGACCACATTTCCAAGTTCCAAGTTCCCCAGATGTAAGTCGCATTACTGCCGAAACCAGACTGAGGCAGAATATTTGGCACCGGATATGACAGTTTCTAAAATGTACTCATTGTAGAAACATCAAGAAGGCATCGGCCCAGTGCCATTCTCCAAATACAATGCAATCTTTCTTCAAGATTTCAATTTACACAATAAACCACTCAAAAAGGACATGCGTGGTGCACGACAGTGCCCAGATGAAATTTGTTTTCAAGATTTAAGTAAATTTGATAAGAAGCATTTCTCTTTCATAAATATAATCCAGATACACAAATGGTTTCAAGAACGAACTGCAGAAGCTGGCTTACAAAAGGGGCGTGCACTCTTCCTGAACAAGTTTTTGAAGTGTGTATTTTGTTGCCCCTCACTGAAAGGAGACTTCGTTGTCAAGGCAGTTTGTGCTGCTCAAACTTAAACTCAAGCGCAGTACAATGTCCAGATGCAGCTAAATACCGAAGAAATTTTACAAGCCTCTAGTGAATGTCCTGCTGGGACTGGATTGTCCGCAGCATGTAAACATGTAGCTGCACTAGCGTACTGTGTAGAACTGAAGACACTGATTTGGAACCATCATGTGTTGATTCTGTGCCTACTGAAGAAGTGGCAAAAAATAAACCTGGTAATTCATCTTGTCCTAGGTAGGAGGCGATTTTTTAATAATCTATCGCTGGTCATTAAAAAAATTACTTTATGTGAATACCATTATAATCTGATTGTTTTTGTTTTACAGTTCTATGATAATAACAAACAGCCCTGTACTTGCTGCACAAGAACCGAACGAAGCACATAAGCGGACGGAGAATTGTAAACATTGGCTTCTTATTCCACGAAATTAAAAAAATAAGACGCCATGCACCTTATGACTGCAACTTCTCGGATATGGAAGTAACTGACGAATGCCAGAAAAGGTTTGCAACCGAATTCACTTTCATTTGCAAAATGTGTAAGAAAAGAGAGGTTATTTGCACTGACTGAAGACAAGTCAATGAGTTCGACCTATATGAATATTAATGAAGCAGCGGCTACTTCCATGAATAGATTCAGGGAATGGATTTGCTCAATTGGAGGAAATAAGTGCCGTTTTAGACATGACATGTATGGCATCCAACATCTACTTAAAGTAAATATTGTCCTTGTACTGAATGTTTAATAGGTTACTAAAAAAAAATGTAAGATATCTTTTTTACATGCAATTTCCCGTAGGCACCCCAAACGATGGCTAAGGTTTTCCAAGATGCTGCCGGGTGGGCAATGGACGAAGCTGATCGTGAAGAAGCAGCTCTCGCTATAGCTGCAGGAGACGTGGATGCCAACGGCATTTCTTTGATTCCCGTCGTTGCAGACGGTGCCTGGTATAAACACTCCTATAATGTAGGTCTCAACTCCCTTTCCGGTGTGGTATGTATGAGTGAGACATATTGTTATAAAGTATGTTTTTCCCAATTATCCTTATTCAATATGATAATACTGTAAAATATTTGTTTATAGGCTTGCATTGTTGGGTTGAGGACAAATAAGGTACTGTTTATTGGAATCAGGAATCGTTACTGCTCGTACTGTGCTAGAGCTACAGCGCGACGGAAGACATCCAAGAACATACCTGTTACAAAAATTGAGATAACACATCAACGAGCATGGAGGCAGACATAATTGTCCAAGGATTTAAAAAAAGTGTTTTGATGCCAGGACTGAAATACACACAGTTAATTGGTAATAAACACATCACTTAGTGAAACTAATTGTTGTCTTCACATAAATTGAATAATACTAGATTGAAAAGTGTATTTAATTTTCAGGTGATGGTGATAGTAGCGTGTATCGAAATTCGAAAGCTGATGGATTGTATGCCTTATGGACCAACACTCTTAGGGGAAAAAGTGGAATGCACGAACCACATCTTGTGCAATTACTGCAAAAGGCTCAGGGAAATAACACAGCAAAAGGCACAAGTCGTAGCACTGCACCTCTACGTAATGTCATCAAGGACCGTATGAGGCGCTTACAATATGCCGTTGAAATGGCAATACAACATTGCAGTAAAGAAGAAGGTCCTATACATGCCGTATTGATAATCTCAGGAAAGACATTTTAAATTGACCATCTCACGTTTTTAAGAATGTGCAGAAAGAGGATATTTTTTTCCGGGTTTTAAGAAAGGTGAACTTAACTTAATCCCTGATTTAAAACAAGCTGGCCTCTACCAAGAAGTAATGTCACCGCTTCATCGTGTTGTGCACCACTCATCAAGTTTAATTCTAAATATGACCAATTACACAGCCGAGAGCTACAATTCTCATGTAGCTAAATTTGTTGGTGGCAAAGGTGTAAACCATTCACTAAGAGGGTCATACCAGCTACGTTGAAATACATCTGTCATCTCTTACAACCATCCTGGAGAACTGCAGCATCTAATCCAAAAACAAATGTTAGCAAAAAGTCCAGGTTCCGTTACAAAGCGGTACGTGAAAAAAGGAGCAAAACTTATAATACAAGCCCGGAAAAGAAAACTCCAATATTCAACTGTCCCTCATAAAAAGAAACAGCGCACTACACTTTCATTGCTGGATGCTGATTTTGTACCCGATGCCAATAAGCCGGATATGAGTGAGGAAGAGTTCCAGCGAGCAAAGACTGTATTTTTGAAAAATTTAGATAAAACAGAAGAAGATCGCAAACATCTTGAACGATTAACAGTAGGCCAATCACAGAACAATCGTTGGAAACAGGTGCGTGAACTGCGAGTGACAGCGTCTGAAGTTGGCAATATCTGCAAGATGAGAAAGTATACGTCTTGTGCTAACAAAGTTAAGTCTTTGTTGTATTCGACCTTTTCTGGTTCTGCAGCTACATATTATGGCGTTGAGAATGAGCCATTTGCTATTGCACAGCTGGAAAAAGAATATGCTCTTCAAGTTCAGCCCGGTGGTCTTTTCATTGATCCCGAAAAGAGCAACATTGGAGCCAGTCCAGACAACTTAGGGCCGGTTTCACCAACAAGCGCTGAACGGCGGTTCAGTTGAACTGAAGGTTCAACTGAACTCGAGTTCACGACGCTGGTTCCGCTCGTATCGTTCCACCACCGCTAGATCAGTTGAACGAGGTTCAAACAATAATGTTCGTCTCCGTTCGGGATCTGCTTTCTTACGCCAAGCGTGATTGGTTAAAAATGATTTGTGCACGAATATGTGTGCGCATACCTTTTTGTTCGAAATGCAAGAGAGTCGATATCGAAAATGGCTTCAGGTAAGAAGTTTATTCGCTCTGCAAATTTTAGTAACGCAGACAAGGCACTTTTAATAAGCATAATATCACGCTACACTAAAATTGTCGAATGCAAGCAGACTGATGCAACCACAAAAGGGGAAAAAATTGCCGCCTGGGAGGCTATCGCAAGAGATTTCAATGTAAAAAGTGGGGGCCCATTGGGTACAGCAACTTCCTTAAGAAGTTGCTATGAAAATGAAAAGAAGAGGGCGAGAAAAGCTGTGGGAGATGAGAAGGTGGAGATCTTCCTATTTGACCTATTTGACCTATTTGACAATAAAACTTTCAACTTTCAACTTTCAAAGAACTTTCAATGTTACAGTGACTTGCAAACCAGTGTAGCATCATCATCATCCTCACAACAAGCTAACCCATCATGGAAAACATTAACACTTAAACTCCAACCACTATCCATTCCTTCACATTTCTCATCCCCCACACCATCAGTTCCACATTCTTCCTGTTCATCTGCTTATTCCTCTGCTCCCTCATCAGCACCACACTCATCTCGATCTCCCAATGGCTTGTGACAGATGACAGTCAAAGCTCACTGCAGGGCCGCAAAGGTGGGATAAAGCGGAAAGACACTGTTGACAATACGAAATTTCATGAAACACTTGTAAATATTGCCAACAAAATAACTACCAAACCCAGTACTACTACTACTACCATGGCTCCACCTCCTGATAGGCACGACGCCTCTGGGCAGATGGTTGCTCATGAACTTCCCGGTGCACACACTCGGCCACAGTCCAAAATGTCAAGGGCAAAATTGCTGCCCTGCTTTTCGAGTTGCCATAATTATAAGAGTATATTTATTTTATTTTTATTTTTTTAATTATTGTGTAGTAATCCAGTTTTTTTTTTTCGAATGTGTTTAGTAGCCCTCAAGTCCCTAGGCCTATAATTACAGTTATAACTTTAGTTATAGTTATATAGTTATAGTTAGTTTAGTTACTATTATGGTATTTATACAGTATACAGTTACACTTTTTGAACTCACTTTTTTCCAAGAAATATACCGAAAACTCACTCTGGTGTCATCAGTCGTGCCTGATGATGACAGCAGAGCAGCTGTCAAAATATTGCGTGACGTGATGTCAACAGCATCGAGAAAATTTTAACTGTGTAAGTCCTACAGTGTTTTTATTAAATATCAGTTCCTTTATTTAGTTGGAGTAGACCAACATAATTAGCGCCATAATATGCCGAACCACTGATGATATCTCCGATATCGCTTTTTACAGGCTTGCATAATAGGGGAAGAAACGAAACAACTTTTGTTCGTGGGCGTGAGAAATAAATATTGTTATGTTTGCTCGAGATCAGAAAAATCTCCGAACCACTTCAGAGCATGTGTTTAAAAAATTATTCCGGCCCTTCTACAGGAATGGAAACCGAAATAATAATTGAAGGTTTTAATAGAAGCGAAGAACAACATACAGTAACTTGCAGTACACGTACTACATAGGTTTGTTATGTATATCATTAGGCCTATATATTTATACAAAGTGAACAAGTGAATTGAACATAGCAATATTGATTGTTATTTTGATGTTCCATAGGAGACGGGGATTCTAGTATCTACCCAAGAATACAAAAGTCAATCTCCTATGGTAGAAGCGTTGTTAAAGTAGAATGCGCTAATCATGTTGTCAGGTGCTACACATCCAAACTGCATGCACAGAAGAAGAACATCAAGTACGATTCGAGTGTAAGAAAAATTCTCGGTGACAAGCTGCCGCGCCCGACAACTGCCGCTCGGGGTGCTATTCGGCAGGCCGCAGAGCACCTAGACGTCAGGTTGCTACAGGAGGGTTTAGAAATGGACCCCGGTAAGATGCTAATCTATCAATATTTTGATCGTCATAACAGTTTGATCCATTCAATTAATAAAATTTTACCCAACTGGTATCCAGTTGGACAGGCCTATTATTCGAGCATTACTTTTGAACAGTCCTTGGATCAAATATTAAAATAATGTGCACTATATTATAATTCCCACACTAAGTTTGATATTCGATCACAATACAACCCGTTTCATTATGCATTTAGCTTGGATTCTCAAAGAACTAGTTAATGGTGTAGTTTCACCGATAAGCTTTTATTATGTAACAGTACCCATAACACCTTTTACCTGTAACAATACCTTTTACACCTAAACACATTGGAAATTAGATACTTGTTTTAATTTAGGAAAATATACGCCTAGAGATATACCCCCCCCCCCCCCCTCCTTCCGTAGACAGATCGTTGCCTCCTACCAGTGTGACAGTGTCAGCGATGAGCTGTGGTACGCCACTGGGCATTCACCACTTTCGTCTGGCAACTGACCCCACATCAATTATATAACAAATACTATTGTTTCTTGTACGCACGTATTCGGTGATCACTCCCAATGTCGAACCACCACTCACTATGGCTATTGCAAGCGAAAAGACAGAACAGAACGCAACTACCTGCCTATAATGGAGGAGTGTGGCATGTTGCAAGATAAGTTATTACATCTCGATTACGTTGTGAGTAAGGTTGAAACCCTTCGCTTCAACAAAACGAATAATCAAGCCGAACGCTTCAACAGCATGGTTGCCAAAGTGGACAATTTATAGTCTATCGTAGGTTATATACTTTATTTTTTTACTTTTTATTATAACATCTAATGTATTATTAATATTATATCTTATTATTAGAAAGAAGCGTGTCTCTACTGGTTGACCAGATCCAGCATGATGGCATAATAGCCAAATGTGGGCATTTGAGAAGAAGAAGAAGAAGATATCTTATGTTTTTTTTGTACGTGTACATCAAAGTTTCAATAGACTTAAAATAAGTAGCGATGACCCAATCCAAGATGGAACTAAACTTTTTTATCATTTACCTGGGGATTTGAAGAAAAGTATAGAAACCAGTTGATTTAAAAGGAAAGTGAAGTCCTGGCTCAAGGGAAAGGTGTTTTATTCAATGACCGAATTTTATGAAAGCAAATTTTAATTATTTATGTTTATTATTCACATATTGCTATATAGTGGCCGTCATTTACGTAGAGCGCTAACGGTTCCACTCAGTTCTTCGTGAATAGAGCTCGCTGTCATGTACTGGTCACAGCTACAATAAGGCAGACGATTGCTTTGACACCGGTCGAGAATTTCTTGTTCTCCTAATAATGTGGCTGAAAACATCGGTCCAACCGTATGGTAGGCCAGGTTAGATGATGCTTTGTATGGGAAAATGTGTTGGTACTGCGCGTTTGTATGGCTTGGGGGGGGGGGGGAGAGCATTGGATGCTAATGTAATTGTTATAAATAAACCATTTTGAAACATTTATTACAATTAAATATAAATTTATTTTCTTAGGGCCAGTTTCACTAACTGTTTTAACTCCGTGTAAATGGTAAGCGGAGATTATCTACTAATAAACATGGCGACTGTCATGCATTTTATGTGTAATGTTTGTTGAAACCATGGTTACCAAACTGAGCTTACATAAAGGGAGCTTACAAAAGTTGGTGAATTGGGATCTTAATGTTCTAGATACGGGTGTAGCTTTCCTTACTTCTAGATTGAAACCGAATTCGCTCAGGTAAATGAACGATACATGCACTTTAGTAAATCAAATTTTATTTTATTACAAAGTGCGATAAATGCTTTGATAGCTTATAGGTTTACGTCGACAGTAGTGGCTAATGATAACGCGTATACCTGTGATTCAGGATGTCACAGACTCGAATCCCACCACCGGCAATCTTGTCCTGAAGTGCAAATGCAAGGAAGACTCCTCATAAGCAACCCTCGAATATTCCCCTCACCATTAGCCTAACACCTTAATTACCTTGTAAGTCGCATGGATTCATTTGTATTTGCATTCGATAACATCAGGAACAGGCCTATAGAGAATGTGACTGTCTTTGTAATTGGCTTGTTTGGCTCCAGACTGGCGAAGATAACAATAAGCTCAACCGCAAATTAGCAGGCACGCTTCCCGTCCCAAGTTAGTCTATTATTCTAGACAAATCATAAAAACCATCACAAGTTTCATTCTCCATATTTAAACTTATTTCTCAGTTGCTTTGTTAATTGAGGGCAGGTATTTTAGAACTTTGAATGTCAACTCGTCAGTTACATATCGTCTTGCAGTCGTGTTGGTTCGTTTGTTAATCCTTCCTTGTGGTTTCTTATGGTGGTCAGAAGTGTATTTTTAGCGAGATGTAAAACGATCTTTACATTTAATAGTGGCACGTTCACGATTTATTTATTATTGTGTGTGCGAGCTAAATAGTGAGCTAAATAACTGCTAAATAGTCGTCAATCGTTAGTAAATATTTATGTTTTTCATGTAAAGTTTCTTATTTTTATTTTTATTCCTAATTTGGAAGTGACTTTAATGGTTATGAACATTTTTGAGAGTGCCGACTGTCAAACTGTATATATTTTGTCTATAAGATTCGTGTGTGTGTATATTTTTTTAATCCTCGTTGTAGTGTTTAGTGTTTTAATAGTGCAAAAGTTCCGGCCGTGGGAAAACGTTGAGGAAACTATGCCTAATTCTCCACCATTATTACCGATGCCTGTTATGTCAGACGAAGAAATTGAGGTTGATAACGTCCCTTTGCGCAATCAGAAGATGAACAAATTAATGTGGATGCGGACTCTGGCGACAACGAACCCAATCAAAGGAAATTTTCAGCTTCAGTGTCAGAAGATGTACAAAAGATTGTCGTTAATATATATATAATCATTTTAGGGGGCAGGATAGAAGGGGTGCGATAAAGAAAACTTTCAGCTTCAGTGTCAGAAGATGTACAAAAGATTGTCGTTAATATATATATAATCATTTTAGGGGGCAGGATAGAAGGGGTACGATAAAGAAAACATCAATTGCAACTAAGCTAGGATATTCAACCATGAGGAAGATTGTGAGAAGAGGAGTTAAAACACCCAAGAAAAGAGTAACAACAGGCTTCAGAAAAGTTGATAACTTTTTGTGCGATTTGTTTCATCGTACAATTTACCGGATGTATAAAGAGAAACGAGTTCCTACTATCAAAACATTGCGGTTGCAAATGATAAGTGACACACGAGACTCCCCCGATGAGTTTAATTTGAGTGAGAGTTCACTGAGTCGCGTAGTCAAGAGTTTGGGCTTCCGCCACAGAGAATTAAACAATCGTACAACTATCATGGAGTCTCCCAGAATTGCTGCTTTGCGCTACATTTATCTGAGGAAGATTCACAAGTAAGTTTTTAAACATAAATAGTACGACATCATGAGTTTTTTCTTGCGACCAAAACTAAAGTAGTGTTAGTAGTAATAGTAGTATTTAAAGCAGATTAGTTTGTTTTGATAATATATAGCCTATGTTGTTGCCAATCATGTTTTTGTTTAATTAATAATCTGGCGACGAAAATGGTTTATAATTTGTGAAACGATGTTTATTTAATTTGTTTAGTGTCTCATGCACTAACCTGTTACATACATATTTAATAAGCCTACCAGCGAGCAAAGAGTGGGACTAGGAGTGAACGTGAGTGTGAGTGGGTGCGTTTGTGCATGTGTGCGTGCGTGTGTGGGTGTGGGGGGGAGGGGGTGGAGGGGAATTAACCCATTCTTGGAGAAGAGGGGAGGGGTGGAGTTAGAGCCGGCCTCTGAGCTATCAATGTTGTCGTAATTATTGGCAATGTAATCCCCTCAGATCAAAAACTTTACTATTTCTAGGAATGAATGAAGCGCACAATAACACATTTAAATAATAAATAAATTATTATTTTAGATGCAGATCTGAGGGGAAACACGTAGTTTACCTGGACGAAACTTGGTATGATACACACGACCTCGTAACAAAAGGATGGGATGACGGCAGCAACCATTGCACTTTGGATGCCAGTAGCAAGAGGGAAAAGAATAATTATCCTTCATGCAGGCGGTGAAGACGGCTGGGTGCCTGGGGTGACCCCCCTGGGTCTTCTGTCATCTGCCAAGAAAATAGCTGCCTGCAGTGCAGATTATCATGAAGACATGACAGCCGACCTATTCGAGAAGTGGTTCAAGGAACAATTAATTCCCAATCTCCCCAATAATTCAGCGATTGTTATGGATAACGCTAGTTACCATTCGCGACTTTTGGTGAGACCACCCAAACATGCACAAGAAAAGACGACATGTTACAGTTTATGCGCGAGCATAACAGAAATTTCTGACCCGATTCCTACCAGGCCCGTTCTATTGGAAGCAATTAAGCGTGTCAACACACCCTGAAAATATGTCGTGGACGAACTGGCAAAGGAACACGGCCATGAAGTTATTAGGTTGCCCCCTTACTATTGCATATTTAATCCAGAGTTGGGGAGTAGCGCGCTACAAGTAGCGCGCTACTTGTAGCATGCTACTTTTATCTGTAGCGTAATCGGTAGCGCGCTACATTATTCAAATAGCAAAATGTAGCGATAGCATGCTACAAATTTTGTAGCTGTAGCGAGAAAAGTAGCGCAATATTTAACGCTACTTTCAACGAAGTTCACGTTGTTTAATTTTCCCGCCACGCACGGAAAGTCGCAAGTCGACGCTGCAAAATAACGGTTGATTTTCGAGCAAAGAATTTCGGAAGGTGTTTGCCCTATAATCCCTCGCCACCCCCACCAACCCTTCGACGCAGTTCATTTATTCACCCCTGCTGTGTGTCCGGCTTAGAACAGGTTGAGGCTGGCTACTAGTGATTGGGAAGTGTGACAGCCACTCCCCCTAACCTAAACCCCCTCCCCCGCCCACAACCGCAGCTCATACAATCCCAGCACACTCAGCGGAGCAGCGACAGATTTATACCAGTAGGTATCACGGGGAAACCCTTGAAACTTTTTGTAAAAAGATGTAAATAACGCATGTAGCGGGAAAAAAAGCGCGCTACATTTTTTGTGTAGCGGATATAAAGCGTCGCTACATTTCAAAAAGAGTAGCGAAAAAGTAGCGAAGCTACTTTTTTTAAGGAAGTAGCTGTAGCGAGAGCATGCTACTTTTTAAAAGTAGCGTCCCCAACTCTGATTTAATCCAATAGAGATGATCTGGAGTCAGCTGAAGGGGGCAGTGAGGCGTGAAAACAATCATCCTGAACTGAGTGCTGAGGTAGTGAACTAAATCCGAGATAACGCGAACACTATAACAGAAGAATCCTGGGCGTCTTGCCTGAGGAAGGCTCGCAAATACGAGGGCAAATATGCCAATTGGGACGCATGGAACGATACCAACAACTTTGTTATTGATTTACAAAGTGATTCTGATCCTGATGACAGTTCTGACTAAATTTGAGTTTGTTGTGTGTGTTTTTCTGTTCGAAGTGTGGCTATATGTAGGGCCTAGGCCTACACGTTTTTACTATACATTGTTTTTTTTATATATGTTTACTATATATATATGCTCACGTGGCATGCCATATTTTAGTCTGAGATTAACACAAAGACAAAAACTATACACTAAAATTCAAATAGGTGTATCATTCAATCCAGTAACAGGTATATTATAACAGTATTTAAGTATTTCAAAATAATACTGTTAATGTAACTGTCATCAACATTGACAGACATGATACATTGTTGTAGTGGTCAATGTTTTTGCCCCTTTTGGTGACAGTAGTAGCATCTTTGACTATGCGCCCGCCCGCGGAGAAGCTCATTATGCTAAGTTAAACGGGCGTGTAACATACGCACTGTATGTTGCGGATTAATTAATGCGTTGCCAAGAGTGTTATAAGACGGTATATTATGTGTGGTTGAACAATGACGGTATGTTCTGTTTTGGGTTGTAGCAATCGCTCAGAAAAACGAGTTTTAGCAGACTCAAAAAAACAAAACTTAGTTTGCATAAGTTCACAAATCGCAAACGATCACCGGTTTGACATCGTGCATGGCTTAACAAAATAAATCGTGTTGATTTCACTAGTGATGAGACGTTTAAACCTAGGAGTGACTTTAAACGTTTGTACTTTTTACGCCTCGTTTAAACGTGTGTACAGAAGTGTTTGTACATAAGATAAGGAACAAATATTTTACAATGGAGCGTACTGCAGTACTAGTCTACTATTATAGTTTTTTCTAGCTACAAATTGTAATTTACCCAATGTTTTGGAACTTTTTGGTAATTTACTGCAAAGGTAATTTTATTCATCTCGTGGCAGGGGATAGAGCGAATAAAACGTTTAAACGTTTAAGCGCGATTTTTAAAAACGGTTTAACGTTTAGGCTATTAAACGTATTTGCCCATCCCTAGATTTCACGCCCACTAAAAATTAATTGATTTATTCGGTTCATTTTGCCGAAGAAGATCTTGAAACTCATAGTAGTTTAAAAGTGCAGTTTGGACTAGCTGATGGGCAAGTGCATCAAGTACTAAAACAAGACGCAGTTCCATCGAGGAAATTAGGCCTACAAGGAAAATCACTTTTGCCACCAAAAAAGAAACAAAGAATGGAATCGGCTTATCCTAGAAACAAAACAGTACAAGAAGCTGTACAAGATAATGCAGACATTGCCCAGCAAACATTACCTCAGGATATTGTGGAGATAGAAGTAAACGCTACTGATGCCGACGATGTAATCAGTATCCCTGACATTAAGATAGAGAATAGACGTGCTACAGTTGAGATAGGGATACAATGTAACCTATTACCTAACAGTAACTGCCAGTGTCTTAGCCAAGACAGTGACAAAGATGGTGTGTCTGAAGTGGACACAGATACCGATACAGTGGAAGAAGATGACATTTACCGGTGCAGTTCCTCAGACAGGGATGCATCTGATAGTGACACAGATAATATGTCGGATGAAGACTACAGTTCAAATGACAGCGACAACAATAGAGAAAGAAAACAAGTCAAAAAAGTTGAGTTCAATGCGTTTATAGTTTTCAGGCAGTGTCTTATTGAACTTTTTAAATTATGTACACAGTGTGGGCATGTGGTCACTAGTGTTAAACAATCAACAAAAGGCACATTATTAATTGTGACAACAATTTGTGAGAAGGGGCATGTTTTAAAATGGCGATCCCAAAACTCAAAAAGAAGGCTTGGTATGGGAACTGTGACTATAGCAACAGCGATGTATATTACGGGACTGAGTTTTGCTACATTCCAATCATTTGCCGTAACAATACAGCTGTGCTTTATGTCAGAGAGAACATTTTACACTCTAATAAAACGATTCGTCTCACCTGCAATAAAACACACATGGACAAAACATAAACAGAAAACTATATGAACCAAAGGAAAACAGACGTGCAATTAGGATAGCAGGAGACGGCCAATATGATTCGCCTGGATGTTGCGCTAAGTACGTAACATATACATTTATGGAAGTGGATAGCGACACAATAATCGATTTCATTATCTTGCAAAAGGGACAAATAAATGGAGAATTAGAGAAACCTGCGAGTGACCAAATGTTGAGTCGACTTATTGCTTATGAGCTACCAATAAAATTGTTTTTGTCCGATAGGCACCGAGGTATCAGGAAACTAATAAGAACCCAATACCCACAGATTACACATGAGTTTGACATATGACATGTGTGCAAAAGTTTGGGGAAACGAATCAAAGCTATAGAGAGTAAAGCGCCCGGTTTAGAGTCATGGAAACCAAGTACGTATCATGAACCATTTATGGTGCCCATCGATGACGTGTGAGGGAAATGAAGAAATACTGATAGAGAAATTTCAATCCATTCTCGAGCATATAACTAACAACCACAAGTGGGAGGGAAATCACCATTTCCATCAATGCGCTCACGACGACATAAATTCATAACAATTATTATTAAGCATAAGCATGCAAAATCCTGCAGATATTGTTTTTGTGACTTTAATAACTAGGCTAGGCCTAACGATTCAACGATTTTCTCGGAATCATGGCACTATGATTCATGTCTGGTCTTACTTACTTTTTCTTACTTTATGTTATTCTATTTCTATGTAATGTATATGAAACTATATTATATCTTTCATACTATATTATATCTTTCATGTGTTATATCACTTATAATATTATGTTATTGTAATATTAGCAAATTTTGTGGTATTTTTATGATTACAGTAAAACCCCGATGGATCGTTCCCGCATCGGTCGTTTTCCCGCCATAATCGTTATATTTAGAAAGTTTTTGTAAAAGTCCCATTTAAACAATGTTTAATTTTCCCGCATCCACCGTTCCTCAATCGATCGTTTTCCTCGCTGTATCGTTCAAAATGTTGTCATTCTCAATGTTAAATTTACCCTAATGGATCGTTTTCGACCAACCGAGCGAGTATGTGTGGCCTGTGCTGTTCCACCACTGATATCTCCTTCCACCCGCTACTGAACTGGCAACAGCGGACTGGCTATAAATAGACCGCCAATGAATAGATCGGTCCCCCCCCCCCCCCCCTCCCACACTCCGGAGCGCGCCCAAGCATCGTCGCATCGTTGAGTCATTGTGTTTGTACAATGCTCGAGCCTTCACAAAAGCTAGCCAACCCCCTCCCCTCCCTCCACTTTCAACCTGTTGCAGCAGGCTTTGTTTGTTCAGTCCAGTTCAGTCTTTCCGAGATCACCGACTTGTCACCGACCGTGTTTAGTTAAAATGGCACCAATAAAAAAAACTGTTAGGACTTTAGACGAACGATTAAAAATAGTGAAGGAAGTGGAAAACAGCCCAGGCGAAACGCGAGTGAGCATTGCGAAACGATTAGGCATAGCTACGTCCACTTTAAATTCAATATTTAAAGAACGTGTCAAAATCCGCGAAGAAATTTCAAAATGTGGGTCTTCCTCTAAAATAAGGAAAACTAGCCGAACGTCACCATAGGGCCATTCTCTGGTAATGTGAAACCAGAATGATTTATTTTTTACTGTACTAAACCCCATACTATGATATATCATTTTAAAGAGGAGACTTCAACCTATGTGAATACATGCACAAAGTTACAAAAGTTGTACTCACACAAAAATTGTAGGCAATCCAAAGTGAAAAATTGGTGAAAAAGGGTGCGGACAGGACATTATTTAAAAAAATAAAAAAAACCATTTAAAAAAATCAAAAATTGAAATAAAGTAAACTACTTGCTTGTTAAAACTATTTACTTTAAGATAAACATTTTTTATTATTACTTTATTTTTAAATTGTAGACCAAAGACACATCTTAAAAACTAATTGCGTAACATAGCAACAATTTACAAACAATTAGTTTCCATAACTTCCATAACAATTAAGTTAAATGCCCAATTTTTTAAATCTTCTTAGCTAGTATATTAATAGTGAATTAAAAAAATATTTAACATTTTTATCTCTGCTACCTTAATAGTACTGTGTATTTCAATTTTGTCCTGTCCGCACCTGTCTACATCAGGTGCGGACAGGACAAGCATTTGAATATACACTTAATTAATAGTTCTGGCCACTAAAGAAGAAGATTTACCATTGACCATTTATACTGGAAAGATAAAGACTACTTTAAAGATAAATCCAATAAACTTGCACATCAGTCCTATGCCATAATTTCTGATGACCTGACACATAGCAAAGATGCAGTTAAGGTTTTCAACTCTCAAATATTGAAACACCTCAAAGAACTTCAGCCTCTCATTGACAAAATTCATTACTGGTCTGATGGAGCAAGGTCTCAATTTAAAAATCGACACAATTTTGTAAATTTGCTATTCCACAAGAAAGAAACTGGGTTTGACTGTGATTGGTCTTTCTTTGAGACTGCTCATGGTAAGGGTCAAGTGGACGAAATTGGGGCTGAGGTCAAGCGGTGTGTTTGGCGGAGTGTGTTACAAGGTCAAGAGGTGGTGATGGATGCGAAGTCTTTCTATACAGTTGCCTATAAATTGTCAAAGACTATTAAAGTCTTGTACGTTCCAAAGGCAACTGTTGAACTGGTTTCTTCGGAGCTTCAAGAACGTTACGCAGCGTCTAAACCTACACCAAATACTCGTTGTATTCATTATCTACGCCCGGCAAGCTTCAATTCCATTGAATACGCTAACAATTCACCATTCTCAGGTCCGCAACAGTTAAACTAGGGATGTCAATACCGGGAAACAGTTGTACCCGGGTACCCTTGCGCCGTACCCGGACTACCTGGGTAGTAAATAATAGGCCTACTAAATACGCGTTATATCGTCATGGGTGTCAAATGATTCGCAAAGTTGTGGAAAGAGACATTATATTGTTAAACGCTATCAGGTTGCATTGTCTTCGATGCAAAACGATCGCGGAAGTATTCAACAAAGCCTCAAAGATTGCGTCTTCCCTACGGTAGGCGGTGGTCGGCCGCGTCAAAGCGATGACGTCATAGTCCGAGCTCAAACACGAAAACATGATTGCGGTAAAGCTACGACGGGCGGGTGCGCTCCCTTGGACTCGCAACCGTTCCGCAGCATTCTTCCATAGGCCTACAGAAGATGATACTAATTGGGCTTTACGTCTCATTTTTTTGCGACGATGACTAATCGAGACGTGGGGGGGGGGTGTCAAGTTAAATGCCGGCAAATTGAAAAGCGCGGCTCGTACGCTCGCACAAAGACGCCAGTAGGGGAATATCACAATGTTGAATTGATTTCGTTTTGAACAGAAGAAGGGAACGGGTAGTACCGGGTAACGGGTATTGAAAAGTTGGAACTGTACCCGTGTGTACCGAGCGGGTAACGGGTACCCAGGTACCCGTTGACATCCCTCAGTTAAACGTTAGTAAAATATTCGCTGTCCCTGAAAATTCAACAGAAAACGTCAATGCGGAACCCCAACAAGAAATCGCTCAAGGGAAATGGATTGCTGTGCTATATGACGAACTTTGGTGGCCTGGTCATGTGATAGGCATTGATGTGGACTCGGTCTCTGTTAGTTACTTATTTAAACCAGTTGCAAACAGCAAATTTGTTGCAATGGATAAGCCAATGGTAGAAAAAATTAAGAAGGCATCGTTTCTATGTATACTTCCAGGCGATCCTCCATCTATAAGTGCACGCTTCTTTGCATATGACCAAGTGGTTGATTGATTATTTGGGCTTAACGTCTCATATTTTTGCAACGAGGCTAATCGAGACAATGAGTGGGTGATATATGAAGATGAAATAGGGGGCTGTCTGGAGGAAAAGGGCCAATAGGAGGGCGGGGGTGGAAAGGGGAAGGTGGAGGGACTGCACTTCGTCTGACTTCTCCTCCACGACCAGTCCGGCTAGGGTGGCCCTACCAGAAGCATACGCTTCCGCCAGCATAGCTCCAGGAATCATTCAAGCACGCAAACCTGCCCACCGCGATAAGGTAGCAGTCCATGGGCAGGACCAAGTGGTTGAAATGGGAATAAAGAGTATTTTACAAAAGTTGTAAGGTAATGTAGGTAAAGAGATTTCTTGTTGGAGTTGATTTAAACTACGCTTTGAACAAAAGTTGTTTGTCACACATTTTAGGCAAGTAGGATTAGTACATACCTACACTTTTCATTGATTTAACTAATTCCATTTAGCTGCAATAATTATAATTCAAGATGTTTCTAAAAACTAAGCTTAATCTCCACTTCCACCAAATCTAGCTACGATTTTCAATGCAATCCATTTATGTCCTGTCCGCATCGTCTTGTCCGCACCCTGCAAGTATTCTTAAAACTAATGCCCTTTGGAGTATAAAACATCTCTTAAAATATAATGTATGCCTAATATTGTTTCAAAGAATGTCATTGTTAAAAGAGTATAATCATTTAATTTTTAAACCAAATAATTTCAGAGGAATTTGACAAGGAACTTCACTTTGGAAAAATGGTGCTTTTTGTGCGTCCTGTCCGCATCTGTTGATTATCAATAAATATTAAATTATGCAGCAACCATGTAATTGTTTCACTATGCCCAGATTATAGACATACCAAAGCAGTATACAAATTAAAAAAAAAAATTATAAAATATGCAACCAATATGTTGTAGCACCATATTGTATGTTCCAAATGTCCTGTCCGCAACCGGTAAATTACCAGAGAATGACCCCATACCAAGAAATGGAAACCGTCTTAATCCAATGGTTCCGACAGGCAAGGGCCAACAACCTGGTGTTAAGTGGGCCTGTGATACGGGAGAAGGCCATTCAAATAGCAGACCGGCTGGGTGTTGAAAACTTCGTTGCATCCAATGGCTGGATCGATCGATTTCGACAACGCCATGACCTTGCTTATCGGCAAGTGTCTGGTGAAAGCGCCGCCGTAAATACCCTAAGTACCGAGTTTTGGAAAACTGAAACCTTGCCCGATCTCATCCGCGATTATGAATTGAGAGACATTTTTAATGCGGATGAGACCGGGCTGTTTTACAGCTTAATGCCCGACAAAACATGGACATTCCGGGGCGAAACATGTCACGGAGGCAAATGCTCGAAAGCACGATTAACCGTGTTGCTAACGTGCAATGCTGACGGCAGTGAAATGCTGCAACCTTATGTAATCGGCAAGTCAAAGAAGCCGCGCGGGTTTAAGGCTACAAAGAAACTTCCTGTGGAGTATAAAGCGAACAAGAAAGCGTGGATGACGGGAGCCCTATTCTCAGACTACTTGAAAGCTTTGGACGCCAAGATGGGCGCAAAGAAACGGAAGGTAAGAGATAATGCATATCTACTAATTATTATATTATTATCATGTAAATTGTGCCTATACCAATTAAAACTGTAACCCACATTACTTTAGTGTTAATAATATTGTTCTTTATTAAATAGGTGTTGCTGTTCATCGACAACTGCCCCGCGCACCCTCCAGATGTTGTGCTGAAAAATATCACACTGGCTTTTTTCCCTCCTAACTGCACAAGCCACCTGCAGCCGTTGGATATGGGAGTGATTAGATGTCTCAAGAGTCACTACCGAAAATTTCTAGTACGGAAGGCCTTGGCTCTAATAGAGGCAGGTAGTGACCCTTCCAAAATGAAAGTGGACGTTTTACACGCAATCCACTACATTTCGAATGCGTGGAAGAAAGTTGCGCCCGTCACAATCAGCAACTGCTTTCGCAAAGCTGGATTTGTGAAAGCAGGTGAGATATTGGATGACAACCCAGACGATGATGTGATTGAGATCGCTGATGAAAACGACGCAGCAGACTGGGCTACGATCACGGGCAACATTGACGCCGACCTTTCATTCGACAACTACATCGACATCGACGATGAAGTTGTGACGAGTGGCACGCTGACCGTCGATGAAATCGTCGATGCCAACCTCCCTGATAGCGAACCTGAAGAGGAGCAGGAGGAGGAGGAGGAGCCTACCCCAGCATTCAATGATGTTATAAAAGCATTCGAAACACTCAAGTTGTTCATGATCAGACAAGACATTGACGATGGAGAATCGGCCAGCATCGCCAATATTGAACATTCCCTTTGTCGATTCCGACACCAACGAAAACAGACGCAACAAGACATTACTAGCTACTTCACTCGCACTAAAAAATAAATTGCGCGATGTCCTAATGCCGTGCGATTGCATAATTCTTTTTAACCGATCATTTTTGTTGCCTGTTGGCCTATAAAACGTGTGATTTATTTACGCGCGAGTGTTTTGCTAATAATATTGCGATGTTCTAGTGCCGTGTTTTCTAAGAGAGTGTATTTTTGTTTTATTGAGTTGAGGCATGAAGTCGAGTGCGCAGAGATATTGCGATGTTCTGGTGCCATGTTAGTCTAAGAGATTGTATTTTTGTTTTATTGAGTTGAGGCATTTAAGTCGAGTGCGTCGAACCGTGGACTCGTGGAGATTAGTTATCTGTGCGTAGAGTGATTTGTTAGCTTTCTCAACTTCTCCAGCTGTTGGAGGGCGTGGCCTCCACTGTCGTCTGCACTGTGTGCGCGAGTGGCAGAGTAGGCGGGCCTGGCACATAGCGAATGTGGCGGCCAGCTGTACCTTATAGTTGCCTACAGTACAACGTACCGTAGGCTTAGCCGTCTGAATTAACTTACTTCACCTACATATTTTAACTTCATTGTGCATATGTAACTTACTTATTAACACCATTAAATAACTACATTGGTATATTCTTGTGTGACTTATTATTTCAAATGAAATACCCTAGAAAATTCATTTTTTTTTTTTTTTTTTATATACCTAACTAGGCCTAGGCTTAATACATCGTTTTATTGAATTTCCCGTTTTGACCGTTTTCCTCGATTTTTTTTGTACTCTACCATGGAAAACGATCGATAGGGGTTTTACTGTAGTTCAAGTATAATTAAAACTACTAGCCTACCTTTTTTTGTCTTGTCTACAAATTGTAATTTTATAATTTTTGTAATCTAATTTTTTGTAATTTTTTAATAATCAATCAACAAATCTAACATTGAAATCACTTTAGTTCTGCCATCTTGCACTGTACTTTTTAATGTCTCTAACTTATGTTCTGCCCACACTCAAGGCTTGCCTTCTGTGGGCTTCTCACTACTTATAAACATATACTGTTATTCCAATAATGTACTTACAAAAAGAGAATAAAATGCTTTTGAATTGAATTGAATTGAACTACAGACGGCAATGAAGACAAAGACTACATGGAGATAAACTCTCACACTTACAGACAACTAACTACCATAATAAACGACCCAAATTTCATTAATGATTTGAAACATACAAACAACTATTGCCATACCGGAAGCTTGGAGTCTTATCATAACGTTAGACTGAAGTATTTACCAAAAAAGTCGCACTTTTCATACAATGGCATGGTATAGTTGTCCCAAGACTACCTTACACATGCTTTCGTCACAGGCGACTGGTTCGTAGCCATTCAGCGATCGGTATTGGCGCGAGTGTGTCACTGGTTGGCTACCACTGCCCCGGATGTGACGAAAGCAGGTGTAAAGTAATCTTGGGTCCACTATACTGCGTGGTATGTTGGCTATCTTGGACCACAACCTAAATCTCAATCGTGATATTTGTCGTACAGTATGCTTTGTCGTAATGTATGCTTAATTTGTATCTGACATATCGAAATAAAATTGGTAGATTGTGTTGGCATGGGCTAGGGATGGGATAGTGTACACGTATTAAGGTGTACACGTTTTAGCATGTGTGTCAGGGTTGACTGTTTTCCTCTAAAATATTAAATGCAGGGACCTGTGCACGCCGTCCACACAGGTTACTGTGTTTGACCGGCCACAGCGTACGATCTTAGCTGACCGACGGCGCGCCGCTGAACCAACATCGCACACAAAATGCATGTGTACAGTGCACACCCTAATGCACATGAAAAATCTATTGGGTAGGTAGGCACGAACGTGTACACGCCTTTCACAGAGAGAGGTTACACCTTTACTGAAATATACGTTTTTGGCATTTTGCCCATCCCTAGCGTGGGTGTTCCGTTGGGCTTGCATTGCGTTATGCTTGTGCTATGCCATTGTGCATAGCCCTTGAAACTAGAGGTTGGCCTACATTCAGAATCAGCCTACACTCGGTAGCCTACCTTTCTCAGGAGAGCGTCGAGATGGTGTAAAAACATTGTCGTTGTCTGTACTTGCCCGCAAGCCTCGAGCTCCAGCAAGGCCAGCCGGGTTGTAACAAGAGCTCCGACCAATCACAGGACATCGCTGAGACGGCGTAACAACGTTGTCTATGTCTGTACTTGCCCGCAAGCCTCGAGCTCCATTGAGACCAGCCGGGTTGTAACGAGGGCTCCGACCAATCACAGGACAGCGTCGAGACGGCGTAACAATGTTATCATTGTCTGTACTTGCCCGCAAGCCTCGAGTTCCAGCGAGGCCAGCCAGGTTGCAACGAGGGCTCCGAGTGTCCGATCCATTTGTCACCTCCTGGGAAACAATAAATGCAACGTTATAGAACAGCAAAACTAGAGATATCTATGGTAGAAAACAAATGATTTAACATAAATATTTTAAAAAGTTAGGTGCCTATCTCATAGAAGACAATGTCACGGGTCTCTCTCATTCTGTAATGTTTACGTTTATGTTTCAGTTGTTTTTTATGATATGTTAAATGTGATGTCCAATTATTATATTTGCACCGGTGGAGATGTAGTTTTCTGTTGTGAATAAAGGCTTAATAATAATAATTTACCATGCGAGCCGAGTCCGTACGATTCGGTACGTATACTAACTGGGCTCATACATGATTTCCCTGATAAACGCGGTACAAACCGAGTTTAGCTCGACGAAATGTCCGAGCCATCACCAACTGTACAATCACACAATGGTGCATGTTGGGTCCCGTTTGAGTGGGGTGGAAAGAGCATGAGCCAAGAGGGAACAACAGATCGAGGCTCTATTCATCTACTATGTTTTCCAATGCTGATCGGAGTGAAGTAATAACATTGTTCACTCTCTCTCAAAAAAGAGTAATATCTGTACAATGTACAAGACATTGAAAATAAATCTATCTAATGTAGGCCTACTATAAGGGGGTCTAACTGCGGCATACACACCTCTTTATTAACCGCCCTTGTATTATGACACCCATTAGGGATGACATCGGGTAGTAAAATCTGGATTCGATTCCAGCCCCTCAAGGATTCGGGTAACCCGAATCCTAGAAGTGTAAATCACGTCGCTCAACATGTTATTTGAAGGCCATTGACCGCCCGTGGCAGAAGCTGCCAGCGTGGGTTCTGTCAGCCAGTGATGACGGTCGGGAAGGGGTAGGAGGTCTGCACGGGTACGGGCTTAGCCCGCGGGCCCGGGCACGGGCCTTGATATGTTTATTAAGCCGGGCCCGGGTCGGGCCTGGGCCTACATATCACTAAACGAGGAGAGATTTTTCGGGCTTTTCTAATTTTTTTTAATTGCAATGAAAGAAAAGTAATGTTATTTTACCAACATTTCCAAAACTTAAAATAAATACGAAATAGTATAAACTTCCGGTCACAACATTTGTGTTGTAATTCTTTAGGGCTACGTTATATATTTTCATTGGCTATAGTTACTAGAATTTCGTTTCATCTAATTTCCTTTTTGTTCCCACCCTGTCGTTCGCATTCCTTGCCAAATACTATAGAAATCAACTTGCTGCTTTAACAGTTGAACGGGCTTTTACGGGCCAATTTACACTTCAGGCGGGCCTGGGCCGGGCCCGGGCTTTGATTAGCTTACTCAGTACAGGCCGGTACGGGCCCGGGCCTGAAATACACCGGGCCAGGGCCAGGCTACTATATTTGGGCCCGTGCAGACCTCTAGAGGGGTAGGCCGAGAGCCAGTGGGAGCACAGGCAAACCAGAACTCGCCCGCAGCAATCACACCGCATAAAATAGGCTTAGTCTATTTTTAATCAAGCCGATAATGGGTACATAACGGAGCGGGAAAGTATTTTATTGAATGGAAACAAGTCATTTTGTTATCACCATTGTTGGCGCATTGTTGAAGCATACAATAATTCACCTAAAAATGTACCAGAACAAGATTCGAATCCTTAGAACGGATTCGGGTAATTTTTGGATTCGGGTAACCCGGATACCCGGATACCCGATGTCATCCCTAAAACCCATAAACAGAACACAAAGACATCTTAAAATATTATTAGGAATGAACAATCTTTATAAACTAAGTGTGCAGAAGAACCCTAAATGACACTGACACCAAACACATGCAGCGACAGTGTGCACAGCTAGCCCGAGCGGTCTAAACTCGGCTGTCACGTGACTGGGGCATAGTGACGCGAGCTCGACGCTGTAAAAAAACCTATTTTTATCTCGATAACGGTGGTCACTGAGGTGCCGTTTATATCTGAGAGGCCCATAGAAAATAATATCAAATGAAGTGTTGTAGACCCCTATCTCTTTTTTATTTCATTTCATTTATTTATCTTCCCTTTAATTTACTGGAAAAATGTATTCCCGGTCCAGCAGTGCGATTCTGAATGGCCATGATAAGTTTAACGCAGCTTTCTTATCGTTGCGGAAGGCGGTAACCTACCGAAGCGATTCCCGATCTATTTGTAACAACAGGCGTCGATACAGCTGTCGATAAATGTATCACGAACCTAACCCCTGCCGTTAGCAATGCGTTAAACAAACATGGCCGACTTTCGAATGTCCACTTCAATTGTATTACTTGATTTATTAAAAGATTTCGGTAAGTAGCTAAACAAAACAACTAAAACATATTTGGATTTCTAAATTAATTTCAATATGAAGAAACATCATCAATTACATGGTGAAATGAAAACCGTAGATAAAGGGGTAACATAACCTTACTTGTGAAACTTTGACTTCAAGCTGGCTGCGTGCAACATTAATTAATTCATTGCCTAGGCTAGCCCTAAGCGTAGGCCTAGAGATCGCACTAAATTACATTAACAACGTAACGGCAAATTGAATAGTTTGATAGTGAAGACGAATAGGGAAGGCAGTATTTGTGACTGCATAGAAGGAATTTGATAAATACTTCTAATCCCTTTGAGATAGCTGACAGTAGATTTGTTTAGATTTGTGTTGGTTTTTGACAGCTTGATTTGAAATTGATTGCATTTGTTCACGCGTTTTCATTGGTTAACTTCTATAATATACACAGCCGTTTCGAAAACATAAACAAACTAGTATATAACAGGTGCTGCTCTGATGCAACGGCTAGGCCCACCGCACGTTACGAAATTGTTGTTCGGAATCGCGCGTTAACTTACCGCGTGATAAGTCTTTCGACGAGTGTCGTTCGCGTTAAACTTAACGTAGCCCATTCAGAATCGCACCGCAGGTCCTAGTATACTAAGTAAACCAAACAAAAGACAGATGTAAATGTCAGTTTCACACTTAGGCCTATCCGCTCCTTCCGAACATAAAGCTTGCGTACGGCAGTGGTTCCGAACCGGGGTGAGCAAGCATCTCCTGAGGCCGAGGGTGCCGCGAAATTGTTGTAAAAATTGAAAAAATCTTGTTTTTGAACATTTTGGAAATAAAACAAAATAATAATTACTACCAGTGTTTGTACTACACATTTTGATAAAAGTCTGACTATGAATGAATTTTTGCTGAAGATGATTTGTATTTGTATTGTATTTGTAATGTTTGATGATGATATTTGGGGTTTTACGTCCCATATTTTTACAACGAGGACATATTACATAGATGATGCAATGTTCTGTCCTGCAGATTAACACAAAAACACCGCCGGACACCGCCACAAACACACAAACACACTGGAGGTGCACCACTGCAGAAGTACAAGAATACGATAAGACACACTCACCAGCAGTGTTGGGGCAGTTCTTTTTTTAAATGAACTTTCTAAAAGTTCAGTTCACAGCTCAAATAATGAACTTTAATAAAGTTCAAGTTCTTTTCAAAACCTAAAATTTTGAAAAGTTCAAGTTCGTCTAAAATATGAACTAAGTTCTTTTAAAAGTTCTTTTGTGAAAAAGTGTCACCACATTGTATTAACAGTCATGCGAATAATCGATTGCCTTTTATGGCTTAAATAGGAAGAAAAACATGCATGTTAAGTTAAGATATTGAATGCTGGTATTAGGTGTCTGATGTAGGGCTATAGGCGCCTACCATTGTAGAAATAAAAAACTTAAGAACTTCAAGGAAGGATAATTGTATTGTTGTTTCAGTTTATATAATTACAGACATGTGAAAATAGAGATTAGTGTATCGATCGATTAATTAGTGATAGTGATAGCGATTAGTGATAGTGTATGTATATGTATGTACAAAAGTGCTGTTCTTCACTAAAACTACCAGGGCTAAGCCCGTCCTATTATTGTTTTATTTTACAAAGACTAGTAGGCCCCTTTAGTTGGTAAAAATTGTTGATAATAATTGTTATGTATTTTATTATTGATGTGTTGATTGATCATTTGAAGTTGATGTTAATTCAAACTACTTGACATCATTTTAATTTTTTTAAACAAAATTTTCAATTTGAACTTTTTTTAAGACAAGCGTTTGAAGGTGGCTAAAAATAGATGGTAACTACTAAGTACTAACAAGTGCTATATTAAATCACACTGTTTAAAATGGTATGTACACATAGTCCCAATTATCGTGTCGCATTACTTCTGGTATTTGGGCACTTGCACTTGCAGACCCACTTATCTCGACCGAGTGATCTAACATCTTGTGGTGGGTAGAGTTCGAACTGCCAGACTTGAATGTAATTCTACTCCATGATGGTGGCCGGTAGCTTTTTAAATCAGCTGAAGGAGAACCGAAAACGATTCGCGTGTTCCTCGACGGCGCGTTGACAGATGCTCAATCATCGAACAGAATGAACTTTCAAAAGAACTTTCTAAAATTGAAAAGTTCGTTCTCAAAAAGAACTTTTGAAAGTTCAAGTTCACTCATTTGAAAAAAGAGTAAGTTCGTTGGAAAGTTCACAAAAAAAGAACGCGTTCTCGGGAACGCGTTCTTTTTAAAAGTTCTCGCCCCAACACTGCTCACCAGTTACTCTCCATTCCCCTCAACCAATCAGGAACCAGGATAAAACATTTCTACTGCAGTTTTTAGCAACATATCTTGATTGATTGATTGATTAATGGGGCTTAACGTCTCATATTTATGCAACGATGGCTAATCGAGACGATGAGCGGGTGATAATGAAGATGAGAAAGATGATAATGAAGAAGAGTTTGGGGTTTCAGCAAAGAGAACGACTTCCAAGAGGAAATAAAAGTATGTTCGTCCACTAAACTTAACTAAACGTCAATTGCTAGATTTCCCACTGACTGAGCTAATAATGTATGTACGTTATCCAACTATAAGTAGGCCTAGCTTCCAAGGTTTTACAATAATTAAATAAACGAAGTGTTGATTTATTACAATTCTCATATATTTTTAAAATTGTTTAAAGTCTTTGAGTGACTACTGAATGTAGCCTTGAGTCAAAAAAGGTTGGGAACCTTTGGCGTAGGGTCTACGCCCTAGCCTAAGCCTAGGCTAGGCCTACCTAGGCCTACCCTAGGCCTAGGCCATTAGGTTTGATTGATTGATTATTTGGGCTTTACGTCTGATATTTTTGCAACGAGGCTAATCGAGACAATGAGTGGGTGATATATGAAGATAAAATAGGGGGCTGTTTGGAGCAAACTCTAACCTCAATTTCAAGCGGCGGCAGGAGTGCGGGAGTAACAGCCGTCCCGTTTAAGTAACTTTCTAAAATGAAACGTACCCAAATACCAAATTGTCGAATTAACCCGCATTAAGTAATTACTCAAGTATTAATAACTTGAATTATAAATGACTTGTATTGTCGGCTACATAACGGCGAACGCTATCCCCGCACACGGCGAACATCTTTCGTATAAAACACTAAAAGAAAAGACAATCTTTTTTAACGTTGGCTAAGCTGTATTTCTCTTCACAGCCCTCTTGATGAGTAGCAACAAGTGGTAAGTTATAACGCGGTTTATTCAAAATTATTTCTTGGGACACGAAAGTTACTCGAGAATATTTTTCTGAAACACAGTTACAGCAAAATGTGAGGTGGCTAATAGCAAAGGCCTGGATTCTATTTTTAGCTATCGATATATGCAGCGGCCATCTTTATCATATCGATAGTGGTCATTCGCGCGCGTAGTACAACTCGTGCGGACAGTCACAACAAACATGCCGGCCACAAAGCACTGTGCTTATGGGTTATGCCGGAGCAGTGGAGTGACCTTTGCAGGCGCGTAGGAAGGGGGGGGGAATGGGGGGAGATTCCCCCCCCACTTTTTCCTGGGACCCACCCAATTTAGCGTTTTAGTCACATGTCGACATACAATACCACACGGATACCCGGGTAAACATTCACCAACTGAATAGTGAATAATAATTGCAGAAACACAGAGGGCCCCACGCCCCGGAGAAAGCCAAGATTTTCGTCACAATACATTTCCTCTGTCTTAGTTTGCACTTTGTAGCATTACAAAATAAAAGCTAATGGGTGCTTTAAACTCAGTGGCGTAATTAGGGAAGGGGCGGGTTATGGCCCTCTAACGTATTTATTTAAGCCTAAAAACCGAGAAATAACTAATATAGCAAGAAAATTTTTCACCTTCGGCGAAAAGGCCTCCGGCGGCTGGGGCTCCGCCCCAGACCCCGCGAGTTATTCGCGCTTCGCGCTCACAATTCTTCCCCCCCCACTTGATTTAGAGTTCCTACGCGCCTGGACCTTTGTACGCTTTCCGAAGCCACATATGAATATGGTGCTGTGTGAAAGGTGGGTCCGAGCATGTGGAAGGACAGGGTTTACCACAAAGTGTGCGAAGAAGGATACATACAGCTCCAAACACTTCGTGAATGTTAGGCCTTCAGACGACTATCCTGTCCCCATTCCTTCGACACAGGCGCGTAGGAACTCCAAATCAAGTGGGGGGGGGGGGGGGGGAGAATTGTGAGCGCGAACAACTCGCGGGGTCTGGGGTGGAGCCCAAAATTTTCTTGCTATATTAGTTATTTTTCGAGTTTAAAGTCACTCCTCTAAGTGTACTCTCTAGTCAAGTCAACTATAACTAATGATCAAAGTCAGCTGAACAATGATATTAAAACAAAATGTTTTTAATTTTTAAATAGAAGTGTGTATTTTAAATATTGTTTGTAAATCTTTCCCTACATAAATATGTGTTTTTAATTAAACTGTTAATTTATTTGCATTGTCGGAAGTGCTAGTCCGTCAACTGACTAAAACACGGCGCAGTAGTTGCCGCTCAAAATCAGTGCAGCCATATAGTGGAAACAAAATAATAGCAAGAATAACACTTATTTGATATCTGTTTGATTGAAATAATGTCCCGTATATTAGATTGATATTAACATATTATAAACACTTGTGTATGGTTAAATTGATTTAGAAGTGATATATGAAGTGGAACACGTAATATTTGGTCATGTAGTCTATTGCCAACCTTAAAATACGCTTGGCAACATCGCAACGTGATCGCCACCTTCCCAACAATCAACCACATGCCATGTGAAGATGTCAGCTTCTTTCGCGCGCAGTAAAAAGGGACGTTTTCATGCTGCGGTTACTAAAACGCGCTTGATGCGACGCAACTGAAACGCTAAAATCAGATGATCAGTTTGGAGCGACGCGATCTGGTGTGATTAGCTGTGCCAGATTTAACTTTATCGCGCGTTGCGTGTGCAAAAAGTGCATATCAAAATTCAAAACAAAAACAATTGACAACACATTGTTTGTGACGGCTGTTGAAAACGAAAGTCTTGTGGGACAGCACTCTATAACTAAAATGCGATGGCATAGGTAGCTTGCAGATTAGGTGGTGTGTGCACATAATAATGTAATTAATTTAACATTTGAGCCGTAAAGCCAATGTCTGGAGTGAGGCGTGGGCCTAGCTACTAGCTAGCTAGGCTAGCTAGTAGCTAGCCTATAGGACTCAATTTCATACGGAAGAGAATGCTGACATTGGCTAGGCCTACCTTATCTAGGCTCTCTCTAGCCTAGCCTAGACCAGGCCTTCACAAAAATGAATCGATACAGGCCTAGGGGTAGGCCCCACTGCAGTTTGCTTCTAGGGCTCTACTGTTAAATTTAGTACATTCTTAGCCCACGCCAATCTCCATCCATACCCCCTAGCTACCGATTGCGAAATGCAAACAATGACTTTATTCCAGATAAACATTTATGGTACTAAGGGTAGACCAAGGCTGTTGTACTAGGCTGGCCCTTGGATTCTATACAAATTAGGCCTTATATTTGATGATAATCACGACATTGTTGACGACGAAAGAACGAAATCTTTCAATGTAAACAAAGCGCAATGCGAGTGCCTAGGCGCTGGCCCGGGGCACGTCAATGTCCGCTATCAACATCATAAATAGAACGTAGACAAAATATTACAATGCACAGTTAACTTCAAGGATCAAATACAGATATTGTGTATTATGTACAAACAAAATAAAGAACTGAATCAATCAAAAGCTTAGAATTCTAGATTTAAAAAATTGAGTACTGGCCTACAAAAGACTCATGTTGCAGAATACAAGTATTCAAAGACCAATCACGACATAAGAACTCATACAAATCATAAAGGAAAATGTTATTCGGTTAATATGAACGTAGGTCTGCATCAGGCAAGTGTGGACAGGGGGGTAGCAAGTCGCGGGCGGCGGGGGAGTGACCTGTTGGAGCAGTGGACTCTGCATTGTTGCCAAGTTTCTGAGCGTACATGCAACTTTAGGCTCAAATAACGTAAAATGTAGTACGGATATACTCATTTTGTCTGCTCTGTGTGTATTTCTTGAGAACTAAGCTTCATTTTGATACTAAATTTGTTCACGTGGCAACGTTTTTTGGCTCCTTTAAATCGATGTGAAGGTGATAAAATGTGTAATTTTTTCTCTCTCCAATGTTAAAGGATAGGGATTTTTAAAATGTTCACTTCATTATTTTGGAAAAAGTAGATCGGAAAGGTACTTACATTTTTTTTCATTGTAAAAGAGCGCTGTCTCATTATAAAGTAAGCGAAATATGAAGAACGTGACAACGATGTCGAGTTATAGAGGAGTGACTTTAAGGCTTTAATAAATACGTTTTGAGGGTCTTAACCCGCCCCTTCCCTAATTACGCCACTGACCATGAAGCACCCATTCGCTTTTATTATTTTGTAATGCTACAAAGTGCAAACAAAGGCAGAGGAAATGTATCTTGTGACAAAGATCCTGGCTTTCTCTGGGGCGTGGGGCCCTCTGTGTTTCTACAATTATTATTCACAGGTGAAATATGAAATTAAGTTGGTGAATGTTTAACGGGTATCCGTGTGGTACCGTATTGGATGTCGGGATGTGCCTAAAACGCTAAATTGGGTGGGTCACAGGAAAAAGTGTGGGGGAACCTCCCCCCATTCCCCCCCCCCCCCCCCCCCTTCCTACGCGCCTGCTTCGACATGCACCTCTTCGAATGAAGTAAGTTGTTATAAATTGTATTTTATATGGCTTGAACAATTGCGCGCTTGCCGTGTTTAGTGTCACGCCAGATGCGCTGCCACGTTCACTGTGCAAATTGTCGCGCACCCAGAAGCCCAGCTTCCTGTATTTAATTGTCAAAAATCAAATGAATGGGCGTAGGCCACAGGGCTAGGAACCAGTTGACAAGCGAGTACCACAGGCTGTACCTTTCAATGAATCTTTCCTTACGCCAGTCCTGGATAACCCTCTATTTTCAAATCAAAATAACTTTATTCATCGATTACATTACACAGTAGGCCTATCAGTGCATTGAATATTTTCCATATTTGGCATAAAACATGGCATGTAAGGGATTAAAGTTAGAAAAATTTACATTGCATTATGATATATAATAAATACTGGCTTATTTTTATTCTGATAATAGGTTTGTTTATAAATTATTGTGTATTGCTTATGGCAGTAAACTGTTAATCGAGGAATGCTTACATAAGATGAACTTGTGTGTGAGCGTATTTTTCTGGATGAATTTGTGAAAAATATTTGAAGATGGACGGAGATGGTAAAAATTATTTTAGAAAATAAATAAAACAAAAAAGTATGAAAGTTGGTACAGCGGTACTGATATTAAAATAAATAGTAGATAGAGAAGAGACAAATGAGCCATCTCTTTCATCTCTTCAGTCATCTCCATTCCAGCCATCTATCCAGCTGTTCGTTAGAGTGTTGACTGATGTCTTAGGTTGGAATTCATAGTCGGCCCCTACACCTACGGGCACCATTGTTGCTATGGATTCGTTTTGTTTATGGGAAATAACATGGAAACAACTGTTACCTTGGTAACAATGGGCGCATTGTTCACGCACGTTCAAGGCATTTCGTTTTAAGCCAGTTGGACAACGTAAACCAAACGTAAACACTCGGAGTTGCCATCCTCTGTTATGACAGACATTTGAAATATGTCCGAATCGCGGGCTAAGGCGATCCTAGTTCCGCGAGTAACCAATAGATCGCGCGCTCAACTAGTGTATGTGTCGTCACTTCCTGCTCAATTGAGGCCTATGCTATTAATAGTAAATTTTGTCCAGTCACGAATATACTAATTTAAGCGCGATCTGATACGTATTAAGGCCATTCCAGCCCGCCATCAAATATGCACACTGTTCAATCATTATCAGCTGTTGATATCCCCACCCCGCCGAGCCGAGGTATCAGCAGGCAACCGACTACCGACTACCGAGTTACTGGGCAGTCGAGTTACAGACACTGTGGGAGTAAGTTCGTGTCGCTCGCTCCTCTAGCGTCAACTAATTACGTACTTTTTCGCTCCCTGACATTTTGATGAGTAACAGTGCTGGAGGCTTCAAGTCAATTCTCAATTATACGTAAAGGATGCCTTATAATGACTAAGAAGTTTGAGGCATGGGTTTCAGTTCTTTCCAAATATATTGTTAATCGAAACATTTCCAATTTGTTCTCGTTTATTTATCGGTACACAAAAACTGTTGTAGTTTAGTCCCTGTTTATGCTACAGCCATGTTATTTCATAGTCATTATTTCATAAGTATTTCAAATCGAGAAAAATATTTAAAATGTCACATTTAGTATTTTGTAACCGTGGAGCCAGCACCGTTAAGTTGGAAGTATATACGGGTGGTACGCCTAGAAACAACATGTTTTCTTTCTTTTTTTCTTCTGGTCATACTCGGGGGTCTCGGGTTAAGATATTTTGTTGTTGTAGCTCGTAAAAAAAATGTTTCAAGACTGTGTGCGAAGGGGAGGAATAGCCTTAAAGTCAGAAATTAGCTTTCTATTACTGTCAATGTGTTGGTAACGGTGGCGAACCGTGTTGAAAACATGACGACGAAAAATCTTAGCAACGCACATTGCACTGCATTCAACAATGTCGGAAAGTATAATAGCTATAGCAATTACAAAAATGTTTGCAATGCGCCTTTTTCTATTGTTGTTGATTGTTGTTTTTATTAACTTGAAGAATATTGGTGCGTTTTTCGTAAGTGCCTAGCGCTGCGCACTCGGCACATTTCGCGTCCGCGATTATTTCTTTATCGAACAATTTCCTATACGTAGATTCCAATGTTGAACGTTCATCAGTTGGATTAGGGAAAATATTGGTTTCCTGTTCGGGAGGTAACTGATCGTTGATGCAGACACTTAGTGCACCGGATACTAACAAGTCGTGTAAACTCTATTGTCTCTTGTACGGCCTCAGGGATTGATTAATGGGGCTTAACGTCTCATATTTATGCAACGATGGCTAATCGAGACGATTGTACGGCCTCAGATTTTTCGGCTAGTTTTGTTATAAATTCCGAAGCGCATTGTTGTCGTTCCTGTGTTTACGGGTGACCAACTAACTCGCGCACAGCTCCAGAGTCGAGTACAGTTTTTCTATCGTCTACGTAATCGAGGGCTAATTCGTACAAAGCGTTGTTACATGTTTGCTCTCGAAGCCTGGACCGCAGGAGGTCGGAGTGTATCAGAGCCTCAAGGGTTGTATTGGCATAACACGAGACGCCGTCAACGTTTTGAAAGCCTTTTGGTATTTTACATTGAATCACACCAAAACTAGCTGCTTCCTCTGTTGGTGGGATTCTAAGAGCCAAATCATCATTCAATTCACTTTTGTAATGAATACAAATAATTAATAAATAAATAAATAAATCATTGTAACTTTCTCTTAATTTAGCTTTTAGTTCCTCGTCTATCAATCGCAAATTCGCGATATCCTCTAGGACGTTCCTAGCCTCTTTGTCCGAGTATTCAGAGTCAGAGCAATCCTCCTGTGTGGCCTAGGTGCTTCGATTTTTTCTTTTTGTTTTTCGATATCTTTAAAAAGTTCATAACGGGCTTTTGCATCGCACATATCCCTGACTTGATCGTAAGTTAATCCGTATAGGTCCATGCACGTTGCGTTAACAACTCGGGTGTAAGTACTGTTATGAAATGATAATATTGTCAAGAAGGAAAGTCTGTACAGTGAACGAAAAGTTGGGTAAGATATCGTCTCTGGCTATTTGTTGCCAAATCTAACGTGGGATCATAAACCAAGTTTAAATTGTTATTGGTGCCTCGATATTTGTCCCATTTGTGTTGGAGATAACCGACTCGTTTGTGGTTTACGATCTCAAGTATATAATCCTTATTGTTCTCAAACATTGCACTTAAAACTTAAATACTAAAGTGAGTTATTGGATACCAACAACTTGGGGAATATAGGGAAACTGTTCGAAAATTCATTGAATTATCATTTTCATTTTTTTTTCATTTTCAATATTTTTTATTATTAGTTCACTTTTTTACATTGGTACATTCATTCATTTTTAAGTTAGATCCATACCCTACTTATCAGAATGATTTGAACAAACAATATACTGTGCCACGAAGATAGCTCTTGAGTGTGGCACAGAGTTACATACTAAATAATTGTAAGACTAAATTATGCCTATTCTACGAGGTGGACTCTAGGTCATACTGATTATTATTATTACTTGATTATATTTATATTATTTATATAATTCAGTATTTATTTTTATTAACATAGTTTCTATACATTTATAAAAATATAGTATATGATAATAAAAGTAGTTATAATAAATAATGATAATAAAAGCTAACAACATACGAGTAACCAAAGATAGATATGAGAACAATATCGATAATAATTGCTATAGTATTTTGTGGAAGACTGGTCAATTGTGATTGTATTTTGGATCTGATTGTACTGTAACTATTATTCATTTCATTATATTATTTAACTTGTCAATTGTATTTGTATGAGATGTTTTTATCCATAGATTTAGTTTGGTTTGGAAATTGTGCTTAGAAGTAGCATTTTTCATGTCATTTGGTAGTATATTATACAGTTTTGATATTTTGGCTTAACGTTTTATATTTTTGCAACTTGGCTAATCAAAACGATGAGTGGGTGATAATGAAGATGAAATTGGGGGCTCTTTGGAGGAAAGGGGCAAGTAGGAGGGCGCGTGAGGAAAAGGGAAAGGGGATTGGGGTGTACACTGCACTTCGTCTGACTTCTCCTCCTCGACCAGTCCGGCTAGGGTGGCCCTACCAGAAGCATACGCTTCCGCCGGCATAGCTCCAGGAATCATCAAAGCACGCAAACCTGCCCACCACGATAAGGTAGCAGTCGTTGGGCAGGATACAGTTTTGAGCCAAGATACGCTGCATGTTTTAGTCCGATAGTTTTGCTTTTTCGAGGAATTTCTACATTTCGAGTTGTCTTTGCTCTTGTACTGTGTGTATGACTAATTATTTTATATTTATTGGAGTTTTTAAATGGAAGCTTAGTATTGTTTTGGCAATAATTTGTCGTAAGGATTGATGATTGATTAATGAGGCTTAACGTCTCATATTTATGCAACGATGGCTAATCGAGACGAATATATTTGCAGTTGGGTAGTCTCGTCTTTCTTTTAAGCAAACTTTTATAATTTTTCGTTGCATAATTTCTAGGGTATGTAAGTGACTTGAGTAACAAGTACTCCATCCTACAACACCATAATGAAGGATGGACTGTGCAAATGCCATATATGTTAATTTTAGCGTGTCTCTGTCAAGGATGTTTCTAAGTTGATACAATTTGTAGACTTTTTTGCGTAGCTTGTTATAGTAGTTAATTGTATGTGTTTATCCCACTTTAGATAACAATCTACTATTATGTCTAGGTACTTAATTTCTGTGGTGTATTGTATGTCTGCTAGATAACTAAAATGGCTTTTTACAGAATAATGTAACTTATTGATAGATAATGGAATAAATTTAGTTTTATCAATATTAAGAGGTAGTAAGTTGTTGTTTAGTCATGATTTTGTATAGTCAAATCCTATTTTAGCAGCTTGGAACACGGTTTCCCAGTCTTCAGCTGTGAATAATAATACTGTGTCGGCAGCGTACGAAGTTATATGATTAGCATAATTTTTGTTTAGTAAATCATGTATGTAAATTATAAAGAGCGCTGGTCCTAATACGGTGCCTTGAGGTACTCCACTAGAGGACTGTGGCAGGACTGTGCCTGCAAACATGGCAACATATGACAGAGGGCTGTTGCATAGACGTTGGTACTAATTTCGAGAAAAAACTGACACCGTTTAACAACTTGGTATAAAGAATTACTTATCTCTCAACTAATTCGGCTTTCTTTACACATGTTCGTGCGTTTATTTCTTTTAAAATAACTTTTAACTCGCGCAATGTCAACTCGCCATATGGGATATGGGAGAACAAGGGATAACCTAGGAAGTCATTAGTCATTTTATCGGTGGATTTCTAGAGAACTTAAATAGAACGCACTGTTTTTGTCGAGTGTGTACTATAAAGCGGGGGGATTTTGAAAATGGAGTTAAGTTTGGAGAGATAAGAACAAAAGAGTCGTATGAAGAATCAGTAGGCGCTTTAAGTGGCGAGAGAGTTATCTTTTTAACACGCTCCAATATTTCTACGGTCTATCGCCGTGTATCGCCCATGATATCTTCGAAGGTATAGCCCAGTATGATCTACCCCTTGTATTAAAGTATTTCGAGGACAAGGGTTGGCTCGATCTTGTTCAGCTGAATAGAAGGACCGAGAAGTTCCCATACAAGCAGATGGACTCTCGTGATAGGCCGTGCCCAATATCTATTAGAAGATGGGGGTAAGATGGGAGGTCATGGACGCTGATACAACTACTGCCATTATTAACTGGAACAAAAATCAAAGATAAACAAAATCCTGTTTGGAAGATGGTGATTAGCCTTATACGCCTCGTTCAAATTACCTGCTCTCCAGTAGCCAACTATGAACTGATTTCACTTCTCCAGGAAACAATTGAACAATACCTTACCTTAAGAAAAAACATGTTTCCCGATATACCGTTAAGGCCAAGACACCATTACATAGAGCATTACCCAAGGTAAATAACCATGTATGGCACATTGATAAGACTCTGGATAATGCGTTTCGAGTATAAACATAGCTACTTCAAAGAGTGCCAAAAAGCTTCCAAAAACACTATAAATCTAATAAAAACTCTAGCAGAAAAACACCAATACATGCTAATATGCACCAATATGTGCTAATGGATATTTTGGCGAGGATGCTGAGTTGAAAAATGGAACAGCCAATTACCCTGAAGTTTTCAGCGAGCACATAAACAAAGCTTTGCAGGAGGATCGTTTACACGAAGAAACGCTGATGATTGGAAGTCAATGCAGTTTTCGTGCTATACGCTATACCACGGACGAATTTGTTACTCTGTCATCTGACATTGATCTTGAAATGCTTAAGGTAATTACAATTGATGCAGTCAAAGATAAGGATACAACGAATTTGTTTTTAATCGGAAAGAGGGCACATGGAATACATGTACAAGAAATGGGTATTTACGAAATAGAAGAAACTAATGAGATGATGAGCACATCTATTTTCAATCTTCAAGATTATCAGCCATATCCAGTGTACAAGTCCATTTTACCGTATCCTGTTTTGGCACTTAAACATCTGACAAAATCAGATCAACGCTACGTTTTCCTGCATTTCCACCATGCCTGGACCTTGCAGAAAGTTTGACCTTGATGCATTTATGAAGGGTGAGTGTTCGCAGAGAAGATGCACACATTATAGCGTTACCGTAAGTATAAAGCTTCGTTCAGAACCACTTAAGAATACATTAAACATTACGTACCATACGAAAAAAATATTGAGTCGTTCACAACCACTTAAGAAAGCTGTAGAGATGGGCCAATGGGCGTGAGGTCGGAACTCAAAGGCGCGCTGTGATTGGCTTAATTAAGAAAAATTAACGTGGCGTACGGAAGAGTTGAGATTGGGTCAACTCTCCCGTACGTTACGTAGACGATAAGTGGATGTGAATGGTTCATTGCTTCTTGGTGTTTCAACTTTCTTATCTTGATTTTTAACGTTTTCTTAAGTGGTTGTGAACGAAGCTTAACAAGCGGTGTAGCTACGTTTCCATGGGCCCGGGCGACAACTACAAATGGAGCCCCTCTATTTTGTGACTATTTTGCGACATGCATATAACGTAGGCCTACACACATTTTATACTAGACTACATAAGTGTTCATGTCTGTATTACATTTTAATGTCAGCTAAATCTTGTCATGGTCTTGTGCCACGGTTATCTAAGAAGTAGAGACTACACTTTTAATATCAGCTATGTTAAGAATTAAACTCGCTAGTAGTTGATGATCAGGCTTTCCATTTCATTATTCACTATTTTTATTGGTCTTTTTTTCTAGATGGACGAAGCAGTTTCCTTCATAAGGAACGTTGTACCAGGCGACGACGATGATTTACTCATCAACGCATTGAACGAGATTGGCGTAGAATCAATGGATGACCTCCAAGAAGTTAGCTTCGTCGAGGATATCCAATTTAAACCCATATTCAAGCTCATACAGGATAGAAAACTACAAAAGGCTATCACCGTTCACTTCAGCCATTCTCTGTAGTCCACCGTCACAACTCCCATTTTGCCCCTACATCACCCGCTGCACATACTCACCCTATGGTAACTACGCCCAGATCTTCCACTCTCTCCTATTTCAATATGCCTGTAGATACATTCTCAGCCTGCATCAAACGAACATTAGATTTAAAGAAAACGTCAAGTGACGAAAATGATGTAGCCTCGATTATTGCAAAAGAAGTCCACTGCATTAATACGCACCCGGGCTCACAATTCATCTCACGGATTGCAATGCAATTGGTATCAAGATACCCACTTACATTCGCTACCGGCCACTTCGACGATGACACGTTGGTTGGTAATGGGCATGATATAATGTATAGAAAGATACGGGAGAAAATTAAAAACCTTAACCGAACCAAAAAACTTCACCTGTTTGAGGGAGATGAGGACGAAGACAATCCACGCAAAAAAAGGACGCCGAACTCCCAAAAAGAGAAGTACGGTACAATTAACTTTCGCCCTTCTGTGTTGCCCGAAAATGAGAGTTTCAACAGCCAAAAAGAAAAAAAGGCGTGGCTTCAGCAAGAATACACAAAATCGTCTCGTGAGAGGGGATATTGATAAAGTGAAAGCATATATGGGTGCTACGTACGCGACTCAACGTGTCGACATAACGGACAAGACAATTAATACCGATGCTGTGAGAAGGGAATGGCCCTTCCTGTTTGAGGTGAGCATACATTCTTTGAAAAATAAGTGTGTTTGGACTTACTAAAAATATGTTGCGTAATTTAAGTTACACAGTACACAACTATTATCCTGGTCAAATACCATATATTTACTATATATAAGACTCAATACTGCATGTAAACATGGCTGATGATGATGATGGTGATGATGATGGTGTTGGTGATGGTGATGATATTTGGGCTTATACGATGAGTGGGTGAGGACGATGATGATGAAAAGCCACCACATGACATCCATGCCCAAGGCAGGATTCAAACCTGGAAC
Organism: Isoperla grammatica; assembly: GCA_945910005.1. Classification (NCBI taxonomy): domain Eukaryota; kingdom Metazoa; phylum Arthropoda; class Insecta; order Plecoptera; family Perlodidae; genus Isoperla; species Isoperla grammatica. The sequence continues at coordinate 16,626,434 of OX246740.1, forward strand.
GCAGATACCGCGGTTAACTACCAACGCCTAATCGACTGCGGCCAACTACACTGGCAAACTGGCTAATGACAGGTGGTTTACCATATTGTATTTTGTTATTTTGTATTTTGTGCCCTTAGAAGAGGCAGCCGAATGGGCAGGCCTGTCCTTTAATCCTAAAAAGTGTGCCTCTGTTAGCATTGATTGTAGGAAAAAATGAGACACACTCCCCACTATATTCCATATACAAGGAAAACCGATGAAAGCCATGGCGGATGGAGAGGCCTACCAGCATCTTGGTGTTCCTAATGGATTTCGTGTTCAGCAAACGCCAGTAGCTGAACTAGATAGGATGTGCGAAGATCTTTACAAAGTTGATATTTCCCCTTTAGCACCTTGGCAGAAATTAGATGCTGTGCGAACTTTCCTTCTCGCACGCTTCGAGTTTATTATGCGTGGGGGAGGGATGAAGAAGACATTTTTTTACAAGTTCGACCGGAAAATGAAGACAGCAGCAAAACGATGGATGTCACTTCCTCGACGTGCCAGTGCTGAAGTAGTCTACATGCCCTTGGCTGAGGGTGGGGCAGGTATTTTACCAACCAGTGACTCAGTAGACGTGCTGGCAGTTGTGCATCCGTTTCGCCTTTTCACGTGTAATGATCCACTATGTAAAGACATTGCGTGGGCTTCATTAGAGGATGTAGTTAAGAAACAGATTGGCAGGGAACCAAGGGTTAAAGACTGCTGTCAGTACTTGCCAGGAAGCATGGACGGAGAGCTGGGGGGAAGAAGTAATGGCATCAGTTCCATTTGGACAAGAGCACGCAATGCTACTAGAAGACTTCAAGCACGTATTGGGTGTCAGTGGGGGTACAGTGAGGCAAAGGATGAGATAGCCATTACAATCGATATGCCAAATAGAAACCCTTAAAGACATATAATACCACCCAATGCTCGTGGATATCTGGCTAGCCAATTACGGAATGGACTCCGCCATAGTTACAAGATAAATCTGCTTCAAAAACCTGACCAAGGAAAAGTGTTCAGGCATTCATGTCAGTCTCCGGTTAGTAACCATTTCATAGCTACTAGACGCTTTACACGGTTTTGGCGGTTTGTTTCAAAAGCACGTTTAGATACGGTGGGGCTTAATGGTACTCGGAGATATGGAAACGCACCCAAAAACTGTCGTAGGTGTGACTATGGACTTGAAACGCTACCACATGTCCTCAACTCGTGTAAGTACCACACTGCCGCATGGACTAGGAGGCATAACAGTGTGCTTGACAGACTGGTCAAGGCCATTCCAAAGGATCGGGCTAATCATATCCGAGTCAATAAAAAGATTAAAAATTGTGATCTGATGGAACGACCTGACCTTGTTATTACGCACGCGGTAACAAAGAAAGCTTGTATTGTGGACGTTACAGTACCCACCGAGAATCACAATGATGCCTTGTTGGCTGCTCGGGATGAAAAATACGGAAATACGCGCCACATGCTGAAGTGCTCAGAAGTCAGGGGTTTGAAACTAAAGTAGAAGCAGTTGTTGTGAGTAGTCTGGGTTCCTGGGATACTAGAAATGATCGGGTTATAAAGATGCTTGGTATTGGAAGACGTTACTCAGCCATAATGAAAAGGCTCATGGTCAGCGATACCATCCGGTGGAGCCGGGGTATCTTTATAGAACATGTGACCGGTTTTCGGCAGTACAACTGAGTATAAGTGCATTTTTAAAATAAGTATATTGGTATAAATTTGGTTAGAAAAAAAAATTAATAAACATTTTTAATGAGCGCTGAGGTTGCGTGATCTCATGTGAACGTGATTGATTAGTGAGCTTAAAAGCATAATGTTGGTTATGATTTTAACACATTGAATGCTAAGATTTTAAACTCAAATATCGATAAGTTTGTAACATCGTATTTTAGCTGATGTTTTCTGCACAAATGTTTCTTGTTTTAAAACATTTTGTAAATACTATACATAGTATTACTTGGCATAAACTTTTACTATTTTGCCTAGGGCGTCAGTATTTTATGTTATTTATTATTTTTAATAGTGTGAATACATATTGTTATGCTGCGCTATTTATATTACGCTTAGTCAGCAACGACTTATTGATTGTTATTGTAAACTTGTTGTTGGCACAATGTATGTTGTTATATATAATAAATGACGATGATGATGATATTTGGGCTTATACGATGAGTGGGCGAGGACGATAATGATGAAAAACCACCACATGACATTGGATTAAGGTATACAGTATAGCAGAATCACAAACTAGAGTCATTAAGAGATGGTTAGATGAAAATCTACTATCTATCAACCTATCCAAAACATTCTATATTGCATTTTTTACGAGATCTTCCGGACAACCAGATCACGAAACACTAAAAATCCACACTTACAATTGCAATCTCATAACTGTTGAGTGCGCATGCCCAAAATTTCAGAAGAAACGAAGTATTAAATTTGGAGTGGAAATTGATCAGCATCTTAAATGGGATTTACATTATTACCAATACTGTCTATAAACTTCGAAACTCCATCTATAATTATATCGGCTCCGTAATGTGCTAACATTTGCTACTTTAAAAACAATATACTTTAGTCTATTCTTGTGTGGGGTGGAACGTACCAAACTCACATCTCTAAACTTGATATAATACAAAAATTAATTTTGAAAGTTATACTTCGTAAATCCCAATTATATCCAACTGACGAAATCTTTAAAAAATACTAAGGTTCTGTCAGTTAGAAAATTATATGTGAAAGTTGTCGCGCAACACATGCAAACACACAGATCGCTCTATAAGGAAATAACTCATAGTAAAAACACAACAATAGGGATCACGCGTATGAAAATTTTAATCGATTTTTAAATACCTTTTCTCTCATTTAATAATTTTGTGTCTTTGAATTTTGAAAAACGGATCAGTCTATGCCTCCAAATAATTGGTTTAGTAACGATAAATAAAAGGGCGCGAAAAACGAGCCGCCGCCATGTAGAGTGGATTTGACGTCATAGTTTTGTTCTGCGTACGCTCACCGCCTCAGCGATTGGTCTGTTCTGCCACGTCTACAGAACCATTGCGTCACAGCCACCTGTACGCGTTTCAGATCCCCAGTTTAAACTTCAATAAATGCGACCACATTAAACCTATTTAAAAATTTCTTTTTTACGTGCGACGTGCATGAATATACTTTTTGTATCTAATACTATTAAACTAAGTGTTTGGTTTACCAAAAAAAATCGTACGCGTGTTGCCTTTTAAGGTCTGCCAGAAGTTGACTATCCCACACGTCACAAAAACACTTTTACAGAAACACATATATCATCTTGGCCCAAAAATCTACAACTACATCCCTGCAGACCTGAAAACATGTAAAAGCAACCATCAATTTTAAATGAAACTAAAATCGTGGCTGGTGGATGTACCAGACGACGAAATAAAAAGAATTATGAACAACTAAATAGTAAATGCAAATAATATTAGATAACGTGAAAACGCACACATATATTCTCAAAATATAATTACGGCACAAAACGGGTCCGGAGCTGTTGGGGTCAAGTGTTAGGGTGCGTCTGTAATCGACTATTTCGCATGCTTCGCCTACTCATTTGAAGGAAATGACGTCACGTAGTTGGCGACCAAATCTCGATTATCGACTGCTACGTTAGCACACCAGCGTACACTGTACCCATGTACACGGTTTTACAAATAAAGTCCATCTATTGTTAATATTATTTATAGTTGTCGAAAGTGCTTGCTTGAGGCCTTGAGGCTTCGAGATGTCCGATCCTGATGAAGTGAAATGTAAGTCTTCTATATTAATTAATTATATAATTTAAGAATTATGTTCTTTGTTTTTTTAATATTATGCGTAGCAGAGATACTATTATCATCCATTTTACTCCATTTGATCATTTTATCCGTCTGATAGAATTTCTAACCTCAACTAGGCCTACACACGTTGCATCGTTGGAGGCCTAGTCCTACAAGGTTTTCAATGTTTCGTAGCCTAGCCTAGTCTAGGCCTAGGAGGTGAAGGCGTAGCCCTGACCACTAGGCCTAGGCCTTGCCTAGATTCTCTAGGCTGCTAAAAAATAGGAGGATCTCGCCTAGCCTACCCTAGGTGGTAGGCCTAGGCCTAGTAGCGTACGTACGTACGTAGTGGTAGACCTAGGCCTAGGCAAAGTAGTGGTATCAAATCAGTGAACGTGCTAGGGCCTAGGCCTAGCCTACCCTACATGTAACTTTAGTTCGATGCACAATTGTTCGAGAATAGCTTCTTAACAGTAGCTGATGCACAACTTGCAGCTTCCCGTTCCTGAGGCAGGTACCGGTAAAAAAAATGTTTTGTGTTACAGGGACGGAAGAATTTACTTTGGGAATGATCAAACTTCGAGTACAGTACGACTCCCACTTTACAAAGAAGCGTGGGACTGCTGCAATTGGATGGACGTTAATCACATTTTATATCTATAGCCAACACAGAAGGCTACTATTGTTAATAGCTGTGTATATTTTTACGTCCAAATGGCAGAATAGCGGATACAGGGGGGGGGGGCGATTGGGCAATTGCCCCCCCCCCCCCCCACCATGATTGTCCAACTAAATGTCCATGATCATTAAACCATGAACGGTACTAATACTTAGGGCTGGGTTAGACCTGTTCGCCCCCCACCACCCCGCCCCACTCAATTAATTTAAAATGGTTTTAGTTAGTGCTAACAGCAACCCACAAAAATCCTTCTGAATGAATATTGAACCAATCTAAAGACATTTTGCGTTCGCCTCCGGCGTAACCGATTTGTCACTAGGCCTACTAATTTTATTTAATCTTCTTCACAGATTGATAATTGAACAAATGGGACTGGTCCCGTCAGTGCACATGAAATCTTTTATTAAGAAGTGGGCAAACCTGACTGCCAAGTACAGAGTAAGTAGATACAGTATATCACCTTTTCTAGGGCATGGACAGGAATGAGTGGGAGGCGTGTCTTTACTGGGCTGCTAGACGCATGATGACTGGATAAAATGAGATTCGGGCATAAGAAAACAACAACACAACACCTTTTTTAAACCACACAGTCAGAGCAGTTATTTCTGAATCTTAAAATTTGTAGGCCAACAATTTAATTTTAACAATTTAATTTCATTTACCGGCAATGTTAAATAGTTTTAGTAAAATGTCAATTGTTGTTTTTGCTCTGTTATTATAGACCATGAAAAATCCACCCACCGGCATTAGTACCGAGGATGATATTCCTACTCCCATCACATGGCCATATTTCATCCCACTCGATGAGTTCTTTTCCTCACGACACACTATCAACTCGCCATATGTCATTGATTCATCAAGACCATCGAGTGCTTCATCTTCAATGTCCATTCAATGTTCCTCTTCATCTTCAAACTCTTCCTTGCGAGCCAGCACGCCGGATTTAAATAGATACATATTTTTACAGTCGAAGAATGTCCCAAGCCCTCCCTCACACCTGTTATCCTCTGTCCCCTCTGAGAAGTCAATGCCTACATTTGTGGAGCCAGCATTGGACAAGACAAGATACCTCCCCGACTCATCGAGTGAGGACGAATCAATTCCTGTCCGCGCAAAGACAGTGAAGGAAAAAAAAAAGAGAAAAACAGAAGAGGATCCGGTTTTTACATTTTTAAAAGAGCAGGCTATACACCAAGGCCCAAATAGAAGGTAGGGCCGCCCATGGACCTAGGCTTACCTCATTAATGTGCAATTTTGAGACATTTTTATAGGTTAAGCTAACAATGTAGGCATAATCTTAGCTACAGGCCTACCATTACTCTTCGTCTTCTGACTAAATAAATAGCTATGTTGCGTCTTCTTCGTGACCGAGCTCTGCACATTTGAAAAACTGTATACCACAGCAATATAAACCATTCTTCGTCCATTTCGTTAACAAAATCCTGTTTTATTTCTATATGAACAAAATCTTCTCAATGTTAATGTTTGCTGGCCTATGCGAAAAAGGCGCCAAGTGGCTTATATCACCGCTTTCTAATGGGGTTTGAATGCTACTTCAAAAACATATTTTCGTTGGGTAGGCGGTGGACGGCCATGATAAGTAGGCTTCCAGTAGTTGGTTTAAAAACCTGCAAGTAGCTGAGTTGAAGCAGGCTAGCAGTCAAGCAGGCTAGCAGTCAAGTTGGCTAGCAGGTCAAAATCGATTTCAGATACACCCTTAGTACTCTGGCATTTGCAATAACCGAATTGCAGTATTGTAGTTTATTGTTTAAATTATGTACTTTATTGATTAAATTATATAACATAATGTTGTCTTAGTTTCTATGTACTAATTATTAGAAAGTATTGTGTAATAGTAATTCATGATGAAGGGTTTGAAGTGCACAAGTGGCAACACTTATACCGCCAACCTTTAACAATTATCCAGCTATATGTAACCGACATGTATTTTATATGCTATTACAAAGAAAGAAAGAAAGAAAGAAAGAAAGAAAGAAAGAAAGAAAGAAAGAAAGAAAGAAAGAAAGGAAGAAAGTAAGAAAGAAAGAAAGAAAGAAAGAAAGACAGAAAGACAGAAAGAAAGAAAGAAAGAAAGAAAGAAAGAAAGAAAGAAAGAAAGAAAGAAAGAAAGAAAGAAAGAAAGAAAGAAAGAAAGAAAGAAAGAAAGAAAGAAAGAAAGAAAGAAAGAAAGAAAGAAAGAAAGAAAGAAAGAAAGAAAGAAAGAAAGAAAGAAAGAAAGAAAGAAAGAAAGAAAGAAAGAAAGAAAGAAAGAAAGAAAGAAAGAAATAATGAAACAATACTTGTCTGTTATGAATATAAATTAAGTAATTCTCATGTATTACTTGCCAAAATAGTGACATGCTATTATTTCTATGTCTGTACATATCTTCGGACATTTACTACGTCTAAATTAATAGTCGATTAAAGCTCACAAAAATATACAGTAATATGCGAATCAGAATGCAAACACAATTGTATCCAAATACACAAATAATACAATGGCACTAAAAAAATCGTAATAATAATAATACTTGTACTTATACATCATATAAATCAATGTTTAAAGAGGCGATTTTAGTTTACAAAAATATACATCAATTTGTCAACACAAATTGTATACAATTTACAAACATATTAAAAACATAAAAACATAAAAACATATTTACATACATAGAGCATTAAGCATTCGATGTATTATTAAACCAAACCTATGTAACGATATGCTTGAAAGAAACCCTAAATAAATAAATGAATAAATAAATAAAAAATATTATAATACGTCATGTTTCTACAACCTTATGAACATTCGTAAAATGATCATCAGCTCAAACTAAAGGTAAGCATGAACCATTGTTGTGTGTCAACAAGACAACCAGTCACGTGCTGTTGTACGGAGCGTATTGGAGTGGGAAATACTGAAGATAACATCTATATTCCAATCGCCGATATAGCATTGGTTACACATACAACCCCGTACCAGAAGTTTATAAAAGTTACAAAATATATAATTATAATTTCTTGTTCGTTGATGGAATATCGCGGGTGTGAAAATACATGTTTGCGAACACACCATGGATAGAGTTGTAAAATTTGGTAATTATTCAAACAAATGGGTTTTACTGAGGGGTTTTACTGAGGGGACGTACTCAGCGAAGAAGACACTTTCAATGTTATGCATGCTACCAAAATATTGGTAGTGGTGAAAAGGATCTCCAAACCAGCCAAAAGGAAAAACGATATTTTTGGTACTATGGTCCTTGCCGTTCTTCTAATAGACGAATATAGATTATTAAGATATATCAAGTTGTTCATACATATACGTTAAGTGAATTTAACGTGATTCGAATTAAGGACGTGTTCTGATAAGAGTGTAATTACATTTACGCAGTGGTACTCCAAAAGAGAGAGATCTAGGTCAGTGAGTGATAGAAGAACCAGTACCGGGAATCGAATACTTAAACTAGATAAAGGGCGATATGCACAGACAACTCTCAAGTTAACTACAGGTTTTGTTGCTATCGATTGATTGATTGATTAATGGGGCTTAACGTCTCATATTTATTGCTATCGAATTGTTTTTTTACATGCTATTTTCCATAAGAAGAACAAACTCCAAAGGAACTACAAAAAGTCACATTCTTAACTCGACCCCGCATTCCGCTCTTACTGGCACTACCTCTAAAGTCCTCCCCACAGTGAACTTAACTTGAATGTGTCTTAGAGTCTTATTGTCCGAACGGAACAGCGGCAAATGCAGTGTTGAAACCTCGTAGTGTCGAGTCACTTACCATCGTGCTGAGTGTGTTAACCATCTTGTAAGAAAGCAGTATTCATAAAGTCTACCCCACAGTGAACAACTGAACTTGAATGTGAGTGGAGAGTCTTGTCCGAACGGAACAGCGGCAACCGCAGTGTTGAAACCTCGTAGTGTCGAGTCACTTTACCATCGTGCTCAGTGTGTTGACCATCATGTAAGAAAGCAGTATTCATAAAGTCTACCCCACAGTGAACAACTGAACTTGAATGTGAGTGGAGAGTCTTGTCCGAACGGAACAGCGGCAACCGCAGTGTTGAAACCTCGTAGTGTCGAGTCACTTACCATCGTGCTGAGTGTGTTAACCATCTTGTAAGAAAGCAGTATTCATAAAGTCTACCCCACAGTGAACAACTGAACTTGAATGTGAGTGGAGAGTCTTGTCCGAACGGAACAGCGGCAACCGCAGTGTTGAAACCTCGTAGTGTCGAGTCACTTACCATCGTGCTGAGTGTGTTAACCATCTTGTAAGAAAGCAGTATTCATAAAGTCTACCCCACAGTGAACAACTGAACTTGAATGTGAGTGGAGAGTCTTGTCCGAACGGAACAGCGGCAACCGCAGTGTTGAAACCTCGTAGTGTCGAGTCACTTTACCATCGTGCTCAGTGTGTTGACCATCATGTAAGAAAGCAGTATTCATAAAGTCTACCCCACAGTGAACAACTGAACTTGAATGTGAGTGGAGAGTCTTGTCCGAACGGAACAGCGGCAACCGCAGTGTTGAAACCTCGTAGTGTCGAGTCACTTACCATCGTGCTGAGTGTGTTAACCATCTTGTAAGAAAGCAGTATTCATAAAGTCTACCCCACAGTGAACAACTGAACTTGAATGTGAGTGGAGAGTCTTGTCCGAACGGAACAGCGGCAACCGCAGTGTTGAAACCTCGTAGTGTCGAGTCACTTTACCATCGTGCTCAGTGTGTTGACCATCATGTAAGAAAGCAGTATTCATAAAGTCTCCTCCACCGTGAACAACTGAACTTGAATGTGAGTCGAGTGTGTTATTGCCCGAACTGAACAACGGCAACCGCAATGTTGAAATCTCGTATAGTGTCGAGTCACTTATATCATCTTGTATAGTGTGTTCGTCATCTTGTAAGCAGTATTCACCACCTACAACACCAGACACAACATGGCATCACTGCGTGTAATCCAGTATAAGTAAGTAGTAGTTCGGGAGCCACCCTTCAAAAATGTTGATATTTCGGGATGTTAGCTGCACCCTTGTTGAGGCAGCAATTGCAATAACCAATACATCATTAGATAGGTAACAGTAATGCGCATTACAAGGCACCGTGGCTTTTTTGCCTCAGTGGTGCAAACGCAAAATAATCGTATCTAAGTGATGACACTTGTGCCAATTAGTGGGCATTAATTAATTAATTTTATTGTTGTTTTCCTGTCCCATGGAAGGACAGGATGGCCAGTGTAGGGTTATGGGCATGCCCATACCCTCTTTAGCCTAATTAATGGGCATGCATCGATACGAATGTCGAGTACTATCACCATTCGTAACAATGAATAGTGTATGTGCTATATATTAAATGAAAGGTATTGAAACGTACAATATAGTTGTATAAGATTTAAGTAGCTACATTAAAAAACATGTTATCAAACGTAATCAACATCCGGAAATTCATCTTTTTCAATTGGATAATATCTTATTAGTTTTGTTATGGTACTAAACAGGTTAAATACCTAATATACGAAGCGTAGATCATAACAATAATGTAGCTAGCAAAACGTTATGTCTCTAGCAATTTGTTTGTATTTATGAAAATACGCCAGTATTGAGTAATTTTTCACGGCAATCTGTAGCGAATCTGCGAAGGTTGACAAGTTTTTTATCCCTTATAATTTGATTAATATGAGACTTTTTGAGAATAAGAGTTCAGATTGATTGGCATTTGGGCTTAACGTCTTATATTTTTGCAACTTGGCTAATCAAGACGATGAGTGGGTGATAATGAAGATTAAATATGGGGCTGTTTGGAGGAAAGGGGCGAGTAGGAGGGAGCGTGAGGAAAGGGGAAAGGGGAGGAAAGGGGATTGGGGTGTGGACTGCACTTCGTCTGACTTCTCCTCCTCGACCAGTCCGGCTAGGGTGGTCCTACCAGAAGCATACGCTTCCGCCGGCATAGCTCTCGGGATCAACAAAGCACACAAACCTGCCCACGAGGATAAGGTAGCAGTCCCTGGGGAGGAAAGAACTATGGCATGACGAGTGACAGAACATATGATACCATTTGTTTCGTCAATGGATGTATAACTTACGAGATAAATATTGGTATGTGAGATGATGTAGTACAAAATGACACAGTTTCTTGTCTGCAGAAGTAACGAGGCTCGCTAACTAGCCCCTAAACGCAGTAGGATATCGGCAGGGGGAGACAGTGTAAAGCGGCATGCCAAGAGTGTATGGACTGAATGGGACGGTTGTTGTGACGGAGCGGAACGTTGGTTTCAATAAAAATAAGACGATAAAACTTTGCACTTCCACTAGTTATTGATTGTGAGTACCATTGTCAAGTTTCGACAATTATTTATGAATCATTCATCATCCTCACGAATATGATAAATGGGGCTTAACGTCTCATTTGCAACAATGGCTAATCGAGACGATGAGCGGGTGATAATGAAGATGAGAAAGATGACGATGAAGAATAAAGCCACATCCGAATCAGATCCATTGTACGTCGCGTGGGTCGTCATATGGGAGTCCAGCAAGGGAGGGCAGGGCCAAATGGGAGGAGAAATATTCAATGGGACAGTGGGGGGGGGGGGGGGAAGGGACAGGGTCTCCTTTTGTCGCCTCTTACGACTAGCAGAGTCACTCTGGGCCTATTCTACCCCGGGCCGAGACGGGTTCCTCACGAATATCGCCCCCCCCCCCCCCCCCCCCCATTTAGACCCAGCCAGCCCCGTACCCAGCTATTTAGAGCTTTTGATACCAAGAAATGCCGGAAACGCCGATATTTGATAGATATTGATATTGATATTTGGGCTTAAGTCTCATATTTTTGCAACTTGGCTAATCGAGACGATGAGTGGGTGAAATATCAAAATGAAATAGGGGCTGTTTTAAGTGGTAAAGGGCCAGTGGGAGGGCGAAGAGGAAAGAGGAAAGAGGAAAAAGGAGGAAAAGGGAGTGGGAAGACGTGGACTACATTTCGTCTGGCTTCTCCCCCTCGACCTGTCCGGCTTGGGTGGCCCTACCAGAAGCATACCCTTCCGCCGGCATAGCCCTAGGAATCATCAAAGCGCACAAACCTGCCCACCACGATAAGGTAAGCGTCCATGGGCAGGAACGGCGATGTTTAGAAGAATTTATTCACAAAACTAAAGCAGGACAGATTATAGCTTTAGACTTTAGATCTACCTCTAGAACACAGTGGAATATTTAAATAAATATGTGCTATGAGTGTGTGGAACTTTGAATATTTCCTGAAGATACTTTGTAACAGTGATTCGTATGTTGATAGTCCCTGACCTGAGCGAAGTTCCTGCGTGAAAGCGGGTCAAGCCCCGTGGGTTTCATCTCCAGGGGGACGTTGGCTCGACTCATGATGACGAGCATGGACTTCTTGAAGGTCGGCGAGGCTTCGATCCAGTCACTGTTGTACATCGATACGCAGACAGCGTCGTGCTGGAAATATTAGTTGCAATAACACTTAGTTGGATATACATTTTTGAGTTCATATAATTGACTGCATACGTTCTAGTGTTCAATTTTACTTTTGCCTTGTCATTGATAGGCATTTTCCTCTACATTAAGTTTTAATATTAGAGGCATTTTCCCCTACATTTAGTTTTAATATTAAAGATAATATAGTCTTCCCTCATTCATCTCCTACGCGAAACAGGACCTCGGTACTTTTATGTCAACACGTCTCATATGATGACGTAAGCATTTCAATGTGTCAGGTCTAAAAAATAATATTTGAATAACGCTTGTTCGAACGAAGAGGTAGAAATGAATGCATCTCCCTTGACAAGTCCGTAAAGAGGGGTAGAATCTAAGAGCGAAACAAAAATGTGAGCATAACTCGGCCTCATGTGAACCGATTTCGACGGATTTCGGACCGGCAGAAACGGGCGTAAACAAAGTGACCGGACCTCGAGCCGCGTAGCAGCCAAGGCCGCTTAGCGGTCTTGTACTACTATACTACGCAACAGCTGAATGAACTATCGAGAGTTAATCATTACATTTGAATGAACATTCGAGAGTTAATCATTACATTTGAATGAACTTTCAAGAGCTAATCGTAACTGAATGAACATTCGAGAGATAATCCTTTTATTTGAACGAATAATATTATTATTAGTAGTATTATTTTTATTGGTGGTGTTTAACGACGTACTCGACAGCTTAATCATATGACGTCTTCTGAATCAGGTCCATCTATATCGCGGGAGTCGTCATAAGGGGAGTCCAGCAAGGGAGGGCACGGCCAAGTGGGAGGAGAAATCTTCAGTGGGACAGTGGGGGGGATAAGGGACAGGGTCTCCTTTCGTCGCCTCTTACGACTAGCAGAGTCACTCTGGGCCTATTCTACCCCGGGCCGAGAACTTTCAAGAGCTAATCCTAACAACTGAATGGACATTCGAGAGCTAATAATTATACATTTCAAGATACTACATAATATCTTAATTTCGAATTCGATTTAGGTTTAAGTTGAGTACACGAGATTCATAATATTGTATTATCTTATCTAGCACCAATCAATTGCAGCAAACAAGGTTATACTAGTTAGTAAGTTACTCACGTGATCTGAGATGAGTTGTACTTCGTTGTTGAGGATAAGGTAGACCAACCATCCAAAGACGGTGGAGCCGACTTGAGTAAGGATTACCTTTACCTCACTCGCATCACCATGCTGGGAGTAGATGTTAAAACATATTTGCATTAATGAAGTTTCGAAAAAGCAGGGGTAGTCAGGTGAAAAACTAAAAAAAACTACCATTTGTAGCCTTTATGTCCACCCTCAAATATGGAAAACATGACTAAAAGATACCATACTTTAAAAGCAGGCGGTTACAAGATTAAAGAAAACGCTATTTTTTGGCTTGGTGATACCAAGTAGCACCGAGCAACTTTTCTCATGGTAATTGCAATATAAAAAAAATGTTGCCCCGAGATAGTAAAACCACCGCCAAAATAGGGCACTTTTCAAATATCTAACATAAACTCAATGTGCATCGTTCCTCTACCGACAATATGCTTCTTAGTACAAACGTGTTCTTCTAAAAAATGCCCTGCAATTAATTTGTTTGTGACAATGTGTAGAAAAGCTGCAATCTGTTTTGAGCGGCACTGTCCGCAGTCGCCCGGTGTTGTGGCTAGACTCATTACACATTTACCAATAGAAATGGATTTGACAAGTTGCGAACTTATATAAACACATGATAATTACATAACTGAAGCTAGAACACAGGCAACAAATCAGTCGATTCGTCTTAAAGAGATCTATATGAACAGGCGCCCGCTCCCCCCACACATAATTGAGCTATTTAAAAGAAAACGATATTTATATAGAACTCTTAAACATAGTTGCAGTACCGCATTAAAATGTGAATGGAATCGACTTAACACTCAAATTCGATGATTGATTGATAAATGGGGCTTAACGTCTCATATTTATGATTGATTGATTAATGGGGCTTAACGTCTCATATTTATGCAACGAGGGCTAATCGAGACGATGAGCGGGTGATAATGAAGATGAGAAAGATGATAATGAAGAAGAAAGCCACATCCGAATCAGATCCATTGTACGTCGCGTGAGTCGTCATACGGGAGTCCAGCAAGGGAGGGCAGGGCCAAGTGGGAGGAGAAATATTCAATGGGACAGTGGGGGGGGAAAGGGGATTGGGGTGTGGACTGCACTTCGTCTGACTTCTCCTCCTTGACCAGTCCGGCTTGGGTGGCCCTACCAGAAGCATACGCTTCCGCCGGCATAGCTTTCGGGATCAACAAAGCACGCAAACCTGCCCACCACGATAAGGTGGCAGTCCCTGGGCAGGGGGCAGGACTCAAATTCGAGACAAATTCGAGACTATAGGGAGACAAAATAGATATCGAGTTGTGAAAAACTAAACTACAAAGATGGCGGCGCGTTCTGGCGTAAATTCAAATTACTCACTGGACAGAAGGCTTCTTCAGCGTCATCGTTGGTAGTAAATAACAAGTTGTATTTTCTCAATGAAGACAAAGCCAACATATTCGCTCAGTCCCTCAATCAAATTCATTCTTTCCCAACAGATCGTGAATTCAATGACGACTTTCGACGTCATGTCAAGAATGAATTAAAAATGCAGAACTCTAACTTCTTTAATAATAATACCTTTCCCATCTCGTCTAAAACCGACGGACTGGTGTCGGATATTACTCCGGTAGAAATATGCTCAATCATAATTTCAGGGAAAAATACAGCCCCTGGAGGGGACAAGATAGTATGCCTGCAACTCAAGCAAACCCCAAATCGACTAGTTGAAATACTCGCCCAATTATTTAACTCATGCCTTGACCTTGGTTATATTCCTCCCTGCTGGAAACAATCTGGAATTGTTATGTTTCCGAAACCAAATAAACCACAGCACGATCCGGGCTCATACCGTCCGATTAGTTTAATCAGTGTTATAGCCAAAACATTTGAGAAACTCCTAGCGAACAGGATCCTGGAGTTTCCTGAAAGAAAAAACCCGCTCAAATACCTGCTCGGGTTGGCCGAGACCGTAAACACGTCATTGATTGATGACGAAAGCATTACCGAAGTTACTGTAGACGACTTTACCGTGAATGACATTTTGTTGCATCCCTTGTGTAAGCGTGATTATATTGAACGGGTAAAAATAATACAATCTGCTGCCCGACCAATGCAAAGTGACCGCAAAATAATTAATAGAGGTCGACAGGCTTACTTTTTCTATCGATAAGAATCTACAGGGTAATACTTATGAATATAAAACTCAACTCAACATATTATAATATATTATTATTCTATATGATGTATACACATATCAACTGCTTATCTGCCTTGTGTTGAAAAAACAACGGATCGTATTACCCGCTTACTTGCACAGTTTAATGTCAAAACTGTTTTAAAACCCATAAACAAATTACATAGCATGTTCCGTTCAGTAAAGGACCCTGTGCCACCCCTTGAGTCTTCGGGTGTTTACCACATGCCGTGCAGGTGTGGGGCTGTTGACACTGGTCAGACTGGGAGAGCAGTGACAAAAAGGATTAGAGACCACAAGGGTACCTGCAAGCGTAGTGAAGTTGATCTGTCAGCTCTGGAAAAACACACGGTGGATAACTTAAACAACGCGGAACATGTTATTGATTTTGACAGCAGCCAACTTCTCAAACATGAAACACGACTGATGCCACGACTATTAGAGAAATTATTGAGGTGCGTAAAAACAGTAACAATTTGAACGCAGATGATGAAAGAAGTCTCTACAAATCAAGTGATGCGTGGGGACCGTTAATTGATAAAAAAAATGTCCCACTCGTGTTTGGGCTGGCTCAAAAAACCCTATTAGATTAGTTCAGACGATGCCGGAAACCGAATTTCGCGCGGATACATGCACGACGAGTTATGACGCGTTCGAGAGCGAAGCTTGAACAAGACACAACAACTAGTAACAACATGGGGTGACATCGGCGCGCGCAGTCTCACAATCAACGACCGCGGGAGACATCAGTTGGAGTTCGACGCCCTGAAGATAGGGACCATAAGGTTCCTGAAACGTGGGCACAATATGGAGGTAGGACGTGGCGGAGTAACCAGCAAATATTTTAATTTTATTGACATAAATCCTGGCCACGAAAGTTTTAGTGTTTTAATTTTAATGTATACACATATAATAATAGAAATAGAAAAATATTATTTTTTTGGTTAGTTAGGCTAACTACTCGAATTTATTAAAAGTGAGTGTATAAAGTCTTGTAGGCCTACGCTAAAATTGTTGCACTAAAGATGGTGCCCGTAGCATTCGTTAGACGAAATTAATAGTGCCTCCCCCGGTCGAGGTGGGTCCCTCCTCGTGGTGACCGGTGCCCGCAAAGAGGGCTCTCGTGCACTTCTTTAATCATCCCTTTTTTCATTTCTGTCTTCATCATCCTTTCTCTTCTTACTTTCACTACCTTCTTCCTCATCCGTGCCGGCCCTCTTTGCGATCCAAACGCCCACCAAACGTTGACCTCTCTATAACGACCCTGCAATGGACTTGGACATCCCCGATGACGACCAGGCATGGCAACGGAACAGGCTCGGCACATTGACGGATTTGATTGCCTTGGGCCTGTCTGCGGGTTGCGTTGGCTGTATGCCCATTGCACAAAGGTCGGCCGTGGGCTTCCGGTCGGCCTGCGTGCAGTGTTAGAAGGTCAATTGCGCCTGCAGGCACCCGGACGTGAAATTGGCACTTTCCTACACGCCACTTGATGAAAAAGGAAATCGTTAATGGGCTGCGCCTCATGGGGGTATGTTGTCATGTCTAGCTCCCCATGGGGTGCACCCTATTTCGTTTACAAGGCCCTATGCGGTAGAACCGACGTGGGTTAGTTGAGTCCTGATTCCAAGTACTGATGTGGGTTGTCCCCAACAAAACTATGAGTAAACGAAGCCTCATAGATGACGACTTTGACTTACAGCAGAAAAAGAACGCCAAGACTGTTGGACCGACCCCGAAGTTTCTGGTTGTTACACGTGTCGATAAGGATAAGAATTTTTTAAAAATGTCTCCTTTCTATCTTCGGAAAGCGATAGAAGGAATCGCCGCCAATATCACATCAGTGAAAAAGTTACGCAATGGTACCCTCCTAGTTGAAACATCCTCTGACAAACAATCTCTGACTTTATTAGAGTCCACCAAGATAGCCGATATGCCTGTCACTGTTACCCCACATACAACCCTCAATTCATCAAAAGGCGTCATCAGGTGTTACGACCTGATGAACTGTTCCATTGAAGAAATTAAAGCAGAACTTGCATCACAACTAGTAGCAGACGTATATCAAATCCACAGCAAACGAACCGGCACATTGACCCCCACACCAACATACATTCTTACATTTAATACATCTACTCCGCCAAAAATCATTCACGCAGGCTATTATCGCCTCGACGTCCGACCTTTCGTTGGTCGCCCTCTTCGCTGCTTCAGGTGTCAGAAGTTTGGGCATTCACAAAAAGCATGCAAGGGTAAAGCCATGTGTTGCGAATGTGGACAGCCAGCCCATGGCGATGAAGCATGCAAATCAGACAAAAAATGTATAAACTGTGATGGATGTCATTCTGCAGCTTCTAGAGACTGCCCAAAATGGAAAGAAGAGGAAGCTATTCAAAAAATACGATCGACCGAAAACATCTCGATATATGAGGCCCGCAAAAAATACTTAGCAATTGCATCGCCGATATTTAAAAGGTCATTCGCTGATGTAGTAAACGTGCAACCAGAGAAAACCGCAATACCGATCACTCCTTCACCACCTACATCTTCATCTGTCACCTCGGAATCTCCCCTCTTGACTGAGCTCTTAGAAACCATAAAACAATTAAAAGAAACAATTGACCGCCAGCAGAAACGACTAGAGGTCCAAGATGATCTCATTAAAGAACTTCTAGCCACAAGACCCCAATCGCCATCCGACAAGCAGAAAGCAACACAAAAAGAAACTCCAGTCAATGCAGTGCATGAGACAGCCCAGAATACAAATATGACGCAAAACAAAGTTCGCAAGCTTGTTCGCGATCAACAACAACCCAATACCGACTTTCAATTTCCGAAAGGGAAACGGAATAAAAACTGGAAAAGGGCCCTCGCTTCGCAAGTGGCTCTTGCCCAAAGTCAGTCGGAGTCGTCTCCTTTTGAAGACACAGGAGATGAAATGGACACATCTCCTCCAACTCCTGCTACCTCTAAGGTAGCTCAATTTTTAAAGCAAAAAAGAGACCAGTAGCATCCCCCATCTGACCTCTCCTTTTTATCCTTTAATAATGGACACATGCCTTCAGTGGAACGTAAGAGGTTATTTTAGTAGATCTGAAGAGGTAAAACTTTTAGTTTCACACTACAAACCAGCTTTTCTGTGCTTCCAGGAAACACATTTTAAACCTTCAGACAACCCTAAGTTAAGAGGATATACCTTTTATAGATGTGATGACGTATCGGGTGATCGGGCAAAGGGAGGAGTGGCTATCTCGGTAACGAACAGCGTATACTCCGAAGCACTGCCTCTCACAACAACGTTGCAGGCAGTGGCTGTCCGAGTGGCCCTCAGTGGCACGATCACTCTATGCAATATCTATTTTCCTCCTCTTTCTGTGATATCAAAGCAACTAGTCAATAACCTTTTACAACAACTACCACGTCCATTTATTTTATTCGGGGATTTCAACGCTCACAATGTTTTATGGGGTGACCAGATATCTAGTCCTAGGGGTAAGATAATAGAAGACGTTTTAACAACTAACGACCTTATCTTACTGAATAATGGAGAACCAACCCACTTTAACACTGCAAATGGTTCATATTCTGCCATTGACTTAACAATATGTACACCCTCTATCTTCCTAGAACTAGAGTGGAGTGTCATACCAGATCTTCATGGTAGCGATCACTTCCCTATACTGGTCACCATAACTCACCAGGGAGAGTCCAGACAACGGGCGCCTAAGTGGAACGTTGAAAGAGCTGACTGGAATATGTTCAAGACCCTGGCCGTATTTGGCAACGAACACTTTGATGACATCCAGGATCAGGTGAACCATGTCACCAACAAGATCATCTCAGCGGCAAGGTCCACTATCCCTCAAACGTCAATCCATCCTCGACGCATACCAGTTCCCTGGTGGAATGCTGAATGTAAGGAGGCCATCAAAAAACGTAGAAAGGCATTAAAGGTATTCAGCAGATACCCAACACAAGCCAACCTGGAAGCTTTCAGAAAACTACGTGCGAAAGCCAGATACATTATTAAAGAATCGCGCAAACGCTCATGGAAGTGCTACGTGTCCACATTGACACACCGAACACCAGTTTCTCAAGTTTGGAAAAAAATTAGAAAGATATCTTGCCAAAATACCTTTTGTAGTCCTTCCGGCGTTCTAGTCAATAATGAATTAAAAACGTCTCAAATAGATATAGCGAATGCCTTCGGGGCACATTACGCCAGCATCTCTAGCTCCGCTAATTACTCTGCGAAATTTCTCAAGCGAAAGGCTCAGGAGGAACAGAAGACCCTAAACTTTTCATCAAACAATAGAGAGGAATACAATCATCCCTTCACGGAATGGGAATTCATGAACACCATAAGCGATCTCAAGAACTCTGCCACTGGCCCGGACGAAGTTCACAACGACATGATAAAACACCTCTCTCCCGAAGCTCTCCGGTACATTCTTGACATGTTCATCCGCATCTGGTTCGAAGATGTGTTCCCGGACTCGTGGAGGGATGCCATTACCGTCCCGATTTTAAAACCAGGCAAAGACAAGGTGCATGTGTCAAATTATAGGCCAATTTCCCTTACGAGTTGTCTTTGTAAAGCTCTTGAAAGGATGATCAATAAGAGATTGATGTGGTTGTTGGAAAGCCGAAATCTTCTTACTCCGGAACAATCAGGTTTTCGTAAAGGCCGCTCGGCCCTGGACCATCTCGTCCGATTGGAGGGTTATATTCGAGATGCTTTTATAACCAAACAACATGTAGTGGCCGTCTTCTTCGATTTGGAGAAGGCGTATGACACTACATGGAAACATGGGATTTTAAAAACTTTACATTCCTGGGGTATGAAGGGACACTTACCGGTTTTTATTTCGAATTTTTTAACCAACAGACGATTTCAAGTCCGGATTGGAAACCTTTTATCAAGACCATTTTACCAAGAGAACGGTGTGCCACAAGGATCTGTTTTAAGTGTCCTTTGTTTCGCAATAGCTATTAACAACATAACTTCTTATGTACGCAAACCCGTGCAGTCTTCACTCTTTGTAGATGACTATGCAATGTTTTACCGGGCGTCATTCCTCAGTTCAATTGAGCGGCAGCTGCAGCTGAATGTCAGGCGGCTTGAGAAGTGGGCATATGAGACTGGCTTCAGATTCTCGGTTACAAAAACAACGTGTGTACTTTTCAGCCACCGCCGAGGTATTTTTATGAACCCCGAACTAATAATGGGAGGCCGTACCCTGACATTCACAGACACCGCTCGTTTTCTGGGAATGTTTTTTGACAAAAAGTTACCATGGCGACCACATATACAACAACTCCGAACAAAATGTTTCAAGGCGCTAAACATCCTACGCGTACTTAGCAATACCAAATGGGGTGCAGATCGTACCATCATGCTCCGACTTTACCGTTCTCTGATTCGTTCCAAACTAGACTTTGCCAGTTTTATCTATGACTCTGCGAGACCTTCCTACATTAGAACTTTGAACACAGTACACCACACAGGCATTCGACTCTCGACGGGAGCATTTCGAACAAGCCCCGTCCCAAGTCTGTACAGCGAGGCAGGCGAGCCGCCATTGGCTATTAGGAGGAAGTACCTAATGCTGAACTATGTTTCATCTTTAAAAGGGTCTCCGAAAAACCCATCGTACGATGTGATTTTTAATCCCCCTTTTAAAAATCTGTATGCCTCGAGGAACAAAGTAATGAGACCAGTGGGTATTCGTTCTCTTGAACTCTTAGAAGAGCTACAAATAACGTTACCTCTAGTTTTCTACGTGTCTGATCGTTCAATGCCACCTTGGTCCGTAACCAAGCCGGTTTGTATAACACGTCTCTCAATCTACAAAAAAGAGTCTACATCTAACATTCAATACCAGGCCCTATTTCACGAAATTCGCTCAACGCACCACGACTTTGAGTGCATCTACACTGATGGATCGAAAATAGGTGATCTGGTTGGCTGTGCTTTTACAACGGATGACGAACATTTTACCTTTAAACTCCACCCAATGTTTAGTGTGTTTAATGCGGAGCTCTTTGCAATACTGCAAAGCCTCCTCTATGTTTTATCTCATGACGGTTCAAAATTTCTAGTGTGTACTGACTCTCTTAGTACACTAGAATCCCTGTCTCAAATGTACTCCAGGCACCCCCTGGTATGTAAAATCCAAAACATTTTAACAAAACTGTCCTCGAAACGAAAACGTGTTGTATTTTGTTGGGTGCCTGGCCATGCCGGAATCCAAGGCAATGAACGTGCAGATCTATTTGCAAAAGCGGCATGCAACAAGGGCAGCGCTGACAATAACCTTATTGTGACTCATGACCTCAAAGTAGTCTTCAAGCATAAGCTGAAAGAAATGTGGCAAAATAACTGGTCAAGCATTGAGAATAACAAACTACGTGAAATCAAAAGTAGTGTAGTGTCATGGTTATCTTCACGACGACCCTCTCGTCGGGAAGAAGTTGTTTTGACTCGGCTGCGGATCGGACACACATACCTCACTCACGGATATCTTTTGCGTAGCGAAGCCCCCCCCACTTGTGAGGTATGTGGAGTTGTTTTAAGTATGAAACACATTTTAGTTGAGTGTAAAAAATACAATGACGAGAGGAACCGTTTTAAATTAACAACTTTAAAAGAAATTTTAGCTGACGACTCAAGTCTTCTTGACAATGTTTTTAACTTTTTACAATCTTTAGAGCTACTGAGTGTTATCTAAAATAACACCAGGTAAAGCCAAAAGTCTATCGGGCACTAATAACCACGTCGTTGTGTGCCCTTAAACCCAAACTAACTAACTAACTAATAGTGCCTCCCCTGTGTCACAAGCCAAGAGCCACTATACTACTGCATTGTTTAGCTTTACAAACTTCAGGCACATTTACTGGACATAACATTTACGTATATACCGACAGCGGTAACTCAGCGGTAAGATGCGAGAATTTAACTCGGTAGGCCGCCGGTTCGATTCCGGCCACCGGCAGTCCTGACTGAAGGTTTTTGCCGAGGTTTTCCTCAGACGTTAATGCGTATACTGGGATTGAGTCCTACTAATAGCCCTCGGACATTCCTTCTCAAATATCCAAAAACCCTAATAACCTGGCTAATCACCTGAAGAGGGGTACATACATCAGGTTAAGCTGGTGTACACCCTATAACGGGTGTTCCTACGGAAAATTATTATTATTACTACTGCTGCTGCTACTACCAATACCACTACCACTACCACCACCACCACCCGACCACTACCACTACAACTACCAGTACACTACTACTACGTCTACCACTACCACGACTACTACGTCTACCACTACCACTGCTACTACGTCTACTACTACCACTACTACAACTACTACTTATTATTACATTATCATTATATCATTATCATTATTACTATCATTATTACTATCATCATTATCATTGTTATTATTATTATTATTATTATTATTATTATTATTATTATTATTATTATTATTTTTATTATTACCATTATTATTATTATTATTATTATTATTATTATTATTATTATTATTATTATTATTATTATTAATTATCATTATTATAATTATCATTATCATTATCATTATCATTATCATTATCATTATTATTATTATTATTATTATTATTATTATCATAATTATTATTTCTATTATCATTATTATTATTTTTATTATTATTACCACTATTAAGATTCACAAAAAACAACGCAATATTAAAAAAAATTGTTTTAAAAGTATTAAAGGCTTTATTTTATAAATAACAAGAGTACAATTTTGTTAACAGTAAATCCTGACCATGGTTAGCTCTAAACTTTCAACTTAAGATCTATATCGGACATAATGGTTGGTGATATACACCAAAAAAAAACTTATTTATACATGAAGGAAAAACTAATTTAAAAAAACTCTCCTTTGGGAAAAGAAAAAATACAACCAGTACATTTGTACATTAAAGTAGGAGATAAAATTTGGTATACAATACAAATAATAAAAACCTATTGTCATTGGTTATAGTAGGAACAGTTACCCACATTGAATTGCACAGCTGAAAGTGATCGACTGATTGCGTCATAATATGCTAATTAAATGTAATTGAACGTACCTTCAAAGTCAGAGCTGTCACTCCGGACGACACTGTATTTGCTCCGAGAATAAGCATCCATGCTACATTACCAATATCCGCGACTAAAAGCACGCATCTGCAAATATCAAACACATCAATTATTCACTTCTTATTGCGTTGTTAAAGCCAGTATCTCAGCTGCAACAAACATTCAATGTGGTCAACATGACCAGGTTTCAGAACGTTCGGTAAATTAAAAGCAATCGACAGAATTTCTTCTGCGCTCAGCAGCGATTTCAGTAGCTACTGGTGATGTGACGTCACAGCCCGCCATGCTCGCTGGCCGGCAGAGCTTCGTATTCGCGCTCGGTCCCCGCCTAACTACAAGAGTATAGCTTTCCTCGTTCATTAGTTAGTGGTTACGTGATCATAATGTCATTATGAGTGAGAAATTATGCGAAAGTGTGGAAAAGGTGCTTCATGCGAAAAAGGTGGCTCTTCGAGTGCGGGAAGACGATTAAGAGAAGGGAGTGAAGACGCGCTGCAAGTTCTCGGTGTCTGCTTTAAAGCACACGTAGTTCTGTGGGGCGGGAATGTCTGTATAATGCGTGTGTAGCTTCACAATGCTTTGGACATGCCTTGAGCCACCTAGGCAGAAGTTTTTACGTGAGGAATTAAGCAAGAGTAACAGGACTGTTCACGTAGTTCTGTGGGGCGAGAATGTCTGTATAATGCGTGTGTAGCTTCACAATGCTTTGGACATGCCTTGAGCCACCTAGGCAGAAGTTTTTACGTGAGGAATTAAGCAAGAGTAACAGGACTGTCGTGGATTAGTCCAATTTCTGCCGGGAAGTGTGTATTTCGTGGACCATGAACCATCGGAAAGGCTCGGGGGCGTTGGTTCCATTGTCGAGATAGATGAGGCCAAGATTGGCAAGCAAACGAACAACCACGGGCGGCGTATCGAGGGACAGTGGATCTTCGGCGGATACGAACGGGGGACAAAGAAATTATTCATAGCGGCTGTTGACACTAGGGACTCTGATACGTTTGTCGGGGTGCTACGACAATGGGTGCTGCCAGATACACCGATCACCTCTGATTATTGGCGCGCTTACGCGCGTTTGAAAGAGAGGGGGTATGACCACTACACGGACAACCACAGCAAGCACTTTCGGGATCCCGCCACTGGTGCTCACACGAACAACATCGAAAGGGCGGGGCGCGAGGTGCGGGCGACAGTTCCACGGGGAGAAGGCAAAACATGCACTTCGGGTACTTATGCGAATTCCTCTTGGAGACAGACTGTTCCGTGCCACAAGCAACGGTTGCACCATTCCCTTTAAACCATGGTGGCGACGCTCGACAATCCCCATGGGGGTTAGTCACAAAGATTGATAGCACACATTTCATGACACAACATGGCGGTTGGAAATGGCCGACTAACTTCCTTCCACCACCACTTTCAACGTATTTTCTTCCAATCAACAAGCACTCGCATCATGTAACCTGCTTTGGGTATCTCTTTTTACACAATCATTACAGTATATATCACGATATTTCACTAGAAATTTGTATTATCCAATTTTGATCGAAGTAGATATCTGTGGGTGAGGTATGTTTGTCCGATCCGCAGCCGAGTCAAAACAACTTCTTCACAACGAGAGAGTCGTCGTGAAGAAATCCATGATACTCCACTACTTTTAATTTCACGCAGTTTATTATTCTCAATGTTGTACCAGTTATTTTGCCACAGTTCTTTCAGCTTGTTCTTGAATACTGCTTTAAGGTCATGAGTCACAATTAGCTTGCAGTCAATGCTGCTCTTGTTGCATGCCACTTTTGCACATTGATTCGCACGTTCATTTCCTTGAATACCGGCATGGCCAGGCACCCAACAAAATACCACATGTTTGTGTTTCGAGGAAAGT
The DNA here is from genome assembly GCA_945910005.1 of Isoperla grammatica. Taxonomy (NCBI): domain Eukaryota; kingdom Metazoa; phylum Arthropoda; class Insecta; order Plecoptera; family Perlodidae; genus Isoperla; species Isoperla grammatica. The sequence goes on from OX246740.1 coordinate 16,651,708, forward strand.
TTTGTTAAAACATTTTGGATGTTACATACTAGGGGATGCCTGGAATACATTTGTGACAGAGAGTCTAGTGTACTTAGGGAGTCATTACACACTAGAAAATTTAAACCATCATGTGCTAAAACATAAAGGAGGCTTTGCAGGATTGCAAAGAGCTCCGCATTAAAAACACTGAACATTGGGTGAAGATTAAAGCTAAAAGTTTAAAGCTAAAGAAGCCTGTTCACGCCTCCTCTAAATAATTGCATTTACTAGCTACCTACTCTTTCTGTGCGTTTAAGTCTAACGAACATCTTGATTCTACGCCTGCGCAAGCAAACCCCCGACCATTGGCTCTCTATCGCTGTAGTGTAGTGGATTAGACGAATCATTCGGGGTTTTGTGATAGAAGCGTGAATTTTTGATCAAATACTCAGAAAAATATTCTAATCAAACTGCCTAGAGGAGGCCTCAAAAAAGTCTACTGATTTAGGGGCTGGGAGGGGTCAAAAATGGGGGGTGGAAGGGACGTGAAAAAAATAACGAGACACCAAATATGATCAGTACATACCCAAATTTTTAAATCAAGTAGCTTAAAGTCTATTCTATATAGAAAAAAATCGAAATATGATCTTATGGCACAACTTCATCAGATAATGTGACCTTTGACCTTAAGTCACTAATTTTTCTAATCTGTATGAAAATGTATCGTGTGACCACTCGTTGTGTCAAAAATTATCTCTAGAACACAAATTAAAGGTCAATATATGTTTTATAGTTGGTAGGGTCAAATAACATTGTGACCTTTGACCTATTTATTGAGAATAAATGGCTGCGTTCTGGTGTTGGGTGTTTACATGCTTCAAAATATAGACCTCTCACGTACAAGTCTTGCGTGGAAAGCATGGTTAAAAACATTTACAAAAAAAGTACCCTTAGTTGTTGATGGGGTGGCTTAGTTCGACCTTGACCTCAATAATGTCACATGTAATAGCGGCCTTTGTTATAGCTTGTGACTACTTATTGGAAAGGTATAGATGACTTGGATACATTTCCTTTACTTATTCCCTTTAATAATTACATGTTATCCTGAAAACCTACGACACTTCCCACCTTTCCAAGGACTGACCTTATCGTAGTGGGCACGTTTGCTTGTTTTGGTGATCCCGAGAGCTATGGCGGCGGAAGCGTATATGTTTGTGGTCTAGGGCCACCCTAGCCAGTCAGTTTGAGGTAGAGACGCCACATGAAAGGCAGTCCACGTCTTCCCATTTCCCTTTTCCACCCCTTTACGTGTCAGGTGTCCCTTTTCTCCAACCACCCCCAGACGTCATATGACCTAGTTATCGAGAACGTCGTTAAACAACAAATAAACCATACGATAAGTCCCAAGCTCTCAACTTGCGAGTGAAAACTTGTTGCTTGCTAATTGGACAATTTCAAAATACAGAATTGATAAGTATTTTTTAAATAATACTGAAAATGATATGCAAACAAGACATTACTGGAAAATTGTAATTAATACGATAATAGCATTGATTTTCTTTATTTAATCGTTACAGTCGCCCCTGCACTTGCACGAAGCACAGCATGATTGTCCACTTATATGACATGTGCATTGATCTTCAAGGCAATCGTTTTTACATTTACAAACAACCACTTCGTTACATGAGTGCATTGCGTCAGAAAGGGTAGTCCATTTAGGTTCCCACACATCAGACGCGTCTTTACACCATCCCCAGATAGCAGGACTAGGATATTTTGAGAAAGAGATGGCTGATGATCCCCAAACGAACCCAGCCTGGAACACAGCACGTAGAATATGTTAATGTAATGCATCTTGAGTTGGAGGCAAGCTCTCCATTGGTCTTCCTTTCTGCGTGAACAACTCCTTACGGCATTCATTCACGGTTGCACAGTCACTGGTTCGATCATAGAGTAGAATAATAAATGTATCCAACAACCCTAATAGTCCTTTGCATAACGCTCGAAAAAGGCCTCTTCGGTATAAAATTTGGGTCAAAGAATGACATATATCAAATGAAAGCTTGAGACGAGTACTTTTCAAAAAACCATGATATACCTCTGGCAAATCCAGCTTTCTATGTCAAAACCAGGGTCAAAGGTCAAATTTGTAATTTTTTAAATAGTTTTTAATTAAATAATGAAAAATGTTTGCAAGTTTAAAAATACTCTTTTAGTAAGATAAATGTATAAAGTTTAATAAAAAAAAATTAAATTACTTACTTACCTTTTTTGACCTTGATTGGGGTCAATTTCGTCAAAATGAGTAATTTCTCAACTTTTCTTCGATTTATTGGCCAATATTCATTATATCAACGTACTTACTCATAAATACGTTAAAATGAATAGTTCTTATTGTTATCACATTGTTTTCACGGTATTCATTCAAAATGGCGGTCAAAGGTCAATAGGTAAGTATCGTCAAACTAGGTCTAGTAACTAAAACATTAGTTGTGGGTACTCTAAAGACGCAAAATTTTAACTGCAATTACAATAACGAATAATAATATCATGTTTTAATCATAAGAGAATGTAATTATCATATAACTTATAAACTACTTAAGATTGTTACTGAATTTCTAATTAATGTCCTCAGACATCAGGGTATTCTTAAATGGGAGTGCAACTGCAACAAAATACATTTTTAGAAAAGAGCATGACCATGCTGAGATACGTCATATGATACTAGTATTATGTTATATCTACCTTAGCAGTCACTGTCCAAGTTGTCAGATTAATCACCTTCTGACTCACTGGAATTCTCATGCTGGCTACTGGTACTGGTACTGGTATTTGTACAATCCTTCGGCTTACAAGCGTGGGTACACTTTTATTGATTGGGCAAACACTCACATGTCGGCATCTTGCAAACACGGCAACAGTTACAGACTAGGAGATCCATAACGGTCAAAGGTATTGAAGTTCCAATCATCCACTCGTTGCTCAGATCTCCTTCTGCCGTGGTTTCCCATCCATAGCCAAGCGGATCAGGAACATCAGGGTTGGCATCCAAACAACGTATCCAGACCGCTGTTTGGTGGTTAGCTCGCAGCCGCAGGATTTGAAGCAGTAGACAATCGTTTCAAGGTGGTAGCTGATTAGACTTAATATCATCACATTTACTTTTAAAAAGCTCGTAGGACAGCTGGTTGATGCTTGACTACCAAAAATCAAACACACTTCGAAGATGTGTAAAAACTAGCGAGTTCGTTGGGATTCGAAGTATGTAATACCCTCCCTGACCTCCATGCACTGGTTGTGACAAAGGTTGGAATTCATAGTTGGCCACTTCACCTAGAGGCACCCAATGTTGCTATGGATATGTTTTCTATATGGGAAATGACATGTATGAAACTGTTACCTTGTTAACAACGGGCGCATCTATAGGTGTAGGGGACGACTATGAGTTCCAACCTGAGTGAGCACTTTCAGTGGTAAAGGGAAAAATAGAACTTTGAATATCATGAGCAAAAACTCGCATTTCTGTGTCAAGCTAAGCAAGATGGGTCAGGACTGGAGAGTTTCTATCGATGTCATCAAAAAAAAACTCGAAGAGTTTGTCTGTAAACTCTGCTCTTTGACCACGACTCTGTCATGCGTCAACCTGCTGCGCTACGAGCTTTTTAGAAGTAAGTGTGATGATATGAAGACTAATCAGCTACCACCTTGTAACGATTGCTTACTGCTTCATATCCTGCGACTGTGAGTTATCAACCAAACACGATCTATTGATACGTTGCTTGGAAGCCAACCCTGATGTTCCTGATCTGTGTGGCTACGGATGGAAAACCACGGCAGAAGGAGATGTGAGCAACGAGTGGATGATTGGAACTCCAGTACCTTTGACCGTTATGGATCTCCTAGCCTGTAACTGTTGCCGTGTTTGCAAGATGCCGACCTATGATTGTTTGGCCAATCAGATGAAGTGTACCCACGCGTGTAAGCTGAAGGACTGTCCAAATATCGGTACCCAGCATGAGAATTCCAGTGAATCAGAAGGTGATTAATCTGACGACTTCAATTTTGAGTGATTTTGACTTCAATTTTGATTAATTTCACGACTAGACAGTGACTGCTAGGACAGATATCATATCATACTATCATATCACGTATCTCAGCATGGTCATGCTCTTTTCTAAAAATGTATTTTGTTGCAGTAGCACACCCATTCAAGAATACCCTGATGTCTGAGGACATTAATTAGAAATTCAGTAACAATCTTAAGTAGTTTATAAGTAATATGATAATTACATTCTCTTACAATTAAAACATATTGTTATTCGTTATTGTAATTGCAGTTAAAATTCTGCGTCTTTAGAGTACCCACAAGTAATATTTTAGTTACTAGACCTAGTCTGACGATACTTACCTATTGACCTTTGACCGCCATTTTGAATGAATACCGTCAAAACAATGTGATATCAATAAGAACTATTCATTTAAACGTATTTATGAGTAAGTACGTTGATATAATGAATATTGGCCAATAAATCGAAGAAAGTTTAAAAAATTACCCATTTTCAGGAAATTGACCTCAATTTAGGTCCAAAAAGGCTAAATTGGTAATTTAATTTTTTTCGAAGAAACATGATACATTAACCTTACTAAAAGTGTATGATGAAACTTGCAAACATTTTTCATTATTTAATTAAAAATTATTAAAAAAATTACAAATTTGACCTTTGACCCTAGTTTTGACATAGAAAGCTGGATTTGCCAGAGGTATATCATAGTTTTTTGAAAAGTACTCGTCTCAAGCTTTTATTTGATATATGTCATCCTTTGACCCAAATTTTATACCGTCATTCTCGTTATGCAAAGGACTATAAGATGTAATCGTCCACTTTCTCTACAGGCCTTGAAAGAATTTTGAATAAATCAGTGACTTCTGGCAATATAGTCCACGTTTTCCAGGCTGATTTCTTCCCTTTACTTGCGAAGGATGAGCATGTATCACAACCAGTAAAAGCGTGAAAGAATGGTAGCGCTGCAGATTTTTCTGGTCCAAGTGTTCGGGCAATCGAGTGTGCTGCTATAATTGGTACATTGCTGCCTACCCCAAATTGTACCCACACCTTCTTTTCTGTAAGGTTATTAGCTGCGGCAATCCAAAGTACAACAACATCCAAGTCTACCGTGCGTATCAGAACTTCATTCTTCTCATTGAGTACATAGAACAAATGTAAGATGAGTCTTGTGTCTGCTTCCTTGTGGTTGAGGGTGCAACAGCTTTCAAACACACATTGTCGTCATTGCACAGAGCATCTTCTCTCTTAGTGACAATTACTAATCCAATTGATGTATTGAGTATTGATCTTAAGAACAAATTCACACAACATGTTGAATAGTTCTGATTTATTTTCGTTTGTTCGAAGGAACTCTTGCCAGTTGTTTGGTAATGTGTTAGACGCATCAACGCGTCTTCTGATTCCCAGACCTACTTTGTTTCTGGTATGCGATCGAAAACTTCCACAAATGCATCCATTGGTGAATTACTGATGAAAGGTCACCGCTCATGTGGCATACAGAACGCTCTTCAAAGCTTCACATAACGTGTTAATCTTTCCACTCCCGACTGGGGCAGGGGTATCAAGTTACAAAAATCACACATAATTACATTTAATCATACATACATACATACATACATACACACATACACACAATCTACGCGTGGCAATCATTGTCAAATTAAATTGCAACAAATTTTCACTTACAAACTGCAAGCTTTGTTAGCTTTTCAGGATTATAGTAAATTAATAAAAATTAAAGAATATATAAAACGTATGCAAATTATCATTACCTTTTCAACGAATAGTCACAAGCTATAGAAGAGGCTTTAATTCAATTAAATGAAACATTGAGGTCAAGGTCAAACTAAAACCACCCCATCAATAACTGAGAGCACCTTTATGCAAACTTTTATGAACATGCTTTCCACACAATAATTTTACATACGATTTATGCATTTTGAAACAAGTATCAACTAAACACCAGGACGCGGGCATTTATTTTTAGTTAACAGGTCAAAGGTCACGATATAACTTGACCAAATACATTACAAAACATATATTGACCCTCAATTTGTATTCTAGAGATAATTTATGAAACAACGAGTGGTCACAAGGTACACTTCCTCAAATATTAAAAAACTTATTGACTTCAGGTCAAAGGTCACATTATCAGTCAAGAATGATAAGTTGGATCATATTTCAATTTTTTTGGTAATAGAATTGACATTAAGCTACTCTATTTATTAATTTGGGTGTATTATGATCACAGTTGGTGGCACGATCTTTTTTTAACCTCCCCTCTACCCCCATTTTTTGACCCCTCCCAGCCCCTAAACCAGTGAACTTTTTTTAGGCCTCCTCTTGGCAGTTTGATAAGAATATTTTTCTGAGTATTTGATCAAAAATTCACGCTTCTATCACAAAACCCCGAATGTGTCCCGTATTTTGCTCTAATCCACTACACTACTGGTCATGCAGGTCATGTTCGAGAGATATTTGCAGGAAGGGACTCCCGTGTTGCCAACTTCATTCATTTTTTTACGCTAGCGTAGCTTTAGTCAGCTCTTTAGAAATTGATAAAGAATAATGTTTTTCTCATGATTTATATAACACACATATGTGAATATTTGTGTAGATCTAGCCCCCCACCCCCCTAAACTAAAAAAAAAAACGTGTTCATATCCGGTAAAACAATATTGAGCTGTCAACGCACTACCTGCCTTGATGGTCACGAGCCGCCACGTAGTGCTAGCTACGTAGTACTAAGGGAAACCCAAGACCACCTTACATATGCTTTCGTCACAGGCGAGGAGGTATTCGTAGCCAATCAGCGATCGGTATTTGCGCGCTATTGTCTCGGGCGGTTCGCTGGTTGGCTATGAGGGCCTCGCCTGTGTCTTGTCTTGGTTTGTCTATAGTATCGTACATGTTTAGTTTAGCATACCGACCTCAGATCCTTATCTACGGCCCCTTTCAACCGCGCTAAATCTATGAAAATCAAACCATTCCTGGCGTTCTTACACACCGCAAATGCAGCCCATGGGTACAACGCACACGCCTGTTTGGCCACGCTCACCGTTACAGGTAACCAGCGGCAGGTATAAATGATCGCTAATGATAATGATAATGATCGCCGCTCATAATTTATGTTGGCAGTACATTAACCCTATTTATAATAATGCTTATAATTTGCCCTGAGATTCCAATTGGAGTCGTAAATATGTTCTAGGGATTTTGTTTTCTGAGGTTGGTATTTTACATGTGCCAAGCTAGTGCTGCTGTTAGTGACAATCAACAGAACTTCTACTCATTTGATGCAGTTCTTGGGCCTCATTCCAGTACATTTGCAAACTTAACCCCGGTGTTAGTCAATAGCCAATCAGGAGTCAGCAATTGAGACGCCGATCGAAGGAAGACATTGTTGAAAAAACGAGACACAATAAAAACAATAACAAACAAAAACATTCCAATAACCTCAAAACGTCCACAAAATACACAATAAAACTACATATTTACATATGTAGGACCTTTATAATGTACTATAAATACACAAAATTATTTATTAACTTCAATAAACACATAAAGTAACGTATTCATGTAGGTGGATATCCCAAATAAAGAATTAAAATGTGACATTTGTGAAACCATACACACGGGCATTAACAAAATGCCGGCATTTCAAAGTATTGTTGAGATAACTCTTCTTAACCCTACTATCAGACAGGGTCACATTTGCCTCCGAATTATGCAGGGAAGCCTGTGTAGGAGTTAACCCCGGGGTCATTTTAACATGGGGTTAGCGAGAGTTAAGGAGAGTTAAAAAAATGTACAGGAATGAGGCCCTTGAGTCTGTTACGCATACTCAGGAAGAACCACCCATCAAAGGTAAACAAACACCCTTTTATGTTTCTTTTTGTGTTTTAAAATTAATTTAGTAGTTGATATTTTCATTTTATTGTGTTCTTTGAACAATCACTCTTACAAAATAGTGTTCAATTCGGCTTGATAAGTCGTGATTCCAAATGGAATCATTGGGCACAGTGACAGCCCCAACAACAACAACCTAACCCAACCTTTTTGTGGTGTTTACATTTAGGAAATCGACTTCAAATGCTAACTCTTGGCATTAGACATTCACCCAGGGCACAAAAGTCTCGAGTAAAATACACAAACCAATTACCTAATGGCTTACACTAGGCCCTAGCCTATGAAATGGGTTGTCATTGGTTGTTTACACTTGGATAACTAGACATAGGGTAGGCTACTAGCTTCAAATGTCAACTGTCATCAGAGCATAAAAGTCTTGGGCATAATACCCATTACCCATTAGATATCCGTAGGCTTTTGCTAGGCCCTTGCCTACGAAATTGGTTGTTGTTGTGTTTATACCTGGATAGCTTACCTCAAATTATCTAGGCCTAAAAATATAGTCATTGTTTTCATGTAGGGCCTAGGCTTATCATACAAAATCTGTACATAGCCCTTGGGCCTAGGGTCTAGGCATGGTCATTACAGGTGTAATGCTTATTTAGGGACAAAATATAAATGTTAACCAAATTATAATTACTGGTAGCCTACCTGTAGGCTAGACCTAGGCTAGGCCCAATTGGTTTGTGATGACAGGTTGATGTATTTTTTAGTTTTTGGGCTGTAGTAACGTGCTAATTGTTATTTAATTTTGCAAGTTATTTGATCCAGCACAATGCCAAAAACCCGTGGAGGCAAGATATCAAAAGAAGATGTTGTTTTTCTACTGGAGAGTGACGATTCAGATGGGGACATAAGCCTGAGCGATGAGGACAATGCGGCCGAGGATGATCTTTTAGACGGTGCCGGCGGTACGTATGAACCTACTTCTATTGAAACTGACAGTGATGAGGATAGACCAGGTCCATCATGCCGGAATAGGCCTAGGGCAAGACCGATTCCAGAATCAGACAGTGATGTGCAATCGCAAAATGATTCAGAAAGTGACGAGATAGTGGGAATTAGAGTAAACAAGAAAGCACTCAATCTGCGTTGGCGCCATAAAGATTTAGAGCCGGTTGACTCAACTTTCTTGGGGAATTTCCAACAACCACCACCACCACTACTCGAGATGACTCCTTATCAATACTTCAAGTTATTCTGTGATAATGAAGTTATAACCAACATGGTCGATCAAACTAACCTGTATTCTGTACAGAAAACCGGAAAATCAGTAGATACAAATGCAAATGAAGTTGAACAATTATTTATCGGCATTCATTTGATTACTGGTTTGGTCACCATGCCATCATATCGGGACTTTTGGGCCTTGGAGACCCACTACGATATTGTTGATTGATTGATTGATTAATGGGGCTTAACGTCTCATATTTATGCAACGATGGCTAATCGAGACGATGAGCGGGTGATAATGAAGATGAGAAAGATGATGATGAAGAATAAAGCCACATCCGAATCAGATCCATTGTACGTCGCGTGAGTCGTCATACGGGAGTCCAGCAAGGGAGGGCAGGGCCAAGTGGGAGGAGAAAAATATTCAGTGGGACAGTGGGGGGGAAGGGACAGGGTCTCCTTTTGTCGCCTCTTACGACTAGCAGAGTCACTCTGGGCTACGATATTGTTGCTGATACGATATTGTTGCTGTTACGATGGTGAGAAGCCGATTCGACAAATTGAGAACGTAATTCCATGTAAACGACAATACCAAAGTTCTTCCTCGCGGCGACGCGAACTACGACAGGTTCTTTAAAATTCGACCCTTCATCACTTCTTAGGCGGCTAATTTTGAAAAAATTGAGCCTGAAGAACATAATGCAGTAGATGAAATTATGATTCCCTTCAAAGGACGCAGTGGGTTAAAACAATATATACGGAACAACCCCCACAAATGGGGCATCAAAATATTTGCCCGGGCCGGTCGTTCTGGAGTTCTCTATGATTTCGAGATGTATATTGGAAAGGGGACTACAAAAGAACTGCCAAACTCTCTGGGAATTAGTGGGGACATTGTTGTAAGACAAGACTGTCAAAGAATTTACCAGCAAATCTCATGTACAAACTATACTTTGATAACTGGTTTACTTCATACTCGCTAATAAATGCATTGAAAGAGAAGGGCTTTTATGCCATGGGTACGGTTAGGGCAAATCGTATACCAGGATGCAGTTTCAAATCTGATGCTGCAATGCAAAAAGAGGGAAGAGGGTCCTATGATTTCAAAACTGAAAGCGAGAGTAATGTTTTGGCCGTAAAATGGTTTGATAACAAGTGTGTTCATGTTGTATCATCATTCGTCGGAGTAAACCCTGTTGTAGATGTAAAGAGGTGGTATGTTGCCAAAAAAGAACACATTCACGTACCACGGCCGGCTATCGTTGAAAAGTACAACATGGGCATGGGGGGTGTGGATTTGCACGACATGTTGGTAGAGCTCTACCGAGTCGAGATCAAAGGCAGAAGATATTACCTACGGATAATATTCCACCTCATCGATTCCTGCACGGTCAATGCCTGGCTACTATATCGAAGGCATTGTGAGCAAAGGGGAATAACCAAGTACAAAACGCTAAAGGCATTTAGATCGCAAATTGTGCATGCATTAATTGGTGCTGGTAAAACACCCGTGTCGCGTAAACGTGGTCGGCCAACTTTGGGTGGCGACACTGATCAGGAAACTCCAAGAAGGGCTCCGAAGAATCCCACACCAGTAGACGACCTACGTTATGACAACATTCACCACATGCCAGTGCACGATGACGAAAAAAAAGGTGTCGGTTGTGCATCAAATCATACAGTCGGATCCAGTGCAACAAGTGCAATGTTTCATTGTGCCTAAATAACTTAAAAAATGTTTTAAAACCTGGCACACTAAATGAGTCAACCAGATTCCTTACCTGTTATCAAATGCCATGGGCATCACTCATAATTTCTAAATAATAATAACAGTAATAAATAAAAATATTGTACTATTATAAATAATCTTAGGTTCATTCATAATAATTTTTCTATGTTCCAGTCAAAAAAGTGTGCCAGAAGCCATAAGTAAATTAAAATTTGACATTTTTTCTATAACAAACACACCGTACAAAATAAATTTTCACTTTATGTGAAATTTTAATAAAAATCAAATACATTTTATGGAAAAATTCATAAGAAAAATTTCCAAGTGTAATATGTTGAATTCCTTTCTTTCATCCTAGTGATTCCAATTGGAGTCGTGCAATATCTACGTCAAAACAGTGAAAAAAATTTTTTAAAAAATATTTTCATATTCAGGGAATTTTTTTACTGGAGAAACATGTCACAAATATTTTTTATTTTACTTTTCATTAATTCGAGCTTGAAAGGGTTAAATAAGGATGCTGACGGTAATATCATTAAATACAAAGCACGGCTTGTTGCGAAAGGATTTAGACAGGTAGCTGGAGTAGATTTTACAGAAACCTATAGTCCTGTAATGAGAAGAAGGAGCCGACGCATTTTGATTGCGCTAGCAATCGAAAATAAGTGGCAAATCGAACAAATTGACGTTATCTCGGCTTATTTGAATAGTCCTTTAGATGTTACTGTGTATATGGAGCAACCTCCATAAATCTCTGAGAAAGGAAAGGATGCCAAATTGTATGTATGTAAGCTAGATAAAAGCATCTATGGTTTGAAACAATCGGGGAGAAATTGGAACCATTTTTTACATAAGAGCTTCTTAACGTTGGGTCTCGCTCAATGTAAAAATGATTCGTGTGCATAGAAGGGGGAGCGAATCATTCTTGGTGTACATATGGATGACATGCTTGTAATAGGTTGCAGTGAGAAAATAACCATGTTTAAGAGGAAACTGTCAGGTCTAATGCAAATCAAAGATATGGGGAATGTGTCAAAGATTCTTTCATTGAAAGTTTCTATAGAGATGGAGAAAATGTAACTATAGATCAAGGTCTATATGTACGAGAAGTACTTGAAGAGTTTGGAATGACAGACTGTAAGGGTGTTGCTAGTCCCTAGGAACTAAGTGCTATTAATAGGGAGTTACCATGCGAAGCAAACACTTTTAACACTACTTTGTACAAAAAGGGAAAAGGGTGTCTACTGTATATAGGAGGGGACACACGCCCAGATGTATCATTCGCAGTAACAAAACTAAGCCAGTACTGTGAGAGCCCTATGAAGGGTGATTGGAAAAATGTCAAACGGGTGTTAAGATATTTGAAAGCAACTCGTGATTATGGACTGCATTACGAGAAGTGTGGAAAACCAATAGAAGTATACGTAGATGCCGATTGGGCTGCAGATAAGTCTGATTCGAGGTCTGTTAGTGGATATTCATAGCCATTAGCTGGCGAAGCTACAAGCAGAGTAGTGTAGCTACATCAACAACACGTAAAAGAGATAATTTATTTTTGTACCTATAAGAAAGAAATCATATTGTGTGATATGAATATGTAATATACGAGGGGAGGTCTTTACGTCCATGACATATTTGAGTTGCCGTTCATTATTTATGTTGGCAGTACATTAACAAGAAAGTTCATCGCTATGTAAAGATGTCGTGAAAGTTGACACTGTTGGTACTACTGTTATATTGTGTGCTGTCATGTCTCGGTACGTTCGTGAATAAATAAAGCTGCAACGTTTCTGGAGACAATGTCATACTAATGTATAACTCTAAACTTATACAGAATATCACTCCACATCAACATCATCATCCACAAAGTGTGTATAAACTATAAATACTGACACGTTTGACTCGGCTGTGTCGTGAACATGAGAGTGCTTACGTTGGGGCAACTTTACCTGATCAGTTTCACGTGGAGATGAATAGCCTCGGCCAGAGCATCCTGCATTTCCTGGTGTAGCTCTGAAGCAGTTACTCCTTCTAACTCATTCACTACTGAAGCATCGCAGTCTTGAGAAACATCCTCTATCGGCATTTCATCTCTTCTACAGCTAGAACCAGCACCACCTGCTTCATACAGAGTGCTCACCAATGCCAAGTCATCAACCCTGCTATCACTGAGGGCAGCTGGTCCAGCTCTGAGCTGACTACCTCGCAGTGACGGGCCAGGAATATCAACCCTGCTATCACTGAAGGCAGCTGGTCCAGCTCTGAGCTGACTACCTCGCAGTGACGGGCCAGGAATATCAACCCTGCTATCACTGAGGGCAGCTGGTCCAGCTCCGAGCTGACTACCTCGCAGTGACGGGCCAGCAATATCAACCCTGCTATCACTGAGGGCAGCTGGTCCAGCTCTGAGCTGACTACCTCGCAGTGACGGGCCAGGAATATCAACCCTGCTATCACTGAGGGCAGCTGGTCCAGCTCTGAGCTGACTACCTCGCAGTGACGGGCCAGGAATATCAACCTGGTGGCTGTCTTCATACTCGATGGTCACAATCGTGTCCTCTACCAGGCCAACAGACTCCTTCAGCTTCCTTGCCTTTATTCTCTTTATTGATATAAAACGGATGTTTTCAAGTTTGTTGTTGAGAATTATAAAAGTCGACTTAACCAACAGGATAGTTATGTAACTAATTGACAAAACTATCCATGCATTTATATTCATACATGTTGTCTGAATCCATCGAAAAAACAGAGTTATTTCAAAAGCCGGTGACGAAGTGGTGTCCCAAGGATACCATTCCCTGGAACATGAGGTCCATGTAGTTCATTGACATTGTAACGCACATTTAAGGCTACTAATGTTAAAGAGCGAATCAAATAAAATCCTGTCTCCACCTACCTGAAAACAAATTTTCTTTGTGGTAATGATTGGAAACTATATTGCCAAGTAAATCCGATGGTAAGTATTACCACTATTGGTAGCAGGACGTCATTTACAAACTTCTTACAAAACGTGCGCGTTTTATGGAATAGCTCCTTCTGCTCAATGTTGTCCAACTGTCCTGGCCCTAACATCACATCCATCTGTGCAAAGAGTTCTCTGATCGCCTTAGGCTTGAGTAACGCTGATAGGGCCAATGCCAAATACATCGCATGAATGAGCAGGACGGAGAACATTGCAACAACAACGCCGACCTCACTTCTGTACACGTACATGGCCGTCGGAAACAAAACGAACACCTGAATGGATAAAGTGACTATTATGAACCAAGGGTTGACTCGGCGAAATAATCTCAGAGCCACCCGGAGGGACCGATGCTTGGCGAGCAGGTGAGCAAACCGGGGGCTGAAATACTTGAGGTACAACTCAAGGCCGGGTTCGGCTTCATCCTGCCACAAACCTGCAAGCAAAGATCTACGATAAAATGTATTAGTAACTAATACATCACCAAATATACTGATATCTACTCAAATATAATTAAAAGTCAAGGCCAATAATAATAAAACACACTATAAACCCGCAATTAACCATACCCCTTATTAATAATACTCCCGCTTAATGTATTAACTCTGAAACTGGGGCCTCAACACGGGCCTTTGGTACCCAACAATATTGGTGCTTTGATTACAAATGTCAGAATCAAACTTGAATACATCTAGTATTTACACTTGTGGAATTTTAATGTTATGTTGTAAAAAATGGCATCAATTCACATTTAAACTTTCGCGGCCCAGTATTAATGAAGTAGAATTGTCCGGCGAGAGCCAAGGAGGAGCAATGTCTAGTGAGCAATTAGGGAACGCTCCAGACACGCCTGAAGATGTCTCTTACTGAAGGGACGAAACGTCGAGGTAAGTCACTTCATTACCCACGACACGGTGAAACATTCCGTTTTAGTTTTAATGTATTGCTTACTGTTATTTTTCCGGGATTGAAACCTTTATTGATAAAGGTTCCGGTTCCGGTTTTCTGGTTCCAGTTACTGATTTTATAACGGTTCCGATTCCGGTTCCGGTTCCTGATATATAATAGTACCGTGAGAACCGGTTTATAAACGGTTCTTTAAGGTTCGGTTTCCGTTCTAAGATGATGTTTGAAACATTCATATTTTAATAGTTGGACATAACAGGGTTGTAAAGTATAGAACTAGAACGCACATAGAGAAACCCTCACCCCCCACCCCCCGCCCAACTCATTAATGCGGAATTTCGGAGACCTATATATTATGATAGAGGGATGCATTTGAAGTAGGATTTGACTTGTTGGCCACACGGCCTGTTGTGATTGTGGCACCCAGGGGTGTCCAAACGGTGAATTTTGCTGTTTTTGTAGCCATATATTATGTTTTTACAGCCAAACCAACAAACCATTTACAAATGTGATTTCAGATTCGTGTTAATATTAACAAAGTAAGTTATATCCATATTTGTTGAACTCCAACATTGCCCGGAAATCAAAATCTTGTGGTCATCCCTAAAACGGTAACAAAATTTTATTTTCCAAAAAATCTTCAATAATTAGGTAGCGTGGTATATTTTAAGCAAAAAATAGTTTGTTTGCCACTTTTGAAGTGAGGGAGGGTGGCACCCAGGGGTGCCCAGATGATGCACTTTTCTGTTGTTTTTATTCTATATATATATTTTTTTTTTACAGCCAAACGGATAAATATAACAAAGTTTTGATTCCATTTAAGTGTTAAGAATGTCAAATTTAGTTTAGTCCGTATTTGCTTAGTTTCAAAATATGCCTGGAAATACAAATTTTGATTTTAGAGAAATTGTCTCCAAAATGAAATCCAATGGCCGGTTTTACCATAAATCTTCAATAAATTGTGTACAGTGCCCTCATTGGTATTTAGAAATGAATACACTTGTTTGGTTGGTGTGGTTTTTAGGGGCACCCAAAGGGTGAATTTGACTGATTTTTTTAGTATAAGCATTTTCTTTTACAGACAAATTTATGGGTTTATTCTAGTTCGGACTTAATTTTTGTGTTAAGAATGACATCATGAGTTTTAATGAAACTTGTACTAAAAAATTTGTCCTCAAACTAAAAATATTGATTATTCCAAAATCAAAATCAAAATATTATTTCGGAATAATTAGTATTATTTATTAATATTTATTATTAATATTTATTATTATTATATTAATTATATTAATAATAATATTAATTAATAATAAATAGGTTTTCATAAATCCCTACTTGTTACCATGCGAATGATTGTATGCCCATAATATGATGATTAGGTGTACAATATAGTATACAAGTACATTGCGAGAGTGAGGGAGGTCCTATACATTTTTGATTTGCGCTAAAAAGTCAATATTACGATCAAATTTCGTGGTAAAAAATATATACTATTTCTCGAACCATAGTCAATGGCCATACGCTGAACGTGTGATTGCTTTACAATAAAAATAAAATTATCATCTTGTTTAAGCATAAAGTCAAAGGTTGCTCGTGTGTTCAAGACATTATTTTCAGTCTTGTGTCTTCATTGTTCTGTCGAGAATAACTTCCTTGCGTACTCAAACTGACTGAGTTGAGATACTATATCAAATCTCCATGTGAGATATTTTATCAAAACAAGTTCGAATGTTGGTTCTGTTGCAGCATCTTCTATACTTCTTTTATTATATTCACTTGTATATTACTTTATGTTACTGGTGTGTGTGGCCGTTGTAAACGTGGCGAAAAGACAAGGTGTAACTTATCGCCAGAAATTTGTAAATTGTGTATGGGCGTCCGCGTTTCATTGCCAGCAATATTGCTGTCATAATGTATTATGCAAAATGGGATCCTGACCAAGAGTATTTTGTTTGTTTGCCCGTAATGAGCACGTGCCCAATAGATTTCTAGAGATAATAAGCATATCACATTGTCGTTCATATTATAAACTAATAAAATGGGCACTTAGATGTTCACAACTTGTTCTATCCAACTCGATTGCTTTCGATAAATTATTAAGCATCGACCATGATGGCTATTACATGGGCGCCCGCAGGGGGGGGGGGGGGGGCAAGGGGGGCACTTGCCCCTCCCTCTGTCTGCCAGCAAATTGCTTCAAAATTGTTCTTATTTTAAAAAATCAAAAAAAAAAAAAATATGTAGTAATAAAGCCTTATTTTCTAAGTTCTTAAAATAAGACAATTTGGTGCAAAGTTTACAACAGCGCTGTAACTGTTGGCCTTTCAAAATAAATTTTACGGTCTATTAGACGAACATATTCTCTCAAATTCTATCATTTTTACAATGCCTGGACTGTCACCTGCCTATCCGATGCTCCTGTCACCGCTGTCACTCAACAGCCGGACCGCCCGGATTTGTCACGTTGCCTTCTTTGGTTTATTATTGTTTTCCAAGAACAGCTACAAGGCAAAGGGTGATAGGAAATGAAGGGGGAGGATTTAGTACTAACTAGTAGCAGTGATCGAGCAGACGCGGATGTGAACAGTTGCTGTGTTTCTTTGCTGATAAGTTGAATTGCGTTGGTGAAGTAAATGTGAATGTGTGTTGAAAGTGTGCGCGTTTGTTGTGACGTATATCTATAGCATAACCTAAAGATTAAATTCGAATTTGATAATGAAAATACGTCAAGTGAACCTGTGAGTATAACCGAGTCCGAGTGGGAAAACGCTTGTCAAGACGCTGAGTCAACTCCGTCTTCATCCGGGAGTGCGGACAATGACACTGTGATCATAACTAAAGAAGTTCAATACGAATGCGATTAAGACGTCGAAAACTACGTGTAGGTGATGTACCAGTTAGTACAGACTTGAAGTACTCGTTAATTAGCAGTCCTTGAGAGCCACCGTCAACCCATGATTTTAAAAATGACTTGCACGTGGTTGGTAAAAGACCGTTCCGTCGAGTCTGGTTCAAGAAATATGCTTCTTGGATGGAATACTCATCAAAGTTAAAAGGTGCGCTTTGTCGCAGTTGCGTGTTATTTCGTCCGAAAGTTACGCGTGGAGTGCAGGGGGCATTCGTAACTCGTGCATTTGTTAACAATAAAGATTTCCATGAAGCCGCGCGCGCACATAGTAGAACACAGTGGCATCGTGATTCAACAGAAACGTCTACTAACTTTCTTAATGTAATGCAAAACAAAGTTCTAAGCGTGCATGAGCAGATTAACACGGCAGCGCACAAACAAATCAAACCAAACTCGTTCACATTATAAAAGCGATTTTGTTTTGTGGTGTGCATGATGCTCCTCTAACGGGTAAAACGTCAAATACGGGAATGCTCCACGATTTACGTGAGTTCCGTGTCGACACAGGGGACCAGGTTTTAAAACAGCACTTAGAAACGTGTGCTAAGAACGCAATGTACACTTCACAATACAACAAGAGATAATTGATTCGGTGAAGTCAGCCGAGTGTTATTCCATTTTGGCAGATAAGACTGCCGATATCTCACAAACGGAACAGCTATCGATAGGAGTACGTTTTGTTGACGTGACTGGAAATGAACCAAAAGTACTGGAAGATTTGTTGGGCTTTGTCCCGTTAAAAGAGGTCATGCTGTGGCAATAGCCAATAATATTCTCAAGTTTATGAGTGAATGTGCGCTAGATAAAAGTAAGATTGTTGGTCAAGGGTATGATGGCTGTTCCACAATGGTTGGTAAGGATGGCGGTGTTCAGAAGTTTGTACGTGACGGGACATGTTCCAAGGCACAGTTCTTTCACTGTGCATCCCATAAATTGAACTTAGTTGTGAATGATTTGAACGCTGTGAGTGAGATTCGTAACACGATCGGGAAGGTAAAGGAAATCATTAACTTCTTTAGATTGATTGATATTTGGGCTTAACGTCTCATATTTTTGCAACGAGGCTATTCGAGACAATGATTGGGTGATATATGAAGATGATGATGGGGGCTGTTTGGAGGAAAGGGGCAAATAGGAGGGCGGGGTGGAAAGGGGAAGGGGGAGGAAAGGGGATTGGGGTGTGGACTGCACTTAGTCTGATTTCTCCTCCTCGACCAGTCCGGCTAGGGTGGCCCTACCAAAAGCATACGCTTCCGCCGGCATAGCTCGCTCGGGATCAACAACGCACGCAAACCTGCCCACCACGATAAGGTAGCAGTCCCTGGGCAGGACTTGATTGCAGCTTTCGAAGACTAGATTGCAGCTTTTGATGTTGGGCAGTGGGCTAAGCTAGGCCTTAAACCTAGCCCTAGCCTCTGCCAACATAACCTAGGCCCTATGGCTTGGCCTAGGCCTAGTAGGCCGAGACCTAGGATAATATTGGAACGTGCCCTAGCATCCCTAGCCTAGCAGCAGTAGTAGGCCTAGCCTACGCCTCGTTACTAGATAAAAGCTTTCGGATGCTGGGTAATGGGTTAGGCTAGGCCCTAGATCTAGCCCTAGCCTAGGCTACTTAACGTACGGCTTGGCTTAGGCTAGGCCCTAGGCCTAGGATAAAATAAGAACGTACCCTAGGCCTAGCCTACACCTTGGTTAGGCTAGCCCACTGCCCAACATCCAAAAGGGCTAGCTAGCCCTAGGCCCTAGCCTAGCAGCAGTAGGTACCTAGGCCTATGCCCCCTAGCTAGGCTAGGCTTACAAGGTGTAGGCCTATGTCTAGGCCAATAAGCTTTTATTAAGTGAACATTTACATGGGTGGTTGATAGGCTGGTATCTTGCAAGCTGTTTTGACGCATTTTTTTTTTTTTTTTTGTAAATGTACCGATTAGCGCTGCACGCAGCTCGCATGTTTTAAGTCCCGGAACGTACTTTTAACACTTACTACTAAATAGATAAATTATGAAAATTGTTGTGTCCCACCCCCCACAGCCTGGTATATACGCCTACCGAGGTATTGTAAGTTTGTCTCCCAGATGGAGTACGAACTAGGCAGGATTGGACCAACTTCCGGTGTAGCCAAGTTAGTAAAATAGACGGCATTAAACAGTCTTAGTTTATAATTTTTAATAATCCTTGAAATCTACTTCACTCAAACAATAGAATACAACAAAAATGTGGCCAAACACGGTTTTATGGGCGCTAAATAATAAAAATGCACAGTTTTCGACGAAATAAATGGATGTTTCTACTGCCACCATGTTCCTTTCCCTGGAGCGGTGAACAGGCCTACCAACGTCGAGTAGCGGTTATTAGATGGGTAAAATTCCCTTATCCATCTAATAATAAGATTTATTATTGCTTTTTTGGGGCCTTGCATACAGACTTTTAACAGAATTTGAACTAAACTATTATTTACAGACACCAGCAAAGAAAATGGAGTGAAAATTGGTTCACATTACAAGGATTTTGATTCCTTCAATGGTGCCCTTCATAAGTACTCAGATTCCCAAAAGTGTGTTTTTGCCATCCAGAACAGCAAAACTGTCGCTTCTTGCAATGCCACTATTGCAAAGGCAAATGGCAGCACGACATTGCTTGAGCCTAAGTTAAAGTAAACAAACTTAACTTTAGGATGCAAGAATAATGGTATTATGAAATCAAAAGGAACTGGAGAAAGGCCATTTCAGCAGTAAGTAGAAATGACCCAAGTACACATTGGCTGATTGACATTAATTAATTGCTACTTGCAATCAGACGTAGCTAGGCCTACATATCTATTCCAAAATGCATTTATTTTTCTCTTCAACATCAATGTAGTTGAAGTGGTTTTGGCAAAGATGAATTTTGCTATATGAATATGATCAGTAGGGTACATACAGTAGGGTAACGTAACAATGGCACTCGCAATACTTGAAAGGCACCGCCTTATTTATGTTAGTAGGCCTATGCCTTGAACAAGGCAATATTTTCGAACACTTCCATACCAATGATTGTATTTATTCGTATACTGGTACCACATTGTTTTGGTTTACAACCTATAAACTCTACCTTATGTGATTTTTAGGGCTAACCTGCGAAAAACTTCGAGCCAGGGGCGTAGTGAGACGGAAAACGTGCTCCACGAGCTAAAGAACATACAAAGAGAAGATCCCACTGCAACGATAGTATTGGAGAGAACAGGTCCACAAATTGATTGATTGATTAATGGGGCTTAACGTCTCATATGTATGCAACTATGGCTAATCGAGACGATGAGCGGGTGATAACGAAGATGAGAAAGATGATGATGAAGAATAAAGCCACATCCGAATCAGATCCGTTGTACATCGCGTGGGTCGTCATACGGGAGTCCAGCAAGGGAGGGCAGGGCCAAGTGGGAGGAGAAATATTCAGTGGGACAGGGGGGGGGGAAATGGACAGGGTCTCCTTTTGTCGCCTCTTACGACTAGCAGAGTCACTCTGGGCCTATTCTACCCCGGGCCGAGACTGGTCTCCTTTCGTCGCCTCTTACGACTAGCAGAGTCACTCTGGGCCTATTCTTCCCCGGGCCCAGACGGGTTTCCACAAATTGAATTAATCTTTTTCCAAACCACCGAAATGCGTGAAAAGTTCTTATAATTCCCTGAAATGCTCCTTATGGATGCCACATACTGTATAAACACCAAGGGTATGCCACTACTTGTATTCATGGTGATGGACGGTTATGGACGTGGATGCACTGTTGGCTACTGCTTCATTGCAAATGAGCGTCGTGCCACAGTAATGGCAGCAATACGGGTGTTCTGCAAGAATAACGACACTTGCTTTAATAACACCAGAACTGTCGTTGTAGACAAAGACCACAACGAAATTTCTTGCAACAGTGACATCCTACCAAAGGCTTAAGTCAAACATGAATCGAGAGAAGAGCCAAAGAGTAATAAGGTTGAAATTCACAAAATTCTCTCGAACCTAATGTACTCCACCACACAAGAAACCTATGATAAGTTGTACAAGGATTTAATGACAATCGCTTCCCTTCGCTTCCAGGCATACTACAACAAAAATTGGCACCATTGTCTCCAATCGTGGACCAACTTGGATCGGGTATGAACTGTTACATTTTACTCTGTTATGGTTGTAGGTAACTTGGATGTAGCCCTAACTAAAAGTTTTTCCTTGTGTTATCCAAATTTTACCTTTTCTTTTTTCTTTCTTTTTCTTTTCAGGAAAAAAAAGACGTGAATGTAGATTTATGTTTTTCCCAACTATTTATTGAAGTCCAAGACCTGTACCTTGAATGGTGAGGAATATTGCAATAAATTTGCTTAGACATACGATTGGTTGGTATGTCAGTATAGATCCTCATTCTTTAACATAACCTTTTACCATTGTAGATATCGTCCGTCAATTTTGGCAAATGCACTACGAACTTCGTAGAATCACACAACCAGAAAATCACAGTGTTGCCAAACCGCCATAGAACTGTATCGGAAGCCATCAGAGGTTTGATGCTCATCAAAAAAAACAAGTCAAATGCATTGAGTCATCAACAATTTGAATCACTGTCAAAGACCAGATATGTGCCAAGCCAACATAGTTCTGAAGAGGTAAATTTTCTGCTGAAGCACTTCACTCCGTATGCAGCGAATATTGTCCTTGAACAGCTACGCGCCATGTCAAAGCTCTCGGACGTCGAAGTGACCAATTCGGGGATGACTGTTGGAAAGAGCCTTAGAGAGTACAAGGTAGGCCTATGAGTGCACCTGATTATGAGCGGTAGATGATGATGATGATGATTAATGGGGCTTAACGTCTCATATTTTCGCAACTATGGCCAATCGAGACGATGAGCGGGTGATAATGAAGATGAGAAAGATGATGATGAAGAATAAAGCCACATCCGAATCAGATCCATTGTACGTCGCGTAGGTCGTCATACGAAAGTCCAGCAAGGGAGGGGCTGGGCGATGTGGGAGGAGAAATATGCAGTGGGGCAGTGAGGGGGAGGGCCAGGGTCTCCTTTTGTCGCCTCTTACGACTGGCAGAGTCACTCTGGGCCTATTCTTCCCCGGGCCCAGATGGGATATGAGCGGTAGAGACAGTGATTTATAGCAAATGCTATTAAGGCGATAGAAATAAAAATACAAAGAAACAAAATTATTTTCGTTAAGTTTTATCATGTTTTAGTGGAATTATGAGTACTTTTGAATTAGCTACAAAATACTATAAAGACGTCAATCAGCTATATGAATGTGTTCTAGCTACATGGGTCATTCCGGGCGAAAACATCCAATTTAAGTAAAAGTGGTTGCTCATGGATTTTTAATACATTTTATTTTTTATTGGTTATTACTTATTGCTGATCAAGCCCTGAGTACAAAACTAGTCTTACTTGTTTTTGATTGATTGATTGATAAATGGGGCTTAACGTCTCATATTTTCGCAACTATGGCCAATCGAGACGATGCGCGGGTGATAATGAAGATGAGAAAGATGATGATGAAGAATCCAGCCATCAAATTTTATGATTTTGGGAATTTTGAATTTTATTTTCACCACTAAAATAAATTCGGATTTAGATCAAATTTACGCGGAGTCAGAAAACCATGCCCTCTCTTTAAATCCTACTAAGTCCACTGTCCTTTATTTTAGCCCCCATAAGGAAAACATTAACTCAAAAGACGGAGGAAAACTGAAGCTGACTATAAACAATGAAACCCTTCCAATAGTAGAAAAAGCAAAAATCTTGGTATTATTTTTGACAAAAATCTGCAATTTGATGCCCATGTCTCTAAACTGATGCAATCTATTTTCGTCATGCTAAAACACATATACCGTTTCAACGGACTTCTAACTACAAACGTCAAGAAACTTTTAATAAACTCAATGATTTTCTCGAAAATAGATTATGCAGATGTGGTATATGGGGCGTGCCATAATCAACATCAAAAGAACAAACTACAATTAGGCCAAAATGCTTGTGTTCGCTTCATAAAAAATTAACGTAAATATGACCACATTTCACCAGCCTATAAGTCCCTTAAAATGCTTCGCCTACAAAAGAGACGTGAGAACACGTAGCATGCTTAATCCATAAAATAATTGCTCATAAAGAACCAAAATATTTACTCAACAAAATTCCACTTAGAAGTAATTTCCATTCGGTCAATGTAAGGAGTCGATCACAATTGGCAGTTGTTCACCACCAAACAAACAAGTTTTAAAAAAACGTTTACTTACAATGCATCTTAAATATACAACTCATTACCACAGAACCATCGCTCCTACAATAATATCAAATTTAAAAAAGAAACAGAAAAATACTTACTACACAAGTCTGAAATATAATAATTTTAATCACATCCCAATTTAATGTACATTTTAATACTTCTCGGAGAGTTACTTACATTGTTGTAGTGCTATATTTCATTATCTATCGATAAAAACGGTTATTTTAATATATTTAAATACTCTCTTAATGTTATATTGCTAATATATTAAGAAATGTGGTGTAGTATTCATGTTTTTCTCTATTACTATCAATATACGGTAGGCCTGTTTGTGACCTTTCCCCTGCTACTTTTAGTTTAGTTTTTAATCAAGATTGTATATTTTTATAAATAACTATAATATCACATCTAGTTTCTATGCCATCATTCTAATGTACTTTGTATTGTTTTCACCTTCCTTTTATTTTTTTAGTTTAACTTTAACGTTATTTTAAAATTAGATTATAAGTTAAAAGAAAAACTGTAAAGTGTACTTCACCCTTACATGCCTAGTTTTTAAGATTGAATAATCATATAATAATGTCAGTTTTATAGGTACTTCATATAATGTAATTTTAAGAAGGGTTAATTGTAAGAAAAGTACATATGTACTTAAATTCGCCCATTTTTTTTCTTTTCATAATAAATTATTTCCAAATGTATTTTTCATGAACCAGTGCGGTTGTATTTTGTTTGTAAAATAAAAAAGATTGATATTTGAATAAAGACGCTATTATTATAAAGACACTATTATAATAACGAGCTTGACGCTACCTGCAACTACGTGTTCAGTGGAACGATCATTTAGTACTCTGCGTCGAGTTAAGACCTGGTTGCGTTCCACCATGTCCGATGATCGATTAAGTGCACTGTGTATGATAAGTGTGCACAGAGAAAGAATTGAGTTGAATAGAGACAAATTTGTTGACAAGGTCATCAGTCATCAAACGGTTTCGATTGGCCCCAAGACGACTACAGTTCGTGTTTAGCAGCGACGACGTTGAGTGACGCGACGCACATGACGTCGGTAAGCAAAGCAAATGTTTTAAATTGAACTATGTGCGCGTGCGTGCGTGTGCGTGTGCGTGCATGTGTGTGTGTGTGTGCGTGTGTGTGTGTGTACGTGTGCGTGCGTCTATAAGTGTGTGTTTATGGAGACATTATGTATAGTTATTATTTGTATATTATTATACTTATAGGTGTTAATTTTTAATTTTCACTGAACCCCCTGACAAAAATCCTGCGGGCGCCCTTGATTAGCTAACACATTTTCTAGATCACAAACAATTCAATTTCGCGTGTATACTGAAAAAACTAAGGTAATCACATCACGTCTTGATTTCAACTCGAATTGTTTTGAATGATCCTCGTCATTGTACTATAATGAAACTACGCCTAGCAAACATTCACGTACGGTACAAGAATTTCACATTTTAATACTGCACACAAATGGCGCACTATGTAGATATTAATATTGATTTTAGATAACAAACAATATTAAAACTAGAGTATTTTTGGCCTCGTTTCTTATTGTGCTCCAATACACGTTCTTTAATACGATTTCAAATGCACCAGGCATACTTTAAATTATTAATTTGAGTCTCGGTTTCATACTTTCACCCCTGAAGATGGCTGATGGGATTCAGTCGAAACGTTGACCATGTGACAACCGCCTGTGTCAGGGCCAGCAGTGTGACACCGGTACATGGATAATTACCCTAAAGACTGATAATCATATATTTACTGTCCGTGAAAACCTACGTACTAACACACACACACACACACATATATATATATTATATTAAAATATGTAATAATATGTCCTTCGAATGCAGAAAGTACAGGATTCGATTCTAGGTTCGTGCTTGGGTATTTTAACTTGGGGGCTTTTTCACTGAGGGTAACTGAATTCTTTGAGTGGAATCCACTGAAGTAACGACTAAGAACTTAGCTCACTCACCTTGCCAGTATAACATCATCCTGCATAGATCAACAACCTGGTGTCCGACATTCTGGTCCACAGACATTGGAGCTACACTAGATGTCATGACCTTCCTTAAGAGTTTCCAGGGCAGTGAAATGAAGGAGATATTGTTAACACGGACACAACGTAATATCGTCCTGTCTGTGCTGTGACGTGACCTCTTATGGTTTCCACAACACGATTGCTGCGGTATCGAAGGTTCGAGTCTTGCGTGATGGGAACAAAACAATACTCGTATACTTATATATGTCCTAAGCGAGGAAAATATATTAAATGTTAAAACGCAGAATAGTAAACGATGAGATATAATGGCATGTTAGCTCCATTTGAAATACAATTCGAGGGAAACACAGCAGAGGTGGAGTTTCCCACTACGTAGTCGCCCAATAAATAATGCAACGACTGTTTATGTAAAGCCTAGTTCATAGCAACACGGCAAACGTGCCGTGCGTCCGTATAACGTGACACGGTGGTCCGGCAATTTTTATAGGTCTTCATAGGTGCACGTCAGCACGGCAAAGCTACTCGAGCGCTATCTCTTCTCGGAACGGACGAAAGTGATAACAGAGTATGATGTGTTTCATGGAAAACGGACGCTTCGAAGAATGTCAGGGCTTAAATATCGTATTACCTAGGTATGTTCAGGATAAAAGTGATCAATTAAATTAAGTTATGGATGAGGGAAGTAAAATACACCATTAAAAAGCAATAATTCTATTTTTAGTAGGCCTGGAGCCCTAGGCCTACAAACGGACAAATCAGTTCACAATTAAGATAGCAAATTTTCAGCCGCCGTCGTGGCTCAACGACTGCGTCCGCGGCTGTCACCAAAACACCTCGGGTTCGATCCCCAACACATCCGTTTCTTTTTCGCTCTTATAATCTAAAGTGTTTGCACTTGTTATACACATGAATAACATCTTCTTTACTTAAAATGAAATTTCGGGTTTTTATTCTGGGTTTTGTCTAGCATGTTTAGTACCAGTCAGACCCAAAGGCAAATCCAATTTCCATCCAACTCTTCTCTCTGATAGGCTTTTCCTTATATAATCTCTATGTTTAACATTATATAAAAGGGGTCTTTCGTAAACTAACGTTATTAGTGTATCAGCATTCATTATGCACGTGTAACAAACAAACTATTTACAATCACAAACAACGAGCTCCATTTTCGCGGGTTCAGGCCGTGGAGGAATGAGTGAGGACAGGATTGGCTGCCTAGTGTCACGTGTGAGTATACGTCACGCACGGCAGACACGGAGGACGTCAAAAGATGAAGTTCGGTTATGTGAGACGGCCGTGCCGGACCGGTAGGCACGGCAAGCTTCTGATTGGCTCACGTGACCTGCCGGTCCGGAAAACACGTGTTGCCGTGTTGCTATGAAAGCGGCTTTAAGTGTGAAAGGAGACGACCGGGACGGAGCTAGGAGAGGAATAGGCGGGGCAATTCAATTCAATTTTATTGTTGTTTTCCTGTCCAATGACATAGACGGAGAGCCAGCAACATAAAAGCTCCCCTCATAAGGTACATATGTTTTGACTTTTGAAATAGGAGCGGAAAAACTACTCTACTAACAAAACGCGCGTCTTACTCCTCAACGTGGGGGCTTTTAGGCCCCACAGGGGGCCAAAAAAGCCGAAAAAAGGCCCAAGGTTCCCCTCATTAGGTACATGGATGGAGTAAACGCCATTTTGTAGAGATAAGTGTCCCAAATAGGAATTCGAAGAGTAAGACGGGATATTAGGGGGCGTTTACCGATCAGACGCCATTTTACCCAAAAAGGGCCATTTTTTATTTTCGCACATGCATGCGCTTCAACACTCAAAACATATCCGGAAATGTCTCGAGACGAAGAAAAACATACATTTTAAAGAAATTTTGGGTTATTGTCCTCGCCAGACGCCCTCAAAAGGGGCCCAAAAAGGCCAAGGTTCCCCTCATAAGGTACATGAATGGAGTAAACGCCATTTTGTAGAGATAAGTGTCCCAAATAGGAATTCGAAGAGTAAGACGGGATATTAGGGGGCGTTTACCGATCAGACGCCATTTTACCCAATTGGGCCATTTTTTATTTTCGCACATGCATGCACTTAAACACTCAAAACATATCCGGAAATGTCTCGAGACGTAGAAAAACATACATTTTAAAGAAATTTGGGTTATTGTCCTCGCCAGACGCCCTCAAAAGGGGCCCAAAAAGGCCAAGGTTCCCCTCATAAGGTACATGAATGGAGTAAACGCCATTTTGTAGAGATAAGTGTCCCAAATAGGAATTTGAAGAGTAAGACGGGATATTAGGGGGCGTTTACCGATCAGACGCCATTTTGTCCAAAAAGGGCCGCTTTTTATTTTCACACGTGCACGCGCTTTAACACCCAAAACATATCCTTAAATCCTGACATTAATAATAATAAATACTGGTATATTAAAGTTAGGGGTGGGCGGAGCTTCAAAACTATCGCATCCGGATCGAGGCTGTGGGGGGGGGGGGCTGGCGAGGACATCACACATATCTTAGAAATGTATTCACCTCTAGGGGCATTTAAGGATATGTTTTGGGTGTTAAAGCGCGTGCACGTGTGAAAATAAAAAGTGGCCCTTTTTGGACAAAATGGCGTCTGATCGGTAAACGCCCCCGAATATCCCGTCTTACTCTTCGAATTCCTATTTGGGACACTTATCTCTACAAAATGGCGTTTACTCCATTCATGTACCTTATGAGGGGAACCTTGGCCTTTTTGGGCCGCTTTTGAGGGCGTCTGGCGAGGACAATAACCCAAAATTTCTTTAAAATGTATGTTTTTCTACGTCTCAAGACATTTCCGGATATGATTTGAGTATTTAAGCGCATGCATGTGCGAAAATAAAAAATGGCCCTTTTTAGGTAAAATGGCGTCTGATCGGTAAACGCCCCCTAATATCCCGTCTTACTCTTCGAATTCCTATTTGGGACACTTATCTCTACAAAATGGCGTTCACTCCATCCATGTACCTTATGAGGGGAACCTTGGGCCTTTTTTCGGCTTTTTTGGCCCCCTGTGGGGCCTAAAAGCCCCCACGTTGAGGAGTAAGACGCGCGTTTTGTTAGTAGAGTAGTTTTTCCGCTCCTATTCCAATAGTCAAAACATATGTACCTTATGAGGGGAGCTTTTATGTTGCTGGCTCTTGGACTAACAGGACATGATGGGCAGTGTAGGGTTACTAGGCGGGGTTTGCACGGCGCTTGCACGTGTTGCTTGAATAGGGAACCTAAGTGGGCGTTGACTGGTTCTCTCGCGTCTCCCGTATCTATCTGCTAACGCCGCTACCGCCTGTACCAGAGAGCATACAAGAAGCACACGCACATTCAAAGAAACCGTGAAGTTGTTTCTCACATTTGATTTAATTTCATTTCTCAATTATTTTTTCTTGTTCTTGATTTTATTTTATACAGTTATTTATTTATTTATTTTCAGATGTATTTATTTATTTATTATGTTCTGTTTTTGTTGTTATTATTTATGATTTCATTGCCATTAATTGTTTGCATAGCTTAGTTTATTTAAGGTCCTCCTTTGTAAATCAGTTTTTATAACTGAATAGGATAGACATTAAATAAATAAATAAATAAATAAATAAATATGATGATGGTATTTGGGCTTCACGTTTTATATTTCTGCAACTTGGCTAATCAAGAAAATGATATAAAACACTTTTATTAAGAGCGAAGGATACATCTACGTCAAAAACCGCACAAAATGTCCGTGTTTTATTATATCTCAAGAATGGACTTACAAAATCGAAAATCTGAATCAACAGTGCACTGTGGTTGGGTAAGCCCTACATACTGCATTCTCTAAATTGGTTTTTACATTATAATCAGTATGGTTTTCATTTTATTACTAATTATCGATTTAATAATCAAAGAACTATGCTAATGTTGATAATATTTCATTCAGTCTGTATAGCTTACCAAACCACAGTGTGCTGTTGACTCGTATATTCGATTTCGAGTAGCATTCTTGAGATATGAATAAAAAACGGAAATTTTCTGCTGTTTTTGACGTAGAGATACCCTTTGTATTGCTCTTGATCTCAAGTATGTTCTGGTACTTCCGAGTTGAAGTGAACATAACAGCGGCAAGCTCGGACGTTGCTGATACAGCAGTGTTGATAAATCTCAAGAATAAACGTATGTATATTTTTATAGCCTACGCCCGTGACACCTACTGCACTTATTAAAACTTGGCTGTCGGGTTTTGCCGCGACCATCGATAAAACAATCTTGACGTATCGAGCCGATTGCACAGTCCATCTTCAAAAGTTATATAGGTGAGTAATGTAATATAATATTAGAATTAATAAGACTACTTTTCGTTTCCTCGGCGGTTCCGTGTATGTGATAATAGGCACCGTGTGTTGGTACACACAGCGCTATAAGTGGCCAAATGTAGCAACTTCTTGGTTAAGATTGCATTCCGCGTTTGTATTTCTTTGGGTTTTACATTTTATTTAGCCGTTTGCTTCCATGATTGCTTTGTGTCGGCAAATTTGACTGCCATCGAGCACAATTTGATCATGGGGGTTCTTAAATCTTACTACTGGACCGGCTCTTAAGTTACTAGATTGATTGATTAATGGGGCTTAACGTCTCATATTTATGCAACGATGGCTAATCGAGACGATGAGCGGGTGATAATGAAGATGAGAAAGATGATAATGATAATGAAGAGATGGCGTTCGTAGTCACAGGTGATGCCTTTTTTAACGAGGATAGGCCTACTCAAAACAGTTTTCATCAAATATTTTGTCTTAATATTTTAAATCTAAGCAGCCATTACGGGATCTATTTATATAGAAGCATATATCGAGTTTGAAGACTTATAGCTCGTTCATATACGATACGTATTTATAGATTAGGATTATTTCACAAATAGCCTATACTTCGTCCAGCCTTGAGAAACACAGTGGATGAATGAAGTCGAACCCTATTGTTCACGCTATAGAAGCGGCCATAAAAAGAAGGTTTACAGAAATCATGAAAACTGGCTTACGGAAGTTGGAAAACAAAATCATCATTCTTTGTAAGGCCGCTTCTAGCGTGAACAATAGGGTCCGACTTCATTCATCCACTGTGTTTCTCAAGGCTGGGCGGAGTATAAGTTAGAATATGTTGCTTCGACGTGCGATTGGGCCGTGATAATACGCACCCTGCATGCTAGTATATGCTATGAATTTTCGTTCAGAGCACTTTATATTTAGGGTGTGACAGGCTGCTACGTATTTTCATAGCATTCTCGTCCCAATCCGATTATTAGTTTTTCGCAATTGAAGTGGAGAAAACCAACATGACGTTTTACTGATTGTTCCACGTTATGCGTGAATCGTTATAACTAGTAAGTTAACTATTGTGTCTATGATTTTTAAGTAATCTTTTTGACAACCATTGATATGTGAAATAAAAACGGTGTCATATAAGTTTTATCTTAAAAATCAATACATTAGCATGTAACAGTATGACTACTTACTTGATTGATTGATTAATGGGGCTTAACGTCTCATATTTTTGCAACAATGGCTAATCGAGACGATGAGCGGGTGATAATGAAGATGAGAAAGATGATGATGAAGTATAAAGCCACATCCGAATCAGATCCATTGTACGTCGCGTGGGTCGTCCTAAGGGAGGCCAGCAAGGGAGGGCAGGGCCAAGTGGGAGGGCAAATATTCAGTGGGACAGTGTGCGGGGGGGGGGGGGGGTAAGGGACAGGGTCTCCCTCCGTCGCCTCTTACGACTAGCAGAGTCACTGTGGGCCTTTTCTTCCCCGGGCCCAGACGGGCGCTACTTACTTGAGCGCAGACATGGTTTAGTTACATTGTAAGTTAAAGATAGGAAATGTTTATTGGATAGTTACTAGAAAAATCAATACTGCATAGGTCTAGCCACAAGCTCAGTGCGCTGTTTACCGCTAGGTGTCGCACGATCGCCAAACAGTTCAAGAAGTCGCCGCTTGGGGGGGGGGGGGGGGGGGGTACAAACATCTAGTTCTGGGTTCGTCGACACATGGTGTTTCAATGGGGAACCGTGTTTTTTTATTTATTTATTATAGCTTTGCTTACTGAAATCATGTCGAATCTTCAATTAGAATTGACGAGTGGTGATAGGCGGAGGAGCTTGCGCCGAGTAACGTGTTACGTGACTAGCAGTTGGGAAAAGTCCCTACTGTCCCGACGGATCCACGCAAAACACATCCACACTTATCTCGTTCTAGCTGGTATAATATTCATTTTTAAGATATAACCTGGAGAGCATATTTAAGTCACATACCAGTGGTCAATATAAAGGTTATTTCAAAATTATAGACGAAGTAGTTAACTTGTTATAACAATTCACGCACTGAAGAGGATAAAATGAGCAAGGTGTGTTTTGTTTTTTCAACTTTATCTGGCGAAAAACTAATGATCGGATTTGGACGAGAATTAATACGTACCAATAATGTGAGACAGTAAGCAAATACACTTTCTAGATAGAAAATGCCCAGAACGAAAATTCATAGATTGATTGATTAATGGGGCTTTACGTCTCATATTTATGCAACGATGGCTAATCGAGACGATGAGCGGGTGATAATGAAGATGAGAAAGATGATCATGAAGAATAAAGCCACATCCGAATCAGATCCATTGTACGTCGCGTGAGTTGTCATATGGGAGTCCAGCAAGGGAGGGCAGGGCCAAGTGGGAGGAGAAATATTCAATGGGACAGTGGAGGGGAAAGGGGATTGGGGTGTGGACTGCACTTCGTCTGACTTCTCCTCCTCGACCAGTCCGGCTTGGGTGGCCCTACCAGAAGCATACGCTTCCGCCGGCATAGCTCTCGGGATCAACAAAGCACGCAAACCTGCCCACCACGATAAGGTGGCAGTCCCTGGGCAGGTGAAAATTCACAGCATGTACTAATATGCAAGGTGCTTAGTTTCACGGTCAAAACCGCTACTTTTGAGGCTCAACCGCTACACCCTGCATATTATTGCATGCTATGAATTTTCGTTCTGAGCAATTTCTATCTAAAAAGTTTACTTGCTTATTGTCTCACAGTATTGGAACACATGCTAAAGAAACTCTCGTCAAAATCCGATCATTAGTTTTTCGCCAATATAAGTTGAAAAAACAAAACACGCGTTGTTTATTTTATCCTCTTGATGCGCTTATTGCTATAACAAGTTAACTACTGGGTCTATAATTTTGAAATAACCTTTATATTGACCACTGGTATGTGAACTAATTACGCTTTCCTATAGGTTATACCTGAAAAGTGAATATTATAACAGCTAGAACGAGATAAGTCTCGTACATTAAGTGCGTGAAAGCGTAACAGTTAGCGGATTTGTCCCAACTATGGGCGCCACGTTCCTTCGTGACGTCAGGGGGCGGGTAAATCACCACTCGTCAATTAACTGAAGATGATGTGCCAGGCGCGAAAATAATTTAAAGTGACCTGCACAAGTGCACGAAAGTAAAATTAAAACGCTGGTTGGAATGCCGTGACCTGCGTAGGGGAGGCACAAAGTCAATCTTATTCAGAGGTAAGCCATTTTTATTACAATTTCAAAACGTATTTTCTACACAGTGAAATCATTTTCCCTAAATGGCTTGAACCTAGATCTTATCAGGTAGGCCTACGGCCTGTGTATCTGCATAGGTATTATCTACACACACCGCCTAGGCCTAGGGCGAGGCCTAGGGTAAGCTAGGGCATTGCTAGGGGCTAGGCCTAGGGCCTAGGCCTAATCATGACCATAGCTTAGCTTTTGGCTTGTGGCCTGACACTTATCAGTAGGGTTACCAGATGGCCGGATTCTCCCGGACATGTACGGGATTTTTAACAATTTCTAGTGTCCGGGCGGGATTCTCGTTGATCATAAAAATGTCCGGAATTCGTAATAATTTCTAATGTGTGGTCATAAAACACATTTAAATTTCATTTTTCCATCGCAATACGTAAAATATGGTTCTCTTTGCGGACGACATGTTAATTTTTAATGATGTGGGCGTGATATACCAAGTCGATGTATATTTTACATTGATGCCAACATTGGAAGTTGCACAAAAACAAAGGTTTACTGGATTGCCGCTAGGTTTGCTAGTGCGTACAAGCCGAGTGGGCAAAACCGACGAACGAAGGTTGTGAGTTCCGTCGCGATGTGAGAATTGTGTCCATTTCACTGCTAGTATATTGGTACTAATGGTAACTACGAACCACGGCAGACGGCCACGGAACTTCACTTGACAGCAGGCGTGTACAACAGAGAAGCTCAGAAGAGTACAGACTACGAATCGGATCAAAATGAATAGAAAGCGAAAGACTAAATTTAGTGACGACTTGCAGGCAAGGTATAAAGCTTTTCGACAGGGAAGAAATGAAAGTGAAGCGGAATGTGCCATTTGTCCGCCAGGAACGTTTGTTTCGGTCGCACATAAAGGTAGGCCTAGGCTAGTGTGATCATTTGGTTTTGGTATTCATTCACAGGGAGACCTGCTAGATTTGGCCTAGACTACGCTATAAACAAGCATTAACGGACATTGTCTACAAACAATTAAGCCTCAATAATATTGTGGCTAGTCAAATACAATGATAAAAACAAGTCACAAGTGACGGGGAGAAAGGTGTAGGGTAGGCCAGTAGCTTAGGCCTAGCCTAGGCCAACCCAGTGATTTCTGCCAGTTGTTGCTTTCACTTTCCATTTTCTAGGCTATGATGTTTAACTTCTCAAGGGTCTGAGGACCTTGGCTACAATTTTATACTTAACTAGAGTTTTATTTTTAGGTGCACTCGACTTGGATGCCCATATAAAAAGTAATAAACACACCAACAATGTGCGCAGTAGTGAATCTAGTTGCAAGATCAATACATTCTTTGCTAAAACTGGATCCAAGACTGATGATCTTGCAAGAGCAGCTGAAGGAGCATTAGCTTTTCACACAGTGAAACACCATTCTTCTTATAAATCCATGGATTGTACTCCAAAATTGAATCAAAAAATATACCCTGATTCCAGCATTGCCAAAACAATGACCGGCGCTCGAACCAAAATTGAAGCAAAAATCAACAATTTCATAGGCCCGCATGCTGTGGACGTTGTAATTGAATCACTAGGTGCAATCTCTTGTTTTGGAGTGGCTACTGATGGTAGTAACCATGGAGCTACAAAGTTGTTTCCAATTTTGGTGCAATATTTTGACTTCAAAAAAGGTGGTATTCAAACTAAAGTAATTGAACTAAAGAACTTGCCGAACGAAACTTCAGAAACAATATCATCGCATGTTGCTGATGTTTTAAGTCAACATTCAATCCTTAATAAATGTGTAGCATTTGCTGGAGACAACTGTAACACTAACTTTGGTGGTGTCAAGCGAGGAAATGGAAACAATGTGTTTACACACCTTAAAGCAAAATTGAAAGATTGTTTAGTTGGGGTCGGTTGCCCTGCACATGTTTTACATAATTGTATCCATCATGGTATTGATTCATCTTTGTCAATTGATATAGAATCTTTAGTTTTGAAAATATTTAATTATTTTTCCATTTACACAGTTAGAACAGAAGCCCTAAAAGAATTCTGTGAATTTGTTGAGATAAGTTACAGTCAATTGCTCTATCATAGCAAAACAAGATGGCTTTCATTGTTTCCAGCTGTGGACAGATTACTGCAAATGTATCCTGCTCTTAAATCATATTTTATGTCTCAAAATCAACCACCTAAGCCAATTTACAACTTTTTTATAAATGAGCTGGGAGTTGCTTACATGTGGTTTGCACATTCATTAATGTCATTATTTCATTCTAATATAGAATTAATGGAAAGAGAGGAAAACTCCTTGCTCGAAGTGATTGATATTTTGACAAGTGTAAGAAACACATTGCAGGAACGACAAAATAGTTTATTTATGTCCTTAAAAGTTAAAAACATTATTAGGGAGAAAAGAAGTGATGGACTTAAGCTAGAATGTGACAAATTTGAACGTGAAATTGACAATGCATATAAATCATGTGTATGTTATCTTGACAAATGGCTAGGTCCATTCAAAGAGTTTGTTTGTTTTAAGTGGATGTCCCTAACATCTATGCTATCATATGAAGATGTAGAACCATGCATTATGTACTTAACAGAAAAGGGTATCGATATTGATGTTGTTAAGTGCTTTGACCAGTTCTCGAACCTTAAACTATTCCATAACAAATTTTCAGGTAATGAAACTTTTCTAAAGTTAAATTCAAGTCAGAAATGGGCACAGTATTTTAATCAAAGCCCAAATGTTGAGTGTCATTCAGAGTTATTAAAAATCTGCGAGTTTTTTTATTCAATCCCTAGCCATAATGCAAATGTTGAGAGGTTGTTTTCACTTGTAACTGCTCAGTGGACCAAAGAGAGAAATCGCTTGTCAGTAACTAGTGTTAAGGGACTGCTTGTTGTGCAGTATAACTTTAAGGATATGACATGCTTGGAGTTTTATGACTACATTCTTGGTAAACCCAAAATACTGAAAGACATTGGTTCATCACAAAAGTATTGTTAGCCTCTTAAATGTAGATCAAAGACAAAGTCATTCATTTTTTCTTTAAAAATAAAAAAAATTGATTCTAGTAAAAGTTATGGTGTTTGTTAAACAAGATTTAAAAAACTCACTTCCACACCCATCTTGGCTACAAACAAATCCCCCCCCCCCCCCTCCCCATTTACTCGCATTTTGTACAATTCATTTCAATTACGGTGTTACGGTTCGACCTACACAGGACAAAAATATTAGTTACAGAAAAAAAATATTTTAGTGCGTGTCCTACATTGGGTTGGAGAAAATATGGTAACCCTACTTATCAGTCAAAGGGATAACCTAGGCCCCATGTTACCATAATGTATTGGTAAAGATGGAATTGAGCTGTGTCAGTTAAGCCAAATTGCCCTACCTCTGAATAAAGAACCATGACTAAGCTTATAGGCCTATCATCTAGGCTAGGGCCTAGCCTAGACCATAGACATAGATATAACTATGGTTAACCTTTAAATAGGCCTATGAAGTAGGCCCTAGGCCTAGACCTTTAATGGGACTATTTTTTGTTTTGATTAATTTGCATTAGTAGGCCTAGTTAATTTCATGTCATTAGTCTATATTTGATAAACCTGGCTAATTACAGTTCACTTATCAATTCAACCTAGGCCTGTTTACTTCAATGATTGACAGAGAACCGCCTTCCCCTCCCAATGTACCCATGCAGGCCCTAGGTGTTCAAACTAAGTCTAGATCTACAATATGATAATTTGTTTTCACTTTTTTTTTAGAATAAGGAATTGCATTGAAAATAACAGGAGCCACATAATCAGCCCAGCAATTGATAATGGTGTTTGGTTGGAGAAGAAAATTCAAGGTGCCGAAAGTAATCTGCCGTCACAACTGCCTCTTGCAGTTACCGTCATCCCGCCACCAGCGTCAACGGCTTGGAACATTTTTCCTTCACATCCAATTCCAAGGGGATTTTGTTATGGAACAATTTATTCGTACATGGTGCCTGGTGAGGAAGAAGCTTCGACGGAGGAAGAAATTGGGCCCAGAACCATGGCTGGACACACAAAGCCACTGTCTCGTGGGCGTATTTCATTTACCAGTGGTAGCGTGCAAGATATGTGGAGTTCAAAATCACAAAATGTGACTTTCTTCAAAAGTAAGGTAAAGGCTTCATATGGCGGTACATTTAATCAAGTGTGCGTTGGCTTAGGAATGGATGGGAATGTGTCACATGCAACTTGTGTAACGTGTAAAGCATCGGCATCCAACCGGTGCTCACATATTTGGGCACTCCTTTTCGCCATTGAAGACTACACTCTTCACTTTGGTTTTGAACCTGTTGCGTGTACCTCCAAATTAAAAACTTGGAACCAGGGTCGCAAGAAAAAAAAATGAACCCAAAGCGGATGCTGATGCAGTATACGGCAACTCCACCGGTGAAGAAAGAGTTTCAACAAAGCGAATGCTCATGTATGATCCAAGACCATCCTGCATGCAAGATGATGACTTCAACAAAGAAGCATTTGTGTATGATGTACAGTGTGTAAAGAAAAAAATGATGTGGGAAACAATGATGACTTACGGTTATGAAGATTATGCTTTATCGGCCTGCAAGTACATATTGTTGAAAGAACTATGTACTATTTGCCTAACCAACTTGACTTCTTGTTCAGAGTTGGACGTAACAGAAGTTTGTTCAGGTCAACGGTGCAAAAGTTTTCTTAGTAAAAATGTGTCGTCCCTAGAGCGTGTTATCAATGAAAAATTGTGGAAGCCACGTCCTTTTTTGAGCTCGATACCTGCTGTGAAGCACGGTATTGACAACGAGGATTTGGCTTTGGAACACCATTCGTCAATGCTTCCAGAAGGACATGAGTTGTCGAAAGTTGGCTTTTTTGTTAACAAACACTATCCATTCTTAGGCTGTAGTCCAGATGGACTCGTTAAAGTAAATAGTCATATTGTAGGAATTGTGGAAGTGAAATGTCCTTTTGCATTACACAAAAGACAGTTAGGCCCATTAGACCTAAATAAATTGGACAAAGACGCACTAAACAATCAATGTTTCACAGTCCTAAATAACAATTCACTTAAACTGAAACGAAATTATTTTTCAAGTTCAATTACAAATGCTAGTGATGAATGTTAAATGGCATGATTTTATTGTTTGGTCTAGAGACAAACTTGCAGGTGAAAGGATCGTTGTTGACCACACACTTTGTACATCTCTTATCAGAACCCTTGGAAATGTTCACCGCAACTATTTAATGCCCGAGCTGTTTGAGATGAGATTGCCAAGGCGGCTTTCTCTACTCGAAGTACGATGATTGATATTTGGGCTTAACGTCTCATATTTTTGCAACGAGGCTAATCGAGACAATGATTGGGTGATATATGAAGAGGAAAGAGGGGGCTGTTTGGAGGAAAGGGGCCAATAGGAGGGCGGGGTGGAAAGGGGATGGGGGAGGAAAGGGGATTGGGGTGTGGACTGCATTTCGTCTGACTCCTCCTCCTCGACCAGTCCGGTTAGGGTGACCCTACCAGAAGCATACGCTTCCGCCGGCATAGCTCTCGGGATCATTAAAGCACACAAACCTGCCCACCACGATAAGGTAGCAGTCGCTGGGCAGGACGAAGTACAATAACTCGAGGCATTTACCACGTTTACATGTAGGTTTGAAACCGTTTTGAAATTGTTTTTAGTTTTCAAACTTCCATGTAAACGGTTTTGAGTCGAGTCGAGTCAACACTGATTTGAAACTGGGTTGACTTCAATGATGATTGATTAATGGGGCTTAACGTCTCATATTTATGCAACGATGGCTAATCGAGACGATGAGCGGGTGATAATGAAGATGAGAAAGATGATAATGAAGAATAAAGCCACATCCGAATCAGATCCATTGTACGTCGCTTGAGTCGTCATACGGGAGTCCAGCAAGGGAGGGCAGGGCCAAGTGGGAGGAGAAATATTCAATGGGACAGTGGGGGGGAAAGGGGATTGGGGTGTGGACTGCACTTCGTCTGACTTCTCCTCCTCGACCAGTCCGGCTTGGGTGGCCCTACCAGAAGCATACGCTTCCGCCGGCATAGCTCTCGGGATCAACAAAGCACGCAAACCTGCCCACCACGATAAGGTGGCAGTCCCTGGGCAGGGGTTGACTTCAAGATTAGTTTTCAAAACTGTCATGTAAACACCGCACCGCCACGTAGACTGGATCCCAAATTGATTCTTAACTAGTTGTATTATAGCTAGCGGTGTGAATTGAGGTTATAGTTGTTGTTGAGTGTTGACGGTCGACTTGACGTGTGCGTGTGTGCCGAGTGATAAAAATGTGGAAGCGTAATATGTGGTCAAATGCAGAAGTCCTATGTATGTTGGACCTTATGAAAATAAAAAAAAATTATTCATCGTCTGGATGGGAAGCAATTTCGTGCATTAGAGCTTGAAACCGAGATGCGTGATGCTGGGTTCACATCGAAAACGGCTGAAAAAATCCAAGCCAAATGGAAGGCACTTAAGTGCACGTATGTTACTGTTAAAAAGAAAAACAGCACAAGCGGGGCTAGTCGGTCGGAATGTCCGTTTTATGATGAACTGAACGACATGCTATACAAACGCCCATCAAGTCGTGTCAGGGAATCGTGTGTGGGGATAGATTCTGGCACGCCTAGACCTAGGCCTTGGCCTGTAAGCCCAGATGATCACTTTACAGGTAAGCCTCTCTTGGGTAAGCCCATTACTTTTAGGCCTAGGCCTAGGGCTAGTCTAGGCCTAGCCTAGTCCTGGACAGTTTAGGCCTAGTCCATGGACTGTCTAGGGCTAAGCTAGGCCTAGACTACCTACCCCAAGGCAAAGATCAAATTTTATATCTAGGCCTAGGACTAGCCTAAGCCGAATCCAAGGCTAGTGTTGTGACATATTTCTTTATACATGAAATTCCTTTACAGATGATAGCAACACCTGCGAATCAGCTTCTATAGATTGATACAAGTGTAAACATGGAGGAATTGCAAGCGTTTATTTCTTCTCCTGAGAGTTGCTCGCGCTCGCCTTGTAGTAAGTTGAATAATCTTCGTTGCGGTTACTATTGATGTCAAAAAGCGTGTTTTTCACTAAACATTTACACCTCATCCACCAACGCGTGTACATGCGTAATGCAACAAATCAAGAGCTCTTCCTGAGTCCCTATTGACTCTAATAAGTAGGCATACGGAAATAAAATTGCATGTCGATAAGTTTTTAAAAACTAAAAGAAGAAATATCACGAAGAAAATTAATTAATTAATTAATTAATTGTTAATTAAAGAAAAATGAAGAAAAGCAGCAACGAGGCCAGATCCAAGGAGCAATATCTAATTGTAATTAGACGAAAATCAGCTCTCACGTTTCAATCAACTTACCATTTGGTCAAAATAGTGAAGAAAAAAAACAGAGATGAAGCAATTGCCATGATGATGGCCCTAAATTACACAACCATATTCACTAGTTGAAGATAGGGGGTTTAAGGGTCTAATAAAAGCATTTTTGCCTCTCGGACCACGTGTTCACGCAGTTACATTCGTAGTCTGTATTATAAAAGAAAAAAGAAGATACAAGCCCTTGTAAGGGAGTCACTCAACTCACTGGAATCTGTGACCTTTACAACCGATGGTAGGATATCGAGCTCAAATGATAGTTACATTGGTGTGACCTTGATTGATTGATATTTGGGCTTAACGTCTTGTATTTTTGCAACGAGGCTAATCGAGACAATGAGTGGGTGATATATGAAGATGAAATAGAGGGTTGTTTGGAGGAAAGGGGGAAGTAGGAGGGCGGGGTGGAAAAGGGAAAGGGGGAGAAAAGGGAGGGGGGGATTCCTTGACGATCATTTTAAAAACCATTGTTACACTCTTAGTAATGCCCAATTTCCCGGCACGCCTACAGCTCGAGTCCTCGAGATATCAGGAAAGTCTTGGAAGACATTGCTGCCAAATGGGGTATTCTGCCTACCA
Source organism: Isoperla grammatica (assembly GCA_945910005.1). Lineage (NCBI taxonomy): Eukaryota > Metazoa > Arthropoda > Insecta > Plecoptera > Perlodidae > Isoperla > Isoperla grammatica. Next base: position 16,693,138 of record OX246740.1, read on the forward strand.
TGCCCATTTATATCGTTACCGACAATGCTCGTAATTACGCAGCTGCTATTAAAAGCACCTCTTGGCAGCATGTTCCTTGCTTCGCACATACGTTGCAACTTACTATACACGATGCAAACAATGACTGTGCAGAAGTATCACGAATGTTTGCGAAAATGAGGAGATTTGTTGGGCATTACAAAAAAAGTCCTCTAGCTAATGAGCGACTTTTAGAAGTTCAGAAATGTAATGGTGGGCAAGTTCTGGAAGTGATTCAAGATGTCCCTACTCGTTGGAACAGTGAATTTCTCATGTTGGATCAATTCCTGACATAACGCACATCTATAGCTACAGAACTTGCTCAGTCCCACTCTTAATCTTGATTCATTATCAGCTGCAGAATTTACTCTCGCCGAAGGTGTAGTGTCAGTAGTTAGACCATTTGCTTGTGCAACATAAGGAACTATATGGGGAGAAAAACCCTACCATCTCCATGGTATAACCTGCATTACATTGCCTAGAACAAAATCTTGCTAACCATATCGATCGGTCACGCCCTGGTACAATGTATGCACGTTCATTAATGAAATCGCTGCTTGCTCGTTTTGCTCCACTGAAATCAGTGGAGTGCTTAAAGCTGGGTACAATACTAGACCCACGCTTTAAAGCAGTTCTGTTTAAACTTCGTGATGCCACGTCGTTAATTATTCGAGAGGTTAGGAAGAAGATTGCTTCTGATAAGCCTGCTCGATTGCTACTTGCTACATACAGATCCCCGTCCACGAGAATTAATACTTTCATTGACGAGCTTGAAACTGTTATTAATTCTATCCCACACGCAACCTATAAACTCATGATTGATTGATTAATGGGGCTTAACGTCTCATATTTATGCAACGATAGCTAATCGAGACGATGATTGATTGATTAATGGGGCTTAACGTCTCATATTTATGCAACGATGGCTAATCGAGACGATGAGCGGGTGATAATGAAAATGAGAAAGATGATAATGAAGAATAAAGCCACATCCGAGTCAGATCCATTGTACGTCGCGTGAGTCGTCATACGGGAGTCCAGCAAGGGAGGGCAGGGCCAAGTGGGAGGAGAAATATTCAATGGGACAGTGGGGGGGAAAGGGGATTGGGGTGTGGACTGCACTTCGTCTGACTTCTCCTCCTCGACCAGTCCGGCTTGGGTGGCCCTACCAGAAGCATACGCTTCCGCCGGCATAGCTCTCAGGATCAACAAAGCACGCAAACGATGAGCGGGTGATAATGAAGATGAGAAAGATGATAATGAAGAATGAAGAATAAAGCCACATCCGAATCAGATCCATTGTACGTCGCGTGAGTCGTCATACGGGAGTCCAGCAAGGGAGGGCAGGGCCAAGTGGGAGGAGAAATATTCAATGGCACAGTGGGGGGGAAGGGGGATTGGGGTGTGGACTGCACTTCGTCTGACTTCTCCTCGACCAGTCCGGCTTGGGTGGCCCTACCAGAAGCATACGCTTCCGCCGGCATAGCTCTCGGGATCAACAAAGCACGCAAACCTGCCCACCACGATAAGGTGGCAGTCCCTGGGCAGGCTATAAACTCATCATAGGTGACATGAATTTATATATTCTAGGTGATAATAATAACAATTCTAAACACGATTATTTGAATATGCTTCTATCGTATGGATATCGTTCTTGTATAAACGTTCCTACCCATGTGTTTAGTGTTTCGCGCTCATGTATATATGATGATGATGTTGATTAATGGGCTTAACGTCTCATATTTATGCAACGATGGCTAATCGAGACGATGAGCGGGTGATTATGAAGATGAGAAAGATGATAATGAAGAATAAAGCCACATCCGAATCAGATCCATTGTACGTCGCGTGAGTCGTCGTACGGGAGTCCAGCAAGGGAGGGCAGGGCCAAGTGGGAGGAGAAATATTCAATGGGACAGTGGGGGGGAAAGGGGATTGGGGTGTGGACTGCACTTCGTCTGACTTCTCCTCCTCGACCAGTCCGGCTTGGGTGGCCCTACCAGAAGCATTCGCTTCCGTCGTCATAGCTCTCGGGATCAACAAAGCACGCAAACCTGCCCACCACGATAAGGTAGCAGTCCATAGGCAGGGTAGTACTAGTCAACCTAAACTTATATCCGATTTGTCTGCTGATTACTTCTCTACAATTGATGGTAGACTTGCAGATGAAATTAAAGTAAACCACTTAGTTCAGCCAAGTAAGGATGATCATGTCAAATACCCGAAGTTAGGAACTAAAACTCAGGGACTGCCACCTTATCGTGGTGGGCAGGTTTGTGTGCTTTGATGATCCCGAGAGCTATGCCGGCGGAAGCGTATGCTTCTGGCAGGGTCACCCTAGCCGGACTGGTCGAGGAGGAGGAGTCAGACGAAGTGCAGTCCACACCCCAATCCCCTTTCCCCCCCACTGTCCCATTGAATATTTCTCCTCCCACTTGGCCCTGCCCTCCCTTGCTGGACTCCCGTATGACGACTCACGCGACGTACAATGGATCTGATTCGGATGTGGCTTTATTCTTCATTATCATCTTTCTCATCTTCATTATCACCCACTCATCGTCTCGATTAGCCATCGTTGCATAAATATGAGACGTTAAGCCCCATTAATCCATCCATCTGTTTTTAAACCCGATCAGTTTCAATGAAATATTAGGATTTATCAATGAGCTAAAAGATGACGCTACAAATGGCATTGATGCAATAAAGGTCAAGACTATAAAAACAGCAAAACTGTTAATCGCTATGCCCTTAGCTTATGTTATTAATTTGTGTTTATCAACAGGCCGATTTCCACATTGTTTTGAAACTGCGGTTACTTCACCTATTCACAGAGAAGGTGATGTGGTATAGAGAACTACAGGCGTATTTCGATTCTGTTAGGTATTATTAGGTATATATGTTTAAACTGCCGCCGATACCTTAAGAGGGCGGTGCAGTTGAGGCCGGCAGTTTTAGAGGGCGGAGAAAATAGGCGGAGCCGGAAGTACTGGTTGTGAACAGAGTCGGAGAGATGGCGTTGTAGAGTGAAGTTAAATAAAAGATACGTGTGTGACTGATCCTAGTTAATCGATTTACTTAAACAAATCCACGAGCTCTCCCTTCCTGACTGCTTGACGAGATTATAGTGAAACGCTTATAACAATTCAGAAGTGAGATTACCCATCAGGTTTAAGTGAAGAAGTGTGAAGTGATAACCCACGTTTCGGGTTGAGGTTAGGTTACCCATCGCATCGTAAAACAGTGGCTGCGCCTCTACGAGAACTTCCTCTTCAACATGATACACGATCACGATTACCATCTAAGAGAGACCCCAGTTATTACCAGTTGTGGCTTAGTGCCTACTAGTCAGGAATTAGAGTCAGGGCTAGCACGACCATCGAGTCTAGGCCTTGCACTGAACAGGAGTGGCTTTGTGCCAAACACAACTGGCTTTGTGCCAAATGTAATCGGCTATGTGCCAACCACAACTGGCTTTGTGCCAAACGTAATCGGCTCTGTGCCATACACAACTGGCTTTGTGCCGAACACGACTGGCTTTGTGCCATACACAACTAGCTTTGTGCCGAACACAACTGGCTATGTACCTAACACAATTGGCTCCGTGCCCAATAATGTACATACTGTTGGCCTAGGCCTAGTACCATCAACTGGGCTAGCGCCTAACATGTATGGCTTTGTGCCGACTGGGCCAGGTTCAGGCCAACCACAGGTAACATCGGTCAACGTGCTAGGGCCGATGGTTTCGTCAAGGGTACCAGCGGGGCATTGCACCACTCAGCAGCAGGACTTCCCACGAAATGATTTGAATGCGTCAAGGCCACATTAGCCAGATCATTACATGCAGGCGTTATTAGAAGCACTGGTGGAGCAAGGCCGCCAGACCACCGAGATCATGAGGCAAACGCAAACAGGCCCCAGTTACCTCACTGTTCCTGACCTTAACCACACGATACCAGACTTTGAGGGTGATTGCTCCACTATGAGTACAACTACCTGGCTCCGGACCATAGAACGGATATCAAACCTAAATCGGTGGCCAGATGGAGTAAAATTACAAATGGCTAGGGCGCATTTGAAAAGGGGTCCCCGATCATGGTTCGATAACCCGGAGAGTGTGTTCGTGTCATGGGAAAGCTTTGTAGAGAAGTTCAAGGCAACGTTTAGTGGAGAGCTGGATCAAGTCCAACTCACCACCGATATGATGAAGCGGGAGAAGCTACCCAATGAGTCCGTCCATGACTTCTTTCACGACAAGATAATAATAATAATAATAATAATAATAATAATAATAATAAATGGACTTTATTTGTAAAAAAATGTACATTTTACAAAACGGCGAGGTTCGAGCATGTTGCTCGCTCTTCCACCTAACCTTGCACGGTATATGGTATGGCTTCCGTGATTAGTTACAAAATACAAAAAATGACAATAAGGCTAATCATTATAATAACTATTCTAGATTAACACTAAAAAACCTCATAATGAAATTACTTATTTAAAAAATAGACAAACCAATCAACACGATTGGCTCAGATGTATTACAGAAATAAAACAAAAGAAGTAATAAAGACATACAAACTAACAACATTGTCAGCTGGTTTACAATCAAATTTCTTGAAACTAATTTGGTAACACTTATCATTTACTTACTCACATACTTAAAAACCACGCTGGTGCATTAGAAAAAAAAAGAGGAAAGATATACAAAATGTAAAAGGTAAACAAAACATGCCACACAATTGACACCCGCTTCACTTTAAGAGTGGCAATTTTTTAGCAAACATAATACAGTAAACGCGATTCACCGTTTCTTTATAATGAAATTACTAATGAAGAAAATAGACAAACCAATCAACACGATTGACTCAGCTGTATTACAGAAATAAAACATAACATGTAACATATACTAAACATACAAGCAAACAACATTGTCAGCTGGTTGACAATCAAATTACTTGAAACCAATTAGGTACCACTTATTATTTAGGCCTACCAATGTCCTGAGTGTAACAATGTATAATCAACAAACAATACTTGCAAGATTGCTAATTAATGAACATAATAAACACGATTGATAGTTTACTTTATAATGAGATTAATTAATTAATACAAAATAGACAAATTAAAACAAACAAAATTTACTCAGTTACATTACTAAGGACTAACAAGAAGTGTGGACAACAAATGTTGTGTGGACGACTGAAGCTACCGTTGGACCGAGCAAAATTCTACTTCTTAGAAGGTCTTAACTATGCGGCAATGGGGGACTTCTTGATGGGCAAGACCCACTACAGCACGGACCACATTCTCAATGATATCAAGTTACTTGTGTGATCGCGGTCTAGTACTGACGGTGGGTGACACTTTAAGTGTTAGAAAAACATTGACTATGGAGTGCCACAGAAGACCGTTTTAGGTTCTATTTTGTTGATTATATATATAAATAATCCATGTGGCCTTAAAATTAATGCAAGTATTATAACTTATGCAGACGACACAGTCAAAGTGTTTCATGATGCACCTTGGTCAAGAAGGTATAAGCAGGCGAATATGGCTATGAAGTTAGTGAACGGTTGACTGAACAATAACTTGCTTACGGTTAATGCTTCCAAAACAGTATACATTCCATTCACGATAAACAAGAAAACTTCACCCTTCCCAAAATACATGACTTTAAAAATGCATACGTTTAACTGCTGTATGACAAATACACTTTTTCAAATAAACTTATTAAATAGCAACTGTGACAAAAGTTACTGCTATTTCAAGGTTTTTATATATTTTTGAGTATTCTCACGAATGTATTCTCAAGTGATGAGTCGGTCAAAGAAAACACTGAACCTAAGATAAATTTCTATTTATTCTTCGTGTTCGGAACATATGAATATTCACTGCCCGTAGTAAAAGTAGGTGAGCAGTCCTTCAGTCCCCTAGGGGACTGATCTCCATACTTTTCTTATCACGATGCCCGAGAAGTATACTCTTTTTGCACTGCGCATGGCTTGCTGATTCTGTTAACAATTAAATTGGGTAGCGTACTATGATATTTTCTTTGTTCATTCTATAATCTATTGTTAGTAACATTTATTTTCATTTTCAGACAAATAATTTTGGATATGGGCTACTCTGTGAAATACCATAAGAAAGGGTTTGAAACAAAGTGGGCAAACATATGCGCCAGATAGTGGGTAAGATATTTATAGCTTATATCTACATAGTTAGAACATTTTTTAGTAGTTTAGGATAATTTTTTTCTATTTTTAGTCGGAGTGCGTTTTCTTTGGCATTGAAACTGGCGGCATGTAACTAATAATATAGGCCTAGTACAGTATAATACATATCTTAAAGGTATTTTCCAACAGAAATAAAATTACTAATGCAAACCCAACATATCTATTTCAGTTGATAAAAACGCCACCAACGGGTGTAAGTACGGAGGACAACACCCAGACTGCCACTAACTGGCCGTTTTACACGTTGCTGGACGAGTTTTTTTCTAGCGGGCATACAATCAAACCCCCATTTTTACTTGATACGTCTCGTTCACCTTCAGCTAACCGCCCATGTTCAGCTCCACCGCATTCACATCACAGACCTTCATCTTCTGTTTCAACCAGCCCAGACCTATCCCAATACATAACCTATAATAAATAAATAAATAAATAAATAAGTTCACATTTAGAGTCTACCCACTCAGTAACGAAACTGATTTGCAGTGGGGGACTTTTAAAGTGACTAAACCAACCCTGTAGGCTCGTAACACCATCGATAGCAACCATAACCGAGTTCAAATCCCGGTTCAGACAGAGGTTTTCTTTTAATTCTAATATGGATTCAGTTCCATTACTGCTTGTCTTAAGAATAAGTAAACAGTGACTTTGGAGCCGTCCTAGCAACGAAGCACTCAATAAATTTAAAGTTGTTCTGAATTGGCGTTGTTGATTTTGACAGTTGTCCGCGGGTTGTTATGATGCTATCAGTTCAGCTCAGAGTCTCAAAAAAAGTTGTCCTCACATTCATATGTCAGTCCTGTCTTACAGCGTTCTCACTACCTTGCATCACCACCCGCTCAAACAAATCTACGTAGCCTTGACAAACTCCCTCCTGGGCCCAGATCCACAGAGCGGGGCTAAGTTTCGGGGCTAGTTCTGTTTAACACCTGTTTTTAGCCCCACGTTAGCCCCGAAAGTTAGCCTCGATTTTTAACCTCGTTTTCCGTATCCACAAAAGGGGGTTATTCTTGGGGCTATGTAGAGGTTTACTTTAGAGCGCGCATTGATGACGCCATTGATGACGTCATGGTTATCAACCAATAAAAACATTATTCTTATAGCGACCAATAAAAAGGGAGCTTGATTTGGAACTAATTTCAAATATGTTCGAATTGATATTCCTAAAGTGTCAACAGTGTCACACCATTAATTTTTATGTTTAACTGAAGTAAGACGCAAGTAAGACGCATAATGAAAAATAGTCAAAATACCAAGACTCGTAAAGCTCGTTTTACACGGGAAGAGCTCGAGGTATTAATTACTACTTTCGAGAAGTACTCAGAAATTTTGTCGTCTAAATTTGGTCCAATAATTACGAAAAGTAAAAAAGATCATTGCTGGGTTGAGATATGCAAAGCAGTCAATGCTGTGGGGTCGGGGGTGATTCGCTCGATTGACGATATCAAGTTAAAGTGGAAGGACTTGAAAAAGAAGTCGAAGGCCAAGAGTAAGTAGCTTATACCCACAATATGAATAATATTTAAAATCGTATGCCTAACAGTCTAGGCCTATGCATCACTTTTTTTGTTAAGCCTAGGCCTAGGCTACTGCTAGATATTATACTGTTTTACGTGGTTTAAACAACCTTGGCCTATGGCTATCTAAGTTGCTTGGGCCTATAGGCCTGCTTTATTGAGTAAAAGATGCTTGAGGCAGGTTAAATAATTTATTGGCCTTGTAAGAATTTCTGAGAATTTAGAACATTCATATTTGAAAACATATACAGTTTTTATAATTTAGTGGATAAGACAGACACATTGTAGATCTCCAAATGGTCGGTGCACAATAGCCCGGGAAGGAGCTTCCCGCTAGCGTTACCGGGCAATGTTAAATTATAGCGAACTTTCCCGTTACCGTTACCGGAGCTCCTTCCCGGGCTATTGTGCACCGACCATAAGCCTGAAGCACCCAAATTTTAAAGTGGGCCTCATTACAAAATAATAGGGTTAGGCCCTAGGTCTCTATTACTTGTCCATGCACATTCTTTGTCATGATTTGTAATTTATATGCTCTGAAATATTTTGTATACCCTATAATCGACACAATTGTCAGGAAAATAAGTGACACGCTGCCTTGTCAGCTGGGCGTATTTTATAAAAACGTTAACTTTAGTTACGATTAGTATTTTTAATCAAATGATATAGTAGGTTATCATACAATTTGAATTTCATTGCAATAAATTGAACCTATTCCAGTTGTACAATATCGCAAAGATGTGACGCAGACCGGCTCTGGGACACGTCCAGAAATATTGGACCCACTTGTTGAAAGAGCTGCGGCGTTAATTGGGGAGACATTACTCTCTGGTATACCCGGAGGTATGGAAGTTGGTGGTGGAAATGGTAGGTAGAAAAGACAATAAAAACACAAATTTATGTTTAAAATATATATTTTTTATTTGCCACATATAAGTAAAATACAAAATATAATGTGTATATGCAATGCAGATGATGATGATCTACCCGTCTGCCCATCGGGACCATCGGTCAGTTTGCCCGTTTACCCATCGAGGCCATCGACCAGTTTGCCCATTTGCCCATCGAGGCCATCGACCAGTTTGCCGACTAACATGCCAGCGGTGGCTAGCTCGTCATGGCAAACACTAGATAGTTTCAACGACGGAATGGCCATTTGTGATGGCAGCACACAGACAGATGGATCTACAGGGTATGTATTATTTAGGCTTTCATTATCAATTACCCATGCTCAAATAATTGTATCATATTATTGATACCAATGATATGATGTTTAATGATAGCAATTGTCGTCAAAATGTTTCCCAACTGGAGATCGATCCAGATCCTCCGGCTTTACGTACCGATGATCTACCAACTGAGCTAGTATCGGGTCATGGAAACAAACTTCTTCTTTGTAGTGATTATTATACGAGGATGGAAATCGATTTGATTAATGGGGCTTAACGTCTCATATTTATGCAACGATGGCTAATCGAGACGATGAGCGGGTGATAATGAAGATGAGAAAGATGATAATGAAGAATAAAGCCACATCCAAATCAGATCCATTGTACGTCGCGTGAGTCGTCATACGGGAGTCCAGCAAGGGAGGGCAGGGCCAAGTGGGAGGAGAAATATTCAATGGGACAGTGGGGGGGAAAGGGGATTGGGGTGTGGACTGCACTTCGTCTGACTTCTCCTCCTCGACCAGTCCGGCTTGGGTGGCCCTACCAGAAGCATACGCTTCCGCCGGCATAGCTCTCGGGATCAACAAAGCACGCAAACCTGCCCACCACGATAAGGTGGCAGTCCCTGGGCAGGTTCCCGATGGTGTTTGGCAACTTCTAAGTTGCTTTTTTGTAGTGATTATTGTACGAGGATGGAAATCGAACAAAACTGCGCTGTGACAGTCGTTAACTGAATGATCACATGGCCAATACATGTGCCCCAGCCCCATATGTGTCACATTATAATGATGCCATAAATGCAAATTTATTAAAAGATTCCAGTGTTATTTTCATATATTGTTGAACTCTCGCGGATGTGGGTGCAGATAAAGATTTCAAAAATTGCGGGTTGTGGGCTGAGTTTTAACTTGGTGGTTCGGCTGTGGGCCAGTGGCAGACAACATATTTCTGTCCCGCCCAGGTCTCCCAGACCCAATATAGCTCAGTTGGTAGAGCATCGGTACATAAAGCCGGAGGATATGGGTTCGATCCCCCATCTGAAAACATTTTATGACAATTGTTATCATTCAACAACATAAGCGTTTAAAGAACATTGTTATGATATCAATGATATTAATAATGTTATTTAGTTTTTATCAGGGAGGGGGATGGCCCAATGTCGAGACTTCTAGAACAGGGTGAACGGCAAGAACAGGGTGAACGGCAAATTGCGGCCCAACTGCGACAGGCTGCAGCAATGGAGAAGATGGCAGCAGTTCTCGAGTTGATCGAAAAGCACCTTAGGAGAGAGTAGGCTTAGCCTAGCCTGGCTATTGTATAGCCTAATAATGAAATTATATATTCTACTATTATAAGTGTTTAATAATGACTTTTGCACTATGATACTTTCCCATGCTGTTCAAAGCACTGACAACATGTACATTGGTCTACCTACAAAATATTAGTACTGTACCCCTAGTCGAGGTTATACTATCTCAGGAAAAATGAATCCTCTAGATAAGCATGATATTGCATCGTAGGCCTACAACCTCTGCATGAAGCTACTGAAACAGGTTCCGTATCTATGTACTTATCTAGATGTCTCAATGAAAACATGGTGGACGGCATAACATAATAAGATGATGGCTTATGTCCTCGTATTATGTTTGGGTTACTGTTTAGTGTTTGGTAGGTCTACCAATGTTTCAATACATTTTTTCAAATGATGCACATACACATTAACCACTGTTAATACATTTTTTAACCATGATGGCATTGCATTACTGTATCATGATGTTAAAAGCATTGACAAGTTAGTGATCAACATATTAGACACATAAAACACATTATTATGACACGATAGGGAGGCAAATTCTATTGGTTGACGATATCTAGCATGATGGTGGGCATATGAAATTTATTTGATTTATTTACTTAATGATGATGGTAAATGATGAATGATGAGGACATAAATGTGTCAATGTGGGCATAAGAGAAGAAGAGAGAGAGTTTAGTATGGTCCAGTCAAACTATTCTCATGCTAAAGAGATGAAGAGATAGCAGAGTCCAACTGAACCCACTAAGTGCTCAACTTATCGAGGCCGAGTTTCTAACATGTACATCAAGCTATGCAGGTATTACTTGTGATTCCGTAGAAAATATGATCGAAGCAGAAATTGTCGCAATCGGTATCGCGGTCGGTATCGGTATCGCGACCAGTGGCCCCCGCTGATTTAATGCTTGAGCAAATTTAACACATACGATGATTTTGTGTTGTGCGCCATCCGCAACAAAGTGCAGGTTTTTTTTAGAAACAATATTCTGCCCACAGTGAAACGTGTGTCCGAGGCTGTCAACTGTGATCCTGAGCTACCCGACATGAGTAAAATCCACCGTCCTCCGCCTGATGAAGGACCGTGGGTTCGAATACAAGAAGAGGAAGCGGAGGACATTCTTCATTGAGAGGGAGGATATAGTATTGTGGAGACGACGATATTTGCGAGCCGTCCGACTTGCCCGGTCAGAGGGGTGAAGAATCTACTATCCACACCCCAATCGCCTTTCCCCCCCACTGTCCCATTGAATATTTCTCCTCCCACTTGGCCCTGCCCTCCCTTGCTGGACTCCCGTATGACGACTCACGCGACGTACAATGGATCTGATTCGGATGTGGCTTTATTCTTCATTATCATCTTTTTCATCTTCATTATCACCCGCTCATCGTCTCGATTAGCCATCGTTGCATAAATATGAGACGTTAAGCCCCATTAATCAATCTTGACGAGACGTGGATAAAAGCAGGCCACACATTGTCGTACTCGTGGAATGACACGACCGTTACAAGTTCTAAACAGGCGTTCTTATCAGGGCACACGACGGGCTTGAAGGACCCGACGGGAAAAGGTAGACGCCTGGTGATAGGACACGTCTGGAGTGACAACGGCTTTGTTGAGGGAGAGGCCCTTGTGTTCGAAGCAAAAAAATCCACCGGAGACTACCACGAGGAGATGGATGGTCCGCGCTTCGAGGCATGGCTTCGAGCATTTTTACCATCTTTGGTACCAAACTCCGTGTTAGTGATTGATAGCACCCTACCACACGGTGCAAACGGAAAAAATTCCAACTCAAGCTTGGAGAAAGGGTGACATCCAAAATTAGCTCCAATTGAAAAATATACCCTTCCTCGATTCCATGAGTGGAATTAATGGGATTGGTTAATGCAAATAAACCAAATTTCAGGAAGTACATAGCCGATGAAATCGTGAAAGATGCAGGCCCCTCGATAATCAGGCTACCGCCGTATCATTACCACCTCAACCCCATCGAGATGGTGTGGAGCCAGATTAAGAGATTTGTTGCATCACACAATGTGTCGTTTAACATAAAGGGTGTTCGTCAACTTGTTATACAAGGCATCAACAATGTATCACCCGAACAATGGCCCAATTACGTCAGAAGCGTAATAGGGGAAGAAAACAAAATGTGGACTCTGGATGGTGATACTGACACAATCGCCGAGAGAATGGTAATTAATGTGGGCGGCGATTCGTCCTCAGACGAGTATGAAGACGACGAAGTTCTCGCAGCCCTGTTGGAGTAGTGACAACAGAAGACATTCGCCCCTTTTCAGGGCCACAGCTGATTATTTGATTAGTCGGGTGGATATATATGCGCAATACGCTTCTCAAATTATTTGTTGTACCCTTAAACGACAGATTGGCGCAGAAATCACGGAGAACGTTGCTTTAGTTAAAATTTGCTATCTTTATTATTTTTATCCTTTATTATTTATATTTATTATTATTATTATTCGTATTATTAATATATTATTATTATTATTATTATTATTATTATTATAATTATTATTATTATAATTATTATTATTATTATTATTATTATTATTATAATTATTATTATTATTATTATTATTATTATTATTATTACTATTATGTATGAAGTAATTGCATGAAGTAATAACAATTAGCAAAAACCTTTTCCCCACCCGGGAATCGCACCCGGGTCTTCCGTTAATTCGTAACGCCGAAAGACCCGGGTTCGATTCCCGGCCGTGGCAAACTTGTACGACAACGGCATCACTTGACATCATTGCCCATAAAGCTGGCTTATAGCTTTATACCTGTGTAATCATACTTTCCAACTCATGGGTATGAGATTGTGATTTACTAAGACATGTGTTCTAGTTGTTGTGTAGGCCTACAAACAGCCCGATTTTTTTCATTCAAAATAGCATTTGTATTGTTTTCCTCTCAAGATTCACAATAAATACTCACAATTAGTATCAGATCAATATTTTAAGTGATTACTACAACACGGGTACTTATTTCTATTCAAAGTTGACATATTAAATTACCTGTCATAAGACTGTGAGGTTCGCGGGTCTATTAGAGAGATTAAATCTTTCGTTTCCTCGCTTCGCCTGCGCGTGGATGGAAGTGGTGGTAAGGGGAGGGAATTCTTCGCATAACTCTGCACCAATCATTGGGTGACGGCCACTTTAGGCATACAGCAGATTTGTGAGTGTGACATATCTTCAAATGGCTTCATCAGTTACCACATTTGGTAAGAATTGAATTGAATTTCTCTTAGGTTACAAATGGGCCTAACTGCCCGGTGGCAACCTTTTTCCCCTCCCCCAGTCCTTCTTAACCCTTCCCAATCTTCAATGTACTTCTAAATTCCCTTACTGATTCGCAATCAACAACATCCTCAGGTAACTCATTCCATTCCCTCACCGTTCTCTCAACAAATCCAAACCTACCCAGATCACTTCTTACCACCTGTCTTTGAAACATCCATTTAGCGTAGGGCCTAGTACACAATAATGTTATCATTTACCCAGCAAAGACATAGACATGACATAACCTTGAATGTTGTGTCGTCCCTCGTAGCCTAGGTTATTTAATCAAATGCCTAGGCCTAGGTAGGCCAGGCAGTTCGGCGTAGGGCCTATGAACTGGTGGAAATGACAGTTCTACCTGGGCCTATTACGAGCATTCATTTTTTAAATAGCCTAGGCTTTGCTAGGCAATCAGTTAAGATGGACAGGCAATGCTTTGCCAATGTAATGGTTATAATTATATTTTCTTTTCAGATGCTGTGTGTGGATTTTGTGGTCTACAGGGTGATATGCTAAAATACAGGCTCAAATCGACAATGAGCAACTAGAGATGATGATTATTGGGGCTTAACGTCTCATATTTATGCAACGATGGCTAATCGAGACGATGAGCGGGTGATAATGAAGATGAGAAAGATGATAATGAAGAATGAAGCCACATCCGAATCAGATCCATTGTACGTCGCGTGAGTCGTCATACGGGAGTCCAGCAAGGGAGGGCAGGGCCAAGTGGGAGGAGAAATATTCAATGGGACAGTGGGGGGGAAAGGGGATTGGGGTGTGGACTGCACTTCGTCTGACTTCTCCTCCTCGACCAGTCCGGCTAGGGTGAGATCGTTGATGTGGTCCCTGACTTCAAAAGTTCTGGTGCCAATGGTAAGCTTTCTTTACACAACTGGGTAATCCCCTACTGATTTCGAAAGAGTATAATGTTCTAAGTATTAAGACAACATGTGTTGGTGCTGTACACACAACACGGGTCCACAGAACAGAGGACAACGGAATAGCGCACAGCGGAACAGAGCACACAGTTAGGTGTCCCGGACACAATGTGTTTATACATTAGTGTGTGTGCGCTGTTCCGGGTCCAAAAGGCCATTGTGTGTGTGGTAATCTGTTGTGAACCGGAACAGTGCACAAATGTGTGCTGCTAAATGCATACTATATATTGTATTATGTAATGTGTACGTAGTAGCTGGCAAATCTGACACTGTACAAACACATCTGAAGCCAAATTAATAAAATTCAGGCACAGGCTTTTCAATTTGCAATGTTAACATTGTAACGTGCTACTGGTTCCACTGCATATAAAAGTACTACTGGGCCTTTCATTTCATTTTTTATTATTACGTTGATATGTATTATACATATATGGACATCGTCATTGCTAAAATTAAGTTTTACAATATAATAATACATTTTAATAGGGTATTAATAGTATAAAATAAGTAGTCAACACTTAACAATATAGTAGTCTTAAATGAAATTACATTATATTACGAGTAGTGCATTACTCCCCAAGACCGTAGAAATATAACGTTAATTGTGTCTACTTTTTTATGATGTTGGAATTATTTTCTTTCTTGTCAGATACTACGTCTTCAGGGAAGAATGAGATAAAAAATTGGAGCAATGACCAGGTGAAGCTCTTGTTGGCTCTCTACAAACAAAATACTGATAATTTTAACACATCGAATAAATCCATTTGGAAGAACATTGCACAAGAATTAAAAACCTATGGGTACGAAGCTACTTGGGAGCGTTTGGAAACCAAGTTAAAATATTTAAAAAAGACCTATAAAAATATTAAGAATAATAATAACAAGACTAGGTAGAAGCCGAATTATATGGCCATATTTCGATGAGTTAGATGATATATTTGGTAAGAAACCAGAGATGAGGCCAGTTAGCACAGCAAGCAGCCAAGAAGGCTTTTTGGTAAACGACGCCAATACCACAGAAGACTCGTCTCCCACAATACAGAAAATCCTTCTTCGTGGACTCCTCGTCCGAAAGCGGCAAAACGTCATCGCGAGGAACTGGCGTCAGACGAAAGCTGCTCTTCACAAACACCCAGTTTTCCGACTAGGCGACGAAGAAGTGAAGATCCACCGGCCTGGGTCAATCTTCTACGGGAAGACCAAAATCAGCGCCACGAAGAAAAAATGAAAAAAGTTTCAGAGCTGCTTAATGTATTGAAGATGATATTTGGGCTTAACGTCTCATATTTTTGCAACGAGGCTAATCGAGACAATGAGTGGGTGATATATGAAGATGAAATTTGGGGCTGTTTGGAGAAAAGGGGCAAGTAGGAGGGAGAGTGAGGAAAGGGGAAAGGGGATTGGGGTGTGGACTGCATTTCGTCTGACTCCTCCTCCTCGACCAGTCCGGCTAGGGTGACCCTACCAGAAGCATACGCTTCCGCCGGCATAGCTCTCGAGATCATCAAAGCACACAAACCTGCCCACCACGATAAGGTAGCAGTCCCCATGGGCAGGCTTAACCCTTTCAATACTAACGGGACACATTTGTCCCAGTAGATGTTGGTAAAAGACTGCTGGGACAATGTGTCCCGTTTTTGTATTTGAAAACGCCGCCTTCAGTCTTTCAAGCTTTCGCGATCACGTATAGATGGCAGCACTAGACGGCAAATCTTGCAACCACATGTTGCAGCTTGTTAGTGGAAGTGTCAACAAAGAAAGCAGCTAGTTTCTACAGATATTTCATGAAAAATCAGGTAAATTTCTTACTTTATACACATATTTTGCCATAAACTCGTAAATAAAGTGGTTCTATTGTGTTATAATATACTTTAGTCAGGAATTTGAGACATGCTATTCGTTTTTTATTCATCAATTAATCTCTGGGACAGTGGTGTCCCATTAGCCCTGTCGAATGGGATATCATGTCCCACTAGCCATGAATGCCTAGAAAGAATGGGACTTGCCAATATGTAATAGTAAGAATAAATATGAACAAATACGGCTTTTACTTGTAATTTGAGCGTATATTTCCCATAAATAAATAAAATTAGATTTGTTTGTATTTTTTTTTATTATAGAATGCCAAAACGACTACGTCAAAGTGAAGTCCTAGAGGAATTAGATGAATGTGGATCATGCAGTGAGCTATCTACTTCAACAGAGGGTGACTTTTCAAATGATGACGACCCTGATTATCAACAAGATCGAGACAAACAAGATTCGTCGTCCATGTCCAGTGATGATGACGAGGATCTTCAACCCCCTCAAGATGAAAATAGCAGTGATGATGACGAGGATCTTCAACCCCCTCAAGATGAGAATGGTGACGTTTTGCCTGTAGGCGATGGAAACATTATATGGTCCAAAGTAAGACACGATTTCACACCCAGAAAAATAATACCTCCTGAGAGGGATTGCGTCGTTATGGCTGACGTAAGTCGAGCATCATCCGAGATGGATATATTCATGCAACTTTTCCCAAAAAGTCTGTTTATGTACATTTCACAATGTACAAATGAACGATTGAATATTTACAATGAAAATAAATCAAAAAATGTACCGAAAACTGACGTAGGTGAAATAATGATTGTTCTCGGTGTTTCTCTAATAATGTGCTACAACCGAGTGCCCGACTTCTCCTCATATTGGTCAATGAATAAGTCTTTGGGTAACGAGGCCATAAAGTCGGCTATAGCTAGAGACAGGTGCAAACTAGTATTGTCAAAGTTATACTTCAACAAACCAGAAAAACCGGAAAATGCAAGCAAAACCTACTACATGGACGAAGTTGTTGCCTGCCTGAAGCATACTTTTCAAAAGTGTAGAGAAGACAGCCCGACAGCCCGAGACAAAGTATTGATGAATCGATGACAAAATTCAAAGGGAGATCATCCTTGAAACAATACCTCCCACTAAAACCAACAAAACGAGGCATAAAAATGTGGCAGAGATGTGACTCTAGAACAGGCTACACCTACGATATGAACATATACTGTGGGAGAGAAGATGGCGCAGTTGAGGGAACACTCGGAGAGAGGGTAGTATTCAAGTTGGCAGAGACAATCAAATTGCCAGATGTGGTACTGTGTTTTGATAGATTTTTCACGTCAGTAAAACTAATGGACACAATTGATTATCCCGCCGTGGGTACATGTATAAGAACAAGGAAAAACACTCCAAAACTTGATGAAAAATTGAATCAAAGGGGTGATGCCGTGTTTGTAGCAAATCAGGCCGGCACAATTGCTCTCAAATGGCAAGACACAAAGGAAGTAATGGTTCTGACCAACTGCCATACCGATAGTATGGCTACAGCAAAAAGGAAATTGAAAGATGGTACTCGAACTGAAATTCCATGCCCAGAAGCAATAGTATTCTATAACAAATTTATGGGAGGAGTTGATCGGGCAGACCAAATGGCAGGAGTATATGACCACGATAGAAAGTCAACAAAATGGTGGAAAAAGGTGTTTTTCAAGCTTCTGTTAGTTGCCACTGTAAATGCGTGGATTATCTCTAACGAGGTGAAGCACAAAGAACAGTCATTCTTGAACTTCCTCGTAAATTTGTCAGAGGATATGGTTGCTAGAGGTAGAAGTACTGCCAGTAGGAAGAGAAAAAGGACAACTGGACGCCCTTCCCTAAGATCCAAGAACATGACCAATGTAGGAGATCATCTTCCTATTGAGGGTAAAACAAGAAGAAGGTGCTCCAGATGCGCACTGAAGAAAGTAGAGAAGAGAACACTAACATTGTGTCAGATGTGTCAAGTTCCACTGTGTAAAAACTGCTTTACCCCTTATCATACGTGAGTAACACAATCATTAGAATGTAGGTGTGAGCCAATCAATAATCTTACAAAACGAAAAGGAAATCTTCCAACTATATAGTTACTCAATGACTATTCTGTATCATATATTATAAAACTGAAGTTCTTATTATAATAAACATAACTCACATCTCAAGTAATATTGTGTGATTTATTACAATACGATCAATAAAGACTCCAGTGTAATGAAAAATGAGTGTAATTTGAACTTTTTCAATAACCATGTTGTAATTATGAGTGACTACTGGGACAAATATATACCGATGATAATGACTAGTGGGACATATGTGCCCATATCAAAATTTTGGAAACGGGTCGAGAAAAAATTACAATTTTTTTTTTAGGTGGTGTATGAATGTCCATATTGACGGCAATGTGTTTCACTTGTTTGAATCTTACAAATAACAAATCAGTCTTGAAAGGGTTGTATTGAAAGAATTTACAAAAAAAAAAAAAAAAAAACTGAACCCTCATTTACATTAACATTGTGGGTTCATGTCAAATTGAAAGCAAACTTGTTGTGTGGCACTGGCATTACATCAATTGCACCAATAATTCCCGGAAATCCAGAGATTCTTTCAAAGGCTTGCGCTGTTGCATAAGCACCATTCACGTCAGGCCATTTAATGAAAATGCAAGCCTTCTAAACAATACCGCCACAAAATGTGTGCAGGAATTTCCACACGCTCGATATTGCAACATCAAACCTGTCAGAAATTGACCTGGAAAATAAATGTTTTAGGTTAGTTTATAATACTACGAATTTTCAAGGTAGCCTTTGTATAAAATGATGACTCACCAGTTATACTTATATGAATTATAGTTACAAGAGAGAATATGGACGAACTGTAACAAGATCAGCAATTCTCAAAATAAAAATTCTTTTTGTTTGCAGTACCAACCTGTATACTTCCTGGTTTGCTAAAAACCAAATGGTGACGAGGAGTTGTTTTTGTATGGGTGTCTTAGGCCTTCCACCATTAAATGGATCTGTGTCATATGATGGGGCAACGATCCTAAGCAACATCTCCATTGTTGACCGTTCCATACGAAAGTGGCTCTTGAAATCTGGAAATTAAAACCCATTTGTCCACTCCTATAATATGTTGAACCATGTAACTGTCACTTGGAGATATATAAATAAATTCAATTCCCATAAATAATAATATAGAATATTGTCAAGTAAATAATTAATATGTAATGGCAGTGAATTATTTTAAAGACAGGCCTACAGTGAAATGAACCAAAACTCTAAGGTTAGGATTGTGCTCATACTTGTCAGTGAGTACTGTACAATTCACAAAGATTTACAGTTGAATGGAAGAGATACTGTTGCAATCCATTCAAAAACGAAAAACATGTATCGAAAACAAAAAACTTGAGGAATGTGTTACAGTGGATGTGTAATAAGTTTGCAGGGATATCTATGGGTATGAGAATTTGCGATCTTTTCAGACGTTTGGTTAGTGACATGAAGGATGTATCTAGTGATGATGACGCCAAGCTGGAGCCCCTTAAAACTAGGCCTGGGCCCAGTTCTCAAGCCGTAGATGACAATGTTACACCTTATACTGGATACTGCAATAGCTTTTGACGCTTTAGATGAGTCTCTGAAAGCAATTGGTGAATCTCCAATAAATAAAAATAAACTTAAACAGTTGCGTTACCCACAGACAAAATTAAGGAAAATAGGCAAAGCATTTCAAGAGAAGCTAATGTCATTGCTGTTAACGTAAGTGACAAAGAAAATTTAAATGACCACTCTGCAGGAGGTGAGATGTTGAATCAACTAAAAGAAAAAAATTCAAGACCTCAACAGATACAAGTGAAAAGGTGCAAATTCTGACCGTTCTTCCTCAAGATGATATTTGGGCTTAACGTCTTATATTTTTGCAACTTGACTAATCAAGACGATGAGTGGGTGATAATGAAGATTCAATTGGGGGCTCTTTGGAGGAAAGGGCCAAGTAGGAGGGCGCGTGAGGGAAGGGGAAAGGGGAGGAAAAGGGATCAGGGTGTGGACTGCACTTCGTCTGACTTCTCCTCCTGGACCAGTCCGGCTTGGGTGGCCCTACCAGAAGCATACGCTTCCGCCGGCATAGCTCTTGGGATCAACAAAGCACGCAAACCTGCCCACCACGATAAGGTAGCAGTCCCTGGGCAGGTTCTTCCTCAAAGTTAGACCCAAAAGAAAACCGAAGAATTTGGAACAACAAACTTCATGGTACGCAAAGCGAGAAACTTAGGCCCGGTTTCACCAAACTTTTAATCGCCGATCAACTCACTATACCACGATTAAATTTCGTGCGCCGTTCCACCAACACAAATCGATCGATCAACGTCCCGTAATCGGCATTTTCTTAAGTGGCCCCCTCGGGGTCGATTAGGGACCTAATCCGAGATTTAAAATGGCGGCTTGCCGGTAAAATACGAAGGTTGGTTGCCATCTCGACGGAACCTGAAAATACTTAAAATGCCACGATTCCGCGTGGGTAATGTGTCATTTTCAAGTGACGATGATGCCGATGATCTCCAGTTTCTCGAAATGAAGGAGAGACGGCAGAGAATAATAAGGGAACGCAAAAATTACTTCGAAATCTACCACGATCACGATTTTTTAACGCGTTTCCGCATTTCAAAACAGTCGGCATTAATGGTGCTGGAGCAAATTGAAGGAAATTTGGAATACGAGCACGACAGGTGAGTTTCTTTTAACATACAATATAAACCCCATACTCGGCCGAAGACTGCTTGTCCGATGCAATTTACCCGAAGCTTCTAGGAGCTCTTGGAACTGGTCGACGGTGCAGGCCTAGGCCTAGGCCTAGCTAGGCTATGCCTACACATCATGAAATATTTTTTCCCCTATCTAGTTTTCAAGTTCTGATTATATTTATGTTGTCCACCAACTAAATAGAATCTTTCGTAGTAATATGCCTAGGCCCTGGAGCCTACGCCTAACCCTAGGCCCAAAACGATGATATAGAAAATAACCATTAGGCCTAGGTCATGCATGCTTCAGTTATATCTAGGCCAAGTTATTTAAAAGTAGGCCTAGGCCTGTGACTTTGTATAGGCCTAGGCCTATAGTCCACACGGAGTAGATGAAATAGTCAAGTTCAAAGCCAAGTTTTGTTTGGGTATGCCCATACTTGAAGCTAGGTCTATGCCTAGTAGAATAGATAACTTATTCACTAGGGCTATCTGTGCTAGCCTACATTGTATGCTTGTCAGGCCTATGAAATTTTGTAGGCCTAGGCCTAGGTCTTTTCCCAAACTATTTCCATCCTGAAAACTCATGCCTACTATTATCAGACATTGCTTGTGTTGTCGATTGATTGATTGATATTTGGGCTTAACGTCTCATATTTCTGCAACGAGGCTTATCAAAACAATGAGTGGGTGATATATGAAGATGAAATATGGGTCTGTTTGGAGGAAAGGGGCAAGTAGGAGGGAGCGTGAGGAAAGGGGACAGGGGGGAAAGGGGATTTGGGTGTGGACTGTACTTCGTCTGATTTCTCCTCCTCGACCAGTCCGGCTAGGGCGGCCCTACCAGAAGCATACGCTTCCGCCGGCATACCTCTCGGGATCAACAAAGCACGCAAACCTGCCCACCAGGATTAGGTAGCAGTCCCTGGGAGGCTTGTGTTGTCCAAGAAAATAATTTTGCAATTAAATATCAGTGCAAGTACATTTTATTATGATCCCCATAAGTCCATAACTAATGCATCATACATTCTTTCCGAAATAATTATTTATCGCCAATGAACCAGTTATTATTAACCCTGCGCTTCTATGCCACTGGTTGCCACCTCATTACTGCAGCAGACTTTAGTGGGGTCTCCAAGTCAACTGCATGTCGGGTAGTACATCGGGTAACTGCGGCCATTGCCGCTCTACGGCCCAATTACATAGACCTCCCTACTGACCCAGCACAACTTCAAGCCATCCAGAGGAAATTTTATGAAATGCAGCGTTTCCCCCGCATTATTGGTGCCATGGATTGCACCCACATAAAAATTCAATCTCCAGGTAAATGCAAGTTGATGCAATTATATTTAACATATGCCTGTAAATGTTATCCAGTGCTTTATACAGGTATCTACATAGTACAACGTTTAATTCAAGATGAATTCAATTTTAAGAAATATAGGAAATTAGGCATACACATAAGTATTATTGCTTACTTCAATTACAAGAATGAAAACTTTACTTTAACTTAATATACTTCAAATTAAATATTGACACTAATCGAGATGGCTCAGTGCTGGTACACACCTTATTTGGGAGGTTCCTGGTTCGATACCCGCTACCAGCAATCATGATGGAGAGTTTTGGGCCGAGTACCATTAAACAACAATTGGACATATTTTAGTTTGGTTTCTTTATTCCACACTGAGCATTTTTACACATGTATCTTCTCCGAGGAGACAATGTGGGTAGCACAATACATAATAAAATTACATATTGAGTACGTTACATAGGTAGGCTACATACATCTCCCCACATCCAAATTTGTATTAAAATTAAATATTTTTAATCCAGACCTCGTGTTAAAGGTCCATAACAAACACTATTTCCATTATATGACAGGCAAGACACACATAGAGAACAACCAATAAAATAACAAAGAAATAATTATTTACTATTTCAAGACTTGAGCTCTCTGCTCTATTTTTTAATTAGTATATTGTACCTATTTTCAATTTTAGGAAATGTATTATACCTAGGCCTAGAAGTAGTATTCATTGATGTTACTAATGAAATTATATTGTAACAGGAGGTGATCTCGCCGAAGTCTTTCGAAACAGAAAGGAATTTTTTCCATTAATGTGCAAACAATATCGGATGCGAACCTATGATTACACGACATTGTTGCAAGATGGCCAGGTTCCATACACGACGCAACAATTTTCAACAATTGCGAGAAACGGGCAATGTTTTAGGCAGGCAGGTATGGCAATGGCTTACTGATTGCTGATTCTGGTTATGCAGTAAGACCATACCTACTACCACCTCTCGACAATGCCACAAGCCGTGCTGAGCTATTATACAACGAGTCACAAATACGAACACGCACCTTTGTGGAACGTCAGTATGGCATCTGGAAAAGAAAATTCCCAATTCTGGCATTGGGCATGAGGGTGGCAGTACCCAAAGTTTTAGATATTATTGTTTCATGTGCCGTTCTCTACAATATATCACGAAACAATGGAGATGTGGAAACCTCCCAATGTCATCGAAAATCTCCAGGCCAGAATTGACGAGGATCAGATGCCAACCGAAGGTGCAATTCAGACTGCATTAGCAGACAGGAATGGTGCGAATATAATTCGTAGAGCAATAATTAACGAGTACTTCCAAACGTAAGATCAATATTTATTTGTCTTACAAAATACAAAAAGGGGAAAAACTAGTTAAATCTCTGCCTGCATCAAAAGGGATTTTTATGGAATTTCTGCCGAGTGGCATTTTTCTGCCACTTCACATGGGAAGGGTGCTTGTGATGGGTTAAGCGGTACGGTAAAGAGACTGGCAGCACGAGCAAGCGTGCAGAGAGCATATCAAGACCAAATAATGACACCAAGGCAGCTGTACGATCGGGCAATTCCAACCTTGACAACTGTGTCATGTCTATTGCACTAATGAAAGCCATGAAACACATGAACGTGTCCTAAAAGAACGGTTTTATACTGCTAGCACTATCGCAGGCATTTAGAAGTTGCATTGCTTGATTTCTGTTTCAAGCAATACAGTAGCCACTAAATTATGTTAACATTCAGCCATTGTTCGAGAAGAGTCTGTGTCTGTGGTGCAACATAATGGTAAGATATTTGGGCTTAACGTCTCATATTTTTGCAACTTGGCTAATCGAGACGATGAGAGGTGAAATATGAAAATGAAAATGAAATAGGGGGCTGTTTGGAGGAAAGTGGCAAGAGGTTAGGGGAAGGGGGAGGATGTTGATGTTTGGGCTTAACGTCTTAATCTTCAGCTTGAAGATGTACGTGGCTTTGTGACGTGTGTGTATGTGATACATTGGTGGGCCGCGTGTGTAACCTCTACAAATGAAGATAAGGAAGAGGTGACATTAAGTTTTCTTCATCTCCATGGGCCTTCATAATCCTTCTCATACCCACAGATGCAGAATATAAACTGGCGGTGCCACTAAGTAACATACTAACAAGGTTTGACCCTTCAGTTATGACCGGTCGTGTTTATTCCCTGAGCAAAAGTGAAACGTCTCAGGCAGACCTTAAGTTGAAAAGTTGGAAACTGCTTTGAAATAGGGTAGGCCTAACCTTAAACTTAACATTAATATTAATATATCGAACCATAGAGCAATAGGCTACATTCAAATGTACATTTTAATATGAGTCTATTCAATAATTCAACAAATGTTAGCATGGAAACTTGAGGAAAACTGCATTTTTAATAAATATTACTATGCTAAAAAACTTGTAGAATCTAAACCCATTGCACTCCCAAGTTGAAATGTGGAACATACACAGACAAGACAACAACCACATTGCTAATTTTTTTGAATTGATTGATCAATTGATCAAATCCTATAATTGATAAAATCAACTCATCCATCAGCTGAGTGTGTAGCACTCTAGACGCAATCTACGTTGACACCAACAAGTGGATCTCACCAGCTGATATTTCCAAAGGGGGCCTTCATCCAAACCGAGCAGGACAACCTAAATTACTGGCCATGTTAGACGAACTATCCGACATCCTATCATGGCGGCCGTACAATGTTGATGATCAGTGGTGTTTAACGACGTACTCGACAGCTTAGGTCATATGGACGTTTTCCGAATCAGGTCCTTCGATATCGCGGGAGTCGTCATAAGGGGAGTCCAGCAAGGGAGGGCAGGACCATGTGGGAGGAGAAATCCTCAGTGGGACAGTGGGGGGGGGGGGGGGGGAGGGACAGGGTCTCCTTTCGTCACCTGATACGACTCGCAGTCACTCTGGGCCTATTCTACCCCGGGCCGAGACGGGTCTCCTTTCGTCGCCTCTTACGACTAGCAGAGTCACTCTGGGCCTATTCTTCCCCAGGCCCAGACGGCCGTACAAGAACCACCCGCACCGACGGACAGAAAACGCAAGGCCTACATGGCAAAAGTCTCCCAAAACGCTCTCCTCCTCCGAGCACCACGGGGCCGCGGAACTGACAACCCCAGATCCCGATTCCGAGAAACCAACCATGCCAGCCGAGAATCAAATCGTGCCAGGCGAGAAGAGCACCGAGCCAGCCGAGAACCCAACCATGCCAGATGAGAAGAGCACCGTCTTGGCAGACAATATCAGCTGTTGAGTGTAGAATGTAGATCACAAGTAGCCACAAATCTCGTTTTTTGGACGTTCGTATGACGTTAGGACGGTTCGACTTCCTTGTCACCAATTATCTATGTAACCCAGCCTTAACAACTACTTGAGACACGTAGGATCTTACATTTACGAGGGGGGGTAGACATTTAGAAATCTGGGAGTACAGGGATGTCTATTATTGATATTCACGTGACGTCAAAGAACATTGTTGGCGGCCGTACTCCCACACAATGAGTCATTGTTTTAGACGAACAAATAAGAATATTATTGCGTACGAAGAATATGAACATGTAGTTAGAGGCCTATATTTTGTTCTATTTAATTTAATTTTGTTCAAAAATATTTTACACGGCTTCGTGGGTTCTAAAGACCCTTCCAGAAACACAAATTCTTGTGGCATGGATTACTTTAAGCACAGATAACTGATTTACTACGTGTGCTTTAAGTGTTATATTAATTGTTACTTCCCAAAAACCTGTAATATTTACGTGAATTTGTTTTAAATTCGTTAACACAATCTGTAATACACAATTTTGAATAGGCCCCCCCCCCTGCGGGGATTCCTACGCGCCAGATGTGACAATAATGCGATTATACTACAGTGGCGTAACGTACGTACTGCCGGTTCTTTTATTTTTAGTAGGGTCAATGTGTGTTTAGGTTAGCTTTACCGGAAACAATGGAACATTAATTAATATCAGGATGTATTTATTTTAGATGTTTGGAATGGATTCTGAAATCCGGAAGAGACGACTTCATGGAATTAGAAGACAACAAATTAAAAAATCGTCGAGTATGTTCTCTTCATATCCTACCAAATCAAATCTCACATTACAAAAAATTGGACCGAGATGCGATACCAATGGTACATAATCAGGTTGCAGAACCGCGAGGTCAGCAAGAACTTGAACCGACACAAGTCATTGCTCAGCCACAGTCAATGGAGGCTCACGTCCACGATGTTGTTCCTGAAAGTGGGGATGAGTCAGATGCCCCACCTTCTGACGAAGAAGTAATCACTCCAAGGAAGCTAAAGATGATGGCCAGGATTAGGTCTTAATCGACATCATGCCACCAAAAACGTAGTGCCATACACACTCTAAAGAACAATTGATTAATGGGGCTTAACGTCTCATATTTATGCAACGATGGCTAATCGAGACGATGAGCGGGTGATAATGAAGATGAGAAAGATGATAATGAAGAATAAAGTCACATCCGAATCAGATCCATTGTATGTCGCGTGAGTCGTCATACGGGAGTCCAGCAAGGGAGGGCAGGGCCAAGTGGGAGGAGAAATATTCAATGGGACAGTGGGGGGGAAAGGGGATTGGGGTGTGGACTGCACTTCGTCTGACTTCTCCTTCTCGACCAGTCCGGCTTGGGTGGCCTTACCAGAAGCATACGCTTCCGCCGGCATAGCTCTCGGGATCAAAAAGCACGCAAACCTGCCCACCACGATAAGGTGGCAGTCCCTGGGCAGGTCTAAAGAACAAGGGACCCCAAGTAAACGTTTTAGACGCAGTCAACGTCCTCAGCCAAAATGCCGAAAGTGAGAGCGCCGTGGTGTTCCTAATGATGCAGGCTCGTCCCCCCAACAGCGTAGCTGCCTGGACGAAGGAACAGCAGAACCTCGCCCTTTCGTTTTACTACAAGTCTCCATATAACTGATTATATAACTGATAGTAAAGGTGATGAGGCCTATGTTTATTTATGCCTAAGTTTTAGGTGTCTGTAGTCCTGTAACTTGATGGGAAATGTGTTGTATATGCCTATGTGGGTACCCTGAGTAAGGATCCTAGCTGTAGCTAGGTTGTGGCATGACGTCACAAGATGGCAATCATAATAATGTGATTTATCTGTAATAAACAATCGATTAGCCATGTTGCAAAAATATGAGACGTTAAGCCCAAATAATCAATCAAATTAACTACGAGTTGTTCTTATAAAATAGAAGCCAACAAATACCACAAAAGGATACTCAGGTAGTGGATCTTCGATGGTAGAATGATCATCGCTCTTGCAGATTGCAACTAAGATTCAGATCATAACAAAATTAACTATTTTATTTTTAATCAAAGTATTCCTATAAAATAAGAATTGTGTTGCATTTTTGTAACTAGTACATGATTGTGTTAAAAGTTCTATACTAACTACTTGTTTATTCTCCTTATTAGGTCCAGAGGAGGATATAACAGACCAGCATGCAGACCAAGTATGTATTGTGTGCGCCACGCGACACAGTATGCGTTTTTCTCCGTGTGAGCACTACATTTGCTGTGCGTCGGCGAGGGCACTTGGCCAGCCGTGCTTCGCGCGTAGAAGAGACATCACACAGATTGTTACAGTAAACACGCTGTAAAACAAATATCCACAATCCGTCGTCGACAAGGATAGGCCTACCTTTCACTTGAAGAGCACTTAAGAGTCTCCCTTTATGGTACAGTGAGATTCTATTTTCCCACTCCATCTATTGAGCGAGTGTACATTGGGATATAATTTTCCCACCTCAAATATCTAGCCTAGTGTATAGTGGCCGTAAGAAATAAGAAGAAGAACAACTTCGGTTGTTGCTCGTGTAACACAGGCGGTAACAACGCTCTAGGTGGAAAGAATGTTTCCCACTGACCACTGAATGTTGATGTTTTTGACATTTGCTGTTCTTCTTCCGTCAAACATAACTACATCCTAGTGAAAGTCTATTAATGCTTTGAAGGGTGGTTCTGCATTTATTAGGTGTTATATCACCTTAATTGAGAGGAAAATACGTAAGTACAAGTTTCACAATATTAATTTTAGACGAAATATGTGAGTGTTTAGAAATCTGGTTGGCTAGGTACATTTCTTATTTTATTACTCAGAAATAAATTATAGTTTGTTACTAAGCAATCACCTATGATTATATTACTTTAACTATTTGGGAATAATATTCATAGAACTATTTATACTTAGCTACAAGGGTCAAAAAGTTATTACCAGATTTTGCGTGAGCTAACCTCAAAATCACACCACTTTCAATCTTCTAGCCATGTTTAGTAAGTAGGCCTACTAAACCTGGGTGGTTGTATAGGCCTAGGCCTATTCAAATGTTCAGTTGGGGTCCTCTGTCATGAACATAGGGCAAGGCCTACATTGACAATACGAAACTAAGACCATGACCCCCATAATGTTCATAATGTTCATGGCGATTATTTAGATATTATGAAGTTTATAACTATTTGTGTATTTCAGGTCTTCCTTGAAAATAGACTTGGCATGTCGAAAAATCTTCAAGACGATGATATCGCTACCTTTTGCCCATTTTAAGTGAAGTGCAAAGGGTCTACCAGATTTTTGAATCTGAATCTGCAGATGCAACTAAGCTTTTTCAGGATTTAGTTAACCTTATTAAAAGTGTAAGTGGAAAAATTTTAATGCCTGCTGCGAGGATCGATCCGTTAACAGCAAACATCAACGGCCACCTGGACCCAAAACCTTACTTCGGGTATGCGTTTGAAAATGAACTGAGCAAAGCAAAACTATCTCGAGAAGAAAAAGATAACTTAAGGATGCGTTGCATTACCTTTACAAAGAAATAAGTTCAAGAGCTGTATTTAAGACTACCCTCAAATGTGAATGTGTTAGAACGAATGAGCATGTTCTGTGTGACTGAGTGCTTAAGGCCAGTAAAACGGCCAATTGCCAAACCAGAAGAGCATTTTCTATCAAACCCTATAGAAATAACAACAGTAGAGAACCAGTGGAACAATATACATCGTATTCAGTGCTAGCGTAACATAACAAAACCGAGGATTTTTGGGTTGAAGTTTACTTGTATAGAGATGCATCTGGGGTAAACCCATTCAACAAACTCGTGTCTCTTGCCTTTTCCGTGCTACTACCCCGTCCGTACCACTGGCATCCTTGAACTTAGCACAGAAGTATGATGCGCCACGACGAATAAAAGCCGCCAAACTGGAGGATCTTAAGAGTATTTTGGAGTTTGTCCCGCCCATTCATCACAACTTCTACAAATCCTTAAACGATGATTCTCAAGTACAATCACCTGATGAAAGAACCGGTAGTGACGAAGATGATGACATTCTTTCTGACTATGATGATTAAGGTTCGTAACAACTTTTGCTCTCTGTAAACATGTTCCCGGAGCCAAACTTATACAGCTAGTCCAACATATTATTTTTTTTAATTTAATTTTAGCTAACAACACCTTTCATCCAAGCACCCAAGCAGCATCTCCAGAACCATGGGCCAAATATCTTGCAATCAGCGCAAGATAATGGATCACGATATGATTGTTTAATATAGTATGCCTGTAATATAGAGAATATGTAAATTAGGATTAATATGTTTCATGTATGTAATGTGTGTAGGCCTGGCATATGCCTTGGACATTTACTATTTTCTCATTTTTTTGTAAATATTAACAACATTAATAAAATCACTATAGGTCAACTATCTATTCTGAATTAAAATTTTCTTTTTATGAATGCCCCTAGCTGTAGAAAGTTAAAAAAGGGTTACCAACTACTTAAATTAGTTATCAAAACATTTTGGTGATATTAACTTCAAATTCAAAAATAAAGTAGGCCCCTTTGGTACATCTGCAATTTATGAGACCCACTACTTCACATCAAAATATCTCAAAATCAACAGTTTGTGGGTTAGACCACTAATGCTCTCAGGCCTTCAATTTTGTGAATAACGTGACCCTAGGTAGGAGGGCTTAAACCATTTCATGTATTCATTTGTAGAATAGACAGCTTTTCCAGAGATCCCTGGTCCGGGATAATAGAACTCTACATTTGGGTATTAGAATAGCATGGTCACGTTTAGATGGTGATTGATGAATGGGGCTTAACGTCTCATATTTATGCAACGATGGCTAATCGAGACGATGAGCGGGTGATAATGAAGATGAGAAGGATGACAATGAAGAATTAAGCCACATCCGAATCAGATCCATTGTACGTCGCGTGAGTCGTCATACGGGAGTCCAGCAAGGGAGGGCAGGGCCAAGTGGGAGGAGAAATATTCAATGGGACAGTGGGGGGAAAAGGGGATTGGGGTGTGGACTGCACTTCGTCTGACTTCTCCTCCTCGACCAGTCCGGCTTGGGTGGCCCTACCAGAAGCATACGCTTCCGCCGGCATAGCTCTCGGGATCAACAAAGCATGGTCACGTTTAGGTTTAAGCTTATTTTTAAATACATTTCTTAGGCCCGGTTTCACCAACGTTTGATTGATTGATTAATGGGGCTTAACGTCTCATATTTATGCAACGATGGCTAATCGAGACGATGAGCGGGTGATAATGAAGATGAGAAAGATGATAATGAAGAATAAAGCCACATCCGAATCAGATCCATTGTACGTCGCGTGAGTCGTCATACGGGAGTCCAGCAAGGGAGGGCAGGGCCAAGTGGGAGGAGAAATATTCAATGGGACAGTGGGGGGAAAGGGGATTGGGGTGTGGACTGCACTTCGTCTTACTTCTCCTCCGCGACCTGTCCGGCTAGGGTGACCAACGTTTGATAATCTCCAGATTACTTGAGGGGAAGATTATTATTACCCTCAGTTTAAGATGATTGATTAATGGGGCTTAACGTCTCATATTTATGCAACGATGGCTAATCGAGACGATGAGCGGGTGATAATGAAGATGAGAAAGATGATAATGAAGAATAAAGCCACATCCGAATCAGATCCATTGTACGTCGCGTGAGTCGTCATACGGGAGTCCGGCAAGGGAGGGCAGGGCCAAAAGGGAGGAGAAATATTCAATGGGACAGTGGGGGGAAAGGGGATTGGGGTGTTGACTGTACTTCGTCTGACTTCTCCTCCTCGACCAGTCCGGCTTGGGTGGCCCTACCAGAAGCATACGCTTCCGCCGGCATAGCTCTCGGGATCAACAAAGCACGCAAACCTGCCCACCACGATAAGGTAGCAGTCCATGGGCAGGACCCTCAGTTTAAACTGTAGATTAAAAGTAGCGCGTTTCACCAAGGCTTCTTACGAAATAAATAACTAATCTGAAGTTTGACGGAAACAGCCGAACGAGTAGAGCTGTGATTGGTCAACTTCAATTAACGCCTTCTATATTTTCGTTCCAAGATCAAATTGACGCAATAAATATAACAGGCGGTGTATTGTAGGCGGAATAGCGTGTCAGCCGTCACTTTTGTGCTTTTGAGGTTATAATAACGATAGTCACGTCGATAGTGGTAGTAGTAAGTGCAACACTATGGAAAAAAAGGTACGAAAAGAGGTGCGAATTATGGTGAAGAAGAAAAACTGATATTGCTTAATATTGTTGAGAAGTACGCATCCATAAAAGAAAACAAGAAAACAGACCAAGTGACTTGGAAGGAGAAGGAGAAGGCGTGGGAGCTGGTAGCCATCGATTTCAATGCCACAGGTGGGAATTGTAGGGCTACCAGTTCCCTTAGAACATGCTACGAGAACCTTAAAAAGCAAGCTAGAAAAACGGCATCAGACAACAAGGTGGCTATTTTCAAGACGGTTAAGTTAAATCATGGAACCTGAAAAGCAGGGACCAAGTCCTAGACTAGGCCTAGTCTAGGGCCTAGTAACCTAAAATCCAAACAAATGCCAAATCAATCGAGGCCAACTAGGCCTAGGTAGGGCCAATGCCAGTTACCAGCTTGAAACCCACCTAGGCCTACCAATGTGTGCCATTGATAGAAGTTCACACTAAGCTTGCATGATAGGCTAGGCTAGCCCTAGGCCCTAGTTCATTGCAGGCCTAGAGAGAGGTGGATAGCCATGTGCCATGTCATCATAATGTTTCAAAGTAAGATGGCCTAAGCATGAGATTCTCATCCCTCTGGAAGCAAAGTAGGCATAAATGGGTGCTTGTGTAGACCTACATAGGCCTATTTGTATCCACCGACAACAATTAGGCCCTAGTCTATGGAAACACGTCACAGCTAGTGGGCCCTATGCCTAGGTCCTAGATCTGCGGCCTAGATTCATTTTGTTTTGCTTTGAACAACATTAAAGTAGACTTTTGTCTATGTGTACTCTCGTGTAGGTATGCCTATACATACTTAAGGTATAGGTATTAGATTCATTTGAACCAAATGTTATGCAAAGTTTTTTTTGTGGTACAATAAAAACCATACACATGTGAGCATATAACTAAATGCTAGGCCTACATTGTGGTTATTTGACTGTAGTGCATCTTTATTTTTTTTATTATGATGGTGGTAATTACTTCTGAGCCTGACTTTATAAATAATGGACTAATAGCAATAAGTAGGCTATAACCGATTGTATATTTTTACTTTTCAGGCGGCGGTGTACCCACACTCAAGTTCAATCCGTACTACGACAGGATTACTGCATTGTCTCCTGGGACAGTAACGCCTCTACACGCGAGACACGACAGTGACTCGGGTTACAACGACCTGATAGGTAGGCCTGATTTAAAATAAATTGCACTGCTAATTAAACCAGTTGATTATAGATTTTTGTTCTAAACTTGTAGTGTTGTGGCAACAGTGGAAGGAGCCCGCTACAACATGGCCGCTGTGCAGTACACAAGCCAGAAGTGCTCGTCATTATAGTTCCTCATTTGTATTGTTCTAGGCTATATATTGTATCTGTATGTTGCAATAAACATCATACGATAACAGAATATTACATGGTGGCAGCGACGGTGATCAACCCGACGTCTGTAAGTAGATTCAGCAAATCTCTGAACCTTTCCTAACGTGGTTGGGTAGGTAGCCTAGGCTACGTAGTGAAGTTGGCTGCAAAGTGCAACCCCAAGCCCCAAAGCGTAACAACGTGAAGCCATAGCCAAACTTGCTATAGTCCATAATTTGATATTTCTCATTTGTTTTAGCATTTGCAAACAAGGAGAAGTCTGACAAATATTCTGTCCTTACAAACGGAGATTTCAGGGACACTGTGAATTAAAAAAGCGGCACAGTTCGCAAACGGTGCAAAAAAAAATAAACAAGCTTTCAGACACAAGCTGTCCAGTGACTGCAACCCAGCACGAGGTTACATATCAAGGTACACAGATACAAAGACTTTGGGCAAAATATGTTTAACAGTTTGGGGAACAGAAGAATGGCTGAAGAGGCCAACTCAGCACAAGAAAAAAGAAAAAAAAAATTTTTACTCGCGAAATCATCATATCTCAAGAACGCCAGACAAAATTGGGGCGTTTTTTTTTCCAAAAACAACCCTTGTCCAAAATATTCTAGTTTTCGTTATTGGTAACACTGTAATGCGGAGAAGCAGTTTTATAATATGACAAAATTATATTTCACAAAAATATCTTATGTCCAGCTTGAGGGGGGCTTGAAATATCTGCGATTTTACAAAAACAGCCAATGTCCAGGCGATTTTTTATAAAAACAACCTTTGTCATGGACATTGGTTGTTTATGTCAAAATATTTAGAAGGCACAGGCACAGCTGGCTTTGTTTGTACAATAAAAACAAAGATGTCGACTTCGGGCAGTGAGGATGTTGTTGAGAGTGATTCTGCGGATGAAACTGGATGGGAAAGGAAAAGAAAGAAGAAAGGCAAGAAAGAAAATATTATAAAGCGTAAGAAAGTATGTGGAAAAGAGCACATAAACCATCGTGGCAAGCTAATTGAAGCGAGAAGTACGGGACCGGATTGCCGGTAAGTTGGGTTAGGTTTGATCAATCTTTTTTAAAGTAGGCCTAAACGAGTGTATTTATAAAAAATTTAAATGTAAATATATTGTGAGACCCAGTGTAACCTCTAGGTCTAGCCTAGGCCTAACCTTCTGTATGTCATATGCCTAAGTTAAAATCATTCTAGCCATGGTTATGACATGATGATAATGATGATGATATTTGGGCTTAACGTCTCATATTTTTGCAACTTGGCTAATCGAGACAATGAGTGGGTGATAATGAAGATGAAATTGGGGGCTTTTTGGAGGAAAGGGGCAAGCGGGAGGGCGGGGGGGATAGGGAAAAGGGGAGGAAAGGGGATTGGGGTGTGGACTGCATTTTGTCCGACTTCTCCTCCCCGACCAGTCCGGCAATGGTGGCCCTACCAGAAGCATACGCTTCCGCCGGCATAGCTCTCGGGATCAACAAAGCACGCAAACCTGCCCACCACGATAAGGTAGCAGTCCCTGAACAGGATGGTTATGACATAGGTCCAGGCCTGAATTGATTTAGCCTAGGCCTAGGGCTCGAGCAACTAGGCCTAGGCATAAACCTTTTCCGTTATTAAAGCCTAGACTTAACTTTTAATATGGCCTAGGCCTGTCAACTGCAAATAACACACTATAGTGGCTAGGCCCAGTTGTTTAATAGTGGTATAAATCTACGCAAAATTTAGATTAGGCCTCTCTTAGGCCTCTGGCTTGTTATATAGACCTTTGCTAGGTAGGCCCAGGCCTACCCGAGTTGAAATATAGTTCATAGGCCGATTACTATGAGCCTGTTACCAAGAGGATTAATACGAAATGTCTCATGTTATGTTGCTCATTTACTTGATGCTTACGAGGCCTATCTGACAACAGAACTCTTCTTATAGCCATAATACTTTTTGTTTCAGATGTAAGCGGTTACAATGTTTTGAAAAAATCCCAGAAGCCAACAGGAAGCTTATTCTTGACAATTTTAATCACCTTATTTCAAAAGATGATCAAGATTCCCATTTAGGTGGACTAATAACCATACATCACCCAGTGCGTAGGAGATCTAGACTACTTGAACCTGAAGTAAATGAAGGTGAAAATAAAAACTATGATCATAACGCTTGCTTCACCTATAAGGTACGAGGTCTTGGTAAACCTAGTTGGGAAGAAATACTTCTCAATCGTAGATATGCGAGAAGGATTTTCGCAGGTACAGCTAGACCAAGATAGCTCAGATCTGTGTACATTTAACTCACCGGAAGGTAGATATAAGTTTTTGCGTATGCCATATGGGATCAAATCTGCCCCAGAAGTGATTCAGCGTCGCAATATACAAAACTTTGGTGACATAAAAAATGTTCAGATAATATTTGATGACATCATAGTGTCAGGTGAATCTATAGAAGAACATGATACAGCTCTAGTTGCTCTGTTCGAACGTGCCAAGCTGTTGAACATAACATTCAATGTTGATAAGCTTCAGTACAGGGTTCCAGAGGTCAAATACATGGGACACGTACTTACATCCAGTGGCCTGAGACCAGATGCAGAACGGATTCGAGCGATTGAACAGATGCCAGACCCAACAAATGTGACAGAGCTTCGGCGATTCATGGGTATGGTGAATTACGTAGGACAGTTCATCCCCAATCTGTCGGAGTTATCTGCTCCACTGCGTAATCTTCTCAAAAAGGAAACTCATTGGCAATGGAACCATGAACAAGCAGACTCGCTAAAACTAATCAAGGTAAGACTTAGCACTGCTCCTGTTCTTACATACTTCAATGTCAATGAACAAGCCATACTACAAGTTGATGCTTCCCAAAGTGGCTTAGGAGCATGTTTGCTTCAGGATGGGAAACCAATATCGTACGCATCAAGGAGCATGACTGAGACAGAAAAGCGTTACCCGCAGATAGAAAAGGAACTACTGTCGGTTGTCTTCGGGACTGAGAAATTTCACTATTTCTTATACGGAAGAAGGGTAATCGTACACACTGATCACAAACCTCTAATCAGTATTCTCTCAAAGAATGATAATCGTGTGTCTCCCAGACTGCAGCGTATGCAACTCAAACTCCTTAAGTATGATTTGCAGCTTGAGTATTTAAATGGGCCAAAAATGTTTGTGGCAGATACACTGTCGAGGGCCTATTTGCCGGAAACGGGTGTTTCAGATCCTGAAATGGAAGTTTTAGTGCAACTAGTCTCTAAGTACTTGCCTATGTCAGACGAAAAGAGAGAACAGTTTCAAAAAGCCATAAAGGAAGATGAAACAGCCAGTAACTTAAGGGAATTACTCATGTCAGGGTGGCCAAAGTATAAAGAACAAGTTCATAAGAGTGTACAACTCTTTTGGAATCACCGACACGAACTGTCATTTCATGATGGACTAGTGTTCATAGGTTCAAGACTATTGGTTCCATCTACTCTGAAATCAGCCATGCTAGAGTTAGTGCACGGAGGACATATGGGGGAAGAAAAAAAAAAACAAAAACAGGGCAAGGCAGGTTTTGTTTTGGCCTAACATGACTAAAGAGATTGAAGAGTATGTCAAACAATGCAAAACGTGTGAAAGATTTCGCAAAAGTAACGCAAAGGAACCTCTCATTCGGTCATTCCTCACCCAGTACCTAACAGACCGTGGGAAGTTATAGGAGCAGACATCCTGGAGTACCGGGGGGACAACTTCCTCGTCATAAAGGATTACTTCTCAAAATGGATTGAGTTGGTTCAACTTAACTCCAAAACCGCCAAAGAACTTATTGGCAAGTTCAAGAGTGTCTTCTCTCGACAAGGGATTCCAAACCGTCTTGTGTCAGACAACATGCCATTTTCAAGCTTAGAGTTTAGAACATTGGCAAAGGAATGGGGCTTAAACACGATCACTTCAAGCCCAACATTTGCGCAAGCAAACGGAATGGCGGAAAATGGGGTCAAGATATCCAAAATGAAACTAAAGAAGGCACACCACATGCAGACCGACGTGTACCTTCTGCTACTTGAATATCGTAATAGACCCGTTACAATAATGAATTACTCACCAGCACAGCTGCTCTGTAGTAGACAGTTGAGGGCTAAAATACCAACAGAGGAGTCCTTGTTGAAGCCTGAGATATGTACAGAGGTACAAGAAAAGTTAAAACTAACTCAGACTAAACAAAAACAATACTTTGACCGGAGCACCAAGGATCTCCCACCACTAGAAAATGATGAGACTATACTTCTGCGACGTAATACTAATGGAGTGTGTAGCGCACCCACCCTATTCACTATTCATTTTTTCGTAATTAATGTTATTATCATATGTTTTTCTTTTTATTTCATTATTTCATTTACTTTTATACTTGTGTGTACCACGAACATTGCCCAACATAACCAACGTGAAACCGATATCTCACACGTGCACATTCGACACAATAACGCACTGTTCTCCAAAACTGAACTGAAAAACTCTCTAGCGGATGTGCGTAAACCGATACAACAAAGGTAGGCCTTGGCAGGACTCAGCCACGAGCGACTTCACGAGCAACTGATGTCGAAATGCGTGAGGCGCGCGCAGCCAGTAACTTTCCACTGTACGCGTCTTCTGGCCACACGTACAACAACAAAGGCATCAGCTCACCACTTGGACACTCTTCCTCGACCGCAGCAGACGTACTAGTTTTTCGTTCCTCGGCGAACAAAGGGCATGGCTAGGTCAACTACATCATACATCGGCGAGACCTAAGCCTCTCTTTCCGCTCCATACAGCTTCATACAAACAACAACTTCACCTGATTGCCCATCAACAAGTCTTCGAACCAACTACTAAGTACCGACTACCGAGACAATGGAGGACGCTTCATTGTTCCGGGACTTCTAGCCGCCAACCGTCAACACCGTCAACCGTCAACCGTCAACGTCAACAATGTCAAAACCGTAACGTATTACTTGCGTGTGCACATAAATTCGTTTCAATACTTTCTCTGAACATTTACGTCATTTAACATTTCAACAATAATTTTCCTTTGTTCATCATGTCTATGTTTTGGTACAATATACAAGTGCATTTAACCTAATATCATGTGTTACATTTAACCTTAGTTCCTGAAGGTCATTCACTCTCATTCATCACCCTCCTTTTCAACTTTTTGGATTTTTATTTCACCCTTTTTTGGTTACATTAATTAATAAATTCATTCTGCTGACTTGAGCTAGTCAAATTACTCCAAGTATGGGTTGGCACCCTGAGCTCACTTGTCTGTAATGCTACAATTGGCGCCCAACTGGTGGGGTTTTGTTACAAGTGTGGGAACCAGCTACAGTTGTGGGAAAATATCACACACCAAGGTCCTATTTAGTGCAGATACAGGATGGAACATTACTTAGAAGGAATCGAAAGGAGCTAAGGAAGTCCTCGAGTCAACATCCCTCACCACTCGTGCTACCCGATTTGGACATTCCCAACAAGGAAAATGTTGAGGAACCAATCCCAGAAGATGGTGGTATCGCCGACATATCAGGAAGTGGTACGGAACATGACTTAACTAATCTTGAACCTGATGTTCCCAACATCCCAAACAATGTCCGTGATCTTATGGATCCTACTCCAAACTTTCCAAGACCTAGACCCAAGAGAACCACCAGAGAACCAATGAGGCTCAAAGATTATGTCAAGTATTGATGATGATTTGTGTATCTTTTGGAGATGATTGTTTTTTGTAAGTAGGGATATTTCTTGTATTAATTCAGTAAGTAATCTAGTGTTGTAATATTTTTATACACACTTATATTAGGGGAAAGATGTAATGAGTAGTAGAGCATTGTGAAGCTAGCACCACTACGGTGGAATGTAACAGTCAGAAGTTGGCAACAGCACCAACCGGCACTTGGCGATGGCGGCTAGACGCTACTGATTGTTATGTCTTGTAACCATTCGTGTTAATAAAGCCTAAGTTGTATAATACCGAACCCGTCTAAAACTTATTACAGCATATTTTACCTTTTACCTTATTTAAAACTATATATACATCTTTAGCAGAATCTTTGATTTTGTATGGAATTGTAGCTTGGGGTTATGCATAGCGGTGTCACACGCAAATGGTGGAGAATCTGCAAGTTCGCATGCTAAAAGCTGTAATGTGTAATGTTAAAGTGGATAACTTGCTTAAGAGAAAACAAATGTTTGCCTTTTGTAACGAGCTGCCTTTATCTTCTATGTACATATATAGATTATTATTACATTATTATTTTAAAGCAGATTTCAAGACTCCCATTGACTCCGGTAGGTTACGAGGTATCAAGGTTCTGGTATGTTTAAACTCCCCGATTTCAACAACAAATATGGCCAAAGATCATTATGTTACTCGGTACCTTTTTTGTTTAATAAATTGCCACCTAAACTCAAAACCTTGTCTTCTATTTCTAAAGTTAAGCGTTTACTAAAAACACATCTCTCTCTTGATTACAGATATGTGTATAATTTTTGCGTGTTTAAAACACTGTTTTGTTGTTTGTTTGTATTTTCCTTAGTTTCCTCCGTAGTTCCGTTATAAGGTATTAATTATGATTTATATCGTTAATGTATCTCGTTTGCATTTGATTATGATATAATTATATTATTATAATTAACTAATATATATATTCCGTTCTCTGTGTTTTTCATTTTAAAAAAAGACACCCCACAGTTAAGCCTTGTCAGGCTTTGTGGGTTTCAACGAGTGAATCATCTTTTTTATGTGTGTGGTTCTGTATGTTGTAAATTTCAAATTATAATTATTGTTATTATTTTTGTTATTATTATTATTATTATTATTTTTATTATTACTATTATTATTATTACTATTATTATTATTATTTGTGTTATTACTATTATTATTATTATTTGTGTTATTATTATTATTATTATTATTATTATTATTATTATTATTATTATTATTATTATTATTATTATTATTATTATTATTATTATTATTATTATTATTATTATTATTATTATAATTGGTCACCTTTGAATGATGGACTGAATACTAATTCATATTAATATAAGGTCTGTATAAAAACATTGGGATGAACTAAGTGGTCTTGCGTAGCGTAAGCTGTAAATACGATGTGTTATTATTAACTGAAACTGGTCTGCAAGACAATAATCACAACAGCTATCAGATAATATGCTATGATGTAATTTGTCACTCAAGATTAGGTCAACGAGGTAGTGGGTTGCTCTTGTTTATCAAATCGGGGTTTGTTGTTAAAAACCTTTGTACAGAGTTTAAGTCATTTGAAGGAATTTCATGTAGGTAGTGTGTTTGTTGACAATGATTTATTTATCTTCTGAGTTACTTTGTATATACAGACCAGACCCCCCGATAATAACACGGAAAATGAGTTTATTTTAGAATAAGAAATGTAATACGAACAAATTAATCAGATAAACAATTGTTTGATATTAGGAGATATTAACATGATGTTCTTGATGTTACATAATCGATAGAATATATCGTTACATGATATCGATATCGAGTGTAAGTTAATTCTTGTGTTTGTTAAGTTGGCAAGAGCCTTGCAGCAAAGATATTGATGACAGGAGCACATGTCTGTCCGAGTTGTGTAAGTTGATCGTTAGCATGTAAGTGTTGCAATTATATACTGTACTTGTGTGGAACTTAATAAAAAAAATAAAAAAAAATAAAAATACTAATACAATGCGCGAACGCCTTTTAAAAGATCCGAGTATGACCCTGGACAAAGCTATCAATTTATGCAGAGCACATGAAAGCTCTAAGATACAGGGACAATTAATGAGTGTTGGTCCAGTTCACAATTCCGAAAGCGTGCATGCAATATACAATGGCTAAGAATAGGCCTAAATACAATACTAAGACTAGAGGGGAGAAGGATAAGCCTAGTCCTACCGAAAAATCTAATAATACCTGTTCCAGATGCGGTAGTGAACATAAACCCAGATCTTGTTCTGCATATGGGCAAACTTGTTTCAATTGTAAGAAACAGAATCACTACAGCAAGTGTTGCACTTGGAAAGATAAAAAACAAAAATGTTCAAACACTGGAACAGGGAGAGGGAGATTCTTCAGATGAAGAAAAGTCAGTCTTCATTGGGTCTTTGCAGATTAATGCAATTAATAAACCTAAACAGGAATGGGTCCAAGTACTAAAAATAATAAACATAGAAATACCATTTAAGTTAGACTCGGGCTCAGAAGTGAATATTTTGCCCAAAGATATTTTTCAAAATATTCAAACAAAACCAAGTTTGCTTCCGACTAAGAAAACAATCTCAGCCTACACGGGGCATGCATTACAAATAGAAGGTAAATGCAAACTCACAATTAAGAATAAAGACGGAAAGGAGCAACAGTTTGAGTTTTACGTAACCAAGAAAAACTCAGTTCCTATATTAGGACTCGCAGCTTGCCAAACACTAGGTTTGATTCAACGATTAGAAGTGCATTCTATGCAAGAATTAGGACTAAGCCTAGATAATGACCCACATAAGATAATCGAACAAAATAAGGAGCTGTTTAAAGGAATCGGCAAGTTGAACAACCCATACGATATCAAACTTGAGAATGCAGTTCCCCAGATAATGGCGGCTAGGAAAATACCCCTTTCGTTAAAAGGTAAACTGAAGGCAGAGCTAGCAAGAATGGAAGAACAAAACATAATTATAAAGGAGGAAAATCCTACCGATTGGGTACATCCGATAGTTCTAGCATCGAAACCTGACGGTTCTATTTAGAGTATGCATGGACCCGCGAAATTTGAATAAATATATAAAGAGACAACACCTATATATACCAACGGCTGAAGATATATTCTCGCAGTTAGAAGGGGCTCAAGTGTTCTCGGTACTGGATGCGTCAGCCGCATTCTGGCAGATTCCTCTTACGGAAGCTAGTTCAAAACTATGCACTATAGCTACACCCTATGGCAGATTCCGGTTTTTGAGAATGCCGTTTGGAATCTCTAGTGCCCCTGAAGTATTGCAAAGAGAAGTGCAAGCACTGTGCGAAGGTATAGAGGGTGTATATGCCTACTTGGATGATTTTGATTATTTTGATTATTTGGGCTTAACGTCTTATATTTTTGCAACTTGGCTAATCAAGACGATGAGTTGGTGATAATGAAAATGAAGTTGGGGGCTCTTTGGAGGAAAGGGGCAAGTGGGAGGTTGCGTGAGAAAAGGGGAAAGGGGAGGATAGGGGATTTGGGTGTGGACAACACTTCGTCTGACTTCTCCTCCTCGACCAGTCCGGCTAGGGTGGCCCTACCAGAAGCATACGCTTCCGCCGGCATAGCTCTCGGGATCAACAAAGCACGCAAACCTGCCCACCACGATAAGGTAGCAGTCCCTGGGCAGGCCTACTTGGATGACATACTGATAGTAGGTAAGACTCTAGAAGAACACAACCGCCGATTAGAAGAGGTATTGGCGAGAGCAAAAGCACATAACTTTAAATTCAGTGAAAAAAAAGCACAGATTGGAGTCAAAAACATCCGATACTTGGGTAGTCAAATATCTCCTGATGGTATAGCCATTCATAAGGCTAAAATAGAGGCTGTACAAGCCATGACCGCACCAGAAACAAACACAAGAATTAACTTACACTCGATATCGATATCATGTAACGATATATTCTATCGATTATGTAACACTTGATACCTCTAATAAGTGCATACAACTAAACGAAAACTTGATGTCGGCACATAGGTGAGCAACTGGGTATGGCAACTTGGTTCGTAAATTCAGAAATGGACAAACCCCGGCGCCACCCAGAGCCCTTCACGTCCCATGGATGGAGGAGTTCTTGGACTTAATTGCCCCTCCTATACTGTGGCAACAGACAGCACGATCAATGACTACCTGCATACCACAAATCTGAATCCATACTTAGATAAAGATTTTGATTTCATGTTAAATACAGTATTACGAAACACATTAAATGCTAAGTACATGCAGGAAAATACCCCTGAAGTTCAGCCAACCATAGTCGCCACTAAAGCACTGGTGACGTCTTTAAAACAAAGTGGGACTGTCAACGCCCTAAAGAAAACTGTCCACTAAGAAGTTGAGACAAGGTGAAACTCTCGACTTCAAATGTTAAAGTCAGTATGTGAACAATATGATGGCATTGTTCAGCTGCTGGAAGAACATGAGAATGCCAATCGTTTCGAAGCAATTGATCTTGACACGATGAAAATGCTGATGGCATTCCTTCAGCCGTTGCAAGATATCAGCAATGAACTAGTAGCGGAAAAGTCACCAACGTTGCCATTGGTTATGCTTTGCACCCCGCAGACCGCTGATAGTAGGTCTCTTCGTCGGCTCAAAGAGAGAGCAACGGGATTTATACAAGTCAAATTCGCTGTTGATCGTCTGCAGCGGTTTCGCCAACTGCGAATGCTTGCGGCAAATGACAAGCATAAGATTGATTAATGGGGCTTAACGTCTCATATTTATGCAACGATGGCTAATCGAGACGGTGAGCGGGTGATAATGAAGATGAGAAAGATGATAATGAAGAATAAAGCCACATCCGAATCAGATCCATTGTACGTCGCATGAGTCGTCATACGGGAGTCCAGCAAGGGAGGGCAGGGCCAAGTGGGAGGAGAAATATTCAATGGGACAGTGGGGGGGAAAGGGGATTGGGGTGTGGACTGCACTTCGTCTGACTTCTCCTCCTCGACCAGTTCGGCTTGGGTGGCCCTACCAGAAGCATACGCTTCCGCCGGCATAGCTCTCGGGATCAACAAAGCACGCAAACCTGCCCACCACGATAAGGTGGCAGAAACTAGTCGATGATGTGAAGCAACAACTTCAAACATTATCCCAGTTGCAGCCACGCCGTACGGCTACATTTGCAGTCGCAGATTGAACAAAAAACTTACATTCGAAATATATGCTCAATATTGCTACAGCAATTGCCGGAGATTTAAATTGCTGCTTAATTTAAATACACCCTCCCAAGGCGATGTGTTGTTTTACGTTTGCGTGAATTGAATTCAATGGCATGACGGTGAGAAAATTACTATGCCACTAAAGGGACTAGAACGTGAACGGGAGCGGTTGAAACTCGTAGATAAATAACCATATAATTACATGTCACAAGCGGTTGAAGCCAGTGATCCTGAAGTTCTTAGTGC
This sequence comes from Isoperla grammatica, assembly GCA_945910005.1. Classification (NCBI taxonomy): domain Eukaryota; kingdom Metazoa; phylum Arthropoda; class Insecta; order Plecoptera; family Perlodidae; genus Isoperla; species Isoperla grammatica. The sequence goes on from OX246740.1 coordinate 16,737,650, forward strand.
AGATAATTTCAGAGGGCTTCACTCTGAAACAGCCATTCGCTAAGTGCGGTCCGAGGCTCTTGCTTTAAACGATCTTGACAAAGACGATCGTTGACGTAACAAATATGTACATCGCAAGTCAGGACAAGGACGATCAGTACATGCGGGCAGTTGGTACCCCCTTTTTCGCCCACTGCTTTAGTATTGACCAGTGGCTCGTTGCAAACTCTATTCGAAAAGAGGAGGGTGGTTTAACCCTACCTGGACGCTACTGGAGCTGTGATGCGAAATCCTTTGGGAGACCAGCGATCTATATATTACTACGAGGGGGTTATCGCGTGCAATGGTACTGTTCTGCCCGTACTGGAAACGGTAAGTTCGCGACACGACGCCGAAACTATAGCCGCGTTGTTTTCCAAAGGACATGGGGGTGGCCCCTGTTTACGCGTATACTGACTATAGTCTCGCGCTGATCAACGCCGTTCGGAAATCTTGGTATGTAGACACTCTCTCTGGGTACTTGGTGCATTCGCATACATTTTAGGCAACGTTGCCCAAGGGATCAAAATCAGTGATCAGGATTCACGTGTGCTGCGCTCATTTCATACGAATTGTCGCCAATGACGCTGGCGAATCGCTGGCAAGAAGCGGTGCATGATTTGGTACAGTTCTGCACTGTTAATACTTCACCAACTTATGTTCCGTCGGATTGCAGTTTTCGAATACGACGGTATGATGATAAAGATCTTCTTTTTTTATCTGAAAATATGCGGACAAGTTCATATTACTATACGGATTACAACTTAGACTAATACTGTGGCAGTGGCGTAGCTACGTCTTTACGGGCCCGGGTGTAACTGGACAAGACGCCCCCTCCAAACCCCTAAAAGTCAATTTTTCGATTAATTAAAACTTATGAAATGTTTGAGGTAGACTTTCAACCATACTCGTATGTAACCTTTAAACCATACTTAGACGAAAAGCTATAAGTTTCGATGCAAGATCCGTTTGATTTAAATTATACGACTTCTATTTAATCTCGGTTAAAACCCAGTGTAACATATATTTCAATCCCATATTGTGTGTAAGACAAGTGTAGAAACAGAACTCTTGAAATGATTCCCGGGCTAGGGTTTTATCGCTTCCTTGCCTGGTATATCATTACTTTCTTATGTTTCGTAACGGATATAAGTTTTACAATTTTTCTTACTTGAAACTTTTTTCGCTTGTCAGTTCCTGGCATATCTATTATCTAGTCATTAATAATTATTATACCATCAAGTCTAGTTTCAGCCCGTAAAAACACATTGTTACAATTTCGCTTGCCCAATGAGGGGGAAACAATTTTGAAATGGTAGCCTCAATTTTGCACAAAAAAATTGTCACTATCAGGTTAAAACTGTACAAAGAATAATGGGGCAAACGTGGACTTCGAGTAGTGCAGCTGCACCCTCTGCCAACCCGTAGCTACGCCATCACTATGTTTGACTTGCTAGTCTGCCCTCACTTGTACGCTACTTCATGAGTATTCTACATTTCATTATTGCTTTTTATAGGTCAACGAAAAGAGAGGCAGGGTTTGACTGTGTTGGGGCAAACCCTAAAAACAGTTTTGCGGAAGTTTACGCGGCTACGCAAACAAGGGAAACTGCCCAATAATAAAAAAACCATCGTTATGTTGGGCACGAACGATTTGTTGGTTCGTAAAATCAAAATAGTACATTTGTTCCAAAATCGATCTCCGATTGTCTCCTGTTGCAACATTGTTATTTTTTTAAAAGGATTTTAAGTATGATGAAGGCAAAATGAAGAAAGTGATGATTAAAGATCTGCACGAGAGACCTCTTTGCGGGCACCGGTCACCACGAGGAGGGACCCACCTCGACCGGAAGAGGAAGTTGGTGTTGCCTCGTGGTGGGCAAGCCGCAAGTTCGGTTGATCTTATCGTTTCACGAAGTTTACGGAAGTTGATCGAGTTTCGAGAAGTGTAGAGCTCCTCTTTTTGGGAGAAGAAAGATGGCGGGAGGTAGACGTAACGTGAAGGCTAACGAGTGCGGAAAATGTGGTAGCACCGTAAGTGAAACAGAGCTATCTATTCTTTGTGGTGGCTTGTGTAAAGCGTGGTTCCATCGAGCATGCTCTGGACTATCGAAAAAGCAAATTAAAGCCATAGAAGACAGCGATATATGGATTTGCGATCCCTGCACAAGAGGGAATCTAGGGGAGCTACCAGCAGACCAAACAGCCGTAGCCGGAGCCAAAACTGGATCAGCCTCGGCTTGCAATATGAATGTGAACATAACAAAGAATAACAAATCCGCCGGTAAGCTCGCAGCCGACTCTCCAGCATGTTCACGAACACCTGCATGGCATAAAAAACTGCTGAACCTAACCTACTGTCAATCACCAAGGCGGTGAATGACATTTTGCAGGCGCTTAAAGACATAACTAAGTCTCTTGCATTTCAGGGGAGGACTCAAGACGACTTTCTGTCGATCAAAAAGTCCCAAACGATCAAAATTTCGGAACTAATAATTCAACAAAGGAAAACAGACTGCTAAAGAAGAGAACAACACAATTCAAGTTTAACTTAAAGGTAGGCTGTAGTTAAGAACGGTTATTTTTTTAAATAGTTATTTTTTTAATTAAACACATTGTTGTCACGATTTGGTAAACATCAGCGGAAACGCGAGCTCAAACGTGCGATTCGTTGAAGAGCTAGAACGGCTCAAACTTGGGTGGAGTGGGGGGGCTACGTCCTGCAGGCACTGCGAGGCTACAGTACGTACACCTCGGACAACGAACCAGAATTTCTGGCGAAAACCGGTTCTGAGCAATGACCATATTTTGTACAACCCTTGGGAATGCATCGCATTCATGTCAATATTCAAAGCTAGAAGATCGTTGAATCAGATTGCGGACTGTTGTATTCTGTTAAATACCCCCTGCTAGTTTTATTATTTTTGCTTCTGGTTTTACGTCATTTTCAATTATCACAATCGTTTTCTAAATACATTTATGCATATTGTCATCTTTTAACCGTCTTTGTAGTAGGATTATGAAGCGAAACATATTATGTATGTCATGTATGCAGTATGCAAATCGTTTGATTCGCATTCATCTAATAATAACGCTACAAGAAAAAATAAAAAAGTTTCAATGATTGATGATTGATTAATGGGGCTTAACGTCTCATATTTATGCAACGATGGCTAATCGAGACGATGAGCGGGTGATAATGAAGATGAGAAAGATGATAATGAAGAATAAAGCCACATCCGAATCAGATCCATTGTACGTCGCGTGAGTCCGATAAATTAATGGGGCTTACCGTTTCATATTTATGCAACGATGGCTAATCGAGACGATGAGCGGGTGATAATGAAGATGAGAAAGATGATAATGAAGAATAAAGCCACATCTGAATAAAATCCATTGTACGTCGCGTGAGTCGTCATACGGGAGTCCAGCAAGGGAGGGCAGGGCCAAGTGGGAGGAGAAATATTCAATGGGACAGTGGGGGGGGGGGGGGGGGGAAGGGTATTGGGGTGTGGACTGCACATCGTCTGACTTCTCCTCGACCAGTCCGGCTTGGGTTGCCCTACCAGAAGCATACGCTTCCGCCGGCATAGCTCTCGGGATCAACAAAGCACGCAAACGCAATTCAAATAAAACATTAATTTATATTTGGAATTTAGCTTTTACAGTTGTTCATGTAGCCAATTATGAAATTCTAGGAAATCAGTGAATGGAATGTAGCGCGAACGAGTCGGCCAAACTACCCCCATAACGAGGGGTTTACAAACCAGGTAAATATAAGCTCGACGCGGTGGATCGACTGGTTCGTTGTCCGAGGTGTCTCCACTTTAGAGCACGTGTTGTGGAATGACAGTTTAAAAGCATTCTTATTCTTGTGGTAATAATTTGTTAGTAGGTAAACACTGAATGACGCTGAGAAACTCTAAGTCAAGTCCTGATTTTGCATAATACTAAACTTATTTAATATAAATTTAAAAAAAAAAACTCACCCATAAAGTGTTTCGAAATACTCTGGCTCGAAGCCGTCAGCTGATTTAAATCCAACGTAGATTCCGGTTGCTTGTGGATACCTTTCACGTATACAGTTCACAACGCATGATGGTATAACTTTTCTTTTCTTTTTCCCAAAAGTTGACCAGGAATTCATCCAATAAACAAATTGTTTATATGCAACGTACCGATAAGTGCTATTGGTTGCTGCGTTTATAGTGAGTAACTCATGATCAGACGCATGCAAAGCCAATAAGTGACGTGCTGTGTTCAATGTATCTAAATTCAACACGACGCTCTCAAAAGATGTGTTCTGTGGTACAGTCAACACTTCCCCGATGTTCTCTAATTACTTTACTATCACTGCAGCAAACACTTGTATCATCGGACAACGTAATTACACACTCCCCACAATCACACCAATCAATTGTCCCTGATCTACCTATAAGTGATTTGTTCACTGGTCTTCTTATCGCGGCTTTTATCCTTTCTATCAGATCGCCGAGGTTCAAAACGATAGGGCTGTATACCGGCCATCACCCTCCGCAGACACGATTGCACTGGCTGCTGGTGAAAGTTATAAGCGTTTTGAAGGGTAAACAGTTCAAAAACTTGAGAACATAGCTTAAAAGGGTCATTGTGTAAAATGGCTATTGTTCAGGGAATAGCCTGAACACCCGCATACACTGTGTCCAATCCGTGTCAGTTTGAAAGTTTTGTCAGTTGAAAGATATACTGCATTATTGCACTAATAAATATGTTGCCAAATTGACAGATGGTAACTAAACACATAAATATGTCTATAAAACCTAACTTCCTACGTGGGTGGGGCAAGGGACAAGGACAAAGAGAACGGGAAATGGGGTTTTGACTTTTGAGTCTATTGCGTTACGAATTTGCTTGTAACACAAGGGACAGTTCATTTTTTCTCAGTCAAGCGAAGTGGCGCACCAAGGGGGGTGAAGTGTTGGGTACGCTTCATGCTATAGAGCGCCCCCCCCCCCCCCCCCCCACCCCCCTAAGAAGCTTACTATTTTAGGTAATAACTGAAAGTGGATGTGTGAAGTTCATCCTCGGATGGGCGTGGTATCGGTGCAATATTCTTAGGTACATCGGCGACGTATGGGTCGAATTCGATATCCAAATTCACTTGACCACTGGTATAGACACACACTTTTTCCATTAACTCTTCTCGCCAAGAATAATTTTTGTCCTTTCGGATTGATCGTTCCACGTATTTTTTGTCGATTTTGAATATCGGACTTCTGTACGACAAATGTCTCGACCTATGTTTAAATTGTGGTCTAATATAGCAAGCATTGCGCGAAGTACCATACCGTCGTAGGAGAAGTGCGATTTCTTGGGCAAATACTTCAATCTGACATTGTGGTATGACTCTAAACTCCCAGTATGACAGTAATGTTTGGTATGTTTCAAATCTGTCAGAAATCTATCCTCTGTAATTACTTGTCGGAGGAGCTTGTAATCGTGTGAGCTTTTGCGGCGAGCGGCGATCTATTACGATTTGGAAATTTGTGAAAACTTACTTTTTTCCCATGGACAATTACAAGTTTACCTGACTGATTAGCACATTCGAAGACACAACATATAGTCATCTTTATGTATATTGTTCCGTATATGCAGTCATAAGCGCGACAGAAAAAAAGTCACAACACTGTCACAATTGCCATTCAGTCGATACGGAATAAATTATTAGTACTACACGACAATTATTTTGTATTACACATTACACACCAACAGTTCCTACAGCGTAGTGACTTAAAGGGTCGACAGCGAGCAAGCAGTTCACCCCCATACGTCCACGCGTGCATGAATGGGAGACATTGTTCCCGGCTTCAGACCGCGGGCCGTGAGGCGGGTGGCTTCGATGACGTCACGGCCTGACAGCCTAAAACTTTGACGTGCCGTAGTTTAAAGAGATTTTATTCACACTTTGTCAGACATTGTTACATCTCAGTTAGATAAAGGGGAAAAACCTGTAGCTATTTTTCTCGACATAGCCAAAGCATTTGACACTGTCCCACACAAAAAACTATTACACAAACTAGAAGCATACGGCATCCAAGGTGTAGCGCTACAACTAATAAAGAGCTATTTATGTAACAGAGAACAAGCTGTAAAAATCAATGATACCCTCAGTAGCTCGTCAATTATTCATTTTGGGGTTCCTCGAGGAACTGTTCTAGGACCACTACTGTTCATAATATTCATCAATGATCTGTGTAATTCCAAATTAAGGTGCAGAATTGTCACATTTGCTGACGACACTGTTCTTATTTTTTTCAAGTAGTGACTGGAGGACCACATATAAAATTGCTCAGAAAGTATTAAGAAAAATAAAATTATGGCTTGATCTAAATTTGCTTACTCTAAACGAAGATAACACTTTTCATATTGCTTTCTCTCCAACAGAAACTGACCAACCCAAAAATTACTGCCTGAAAATTCACACAAATGCATGTAACACCGCCACAGGTGCATGCAACTGTAAAACAATTGAAAAAGTATACAAAACTCTATCTTGGCGTGATTGTAGACCAACACATGAAATTGGTCCTGTCACATTAAACACGTATGTACAAAATTAAGAAATACTTTATATAAATAATACACGGTTAGAAATTTCCTTAACCTCTCCTCACTAAAAATGCTTTATTACGCTCTAACACAATCCTTACTTGAATATGGAATTCTAGCCTGGGGTGGGACTTATTATACTCATCTAATACCTATTATCACAGTACAGAAACACATTTTAAAAGTAATAATGAAAAAACAATTTTGATATCCCACTGCGCTACTATACAGTGAAAGCAAAATGATGTACATTCGCAAGTTGTACGCTAAACACCTTCTCAAATTTGTGCACTCAAATCTAAACAGCTTTAACAAAACATCACATAAGTCACAAACTAGAGAAAAGAATAAAAATAACTTTACAACACCCAGAGTGAACAAAACATTATCGCAAAAACAAGTTGTTTTTCTAGGCCCAAAACTATACAACCGTGTCCCACCAGAAATAAAAAATTGTTCAAGCTCTAGTTTTAATTATCTATTGCACAACGGGGTTTACTCTTTACCCAGTAACAAACTGGAGAAATTTTTTAGCCCAACCTGTGAACGTGACCGATAAGAAAGCTGAAAACGAGCAAAAAAGAAATAAAAAACATAAAAATTCATCATAATTATCATAACGAATTATTCTGCTATTTTTCTCAGATAGATGGGTGGATGGGTGGATAATAACAACATAAAGTTTTCGATCCTCCTGAGTATGAGTATGATGAAGAAATGAGATACCACTAACAAATAATTGACATTGTGTTAAATAAGTATCTGTGACTACACATATCTGTATTTAGATAATAAGAATTAAGATATAATGTTGTGATTAGGAAATTTCAAGTTACGAAACGAAATAACCGAATGTGTAGGCAATGTGTAGGAAGTAGGCCTCTTCACTTCGATGATAAAACATATTAACTTAACTTTATTACTGTTTCGTTGTATTGTTGCAAGGTTGTATATGTAAGTAAACAGCACAGCTGGTACCTTATGTTATTGTTCCTACATAAAAAAAAAAATCCCCCCCAAAAAAATAATGATAATAATAATGATAGTTATGATGATGGTAATAATAATGATACTAATGATAACATAGTAAAAGGAAATATTTAGTTAATTAATTGCAGTAAAAAACCCTCACTAAGAAATTGAATAAGAAATTAGCATAGTTTTTGGTTTTAGTTTTAGTTATAGTTCTAACTTAGTATAGTTTAAAGTGTTAAGACCAAGTACCAACATTGAAATAAGGTAGCCACGAACAAGTCTTAGAACTCATGTGGTTGCCTTACTTACCCTATTTTGAAATATCTATAAACCACTGTATTGTACTCATGTCTTAATAAAATTGAATTGAATTGAATTGAGGCTATGCTATAATGGTATAAATTGAATTGAATTTATTGGGTTTAAGGGCGCTTCAACCAGTTAGGTCATTTTGCGCCACCAAGATGGTGTTTTGCAAGCTAAGTAATAAAGTAACCATGAAAGTAGTAATTTTGTTTGAATTGTATATGAATTTAATTTATATTATTTTATATTTAATATTGGTTGTAATGTATGTTTTTTTCAAATTGTTGGAAAAACTGTGTACGGACAAGAAATTTTAAAAGTTTATCACAATTCTCGTATGATAAAAGTTCTTCATACAACGGGGAAAGCTTTAATTGTGTTTTAATACATCATGTTTGGTACATTCTGACAATATGTGCCGTACCGGGGCTTCAAGATATGCTCTCTAAAGCTAGGGCTATAGTTGACCATTACAAAAGAAGTAGCTCGGCTAGACACAAATTGAAAGAACTTCAAAAGCAACTATCATTCTCAGTTCACGAACTGATGCAAGACGTTGATACACGGTGGAATTCTGAGTACCTGATGTTAAGCCGTCTTGTGGAACAACGGGAGCCTGTATCTGCAGACCTCGTAACCTGTAACGTAGACAACTTAACAAATGCGGAGTGGAAGCTTGCAAGCTGCTTAGTCTTAGTATGACAATGTTATAACTTTTCGTTTTCAAACAATTTTTTTTAATTCTGTGTAATTTCTAATTTTCATTATTATTATTTTTTTCTTTCTTTCTAGATTATCATGCCATTGTACCAAGCTACGGTGGAAATGTGTACCGAAACATATCCAACACTGAGCAAGGTGGTACCGATGCTACATTGCATGCTCGAGTCCGTAGCTGAAGCTGTGACACAGTGTAGATATGGCTCCATTGAGCACGCTGTTTCAACGGCACTTCAACGGGCTCTAGTTGCACGTTTTCCTGGGTACAAACAGAACATGTTCAACTGCTCTGCCATGCTTCTTGACCCTCGTTTCAAAGATACACATTTGGTGGTAGACTTACTATCTTCATTAATGAATTTATGTTTTCATTATATACTAGCCATTGCAGTTTGCAGATACCTTGTGATTTCCATGCTCCTTCGATGCTCAATCACAATCACTTAAAAATTAAAATGGTCACATTTTTTTTAAGAGACATGTCACGTCAGAGGACCAGGCGACAGTCGTCGCTATGGCCGAGTCCCTGGACGCGACTGATACGGAGGACCAGGCGACAGTCGTCGCTATGGCCGAGTCCCTGGACGCGACTGATACGGAGGACCAGGCGACAGTCGTCGCTATGGCAGAGTCCCTGGACGCGACTGATACGGAGGACCCGGCGACAGTCGTCGCTATGGCAGAGTCCCTGGACGCGACTGATACAGATGACCCGGCGACAGTCGCCGCTATGGCAGAGTCCCTGGACGCGACTGATACGGAGGACCAGGCGACAGTCGTCGCTATGGCCGAGTCCCTGGACGCGACTGATACAGATGACCCGGCGACAGTCGCCGCTATGGCAGAGTCCCTGGACGCGACTGATACGGAGGACCAGGCGACAGTCGTCGCTATGGCAGAGTCCCTGGACGCGACTGATACGGAGGACCAGGCGACAGTCGTCGCTATGGCAGAGTCCCTGGACGCGACTGATACAGAGGACCAGGCGACAGTCGTCGCTATGGCAGAGTCCCTGGACGCGACTGATACGGAGGACCAGGCGACAGTCGTCGCTATGGCAGAGTCCCTGGACGCGACTGATACGGAGGACCCGGCGACAGTCGTCACTATGGCAGAGTCCCTGGGCGCGACTGATACAGAGGACCAGGCGACAGTCGTCGCTATGGCAGAGTCCCTGGACGCGACTGATACGGAGGACCCGGCGACAGTCGTCGCTATGGCCGAGTCCCTGGACGCGACTGATACGGAGGACCAGGCGACAGTCGTCACTATGGCAGAGTCCCTGGACGCGACTGATACGGAGGACCAGGCGACAGTCGTCACTATGGCAGAGTCCCTGGACGCGACTGATACGGAGGACCAGGCGACAGTCGTCGCTATGGCAGAGTCCCTGGACGCGACTGATACGGAGGACCCGGCGACAGTCGCCGCTATGGCCGAGTCCCTGGACGCGACTGAAACGGAGGACCAGGCGACAGTCGTCGCTATGGCAGAGTCCCTGGACGCGACTGATACGGAGGACCCGGCGACAGTCGTCGCTATGGCCGAGTCCCTGGACGCGACTGATACGGAGGACCAGGCGACAGTCGTCACTATGGCAGAGTCCCTGGACGCGACTGATACGGAGGACCAGGCGACAGTCGTCACTATGGCAGAGTCCCTGGACGCGACTGATACGGAGGACCAGGCGACAGTCGTCGCTATGGCAGAGTCCCTGGACGCGACTGATACGGAGGACCCGGCGACAGTCGTCACTATGGCAGAGTCCCTGGACGCGACTGATACGGAGGACCAGGCGACAGTCGTCACTATGGCAGAGTCCCTGGACGCGACTGATACGGAGGACCAGGCGACAGTCGTCGCTATGGCAGAGTCCCTGGACGCGACTGATACGGAGGACCCGGCGACAGTCGCCGCTATGGCCGAGTCCCTGGACGCGACTGAAACGGAGGACCAGGCGACAGTCGTCGCTATGGCAGAGTCCCTGGACGCGACTGATACAGAGGGCCCGGCGACAGTCGCCGCTATGGCCGAGTCCCTGGACGCGACTGATACCGAGACCAGGCGACAGTCGCCGCTATGGCAGAGTCCCTGGACGCGACTGATACAGAGGACCAGGCGACAGTCGTCGCTATGGCAGAGTCCCTGGACGCGACTGATACGGAGGACCCGGCGACAGTCGTCGCTATGGCAGAGTCCCTGGACGCGACTGATACGGAGGACCCGGCGACAGTCGTCGCTATGGCCGAGTCCCTGGACGCGACTGATACGGAGGACCCGGCGACAGTCGTCGCTATGGCCGAGTCCCTGGACGCGACTGAAACGGAGGACCAGGCGACAGTCGTCGCTATGGCAGAGTCCCTGGACGCGACTGATACGGAGGACCAGGCGACCGTCGTCGCTATGGCAGAGTCCCTGGACGCGACTGATACAGAGGACCAGGCGACAGTCGTCGCTATGGCAGAGTCCCTGGACGCGACTGAAACAGAGGACCAGGCGACAGTCGTCGTTATGGCAGAGTCCCTGGACGCGACTGATACGGAGGACCAGGCGACAGTCTTCGCTATGGCAGAGTCCCTGGACGCGACTGATACGGAGGACCAGGCGACAGTCGTCGCTATGGCCGAGTCCCTGGACGCGACTGATACAGAGGACCAGGCGACAGTCGTCGCTATGGCAGAGTCCCTGGACGCGACTGATACAGAGGACCAGGCGACAGTCGTCGCTATGGCAGAGTCCCTGGACGCGACTGATACAGAGGACCAGGCGACAGTCGTCGCTATGGCAGAGTCCCTGGACGCGACTGATACAGAGGACCAGGCGACAGTCGTCGCTATGGCAGAGTCCCTGGACGCGACTGATACAGAGGACCAGGCGACAGTCGTCGCTATGGCAGAGTCCCTGGACGCGACTGATACGGAGGACCAGGCGACAGTCGTCGCTATGGCAGAGTCCCTGGACGCGACTGATACGGAGGACCAGGCGACAGTCGTCGCTATGGCCGAGTCCCTGGACGCGACTGATACGGAGGACCAGGCGACAGTCGTCGCTATGGCAGTGTCCCTGGACGCGACTGATACAGAGACCAGGCGACAGTCGTCGCTATGGCCGAGTCCCTGGACGCGACTGATACGGAGGACCAGGCGACAGTCGTCGCTATGGCAGAGACCCTGGACGCGACTGATACAGAGGACCAGGCGACAGTCGTCGCTATGGCAGAGTCCCTGGACGCGACTGATACGGAGGACCAGGCGACAGTCTTCGCTATGGCAGAGTCCCTGGACGCGACTGATACAGAGGACCAGGCGACAGTCGTCGCTATGGCAGAGTCCCTGGACGCGACTGATACGGAGGACCAGGCGACAGTCGTCGCTATGGCAGAGTCCCTGGACGCGACTGATACAGAGGACCAGGCGACAGTCGTCGCTATGGCAGAGTCCCTGGACGCGACTGATACAGAGGACCAGGCGACAGTCGTCGCTATGGCAGAGTCCCTGGACGCGACTGATACAGAGGACCAGGCGACAGTCGTCGCTATGGCAGAGTCCCTGGACGCGACTGATACAGAGGACCAGGCGACAGTCGTCGCTATGGCAGAGTCCCTGGACGCGACTGATACGGAGGACCAGGCGACAGTCGTCGCTATGGCAGAGTCCCTGGACGCGACTGATACAGAGGACCAGGCGATTGTCGTCGCTATGGCAGAGTCCTTGGACGCGACTGATACAGAGGACCAGGCGACAGTCATCGCTATGGCAGAGTCCCTGGACACGACTGATACGGAGGACCAGGCGACAGTCGTCGCTATGGCAGAGTCCCTGGACGCGACTGATACGGAGGACCAGGCGACAGTCGTCGCTATGGCCGAGTCCCTGGACGCGACTGATACAGAGGACCAGGCGACAGTCGCCGCTATGGCAGAGTCCCTGGACGCGACTGATACAGAGACCAGGCGACAGTCGTCGCTATGTCAGAGTCCCTGGACGCGACTGATAAGGTGCGTTTCCACTAGAGGAATAAATCCGCGGGACTTTATCCCCCGAGATAAACTCCCGCGGATAATATCCGAGGGAGTTTATCTGAGGATAAATTCCCCCGGACATTTGAGTTTCCACTTGTAGGCGGACAAGTTATAGCAACAGTGTCATGTTTGCCTTCGAAGATGGAGGTTGACACTGTTGCGTTAACTTTACTGGGTATAAGTGCATCATACATATTAATTAACGACTCGACGCTTCAAGAAAAGAAAGAAAACGTCCAAGATGGTGGATAAGAAATTTTTTGAAAAAGCGAGATTCTCATGGTGCATTTGGTTCTTTAATGAATGATTTAAGGATGGAAGATAGAGCTGGGTTTAGAAACTTCTGTCGTACGACTCCAGCTGATTTCGAAAACCTGTTGAATATAGTGGGTCCGTTAATTGTTAAACAGGACACCAAATTCAGAGATGCTATTTCACCCGCTGAGAAATTAGCCGTCACGCTACGTTATTTGGCCACAGGTGACTCCTTCAGTAGCTTGATGTATTTGCACCGAATATCTAAATCGATGATCTGCAAAATCATTCCTGAAGTCTGCGACGCTCTTATCAATGTGCTGATTGACTACGTCAAGGTGAGTTTGAAACAAAATGTACATAAATTTAATATTTAAGCGAGCGAAGCGAGCGTTTCCACGAGACTCTTATGGCACTTCGTTCTGTTTTTTTGTTTGTTTGTTTTGTTTTTTTTTTGTTTTTATGTCTGTCGATAGCGGTCGAACGGAAAGTCCGATCAACTTGAAATTTGGACCATCCACAAGCCTCGATGTGGATTGAAGGTGTATAGTTTTGAGGCAAAATCGTTTGAAAAGTTACAAAGTTACACCATAGTTACTGCAAAATATTTTTTTGAAACAAAATGGCGGCAAAATGTGAGATAGCCATATTTTTTTAAACTTTTTTCCGGTCACGAATATGTTCATTTTTTGGCGATACAATAAATATTGGCAAAGTTACACAAAAGTTACTCGAAAATATATTTCTGAAACACAGTTACGGCAAAATGTGAGGTGGCTATCTTATAGTAAATTTTGAACAGGTCACGAATATACTAATGTAAACGCGATCCGATACGTATTAGAGACAGAAATTACATTTCTATTGCTGTCAATAAGTGTTAGTAACGGTGGCGGACCGTGTTGAAAACATGACCACGAAAATTCTTAGCAACGCACATTGCACTGCATACAACAATGTCGGAAAGTATAATAGCCATGGAAATAAGAACAATTTTTGCAATGCGCATTCTTGAATTGTTGTTAATTGTTGTTCGTATTAGCGTTGAAAACTTTTCGCCAGAAAGTTCGTAGATATTGACGCGCTCGCTTATCAACGCGTCAAACAGAGCGTTTTCCTAGTTTAAATAACATGGTATACTCTGTGACTGTAGGCTATCCGCTATATGATTGCATTTTCAACGGTCCCATAGTGGTAGTGCCAGGATTGACAGTGGGTTTATAATAGAAACTGTAATCATGTAACATGGGCCCATTTTGCATCATCACAGATCAGATTGTAATGTAAACTATTATCTGCAATATTACGTACGATGTGATTAATATTTTACACCGAGTAAAGCTGTTCCACAGCAACTATATCATACTGATGCTAACGTCATTGATTAGTGAGGTATCTGCCAACCAAATGACGGTATTTTAAAAAAGCTACCCGATGATTGGCCCTGACTCACTCATGAATAAATAACTTCAGCTTGATAAATGTAAGGTTGCTTTGGAAAAGTCCACTCATACCGCTACCAAGTTGTTACTGTATCATTTGATATAATTTATAGGACAACCAACAAGGTTTAGAATCAAAATATGCAACTTATAATCGTATTACGCTCAATATTTATTTTTAAAATCATTTATGTCCACTAATTCACATTAATTGTGATTATTATTATTATTATTATTATTATTATTATTATTATTATTATTATTATTACTAACGATAAGGAGTGATTAGTGTTGTAGAGATTGTACAAGGCACTAAACAACAACGATTCTTATGTTACATATTATAATAACATATTTATATGCTAGGTAATGAAATGATAGTTACTACGTATACCACGCACTCCAAACTGTTTTAACCATGTCGAATTGACTTCAAGTCGCAATGGAAAGTACCCATATACCACAAACTCCCAGTTCGCCTTCGCCAAACCGCCACGAAGCCACGGCATTTGTTGTTGTTGTTGTATTGAAATGTCAAAACAAGTATCGTTCAAGGAGGAAAATAAAAAAACAATTAAGGTTATGTATGGACTAGGTGCTTATACAAACTCTGGGTCAAACTAATTTAACAAAACTCGATAAAACCACGTGTAAACACTGTGACAGCAACACAGCTGTTCAATCACCGTTTGTTCTCAAACCGACTTGAAGTCAAATCGACATGGCTAAAACGGTTTAAAGTGCGTGGTTTACGTAGTAAATGTTTTATTATATACAAATGAATATTAATTACGAGTTTAGTGTCTATGGCTGGTAAGGAAATTGCTGCATTTGGGGGTCGTACACGACGTTTCGAAATGTGTCACTGCCCGCGTAGTTGACGGGCGATGTTTGAGCGGTGTAAATGGGTGACGGAGCCCCACTTGAAGTCGCATAGTTAAATGGTGTAGACGTCGGACGCTGTCGTGAAAACTCTCACATACTTGCTCGGTACAAAATTTCATCAATTTTAAATCGGACAGTTGCTGCCTCCAAGCGATCCCCGCCCAACGTACGAAGCTGGTTTTCTACATGTTCCCCGTACACTGAATGTTCATTTTTAAGTGGGGGATTACTTAATTTATCACTGGCGAGTTTCATAAATTTGTAGGCCTCGTTTACGCGACGATCGTTTGCTTCTTTGAGTTTTTCGGGTATCGGCGGTTTCATCGTCTGTGATGTAGAAGCTTGACTGGGCTCGTTTTCATCGCCACTTTCAACGTTGTCCGCTGTTGCATCCTCCTGTATTGCTTCAGTATCATCGTCAGTGTCCTGTTTAAAGGGAAAATGCATAAATAACGTGATGATAAGCACAAATACAAACATAAATACAACTTGTTTTTTAAAACCAAACGTGCACACACCTCTACGCCATCTTTGTATTACAACAATTTGGTTCTATGTTCAAACTGACATTAACTCAAAGTGTTATCCCGTTGGTAAACAACAATAAAAAAAAAACGTTATTACGTGCATAATGTTACTGTTCGTTTGTAACGCTTTAGGATCATCTAGTTGTTTTGTATTTATTGCAGACTCCAAGTACCCAGGAGGAGTGGCAGCACATAGCAAATGATTTCAAGACTGTTTGGAACTATCCTAATTGTATTGGAGCGTTAGAAGGAAAACATGTGATAATAACTGCCCCACCTAATGAAGGCAGTACATTTTTCAACTACAAGGGACATCATAGTATTGTTCTCATGGCATTAGTGGACGCTCAATACAGATTTATCTACGTGGACGTTGGTCAGCCTGGCAGAATATCCGATGGAGGTGTTTTTATGAACACTTTCCTTCTATAAGAAGCTGGTAACAAATGATTGATTGATTAATGGGGCTTAACGTCTCATATTTATGCAACGATGGCTAATCGAGACGATGAGCGGGTGATAATGAAGATGAGAAAGATGATAATGAAGAAAAAAGCCACATCCGAATCAGATCCATTGTACGTCGCGCGAGTCGTCATACGGGAGTCCAGCAAGGGAGGGCAGGGCCAAGTGGGAGGAGAAATATTCAATGGGACAGTGGGGGGGAAAGGGGATTGGGGTGTGGACTGCACTTCGTCTAACTTCTCCTCGACCAGTCCGGCTTGGGTGGCCCTACCAGAAGCATACGCTCCCGCCGGCGTAGCTCTCGGGATCAACAAAGCACGCAAACCTGCCCACCACGATAAGGTGGCAGTCCCTGGGCAGGAGCTGGTAACAAAGAATCTCAACATACCTAATCCGCAAATATTACCAGGAAGTGACATTACGGCTCCATACGTCATAGTAGCCGATGGCGCATTTCCATTGTCTGAAAATACTATGAAACCATACCCTGGTTTACATGCAGCTGGGACACCCCAAAGAGTGTTCAACTATAGGTTATCACGAGCCAGACGCGTCGTAGAAAATGTGTTCGGAATACTATCTTCAATTTTTCGCATATTCAGATCTCCGATTAAATTAACAAATGCAAAGAGAGTAACGACTGTTGTTTTGGCTTGTGTGTATCTAGACAATTATTTAAGACGAAACATGGAAGCTTCTAGGGTATATACCCCTCCTGGATCTTTCGATGTAGAAGAGACAGACAGTGGTACATTCGTCCAAGGTGCATGGAGAAATCAGCCAGTATTATTTCAACCATTGCAACGCCTCCCACGGCGCACTGCTCAAGTGGCAACAAGTGTCCGCGATACTTTTTGTACATATTTTTCAAGCGACGCGGGAAAAGTTCCATGGCAAGAAAATATGCTTGAGCAGTATTGACTTCAGATCTTTGTGTTAAGGAGGGCAATTAACTTTGGAGCGATCACACTTATTTCATGTAAATACTTAACGTACCCCCCCCCCCCCCCCCCCCCACTTCCTCACTTCCGGCCCAATCAGTATCTGGGTTAAAATATTATTGAATACAATAGTCACCATTTAGAATTTTAAGGCTATAACCAATGAGTATCCCGTACTTGCATTATAAATGAAACGACATGCAAACCATTGGCTGTAGTATGATTGTGGTGTTATTGTTCTGTAAAAAGAGTGACAAAAAGGACTTAACGTGATCACCAATCTGTACTTTCACAGCAATTGCAATATATTACTCATGCGTACAATGTTTAAGGCTTTTGGTAGATATTGTATGTGAATCCTCCTCCCAAGGTAATACCATCAACGAACTTACCCCAAATGTGATAATTAGCACTAAGCTAGAGCAACACTATTTCACAGGATGTCTTATAATGATCCGTGTACTATATTCAATAAATAGTGTATTAGCGTATCTGTAGTTTTAATGTATAATGCACTCAGTGATGAAAGCGAGTCAATCAACTCAAATCATAATCATTATTAACTAGCTTGAACTCATTTTAAAATTGCTCTTCGAGAAATATACAAATTTAAAAATAAAATATTTGGAATCAACCTAAAAATTATTTCTATCACCGCATTGAACGACAAAGTGCTACTGATGTAATATAATAATCGACAAACCATTTGTGAGTAGTAATATTAAGCCAAAACAAAATACATCAAAAAACGGTTTAGACAATTGTCTAGGGAGAAAAGTTTTTTAAATGAATTAGAACAAGTTCTGCAAAATGTTTGCTGACCACTAATAATTACATGTTGACTTAAAATTTTCTTTTATCTGGGGGGGGGGGGGGGGGGGGGGAGCAACCAAAATGTGAACATTCGTCTTGTTTGTGACCGCTTTCATCTCTGAATATCACCTATTCTGATGGAATACATATTGAATATTTCCTTACCTCTTCCATGGTGTTGCGTCTGTATCCTGCGTCTTCGTCAGTGCAGTATGACAGGAATAACAATGATTTATACGCAAACCACTTGGGGGTGTATACGTCACTCGTTCCCGCTCCACTTTTTAAACTATTTTTGTATTTTAAGTGTTCACCATTGAACTGCCGCCTGAGGTTTTTTCTTTTTTTCTTCATACTTTCATCACTAGTACTACCTGCAAGCCCATCTGCACAAAATAGGAGTGGTGGCTACGAGAATATGCCCACTCTGCAAAGAACACGACCAGGACGCGGGACATCTTACGACATGTGTCTCTTTGACAGCAGAAAGGGATCTAATGGAGGGGCAAAAGATAGCAAGGAGGAAATATGTGGCAAACCTTTATTGGGCAACTAGGCAGAGAATGGCATAAGTTTCGTCCAGAGCATCCTTTCGTTTGTTTTTATTTTTATAGTTCGAATTATTAACATTCCACAAAATTGGTCTCTTCTCTAGTTCCTCAATAAAATTTAGAACGACATCCTTGGGCCATTCCATTTCGCGCGATGTGCGAACATTCACTCTTTTAGGCCGAACTGACAAACGAACTACCTTGAACCTAGTCGTGGTATGTCATTCAGGGGTGTGGATGAATGAGTTTGCGCATGCGCAGTAGGAAATATCCCTCGGACATCCAAATATCTTCCACTTGCCACGGATCGCGGGGGACACGGGGGATAATATCTCAGCACACGGTTCGGGGAGAAAAATGTGACCGGGGAGAGAAAAATATCCGCCGGATTTTATCGGGGGATAAAGTCCCGGGGATTTATCCCCCTAGTGGAAACGCACCTATACAGAGACCAGGCGACAGTCGTCGCTATGGCAGAGTCCCTGGACGCGACTGATACGGAGGACCAGGCGACAGTCGTCGCTACGGCAGAGTCCCTGGACGCGACTGATACGGAGGACCAGGCGACGGTCGTCGCTATGGCAGAGTCCCTGGACGCGACTGATACAGAGGACCAGGCGACAGTCGTCGCTATGGCAGAGTCCCTGGACGCGACTGATACAGAGGACCAGGCGACAGTCGTCGCTATGGCCGAGTCCCTGGACGCGACTGATACAGAGGACCAGGCGACAGTCGTCGCTATGGCCGAGTCCCTGGACGCGACTGATACAGAGGACCAGGCGACAGTCGTCGCTATGGCAGAGTCCCTGGACGCGACTGATACAGAGGACCAGGCGACAGTCGTCGCTATGGCAGAGTCCCTGGACGCGACTGATACAGAGGACCAGGCGACAGTCGTCACTATGGCAGAGTCCCTGGACGCGACTGATACAGAGGACCCGGCAACAGTCGTCGCTATGGCAGAGTCCCTGGACGCGACTGATACGGAGGACCAGGCGACAGTCGTCGCTATGGCAGAGTCCCTGGACGCGACTGATACGGAGGACCAGGCGACAGTCGTCGCTATGGCAGAGTCCCTGGACGCGACTGATACAGAGACCAGGCGACAGTCGTCACTATGGCAGAGTCCCTGGACGCGACTGATACAGAGGACCAGGCGACAGTCGTCGCTATGGCCGAGTCCCTGGACACGACTGATACGGAGGACCAGGCGACAGTCGTCGCTATGGCGGAGTCCCTGGACGCGACTGATACAGAGGACCAGGCGACGGTCGTCGCTATGGCAGAGTCACTGGACGCGAGTGATACAGAGGACCAGGCGACAGTCGTCGCTATGGCAGAGTCCCTGGACGCGACTGATACAGAGGACCAGGCGACAGTCGTCGCTATGGCAGAGTCCCTGGACGCGACTGATACAGAGGACCAGGCGACAGTCGTCGCTATGGCCGAGTCCCTGGACACGACTGATACGGAGGACCAGGCGACAGTCGTCGCTATGGCCGAGTCCCTGGACACGACTGATACAGAGGACCAGGCGACAGTCGTCGCTATGGCCGAGTCCCTGGACACGACTGATACAGAGGACCAGGCGACAGTCGTCGCTATGGCTGAGTCCCTGGACACGACTGATACAGAGGACCAGGCGACAGTCGTCGCTATGGCCGAGTCCCTGGACACGACTGATACGGAGGACCACGCGACAGTCGTCGCTATGGCAGAGTCCCTGGACGCGACTGATACAGAGGACCAGGCGACGGTCGTCGCTATAGCAGAGTCACTGGACGCGACTGATACAGAGGACTAGGCGACAGTCGTCGCTATGGCAGAGTCCCTGGACGCGACTGATACACAGGACCAGGCGACAGTCGTCGCTATGGCAGAGTCCCTGGACGCGACTGATACAGAGGACCAGGCGACAGTCGTCGCTATGGCCGAGTCCCTGGACACGACTGATACGGAGGACCAGGCGACAGTCGTCGCTATGGCAGAGTCCCTGGACGCGACTTATACAGAGGACCCGGCAACAGTCGTCGCTATGGCAGAGTCCCTGGACGCGACTGATACGGAGGACCAGGCGACAGTCGTCGCTATGGCAGAGTCCCTGGACGCGACTGATACAGAGGACCAGGCGACAGTCGTCGCTATGGCAGAGTCCCTGGACGCGACTGATACGGAGGACCAGGCGACAGTCGTCGCTATGGCAGAGTCCCTGGACGCGACTGATACAGAGGACCAGGCGACAGTCGTCGCTATGGCAGAGTCCCTGGACGCGACTGATACGGAGGACCAGGCGACAGTCGTCGCTATGGCAGAGTCCCTGGACGCGACTGATACAGAGGACCAGGCGACAGTCGTCGCTATGGTAGAGTCCCCGGACGCGACTGATACGGAGGACCAGGCGACAGTCGTCGCTATGGCAGAGTCCCTGGACGCGACTTATACAGAGAACCCGGCAACAGTCGTCGCTATGGCAGAGTCCCTGGACGCGACTGATACGGAGGACCAGGCGACAGTCGTCGCTATGGCAGAGTCCCTGGAGTCGACTGATACAGAACCAGGCGACAGTCGTCGCAATGGCAGACGGGGAAAATCAAAATGTAGTACTAGACATACCTTGTCCTCAAGACAATCCAAACAATCCACACGATCCAGATGGTAGCTTTGCTACAACATCACCAATAAAGCCAGTTTCCTGCCTAGTTGACCCCGATTATGGCTCGTCTACCACAGATTCGTCGTCCTTGGAGGATATGGATGTTACTTATAGAGAGCTCACCTCCACAAATATGATCATGCATGAGTATGACAATGACAGAACCATCCATTGGGTCACTATTGGCACACAAACATCATTGCAAACATCAACAAGCTGCTTGGGGAGTGTAAGGTTTTAACAACAACAACGACTGTATTTGTGAATTGACTATATAGAGGGCGGTGTAAGATGTGCGCTTTGGAGATGCACTCTGACGGCCGTTAAAAAAAAAAGGAAGGGACGACAATGGTGTTTTTTTCGTGGATGTTTTAATGTGTAAATGTGATCTGTTTTTGACAAATATAATTAATAAATACAAGAGTAAAAAGTCTTTGTGTAATTCGTACGACATCCTAACAGGAGTATAAATGCAGCACTGAAACGGAAAATAAGAAGGCTTAAAAAGCAGTTACAAGAATATTACTATGTATACATGCAGGTATGAAATCGATTTCAAAACGTTTTGAGTTTTCAAAACCTCATGTATACGCCTCAGAAGTTGGTTTGGATCGGTTCAATCCAAACCCATTTTTCACGGGTTTGGCTTGAAAACTTGTTTTCAAAACTGTCATGTATACACTTCACTGCCGCCTAGAAGTTCGACTTGACGTGTGTAAGTCAATCATCGAATAAAAATAGTAGTGTAAATTGAGGTTAGGTTGCCTAGGATTGTCTCTCTGTTAGCTCGTTGTAATTAGTTGTTTTCGAAATGTCTAAGAGAAACATTTGGTCCGAAATTGAAGTCCAATTTTTATTAGATGTGATGAAAGCCAAAAATATAATAAAACACTTAGATGGCAAGAGATTTCGTGCAATTGACTTGTAGAAGTCCATTGAAACTGAAATGGTTGCTGCCGGCTTCAAGACTAAAAGCGCGGAACAGATAAAGGCCAAGTGGAAGGCCCTTAAAAGTGCGTATGTAGCGAGTAAGAAAAGCAATAGCGTTAGTGGGGCCAGTAGGAACGAGTGTCTCTTTTTTAACGAGCTGAATGACCTCCTACACCAGCGCCCGTCAAGCTGTGTAAGTGGGATTGATTCCTCCAGCCTCGGCTCACCTCTAAATGGTGAAGATATGTGAAGCCTTGTAGACTAATGGCATTTACAGATTTTAAGTTTATAACTAGCCCTATCTAGGGGCTGAACCTTACTAAGTTCTAGGGTATAGGCCTAGGCTATTCTAGGGTTAGGCCTAAGCTAGGCTATTGCAGGGCTGTGTCTAGGCTAGGCTATTGTAGGACGGTCTAGGTATTCTTGGACTAGGCCTAGACGCCCTACAAATGATTTACATGATTTGCTGCAGATGGAGACAGCCAAATTGTCATCGAGGTGGATCCAACCATTGAGATTGCAGAGTTAGGCATAGGCATCCAGGAGAATACCTTGTCTGCGGATAATTCGTGCTCCACAACTTCGCCTACTGGTAATTTCCAGTGTTAATGAGTCTATTATCTTCTACAGTACGTACATTTAGAAAACAGGGGAAATATCTGCTCTTCTACATTTTTGTTTCAGGTTCAATAATGTCAAGCTACTCGTCTACCGAGAGGCGATCCAAAAAGAACATGGTCAATTTCTAGAATGAGTGGGAAAAAACTCAGGAGAAACTGCAAAAGAGCTTCTTTGAACAACAAAGGGAGCTAATTAAATTTCAAATAGAGGAGGAGAGAAGAGATTGATTAATAAGGCTTAATGTCTCACATTTTTGCAACAATGGCTAATCGAGACGATGAGCGGGAAATAATGAAGATGAGAAAGATGATGAAGAATAAAGCCACATCTGAATCAGATCCATTGTACGTCGCGTGGGTCGTCATACGGGAGTCAAGCAAGGGAGGGCAGGGCCAAGTGGGAGGAGAAATTCAGGTGGAGGAGAGAAAGTTCAAGCTTGAAGTGCAAAGAAAGCATGTTGCTGATACCAAGGCTATGAATGATTCTGCAATGACCAATATGGTGGCTATTAGTAATATGATGCCGACAGGAACACCCCAGTTGTTACCCATGCAGTTTCCGTAAATGCGGCCTACTTCCACCCCACCACCCCAATTCCCCACCATAACAGTCGTTATGTCGTGCATCAACACAAAAACAGTATCTCGATCAGCGGTTAACAGTCGCAAAGATGCATGAACTCTATTTAGAAAGTGGTGAGTACGTTAAAGACTCTAAACCGGTTAAACTTTTGTATGATTGTACAGAACGATTTTCAACAATGAGTTCAACCTTTCATTTTTTAAACCTAAGAAAGACAGGTGTGACTTGTGCGAAGCGTTTAAATTTGTACTAGAACCCACAGATGAACAGACCGATAGACAAAATGCACATATTTCTAATAAAATAGTTGGGGCGAAAGTTTTGTTTGTTTTTTGAAAGTTTTGCGTCGTATCCCGGGAATAATGGCTGTTATTTTACAGGAGTCTGTTGATCTTATACTACCAGAGATTGCTGTTAAGGAGGATTGATTGATTGATTATTGGGGCTTAACGTCTCATATTTATGCAACGATGGCTAATCGAGACGATGAGCGGGTGATAATGAAGATGAGAAAGATGATAATGAAGAATAAAGCCACATCCGAATCAGATCCATTGTACGTCGCGTGAGTCATCATACGGGCGTCCAGCAAGGGAGGGCAGGGCCAAGTGGGAGGAGAAATATTCAATGGGACAGTGGGGGGGAAAGGGGATTGGGGTGTGGACTGCACTTTGTCTGACTTCTCCTCCTCGACCAGTCCGGCTTGGGTGGATTGTGAGATGGGGACGGCTACCCAGATAGTTGATGTTATGGTGAATCGTGCGTTGGGATCTTTAAGGACTCCTGTGAGTTTGGGGGTTGAAGTTTTTTCCTCCTTAGTTGATTCGGGGGCGGAGGTTTCCTGCATTAGCGCGGATTTCGTCCGGCATCTGAAGTTAAGCCCGGTAAACGGGTTGTTGTTGCGTACGGCGGATAACTCAATTTTAAGGGTAGTTGGTCGCGCCTGTGGTGTTGATTTGATGATAGCAGGCGCTGTTTTCCCAATGGATTTTATTGCGGTCGAGGGACTGTCTGTGAAATGTTTGGTTGGTTGTGATTTTTGTGTCCGATATAAAGTTATTATAGATTATTCTAATGGTACCGTGCATTGCACGGAATGGATGTTGACGTCACTGTCAACTTTAGTGGATTGGATATACCGAACGTTGTCGATCAGGCTCCACTATTTTCCTTTTCAGGGGAGCGGGAGTCAAACGATTATTTATTCTCTATAGATCCTACGGAGACTGAGCCCTTGCTGTTGAAGGCTGCCAAGGAAGTGGTTATTGGTCCAGGCATGATGGGGCAGATAGAATTCACAGAAGAAGGAGGTCTTCCGTATGAGGTCGGGGTCTTTGAACCTAAGGTGACTTGGATGGAACGTAAAGGGTTGATTATTTCCCCAATGATGCTGTCATTTACAATGTGTGGAGTCTTACCGGTAACTAATTTTTCATCGCTCCCAGTATGTGTGTACAAGGGTTCGGTATTAGGGGAGGTTGAAGACGCGGAATTAGTTGCTATGAATAAGGAACATGCGCTGGAGGTCCCGGACTCATGTGATGCGAGTGTAACGGCCATTTTGCCTCAGCAGATAACGAGCGTAGACAGCCTGGAGACGAGTGCCGCCGATATGCTGACTATAGAAACCGATGTTATGAATTACGACAGGCGTACTCGGTTATCCCAACGGAATGTTCCAGCTGATATTGCATCCCTTAATGTGAATTAGGACATGCCGGACATTGAACGTGACAAGTTGCTAGAACTGTTGACGTCATTTCATGATGTTTTTGCCTGGTCGTCGGAGTTGATTGGAAGGGCTAATATTGGAGATTGTGATATTGAATTGAAAGATCCCAAGCCTGTACGTATGCAGCCCTATCGTGTGAGTGCGGGAGAGAGAAAGGCAATTGTTGACACATTAATGACATGCTTAGGGCTGGTATCATCTCTCCCTCCATGTCCGAGTGGACGAGCCCTATTTGCTTGGTGAAAAAGAAGAACGGTAAACTATGACTTGAGATGGATTTCAGGAAGGTCAATTTGCAGATTAAGGGTTATAGTTACCCTAGTGGTAATGCTGACAGTCTGTTAGCGTGTCTTAATGGCTGTACTGTATTAACCTCTTTAGATCTTCAGTCGGGGTTTTGGCAGCTGGGACATACGCCTCGGGCTAGGGAAATATGTAGTTTCTCTCCTGTGTGGCTTTGTTCTCGTTTGAGCGACTGCCATTCGGAATCTCTACGGCGCTAGCCCTATTCCAGAGCGCAATGGATAAAGTGCTAATAGTACATCAGCCCAGGACGTTTTGCTTACAAAAAAGGTCGACGCATTTTGACCTTGGAATATGTTAAAACAATGTTAGTTGAGTTGTAATTCATGAGGTGCTTAGCTGGCAAAAGGGCCAAACAGACCGCCATCTTGGATTTTATTTAATTCACGTTAATGGCTATAAAAACCAAAGTACTTGACCAAGTTTAAAAACGTTTAGTATTTTAAATTGTAAGTTTTAATTACAATGTACTTGTGAAAAACTCTTTTAAATTTAATAATTATATTACACATTTAAAAAACATTTTCCTACTCAATGTTTTTACTTTTGGAATGTTAAGCTTATAACTTTTATAGAAGCGCACTAACTGAAAAAGTTCTTCATATAAACGTTTTAGATAGCTTTATTTTAAAAATTACTCAATCAAATTCAAGTCTTTATCTAGAATACGTCCCAAGATATGAATTTTTGAAGAGTCGCGCTACGCTCTCTTGCCGCGCTCGGCGCTTGCCCAAGCCAGGCGCCTAGCGGTGC
This sequence comes from Isoperla grammatica, assembly GCA_945910005.1. Lineage (NCBI taxonomy): Eukaryota > Metazoa > Arthropoda > Insecta > Plecoptera > Perlodidae > Isoperla > Isoperla grammatica. The sequence goes on from OX246740.1 coordinate 16,763,731, forward strand.
GCGTGCGGTCTATGTAGTCTTGCCTTTTCAGCCTGTCTTCTGATAGTTTATTTGAATTGAATTATTGCGTTAGCTTTGGTTCAATTATTTCAAATTCTAGGAATTTACTTAACCCCCCCCCCCCCACACCTCCTCCTCTATTTACTTACCAAGCTCTGAGGCTCTGATTGATTGATTGATAAATGGGGCTTAACGTCTCATATTTGTGAACAATGGCTAATCGAGACGATGAGCGGGTGATAATGAAGATGAGAAGGTGATAATGAAGATGAGAAGATGATGATGAAGAATAAAGCCACATCCGAATCAGATCTATTGTACGTCGCGAGGATCGTCATACGGGAGTCCAGCAAGGGTGGGCAGGGCCAAGTGGGAGGAGAAATATTGAGTGGGATAGTGGGAGGGAAGGGACAGGGTCTCTTTTCATCGCCTCTTACGACTAGAAGAGTCACTCTGAACCTATTCTACCCTGGGCCAAGACGGGTCTCCTTTCGTCGCCTCTTACGACTAGCAGAGTCACTCTGGGCCTATTCTTCCCTGAAGCTCTGAGACAATGCTGGATGCAGCGTGCGATTTGTATTGCGAGTAGACCATGAAAAGGCAATCAATTCGTTACAATTATCAGTTTAAAAAATGTTTTTTTTAAGGGTTAGCCATAAACGTTAACTGCTCACAATTCTTCACGCTTATGACTAATGAAAAAAATTGTGTTTGATAACTTCCAGAGAAAACTTTTATTATTTTACAGAGTTTGAACAGAGAAACAGATATTGACAATTGACCAGAGACTGTAAAAAAAGACACACTGACAAACACAGTCAATGTCAATAGCATTGAAATCAATGCTAAATATTTAAATTTAAAATTTTTCGTCAGTTTGATTACCCCAGTACAATGCGTCGTTCATATTATCCATGGACTAAAAGTTCAATTCTATTCAGTACGATATCTGGGTTTTACGTCCCATATTTTTGCAACTTTGGCAAATCGATTGATTGATTGATTAATGGGGCTTAACGTCTCATATTTATGCAACGATGGCTAATCGAGACGATGAGCGGGTGATAATGAAGATGAGAAAGATGGTAATGAAGAATAAAGCCACATCCGAATCAGATCCATTGTACGTCGCGTGAGTCGTCATACGGGAGTCCAGCAAGGGAGGGCAGGGCCTAGTGGGAGGAGAAATATTCAATGGGACAGTGGGGGGGAAAGGGGATTGGGGTGTGGACTGCACTTCGTCTGACTTCTCCTCCTCGACCAGTCCGGCTTGGGTGGCCCTACCAGAAGCATACGCTTCCGCCGGCATAGCCCTCGGGATCAACAAAGCACGCAAACCTGCCCACCACGATAAGGTAGCAGTCCCTGGGCAGGTTGGCAAATCGAGATGATGAGATGGTAATGTATGAAAATGAAGATGAAAATGCGTCACATATTGGATTGGATTTTGGATTTTTGGATTTTGGGCGCTTTTAACGGCGAGGGTCATTCGCGCCTCCAAGATGTATGTTATAAGTAGAGTATGGTTAAAAAGGTATATTTTGAAATGTAAATGTAATATAACGAAAACGAAAATCGAAGTCATCGGAACATTGCCAAATTCATCATAAGAGAGGGTTAACACTGATAAGATTCGTTGTCAGTAGAATATTGCCTAGGTCATCATAAGAGAGAGGGCTTACAGATTCGTGGTCAGTGGAACATTGCCAAGGTCATCATAATAGAGGGCTAACAGAGTCGTTGTCATAATAACATTGCCACGGTCGACATAAAATGGGAGGTAATTAAATAAGAAACAACACGTTTTCTACATATACGAGGGTATTCAGCATGCTGAGTGGATTTTAGAAGACACTCTACGGAAAGATAAGATGTTTAGCACTTATAGTCGATTAATCAGATTAGCTTGTTCCAAAAAGTTAAGAAGTTTTCTGCAGTTATCATAGGACAGTAGCTCCTCATATGATTGGCTTAGACCCAATTGGAGTCTTAAGGCATCATATAAAGAGCATTCGGCCAATAGATGTTGTACAGTTAGTATGGCATCACATGTGGCACACTTTGGGGCAATCTTTTCTCGGTCAAAAAGGTAGGCATGCGTCAAGTGCGTATGCCCTATCCGAACCCGGGTCATCACAACCTCCTCGCGACGAGAAAGCTGGGTCGATGGGGGTCGCACCTTGACTGAGAGTGAGGGCATCACTCGACGTAGTTTGTTGTTCTGTAATGCGTCCCAACAAACCTGACCAATTCTAACCATGTGGTTCTTATATTCACTGTTGACATCGGGAACAGGGACGAGGTCAAAGTCGATGTTCGCCAGTTCTGCCGCCGTCTTTGCTGCCAAGTCTGCCTGTTCGTTGCCTTTAATGCCTACATGGCCTGGGACCCAGCAGAATTTGATTTTAAAGCCTCGCGAATGTAATTTCTCCAGATAGTACTGAATGTCAACAACAAGGTGGTGAGGTGAGAACATGACGTGGAGTGCCTGGAGTGCGCTTTTACTATCGGAGCATATCATATAGCTGCTGCACCTGCATCGCAGGATATATCTGAGAGCTTCTCGAATGGCATATAGTTCGGCAGTAAACACGGAGCACATGTCGTGGAGGCGGAACCCTGCATGGCTATCGCCACAGTAATATGCACAACCGACGTTTGTGCCGGTTTTAGAGCCGTCAGTGTATATGAAGCGAAATGTTTGGTGGTCATGACAAAGAGCTCTGAATCTTGTTTGGAAAACTATATCTGATGTGGTGTTTTTATTATACTTGGAAAGGTCAAACAGAATATCTGGTTCCGGAGTGAGCCACGGAGGGTTGTGGCTTAAAACGAGGCTCAACATTTTAGGTACCTTAAAATCTAAAATGCGGAAGAGATGTCTACTACGTACTCCAGTAGGTAGAGTTGCCGATGGTTTATTGTCAAATAGTCTGACAAATCTCCGGTCGAACAAAGCTGGGTGGGATGGGTGTGGGCGCATGGCTTGGATCTTCAGGACATACCTGCCCAACAAGTAGCTCCGCCTTTCTGCCAGGGATGTCATTCCGGCCTCGGCATATAGGCTGAGGACGGGGCTCGTGCGGAATGCACCGAGGGCCAGACGGAGGCCACTGTGATGGACAGTGTCGAGGAGTTTCAAGATCGAATCGCGGGCTGATGAATACACAAAACATCCATAGTCCATCTTGGATCTAACCAGTGATCCGTATATTCGCAGCAAACATGTCCTGTCTGCACCCCAAGATGTGTTACTAAGAATTTTCAAGATGTTCAGTTTTAACATACAGCTTTTTCGTAATTCTCGAACATGGTGACTCCAATTAAGCTTCGAATCAAAAACCAAGCCGAGGACACGAATGTGTGGTTTAAATTCTAGTTCAACATTGTTAAGGGTAAGACGGGGATCTGCGTGGACCTTCCTAAGCCGGCAGAAGTGGATGCACTGAGTTTTCTCGGCTGAGAAGCGAGTGCCCCGCGCTTTAGCCCACTCGCCGATGCGGTTCAGTGCCATCTGTAGGTGTCTTTGGGCAATAGAAACGTTGACTGACCGGAAGAAAATTCCAAAGTCATCAACGAATAGAGAAGCCATGATGGATTTAGGAATGCACGACACGATACTGTTGATGGCGACCGCAAACAGGGGAACCGACAAAACGGAGCCTTGAGGGACTCCCGTTTCTAATTCATGCGGAGCTGACAGCACGTTATTGACGCATACTTTGAATTGCCTGTCTTTAAGAAAGTTCTGTATAAATTTTGGTAAATGGCCTCTAAAATCCCACTCGTGAAGCTGCTTTAGAATGGCGTGGCGCCAGGTGGTATCGTACGCTTTCTCGATGTCGAAGAGAACTCCTATCACATGCTGTTTGGCGACAAATCCTTCTTGTATAAATGTTTCCAAACGAACCAGGTGGTCGACCGCACTACGGCGCTGGCGGAAACCACATTGAACATTGGCTAGCAGACCACGGGATTCCAATAACCACATGAGACGCTTATTGACCAACCGCTCGAACAGTTTGCAAAAACAACTTGTGAGAGAGATAGGGCGATAAGAGCCCGACAGTGTTTTGTCTTTACCTGGTTTCAGGAGCGGTATCAAGACGGCTTTGCGCCATTCATCGGGAAATGCGTCAGATAACCACAGCATGTTGAAGAATAAAAGAATGACTCCAAGAGATTCGTCAGACAGGTGGATGAACATATCATTGTGGAGCTTGTCTTCTCCGGTGGCCGTAGTTCGCAAGGAGTTGATTGCCGTTTGCAGTTCCCATGTCGTGAAAGGCCTGTTGTAGGATTCAGTATTGTCCGAAACGAAGGATAGATGTTGTTGTTCACAGCGCAAAATTGTAATAGTGTATTTTATTATGAACACTAACACAGTAGATCACTGATGATGTAAAAGCCATAATAATGTAGAGCCCTATCTATCATTTTACAATGTCTTAGCTTAACGACAATTGCGGTATACATGAAACTAGAAAATATAAGATATTAAAGAGATATGCTATTTTAACATTGTTTAAATTATGATGAATTAACTGATTATTAATTGACCATCTTCATTCAATTGATTTGTGTAGCTTACTGTATCGAAACTCTATTACAAAATGTACAAGACAGGTTATTCTCACGACACGCATAATTTTTAGTGGCACATTTTCCATCAGTGCAAGCTTTCAGAAATTCTTCTAAAAGACAATTATTCGGGATTAATGGAACCAGTAGTTCGTCTGCTTACTCAAAGCCAAATAATGTTGTTTAAGAAGACGTATCAGAATTAAAATGGTTATCATTCGTACAATAGCACGCATGGCATTGAGATTTATTGAATTGCTATTAGGTGGTAAATCGACATTGGCTTTACACTGTTGATATTTCCAATGTCTTAGTTTATCCATAGTCTTCCATGTCGTGTTACTCTTCAAAACACGAACTAAGAACTCTTCAGCCTTTAGGATTTCATCATATGTTAAAAAAGCAGTTCTTCTAAAGTTCATTCAATGGAATCTGCTTTAAAAGCAGATTTTGCCAAACTTGCTAGTGAAATCGCAACCTGAGTGTGCAGTGCAAGAAGAATATCGTCCATGTTACCCATTTTACCCAATGTATGAATTGAAATTAACTGTGTTGAATCACCAACTCCACCTCTTACCCAGAGCTCGTGTAATCCTACATGTTGCATATCTTAAAGTTATATAGTAAACGTACACTTACATCAGTATCAGAAGAATGTACTATAATTCAACGTGCCCGACTTTGCAGCATGAAACGCGTGAGGTATTATTGGCATGTAAGTTTCTTCAACAAGTTCATGCAAGTGCCCTGAATGGACTGGCAAGGCAATGTTCACTATCAATCAACTGGCTTGTGATAAAAACAACGCTTGTGTGTGTCTAGTTTTTCTGCTTTATCTTCAATAAGCGATTTTAAGAGGTGCTTTAATTTTAATTTAATATCTGATTATCAATGGTAAATATATTAAATGTATACAAGACATAGTTTCATTTATACCGCACTCATTGTTTAGCTATGACGTTGTAAAATGATAGGGCTCTACATTATTAGCGCTGTAACTTTAGCATTGCTCTGAGGTGTTTGTGTTTATGCTTTAGAGAAATCACTAATATAATATGCAATTGCAGTAAAACCTTGTACTGAATTGTATGGCTTAACTTTTTAGTCCATGGATATAAAATACGCATTGTACTGGGATAATCAAACTGAGGAAAATTTCTAAATTGAAATATTAAGCATTGACTTCAAACTCTGTCTTTGTTGTCAATCTCTTGACAATTGTCAATATCTGTTTCTCTGTTCAAACTCTATAAAATAATAAATGTTTTCTCTTGAAATTGTCAAACGCAAATTTGTTTAAATAATCATAATAAGCATGAGAAATTGTAAACAGTTACCGTTTATGCCTTATCCATAAAACCAATTTTTAATAACTCAAAATTGTAACGAATTGATTGCCTTTCGATGGTCTACTCGCAATACAAATCGCACGCTGCATCCAGCATTGTCTCAGAGATTGGAAAGTAAATAGTGGGGTAGAGGGGTAAGGGTGGGTAACAAAATTCCTGGAATTCGAAATAATTGAACCAAAGCTAACGCAATAATTCAATTCAAATAAACTCGCAATTCAAATCGCACGCTGCATCCAGCAATGTCTCAGAGCTTGGAAAGTAAATAGTGGGGAAGAGGGGTAAGCAGTGGCGAGGCGTGACATTCGAAGGTAAGCATGCAATACCAAAATATAAGCATACTGATAACAAATGCGCACGTCAAGCTAAGTTAAGTGGCTGGAGAGGGGGGGGGGGGGGGGGAGCCTCTTTTCTCGTAGTACTAACTACTGCCACATCGGTTGTTTCATCCAGTAAAATAGGGACAAATGCAGCATCGTTAACTTCATTCTTGATTGCTGATAGCAGCACGTTAGCTGTGGCGGCAATAAGATCATTCTGGATATCACTCAACATACCAGAAAACACTGTCCACTTATCTAAATGTTCCCTAGTAAAGTTGTCATACTCGGCCAGGAAATCGACGGGATCATCGTAATTCCCGCGATTCAAAGACGTTTCTCGCTCGTCATGGCCACGAAAAGCTAGTTCTTGACAAGCAACAAAACAAGTTAGGCCTACATTTATTAATCGTTTTAAAATCTTGCGATTTTTTTTAACTGAAATATTGTGCTGCTCAATATTTATGCGGAGTTGAATGTCTAGTCCTAAATCGATTCGAGACTTACCAAATTCTTTCAAAGTCAACACAGCTTCTATATGTGAAGACGATTTTCCATGACGTGTAAGCGCCGTGTGTAAATTATTTAAATCGGAATAACCTTTACTGACCCAAACACTATTTTTGGCCTTAGAAAATAATAAACACGGCCAACAAAATAGCTTATTGTAGTCATTACAACCTGAAAGCCAGTTATGAGTTTCATACAAACTTGTCTGGAAATGACGGACAAACGCTAATTTTGTATTGCACTTGGTAAGACCTGGTAACGGTGGAGTTGGTCTTCCTCTTTCTAAAACTCGAGTCTTTTTTGCAATCGTAAGTGAACTAAAATAAATAATTTTTAATTGACATAAATCACATCTTTCACTCGCATTATTCATGATTGATGATTGATTAATGGGGCTTAACGTCTCATATTTATGCAACGATGGCTAATCGAGACGATGAGCGGGTGATAATGAAGATGAGAAAGATGATAATGAAGAATAAAGCCACATCCGAATCAGATCCATTGTACGTCGCGTGAGTCGTCATACGGGAGTCCAGCAAGGGAGGGCAGGGCCAAGTGGGAGGAGAAATATTCAATGGGACAGTGGGGGGGAAAGGGGATTGGGGTGTGGACTGCACTTCGTCTGACTTCTCCTCCTCGACCAGTCCGGCTTGGGTGGCCCTACCAGAAGCATACGCTTCCGCCGGCATAGCTCTCGGGATCAACAAAGCACGCAAACCTGCCCACCACGATAAGGCGGCAGTCCCTGGGCAGGCCTGATAACTTGAAAAATGTAATAGTTTATAATTACACACAACGCACGATATTTCACACAAACACATTTACAACTAGAGGCAAGGACCAACACTAAGCAGTCTACACATCAAGCCGGAAGCCTGGCGCCAATCGACACCTTATCAGCGCCTCAGTGAGTGCAGGCCGCAACTCGCAAGACCTGCATGCATGCATTCTCCACTCAGCTTTTTTCTCGACATTTCTACGGCGTTGGCCCGTAAGTCTCTCTCCCTCTATGAGCGCCTGGACTCGCTCTACCTCGCACAGAGAAATAAAGCAGGAAGGAACATTGCATGCATACCACTCCAACCTGCAAACATCTGGCCCCGTGCGCGAGGTAGGCTGCGCTGCTGCGCGCTCGCTCCCGCTTCAGTCAACATTTTCTAGACTAGACGTAGCGTGATCCGCGAAATTCAAAGTAAATTGTTTGCAACGAAACTAATAATGGGCAGGAACTAAATTACGTATTAATAACTATAAAATTGCTTGATGATTGCTCAAAATGTAAGGCATGCAGTGCATGCCTTGCATGCCCGGACGCCTCGCCACTGGGGGTAAGGGTGAGTAATTAGTAATTACATTCCTGGAATTTGAAATAATTGAACCAAAGCTAACGCAATAGTTCAATTCAAATAAACTATCAGAAGATAGTCTGAGAAGGCAAGACTACATAGACCGCACGCGCACCGCTCGGCGCCTGGCTTGGGCAACGCCGAGCGCGGCAAGAGCGTCGCGCGACTCTTTAAAGATTCATATCTCGGGAAGTACCCTCAATAGAGACTTCAATTTGATTGCGTTGTTTTTTAAATAAAGCTATCTAAAACGTTTATATGAAGTACTTTTTCAGTTATTACGCTTCAATAAAAGTTATAAGCTTAACATTTCGAAACTAAAAACATTGAGTAGGAAAATGTTTTTTAAATGTATAATATAATTATTAAATTTAAACATTTTCTTCACAAGTACATTTTAATTGAAAAATGATATTTAAAATACAAACGTTTTTTAAAATTGGTCAAGTACTTTGGTTTGTATAGCGATTAGTGTAAATTATATAAAATCCAAGATGGCGGCATGTTTGGCCCTTTTGCCAGCTAAGCACCTCATGAATTACAACTAAGTACACGTTGTTTTATCATATTCATGGTCAAAATGCGTCGACCTTTTTTGTAAGCAAAACGTCCTGGGCTGAAGGACTATAAGGGGTCTCTTATATACTCATTGTCTAGTACGGTATGACATCTTAGTCCCGGGCGAGAGCTTTGATGAGCATTTAAACAGATAGTGGCCGCGGTTCAGACGATGATTGAGAAGAATACTGCAAATCTGGATAAGAAGGTGCCGCTTTGCACAGTTGTTCTTTAGAGCATTAAGATTGATTTAAGATGAGCAGACACGCTGGCATTTTATGCAGGACGCCATTTTTCAAGATGGCGTCCAAAACCATGAACTGCTTATAACTCTGTTCTTTTTCGTCCGATTTTCACTTTCATTTTTTTAAACGACAGTTCTCTAAGAGTAAATTGTTTGCTACTGTTGCCATTTTTTCATGTGCCTGTCGGTTTGGCCTCAAATACGCCATTTTCCAAGATGGGGTCCAAACCAGTTAACTGCTTATAACTCTGTTCCTGTTCGTCCGATTTTCACTTTCAGTTTTTTAAACGACAGTTCTTTAAGATTAAGTTCTTTGTTATCATTACCATTTTATCATGTGCCTGTCGGTTTGGCCACAAATAGGCCATTTTCCAAGATGGTGTCCAAAAACAATTAACTCATTATTACTATGTTGCCTGACCCGTCTCGGCCCGGGGTAGAATAGGCCCAGAGTGACTCTGCTAGTCGTAAGAGGCGACAAAAAGAGACCCTGTCCCTTCCCTCCCACTGTCCCACTGAAGATTTCTCCTCCCACATGGCCCTGCCCCTCCCTTGCTGGACTCCCGTATGACGACCCACGCGACGTACAATGGACCTGATTCGGATGTAGCTTTATTCTTTATCATCATCTTTCTCATCTTCATTATCACCCTCTCATCGTCTCGATTGGCCATAGTTGCGAAAATATGAGACGTTAAGCCCCATTAATCAATCAATACTATGTTGCCTTTCATCTGATTTTCGTTTTTTTTCTTCTTTATATTACAGATCTCAAAGAGTATGTTATTTTGTATTATCATTACTGTTTTTATCGTACACCTTTCGGTTTGGCCACAAACAACGGGTCATCACTTCCAATCTTTTCGTAAATGCGCGCGTAAATGGCTCTGAACAATATCATCAGGCCCAGAACAAGAACGAACGAACAAACTTCCGGTAACAGTAACTGGATTTCCTGTTTGCTTGCATTTTTCATCTGCGTCTCACTTGCACTCGCTGGCAGCAAATATCTCTGTCTCACTACCGACCGTCTTGCGACAATCCGCATGTTCCGCGCCAACACGGGCCACATACACTTGCCTGGCTGTGATAGCGAGTAGGCGACGGCGTATTTACAGCTCACTTCAAGTTCTGAAAATGTTCAAAATCTGATCGGCCTTTCTCAGCCCTAGCCATAGACCAGGCACATGAGCAAAACAATGCAATTGTAAAGGCATCAGGAGGAGCAGTTGGCCTCATGCATGACCCAGCCTCTCTCAGGCGTTGCACTGTAGCAGGGCCAGAGGTAAGCAGCTTACTAAATTAATTTAAGATTTCCAGCAAAGTGCTTAAAAATTATCACGCTCTAAAAGAGAGTATCAATGAGCTTGGTAATCCATTCCAAGACACATGGCCACGACTGAGCTAGTTCTCGGTCAGGGGAGGAGGCTACGGGGGTTAGGTTGGTCGGGGGCGTTGCTGGTGGGGGGTGCTTGCTCTGTATTTCTGGGGTGAGTAGTCTCTGCGAGTAGGGCTTCTGGCCGCCCTGCCTTTACGGGTCTTTACTCTCCTAGCCCATGGTTCACCTTCACGCGGTGTGGCTGTTAAGGTCGACAGCGAGGGAGGCGGGGGTGATTGTTGGCTAGTGCATATGATCCCCCAAATCCTTACGTCGGCCGAACTAAGAACCGGGTGGGGCTTGCCTTAATTGGCTGGTCCTAGCAGAAGGAAAACTGCTTGGTTAAACCCGCCAAACCTAATAGGTTGGGAACTAGGCCTAGAGGTTCATTGTCCGAAGGCGTAATTTAGCGGTCTTACTAGCCATCCCCCCGGGAACCTGGCGCACCCGGGGGTCTAGAAGCCTTGCTCAGGTAAGATGCTCTGTCTGAGTCGACATGATAATTCATCAATACTCGTGGGATCACAAATGAATAAAGAAAAAACCAAAAACAAACCTGATAAACGAAAAGACGAAGCAAGCACTACCTCGGACTCTGAATTGGATATAGCACTTGATAGTGAAACGTCAACGGGAGCATTCTAGCTAGCATCTTAGAGTATTTCTATAGCTAAATGATGTTAATGTTAAAAATGGATAATGTTAGACTAAAACTCATTTGTAAATTGTAACCAATATCAGACTAAGAACTATAAATGTAAAAGAAGAAGCCAGGTTGATAAGAGATAGGAAAATAGCCCAAATTATGTGGGCATCCTTGCTCGCATCTTAGAGTATATATATATCGTCGTGTTAGTACTTATTTCGTCCATATCCACTTTTCACTTTTTTTTAGTTGTTATGGTATTGCATCTTGTCAATGCGTATTTAATCCATTTCCGCAATCTCTCGGTGAAATTTTCTATTACTGTCGATTATCTCGGTGCTTGTTTGATCCATATCCACGTGGTTGGAATAAATGTCCGTGCTTATTTGAGCCATATCCACATGCACCAATCAGAACCGCGGGATTGATCGGCCGGCCACTACGAACAGTTGCGATGGCATTCAGAGGATTTTCCATTCGTGTGTTCTGCGTTGTGAGCTTGCTGACAGCCGATTTGGCAAGGTGTTTATTACATATTATCCCAATATCTGAGTTCATCTCCAGCACCGAACTTGCCCAAGGAACTGGATTTCAGATAACGAGTTTGTCTTTTTGATATTTCTAGGCCTAGGCTCTGTAAGTTATTGAGCTTGTTCATAAACAAATTTTATATTAACCCTAGATATAGGACCTATAGGCCTACTGAGTACGCCTGACCAGTGCCCGAAGTGGAAATATAAAGTTGGCGGGGTGAACAGTAGTATAGGCAGTCATACAAATAGTATAATGCGTGCACAAGTAAACTGTGAGACGGGTGGAAGGGGAGGTCCGTAATCATCGTCAAAAAATTTACTTGAAGGAGAGTACGGGCACAATATTAACATGTTTTATTTTAATTGTACTAACGGAAATGTGATAAAATTCTAATATAAGTTCTATTAATATGAAACTGTACTCTACTCATCAGTAATTGCCCGGACTGCGGAAGGGATTACGAGTGGGCTGAGTATGTATAGGAAATCCGTTCTGAGAGTAGCGATCATTGCTGGGGGGGTTAGGGGGGGGGGGGGTGACGTGTGATCGGAGACTTCAAAAATTATTCGTTCTACAAACGTCTCATCCACGTGTCATAAATATGCAATCGAAGAATGAGAGAAGCAATTTTTGGAGTATGATTTTAATTTTAATCATTCCACTTGTTAATATTGTTAACAATGAGCGGGGATAATAACCTTTGAAATTTTGTGTGTACTCGTACTTGTAATTACTTGTTTGTAAGTTAAAACTTTGAAATCGTTTTATTAATAAAAACCAATTTGTAATCAGATCATTAATATAATTTCTTGTGTAGTTCTTTGCCATCTAATATTTTAATATTGCATTGCAAGCAATTAAACCCAGTGGAGTGGAGGTAGTTCCTTCTCCTCCGACCGGTTGTGACCGGTGCCTGCAACGAGGGTGTTGTGTATAATAACATCTCACTTATAATTTCTTTCTCTTTTTTCCTTTGCTGATGCCCAAATGGCAACCTAACCCCTACCCCTGTCGCACCCTATCCTTTTCACTGACAGTTATGCGACGTGTGTTCATAGTTTCTGAGCCAGGATGTCATTTTTGTAGCTACACAGGTCCACCACTGGCCCTTCCTCGTGGTGTGGGTTCCTCCCACTTTGCTCATTCTCAATGTGTCCTAGTAAAATACTAGGAATGTCCATTATGTCCCTCGCCTACGCTAAAATGACAATAACTATGCTTCCAAGAAGTGCCTTGTAAAGGAACCTAATCAATCGCCTAACGATTACAACATCTTTATCAGTGTATACTGTAATTATAACTAATGTTTTGGTTTTTGTTGGCATATTAAAGTATTTTTATAATTTTTTTAATTTTTTTTTTAATTTAATTTTATAATGTTTTTTAAATTGATAAAAAAAAAATATTTTTATGCCAAATCAAGTGCCCTGTACTACTCAGTCATCACATATATAAATTATTATCCAAGGTACACCAATTACGATCAAAATAAGAGTAAAGTGGATATGGACGAAATAAGCACTAAAAATTTATTCATTTTTGTCAGGAGCTGTAGTCCATATCCAACAATGAGTGCCCTGTTGTGGGAGAAATACAAAAGCAAAATGTTTTGTTATTATGAAAATACTTACTCTGTATCCATACTTAAACAATAGAATTCAAAAATGGTGGATGTCTTGTAACAGATAAAAGTACCAGCAGTTTTACATTCAAACCCCGTTTTCTCCGTCTGCGAAAAAGCGGATATGGACGAAATAAGTACTCACACGACGATATAGCTAAATGATGTTTATGTTAAAAATGGATAATGTTAAAGACTAAAACTCATTTGTAAATTGTAACCAATGTCAGACTAAGAACTATGAATGTAATAGAGTAAAAGACACGCATATGCGCGAAAGCGCGGGTGGCGTGCTAACGTGTAACGACTTAGTGAATAAAAAAAAAAAAAAAAAAAATTCCAAGACACATCTGCTGACCTCATTGCTTTGGACACCCGTTTGATTATGGATGACGATCGTGCAAATAACGTTATGAATGCAGAACAAATTGGCGTAGATTTGTACAAGTCATGCATTGATGAGCGTTTGAAAGAAGAGGGTAAGAAAACGGTGTATGATCCAATAAAGAAGACGAACGTGAAGATATTCCATGCAGCAAAAAAATTCTAAGATCAACACTACTTTGAAATCTCTGAAAAGTGATGTTAACCTGTTTTCAAGGCTGTTTATTGTCACTAGAAATAGAAACCTGGATCTGAACAAATTTGTTATGCACGAAAATGCTACATATCCTCCAGCAGTGTCTATGGTGGCGCTTTGCGACCATCACAAAAGTTCGAAATTGTGGACATTCTGGAGAAACGCATTGACCTCGCCACTTTGGTGGCAAGTGTGACACTATCGTGTATGATGGTGCAGGACTTGTGCACATTCTTCAACCGCGAAACTCTAAAATGTTTTTAGAATATTGCAACCGGGAGTTCATGACGTATATCAAGAAGGACGTTGATAGCTGTGAAGTCAAAAGAATAGATTTTGTATGGGATTTATACTCTAAAAGAAGAGTGTAAGAGAAAGTAGAGGTGCTGGGAAGAAAAGTCAAGTTCTACCAGGGTCACCTCTTCCTCAAAACTGGAAAGATTTTCTGAGGAATGGCACAAATAAACAGTAGTTATTTGATTTTTTAGGATCTATGGCCATTGAAAACTTCAAGTATGCACATGTTGTCACTAATAGCTCCAACACAATCACGTCATCTTTGTTTAAATTTGTTTAATTTAAAATGTATTCCTAGTAGGATCTTATTAATAATTTGTAATTTATTAATGACCTCTTGTGACCCCTGTGTGATAAAATGAAGTCGATAATCATCATAAAGGTCAACCTGCAACAATAAGCATTCATTTGAATCCAAACTCGACTAGTTTGGGTACATTTAAAATTTTGAAGTGTAATTATAATTATAATTTTAATTAAAGCGCCATAAAAAAAATCCTAGTCGTCTGATTTTTGCGGATTTTGACTATGTTAAAGATGATGTTTTTCTGAAGAAAATGATATCAAAAACACTAATGTTGCAATATGTCCGAGGTCTAATCCAAAATGGCCTGGATCATAAGTCTGGCAAGCAACATCTAGATGCGGACTGTACGTCACGGTTGTTACCTGAAAAGGATCCTGAGCCGGAGGATATAGAGGGAGCAATGGAAATTATGACATTGCCGATTCAAATGGATGAGATGGCTAACGCTCAGAGGCAGGATCCTAAGCTAGCTGAGTTGATGGACGCCGTATTGGATCCCGATCAGGCTACTTCTAGGGTCCGGCGTCAGTCGCGTAGCTACGTACTAGAGAATGGGGTGTTTATCAAGAAGAACTTTGTCCCCAACGGACCGACGAAGCTGCTTGTTGTTCCTGATAATTTGAAGGTTGAAGTGCTGTATGTTTGCCATGACAGTCCGAAGGGGGTAGTCATCTAGGTTTTATGAAAACTTATGCCAAGTTGAAGGCACGATTTTACTGGGATGGTATGTGTACGGAGGTTGCGAGTTACGTGAAAAGTTGTGGTGATTGTCAATCGAAGAAAAGCCCTACACTCAAACCGCCGGGGTTGTTGCAGCCAATCCCGGTAGGCACTCCATTCGATATGATAAGGGTGGATTTAATGGGCCCCCTCAAGCTCACCAAGAACCATATTTCATATGGTTCTTGGTGAGCCGGGCATGTGAAGAATGGGACCATTTTATGGTTTTTCTTCTGGATTCTCTAGGGTTTTTTATTAATAAAATAGCCAAACTAGTGGATGTGTGCGTGTGGTGCACTGCCAGGCGGTGGGTCCGGAACAATTGAAGAGCAGGGGACTGAGAGGGGAACAAGAGAATAAAACGAGTAGTGGTCGACCGGCTCGGGGCTTTTTATCGCTGGGAGTGTCAAGTGAAGTGGTTGGAAGTAGACGGCATCGCGTGGAGAAGACTGAGGACAGCGGGACGGGGATCGAGCCGAGGACAGCAGACCGGGCGGATCGAACCAAGGACAGCGTGGATCGGAGGATCGACCCAATCACTGTGCCAGGCCGCTGTTAAAGGGTAGGATGGAATGGCATTGATTCATAGGTCGGGGCAGTTAGCAGATACAAGTTGACCACGCACTCTCGCTCACAATGGTACAGTTTACTAATTACCATTAAGGGTAGTTTTTGTAAGTACAATACACGTAACCCTTGTTTATTTGAATTCTGTGTATTTCCTTGAGGACAATTCCGCATGATCCATCCCTGCAAAATACCGATCCTGGTCAAGACTAGGGAAAGACTGAGCCGCAAAGCTAAACATCAGCTACGCACCCCAAGGCAATTACATCTGCCCTGAGGCGAAGTCTAACCCTATTTCTTCACAATATCCATCCAGACATATCTAGTTTGGGCACCCCTGATAAAATAAATTTCAGCAATTTACTCCATTTTATATTTGGACAGCCCTATATTGTCAGTTGTTCAAAAAGGAATAATAAAATGCCCTAACCTACCCTATCTTCAAATAGCAAACGTGGTCTATTGAACTAACAAGTTCTGAGGCGAAGAAGTACCCAGCGTTGGCAAATAAGATTGATTGATTAATGGGGCTTAACGTCTCATATTTATGCAACGATGGCTAATCGAGACGATGAGCGGGTGATAATGAAGATGAGAAAGGTGATAATGAAGAATAAAGCCACATCCGAATCAGATCCATTGTTCGTCGCGTGAGTCGTCATACGGGAGTCCAGCAAGGGAGGGCAGGGCCAAGTGGGAGGAGAAATATTCAATGGGACAGTGGGGGGGAAAGGGGATTGGGGTTTGGACTGCACTTCGTCTGACTTCTCCTCCTCGACCAGTCCGGCTTGGGTGGCCCTACCAGAAGCATACGCTTCCGCCGGCATAGCTCTCGGGATCAACAAAGCACGCAAACCTGCCCACCACGATAAGGTGGCAGTCCCTGCCAGGGTTGGCAAATAAGCTGTTGTGCTTCGTCATACATGGATTGGCCTTTTCATATACAATTCCGGCAGCCTATTTCATGACGCGTAGTATTTCTTCCCCCTTGCTATATAAATTAACAACCAACACAATAGCTGACATTGAAAAATGTGGATTTTACATCATCCGAATAGTTACGGACAATCATAGGTCCAATGTTGGTCTATTCATACAACTCGGCGGTGGTGAGCTAAGGTCATCGATACCCCACCCTCTACGTCCTGAAACCAAGCTGTTCATGAGCTTCGACTACTGCCATGTCACTAAAAATATTAGGAGCCAGTTCCTAAAAAAAATTACATGGCAGACAATGAAGGGGTGATTTCCTCAAGATTGGGCAGTGGCCAAACGAATCTGCCGCCAGAGTGCAGCGCGATCGATGTTTGGTATCGTTTCTGTGTTGTTCTGCTTGACAGATGGATACAGGCTTAACAAGATGTCAAAAAAACATTATAGTGCAAATATAAACGTAAGTGTGTCTGTGGCAGATATTAAAGATAAATTACAAAAACTTGGTGCCAAGGTTACTGGATCTAAAAGAGAATTACACGAAAGGTTGATTGATTAATGGGGCTTAACGTCTCATATTTATGCAACGATGGCTAATCGAGACGATGAGCGGGTGATAATGAAGATGAGAAAGATGATAATGAAGAATAAAGCCACATCCGAATCAGATCCATTGTACGTCGCGTGAGTCGTCATACGGGAGTCCAGCAAGGGAGGGCAGGGCCAAGTGGGAGGAGAAATATTCAGTGGGACAGTGGGGGGAAAGGGGATTGGGGTGTGGACTGCACTTCGTCTGACTTCTCCTCCTCGACCAGTCCGGCTTGGGCGGCCCTACCAGAAGCATACGCTTCCGCCGGCATAGCTCTCGGGATCAACAAAGCACGCAAACCTGCCCACCACGATTAGGTGGCAGTCCCTGGGCAGGACACGAAAGGTACCGGTAAGCCAAAACATATGTAATTTCAAAATGTAAGTCAGGTTAACACGTGCGCCTAGACCTGGGCTAACGAAGCATACATCTAACAGGCATCATAACACCTAGGCCTAGCGTGCCTAGAAATACTTCGTTACACTCAATTGAGATAGAAGTAAGATCTAGCCTAGTTTACGATTGGCGTCAACTTGAATCGTCAACCGGTAATAGATTCACGTTAGCGATTTTGATTCACGATTCGACGGCAACTGAAGCTGCGTCGGTACTCATCGGTGAACTTCGTTGATCTTCGTTATTGCACGGCCATCTCTACACGTTGTTCCCGTCAAGGTCTACTTGATCTCCGCCTAGCGGAGGCTCGTCGAACTCCCGTCGAGCATCCGCCAAGAGGAGATCAAGTAGACCTTGGTTCCCGTGGTTGTGATGTAGAGCATTCGGTGGTTTTATGTAAAGAACAGCTAGTTTGTGGTTGTCATTTAGGGGTTATTATTTGTGGGCGTTTGGTCTTTAATCAACATCATGACAGAGGAGGAGTATTTCACTTTAATGAATGTCGTGATTATTTCGGCCGCTTATTATTGGCGCACTTTTCTCGAAAAAAAGGTTGAGAAGACGTAGAAGGTTTGGTGTGAGACCTGTATACCAGAGAAGAGAGGAAATAGGAGAATTTAATAACTTCTTTCGTGAAATCAAGACAGGTGACCCCCAGATATTTTTCATCTATACGCGAATGTCTCCACCTAATTTTGATTACGTCCTCAGCCTCTTGTCTAGGCATTTGACAAAGAAGTGCCGTACAAGCCGTGCCGTTGGTCCTGAACAAAGATTTGCTTTTACATTGAAGTAAGTAAATCTAGGCATAGGCCTATGCCTGGCATCTACACATAATATTTTGACTGGGACTAGGCCCAGCCTTCCTTAATGATAAACGGAAATGTCTATAACACATTATATATTTTATTTGTAGGTATCTTGCCACAGGAGACTCAATGCAGTCTACTGGGTGGAGCCACCGAATAGCGAAGTCTACAGCCGGCAAGATCATCAAAGAAACGTGCCTGGTAATCTGGGAGGTATTACGACCACTAGTTCTGCAACCACCGACCAAGGCTCAGTGGAAAGACATTGCGGAAGAGTTTTGGGCTACTTGGAATTTCCCTAATTGTCTGGGATCCATGGACGGAAAACATGTCCTTATTCAAGCTCTTAAAAACAGTGGGTCAATGTACTACAACTATAAACACACTCAGCAGGAGCTGGGTGGTCAAGTGCATGAAACATATTGCTGCACTTGCATTTTTCCTGGAGCACTTTTCGGTTACTGGTGAAGATGTCTAGCAAAAAGCTTGCACCAGCACTCTATAACGTGGCACCAGCCAACGGGACGAGGTTTGAAGAAAATGTCCATAAAAGAGATGCTAAAACTATCAAAGCTCCCTGACCCATCAAAAACAGGAACAGACGAGTTATGCAATTTATTAATTAACAAAAGATGCCCGTCTGCTATGTTAAATGACCGGCATGAGAATGTGGATGGATATTTGAATGACCATAGTATCTACACAAATGAACCACTAGCATCAGTGTTGTTGTTTAATATCAACGCTGTTACATCAGCCGAACGTCAGCGTTATGAAACCATAACGCGTCAACAAAATATGTCAGTTTTGTGGTAAGTCAAATGGTATTAGCCTAGTGTAATACTGGTAATTTATTGGCCTAGATCTAGCAGATATAGGCCATAATCATTTGAGGTAGGTAATCTTATTTTTAATCGATTTGTTACAGGTCGAAGTTGCGACGCACGAGAATGACTGCCTCGATGATCGGCAACATTGTCCGCACAGTGGACGCAGGTAACTTCACTGAAGGCTACACCGTTCGTCAGGTTCGTAACCAAAAGGAATTGCAAAATGCCTCTATCTTATGGGGGAAACACAAGGAAAAGACAGCTATCGAAGAATTTTCCAAGATAATGGTGGAAGAAATTGAGCCCTGCGGAATCCTTATTGATAAAGACTTGAACTACTTGGCTGCTACACCAGATGGTATCAACAAAGATAATACTGTACTTGTGGAAGTTAAGTGTCCATATTTCATTAGAAATGCGAAACCACACACCATGACCTATCTAAAACAAGATAAAATTGGTTTCTCACTAAATAAAAAACATAATTATTACTTTCAATGCCAGCTGCAAATGCATGTTTGGGGTGTACACAGGTGTGACTTTGTAGTGTGGACACTTGAGGGATTTATTGAAAGTATCAAGTACGATGCTCGCTTTTGTAAGTATTTTCTGAAGAGAGTAGAGTTATACTACCATAGAGTGTTTGCACCCACATGTATAAAATATATGTGGAAGAACAATGATTGATTAATGGGGCTTAACGTCTCATATTTATGCAACGATGGCTAATCGAGACGATGAGCGGGTGATAATGAAGATGAGAAAGATGATAATGAAGCCACATCCCAATCAGATCCATTGTACGTCGCGTTAGTCGTCATACGGGAGTCCAGCAAGGGAGGGCAGGGCCAAGTGGGACGAGAAATATTCAATGGGACAGTGGGGGGGAAAGGGGATTGGGGTGTGGACTGCACTTCGTCTGACTTCTCCTCCTCGACCAGTCCGGCTTGGGTGGCCCTACCAGAAGCATACGCTTCCGCCGGCATAGCTCTCGGGATCAACAAAGCACGCAAACCTGCCCACCACGATAAGGTGCCAGTCCCTGGGCAGGAAACTGTGGAAGAAACTTTGATGCTACAAGTTGTGATCAAGCCAATTTACGATTAGTTTCAACACAATGCAACATACATTCACAATGGTGGAAATGAGTTTACTCTCAACTTGATTGATTGATATTTGGGCTTAACGTCTCATATTTTTGCAACGAGGCTAATCGAGACAATGAGTGGGTGATATATGAAGATGAAAAAGGGGCTGTTTGGAGGAAAGGGGGCAAGGAGGAGGGCGCGTGAGGAAAGGGGAAAGAGGAGGAAAGGGGATTGGGGTGTGGACTGCACTTCGTCTGACTTCTTCTCCTCGACCAGTCCGGCTTGGGTGGCCCTACCAGAAGCATACGCTTCCGCCGGCATAGCTCTCGGGATCAACAAAGCACGCAAACCTGCCCACCACGATAAGGTGGCAGTCCCTGGGCAGGTACCCTCAACTTAAAGGCCTACTGTAGTAAAGTAACCTTGCCTTATTTAAAACTACTCATTATTACAACATAAATGCCAAAAACGCGGTGTCAATCAGATGAGCGGTCTATGAGTTACAGCGCTTTTAGCACCGCATGCGAAATCTGTGACGTCACATGAGTTGGACGTTTCCCGCGGGTCGGTCTCTACTCTCTACCCTGTGTAAAGCCCGTATATTCATGTGTTCGGACGTGCGGCCACACAGCAAAGGGCAGTCTTTTCTTGTCAAGTGTTTGTGTCAACATGTCACTTGAGGGTGCAGGTTGTAGGATTGTAGTTCTACAGTTAGTTACTGTTGTGAGACAGATCATCATTGTGAAGCATGCAGTAGTGTCTATTATTATTATTATTTGTGGTTTAAAGGCACAAAACATCTGGGTTATCAGTGCCTATTTTTCCTATTTAAATCTTGGTTATGAGGTTAATTGATTTAAGGAACTTTAAAACGTTGTCGGTTGCGTCATTAGTGTCTAAAAGTGTGTGAAATGTAGTGTTGAAGTTGTGTTATCTTGCTGCGGTAGCGGTTGCCAAACTATATCAGCCACGCCACGGTTTTTTGAGCCAAGTGTTAGTGTTAACTTCTAGTTTGTTAATACCTTATTTGTTTATAATTTGGTACTGATCGCAATAGTCATGGCAATTTGTTGGGTGTTTGGTTGTAACAACAAAACGGAAAAACCACCAGTGATCGACGGAGAAAAAGTTACGTTTCATAGATTCCCGAATCGCGACAAATCTCCTACCCGACATCGTGCGTGGATGAACAAGATTAATCGAAAAGGTTTTATATCCACAAAATGTACAAAGGTCTGTTCCGTACATTTAACCGATGAAGACTTTGAAGTATCTTCTTCATTAAAAGTTAGTTTTGGGTTGTTTGAAAACAATACAATGCCGCGCAGATACCTGAAAAACACTTCAGTTCCAACGAGACGACTGAAAGGGCCGGTGTCATCTACAACTAAATATTCACCCTCTTCCCCCAAGAAACGAAGAGAATCTGTTTATTTGCGTAAGAAGGTAGTAAGTGAAGCCTGCACTGATTTCGATCCCGGCAACGTTGCTACGTCGTCCAATGACCCTCTAGAACCTCAAGTCATAATTAGCGTCGAACAACCGGATACTCTTACGCGTGAAGTAGGAATACAATGTCAATTAATAGGAAATGATCTTGAACTTACAAATAGTGATAGTGACGATCCTGAACCAAACAGTTCGGACGAATCGTTCAACTACTCGTCGAGTGATTCTTCCTCAGACGACAACAGCACGGGAGAGTCTGATTATGACAATATGAGTGATGACGACCACGAGGAAGATCCCATTACTGGTACAAACAATGTACATGAATTTCCAAAAACCAGGTCATTTAATCTGTTTCTCGTGTTTTGGGAGTGTCTAAAAGAACTCTTTGTTCTATGCACAAACTGTGGTTCACGTGTTACAAAGCTTGAGTAAATCGATAAAAGGATCTTCACTTATTTCACATACTAAATGTGTGAATGGTCACACGATAATGTGGCGATCGCAAAAAACTGTAAATAAATATGGAATGGGAACAATTAGTATAGCAGCGGCTATGCATGTGTCGGGAATGAGTTTTAGTACTTTTCGTGCATTTGCTAATACAATAAATATGTGTGTTATGGGCGATAAAACATTTTATACGATAATAAAGCGATTTGTGAGCCCTGCTTTAAAACATACTTGGACACACCACAAATTTAAAAACATAGATGATATCGACAATGATGAAGTCGGCATCAAAGTGGCCGGGGATGGGCAATATGATTCGCCCGGTTTCTGTGCCAAATACGTAACCTATACATTATACAATCATGGGCGTGAATACCGAAAAGATTATCGACTTTATTGTACTACAGAAGGGCATGGTACCAGAAGAGTTGGAGAAGCCAGCTTGTGATTCTCTATTGCAAAGAGTAATAAGCTACGGATTGCCCATAACTCTATTCCTCTCAGACCGACACAGAGGTATGAGGAAATTGATACGAACCGAATATCCGGCGATTACAGACGAGTTTGATGTTTGGCATATTTCGAAAAGTTTGGCTTAACTTATCAAAGCTGTATCAAAGAAAGCGCCTCGTCTAGACGAATGGAAACAGAGCATTTTGAATCATTTGTGGTGGTGCTCTCAGACATGTGGTGGTAATGAAGACGAATTAATTGAGAAATTTATATCAGTGCTTAAACATGTAAAAAAACAACCACTCGTGGGAAGGTAATAAATATTTCCATAAGTGTGGTCATGCCACACTAAGTTCAGAAGAGGAGCGCGATAAAGAATGACTCCATGAGGGGTCATTCGACTACATATTACTCTCAGATATCATATCAAATGATAATTTTCTCAATGACCTAAAACATACTAAAAACTATTGCCATACAGGTTGTTTGGAATCTTACCATAATGTAGGACTAAAGTACACCCCTAAAAAGAGTCACTTTTCATATGACGGCATGGTGCTACGAAGTATGCTGGCGATTCTCGACCACAATGAAAATACAGGGCGGGGCATTGTACGCACGAGCATTAGGTATTCTAAGGCAACAAAAAACACGTGGAACAATCAATTCGCAGTCCAAAATGTTTTAAGTGGCGACAAGAAATAGTTGACAAAGTGTGTTCTTTCGTCAGTGGATATGTTGACTTAGCCATAGAAGAAGACCCCTACTGTGTAAACGTGCCTCAAAACATAGCCCCAATCTCACGCCCGTCGTCGGAAGAGTTTCAACGCACAAGATACAGCCGAGTTCAACAGCTGTAGGCCTGTGTTTCCATTCTGGCCATTCATGTGACATGTTCGGGTGAGCAAACTATATTTTATAGTAGCTACAGTAATTATTCATATTTGAAACACTAATAATAATATGCTTCTATTCAGTAGGATAGCCT
Source organism: Isoperla grammatica (assembly GCA_945910005.1). NCBI lineage: Eukaryota > Metazoa > Arthropoda > Insecta > Plecoptera > Perlodidae > Isoperla > Isoperla grammatica. Next base: position 16,787,280 of record OX246740.1, read on the forward strand.
ACCTACATAGTCTATATGAATCAAACAAATTAATTTTGCGTTTTATTTTATTGCTTTTTTACGCTACATTACAAATATTGTGAAATAACTTGGGGTGAGTTCAGGGTTCAGGTTCAAGGTAACGAACCTCACCCTGTGTTTTGCACTCAATGAAAGTACTCTGCATCGAAACCAGGTGCTGCAGTAAAACCAACTTAGGCCCCATCCAGCTCAGGGTATTTCTCTCTAATTCTTTGGACGACGCATGACGGAACCACCTTTCTTTGATTTTTCCCAAGGGTAAACCAAGCATTCATCCAGCTAATCAATTGTTTATAAGCAATAAATTATTATTATTAATGGGGCTTAACGTCTCATATTTTTGCAACAATGGCTAATCGAGACGATGAGCGGGTGATAATGAAGATGAGAAAGATGATGGTGAAGAATAAAGCCAGATCCGAATCAGATCCATTGTACGTTGCGTGGGTCGTCATATGGGAGTCCAGCAAGGGAGGGCAGGGCCAAGTGGGAGGAGAAATATTCAATGGGACAGTGGGGGGGAAAGGGGATTGGGGTGTGGACTGCACTTCGTCTGACTTCTCCTCCTATTTTTGTACTCATGATTCTGTCAGGTAAACTATGGTACACAAAGATAGGTAATTTAATAACAATAACAATAATTGGCATTTTACTATTAGGCTATCAAGATTGTGAGAATATATAGTGAAAAATATCCTATATTGTTAATCGTTGCAGGTTTTGACGACAAAGCACGCTGATCCAACGAACTTCGAACAAATGAACGTTTTAAGCGCAGTACATCTTTTTTCCCTGCAACGATCGAGTTTATAATGCGTCATTCGGATCGTTGCACTAACAAGGTGGATTTCAGTGATGCAGGACCAACAATAAAATGTATGACCATGACAAGAAAATTATTTAGTGTGCACGACACAAGTGATTGAGTCAAGTACCTTAGGACAGCATGATGCTGACAAGAGACACTTTTCATCAGAGGATGATGAAAGACTTCATAGGTTAAAAGAAGAGTTGCCAGATTACATTGATCAGGTATGGTGATAATTCATAAAGCTCGAATGAAGTTGACCAATAATTTACGAATTTTGACGGATACCCTAATTAAATGTTCACGGGTGACAGTGATAGCCGATAACTGCATTAAGAGCTGTAGGAGTAGAGAAGATTAATCTCAACTTTCACCAACAAGAACTGGAGAATAGAAACTTGAGTACTTTGTGACTTAAGTCTCAGCTCACCAACTTCATTTAACTTCGTTTTAGTAAGCTTGGTTTGGTAACAATGGTTTCAACAAACATTACATTCAAAATGCATGGCAGTCGCCAGGTTTTTTAGTAGCGAGTTTGAAAGGTTGGTGAAACCGGCCCTTACCACTTTCAGTCCCGTTCAGTTTATTCTTGTAATTTACTAAGTCATTGTGAGGCACACGTCATAGTTTATTTATTTATTTATTTATTAATCATTTCCATTTACTACATTGCTACAATGCAAATCAGCAGTGCAACAATTTTAGTAGGCCTACACACAGGTAGGCTATTACAAAGTGGTATACATAATTGTATGTGGTAGAAACAAATAGGCCTATAGCCTAATTAAGCCTATAAACCAAATAAATAAAAAAACTGTGTGCCTTCCATAAAGACTTGAGTAAAACATGGTGCGTACAGTCAATAAAGCGTGCAAAACTAGAAACTCTATGGGCTTATCGTAGAAGTTGTCTTGGCAATATTTTCAATTATGCCTCTGTTAATGTATAAAATTATCACTGTCTAGGCCTGTTAATTCTTACGTTCAAACGTAAGAATTAACCTATGCCTATTTACTCCATATAGACCTTTTTGTGACCATCGAGTATTGGCCGCACCCCCATTTTGACCACAAAAATGAAAGTTAGTCTAGTAATGTTAAAAATCCATTGACAAATAGCCGCGCATATTGGCCAAACCCCAGTTTATTAGTATTGAATATAAATATACCTACTGCATATACTCGCATAAATAAATACGGTACGCCTTTGCCTGCTCCGGGTTGTTCATGCATTTGCTCACATGATGCATGGCGCTTGACTTCTGGACGTCGGTGCGACCAGGCGCATATTGATATCCTAGGCCTACTGCCGCCACTTTTTAAAGTCATTCGCATGTTTAAACGTATCATCCCTAGTATTTGTGTATATTTTTGTCCTAGATGATCGCGATGTCTTAGAGAGACGTGAAGAAGAGTATTTAACTCAATACAATGAAAAAGTGGGACAAACCACAAAACATAAAGATGACTTAAAAAGAGTAAAAAAAAAAAAAAACTTCTTTAGACACAACAGCCAATGAGCAGCATAAAAAAGACCTTGAACTAAAGAGTATTTTTCATGGCCCATCTTCCTCCAATGCACATAAAGCATCGGATACACACCCCAAGGTACCGCTACAAAGCCCACCTCCCAATGACATAAGTCAAAGCATTGAATCGACTCTACGAGCCCGAATATTGGAGTTGGAAGAGCGTGAAAAACATTGCTACTGCTCATTCCTAACCCCCCTCGGTAAGTTTTTTACTAAATTTAAATGAGATGAGCCTAGTTTGGCACTTTTATTATTACGATACCTAGTCCTAGACTTGATTTTAATGATAGACCCTTACCTAGCCTATCTAACAAAACATTCCTCATGTGATTAATTAAGTAACTTTTCATCACCTGAAATTATATTTCTTCCATGGGCATGCTTATGCATTCTTATTTAACAATTGTATGTAGGCCTACATTGTTTGTATCATTTCAGTTAGCAGCGGCCAATTACAACCCATGAAGAAGCTACTAGAAGTGTTGGAAGTAGCAATAAGTGCACAAAAGGTAATAGCTAATGTTTAGCTTCATAATTCAGATAATGTGTTTGGACTTTGCAGCTCTATGCCATGATATATGTATTGGATGCTACAGGAAATTCATATTTTCAGAATTGTGCTTCCAACAACACCAAAGATGATCTGGGTGAACATTTAAAAAATGTGGTGGCATCAGCTGCATCTACTGGGAATAAAGTGGAGTTGCACCATGGGTCCGGTGTGTACCTCGAATCTTCTGCTAAAAAGAAGATTATCTGATGGCAACCCTAAAAAACTTTTGCGAGGTGCTCTCCACACAATGTATGGAGATACCCTGCCCACGATGTCGGCCATTGGCTCCAGGACCCATAGTGGTTTACCTCCACAAGACATGGAGGCTATCTTTGGTAAGTTTGCATATTTGACATAAATGTAGAACATTTTCTCGGCCCCCCATTGCCCCATTCCACGGAGTTTGAACGTAAACAAAAATCTTCTTTTCTTTTCTTATGCCCACATTGACACCTTTATGTCATCGTGCATCTCACCAACCAATAGAGACAAGCCTCCTGCTCCTTCCTGTCCAGCCCTACTGGCATTCCTTCTTTGTGCTCTTTCAGTATCGAGCAATGGAATAGATGTTGCCTGTCCTGTATGCCATTCCCAGAGAGCTTGCATGTACCTACTGCAATGTGCAAAAATGTAATTAACTGCTTACATTTATTTCAGGGTTTGTAAACAGATATACTTCACAAACACACACGAAGTTCTCCCGAAAACAGTTAATTCAAGAGATAAACAGAAAGATCGGAATTGCTCGCCGAGATGCAAAGCGACGAGACCCGGAGCAGAAATCGACTAGAAAACTGAACTTCTCAGGAATAGCGAGTAAGAAGACAGCAAAGGCAACCGCAAAAGCAGCTGCAACAGCAATTGCAACAACACATGGAGAGGCTTCCAAGGACACCCCCGATAACTTTGGACTTGAGAACAAAAGCATTGATGATAGTAATTGTTGTGTGAATGAAAATGGTCAAGCTGTTAGGGGGAGCGACACCGTAGTTGATGGTGAGATCCTATCAGGACCCATAACGATTTCCAATTATCTAGGAGGCACTAGTGCCTTCAATCCCAGCACAAGTGGGGGGGCTCAGGGATATAATTTTAATCCCTGGAACCAGACGTATTACGAGCCGCCCCCCAATCAGTATTATTATGACCATCGCAATCCGAGTAATTATTACAATAATCATCACTCGCAGCAGCCGTCGCAACCATCTGGTAAGACTTCATTGACTGATTTGTCAGGACATTTTGATAAGGGCCCGGGATGAAATTATTTAGGGCTTCAGAATATTTGACATTTAAGCATTTTTTCATTTAGATATATTTGACATTTATTCACTTTAAATGTGGTATGCTCAAAAACTCAGATTTGGTAACACCAAGCGGCATATCTAAAGTTGTAACTTTTATTATATATTATACAATATACATTACAGTTTTTTTTTGTTGGCATCAATAATAGGTGTGGATTCCCAAAGTTGAAACCATTGTACAAACTTTTTTTGTGGTTTCACATTCAGGAATGCACTTATGCTTAACAAACATCATCAGGTCTACATTGACAACTTAAAGCTCTGTAATGGGGGGTGACTTAGTGTTTATATTTTTTTGGCAGCAGTCAACGTTATTCATACTGCAATAGCTGGCTAAACTAACATTATACAATAGAGTCTACTATGTAGCCTACTACTGCATTGATTTTTCTCTTTTCTTGTCCTTTGGGGGCTCCAGAACCTTCAGACGTGAATTTTGAAACGTGTTTGCCCATCACTAAATTAAACAAAAAATGTTTTATATGTTCAATGGTTTTAAGAGTTACAAATGTAGGTGTGCCGCTCGGTGTTCTTAAAGTTGAGTTTTTGATTTGAAGACAGGAATGTAACATTTCCAGGCCCTGGTTAAGCCTAGGCCTATAGTATAATCTTTCAGCACAATTATCTTTTCACAAGCCTGTTTCTATCTCGAACTTCATGCATTTTGTCGCTCTTGTTTCACTTAACTTTAATTTTAAGCACTAAAGGTTATGTAATACTATTACTGATTTTTATTATTTTCTAAGTTCACAGTTAGTGCTTATATTAGGAATGACTTCAGGTACCTGTAAACTGGATTGGAATCGGCTCCATCGAGATCCAGGTCTGACTTTTCCAACCGGCAAATTTGTTTTGTTTAAAATTTGCAAGTAGAGTATAGTATTGATACAGTCGCGTCACATTAACTTGCAAGGTTGTCACGGATTATGTAATAGTGAAGTGACGCGTGTAACAACTACCAACCTAAATCTAGCTGCATCCCGTTCTCCTGTCTCAGGTATTGTAGTGATAATATCGTCCCTATGTTGTCAGACGTGGTGGGGTCGCATCCCTTTCACGGTTGGTGCAGTCAATACAGTGGAACATAACAATGCAGCTATCGGGCAATCTCGAGTTGAATACTGTTGAAATAGACCGTGTGGAGGGATCGTCTCTTCTCGGAATTTTAGGAGACACCTTGCTTCTTACGGCGTTGCCAGTAAAAGGGGTTGCACGTGCACTAATCATCTTTGTAATGGACCTTGAATTGGATGAGATCTGTTATTTTTTTAGTAACTTTAATCGAGTGTTTCCGGTTGCCGCACATCGTGACTCTAGAATAAAATACATGTGTAATTTCCTGAGATGTTTTCTAATAAAAAATAAACAAAATGGTCATAGCAGGTGATTTTTTTATTGATTTGGAACTGGATTGGAACCGGATCCTGCGTAATAGAACCGTATTCTAATTTTTAGGGCTGAAGACATTCCTAATTTAGCCTATATCTTAGTTATAATCAAGGAGGTTATAAAGAATGGATGGAGCGACTTAATTTAAAGCGGTGCTCTATGCTAATGTACTGCTGTACTGAAGCCGGAATTAACGGCTGCCATTTTGGAACTGGACAATTTGCATTGTTAATATAGTACTATAGGCCTACTGTGTATTATTATTTTCTAACAAATATCTAATAAATCAAGACAATCTACAGTTCTCCCTTTCCACATTAGACTATTAGCTAAAGTCGTCGTACAACAACTTCGGTAATGCTTTCGTCATCAATCAATGACGTGTCTACGGTCTTGGCCAACCCGAGCAGGTATTTGAATTAGCCACAGCCGCTGGTTGGCTGCCGCTCACCCACCCGTGACGGCAGCATTACCGAAGTTGCTGTACGACGACTTTACCAGCTATTAAATGGTATAAAGAAATCCATCCAGTCTCGCCACATGCCGAAAACGGGCTTTAGCGCGACATAAGTCATCGCCCCTCCAGCCATTCTATACAACCTCCTTAGCTATAATTAATTGCAATCGAAGTTGTAATTAGATTTATAGGTTATGTAGGCTACTATTGTTTTTTTGAATTATGGAATTAACAATTTGAAGTAAAATTGATTGATTTATTTTTATTATTTTGAGTAGGCCTGCATACAGTTTGTGATTTATATATTAACAATACATGGCAACATGAGTTGTGCTGACTGATACTGGATACCGACTGATAGAGATTATGATGAGATTTGTATTGTTATTGTACTACTACTTCTGATGTTTATGCAATCTGATTTGTGAATTATGTAACAATTTGATATTATTGATTGATTAATATCATTTTCAATAAATATTGATCCTGATCTTAATCGTGGTTCTAATTTTATCTTAATTTACCCTTTCCTGACCATTTCTAGTAATGAATTATATTATTAATATTATTATTATTTATTAATTTGAATATATAATATTAATAATATTTTTAAAAGTAATTAATTAATTTTAAATCACATTGGTTTGCTTTGGTAACAAATGGTGCAAAATGGTTTGGATTGGTTTGATTTGGTGTACAAATGTTTTATTTTGTATAAGAAATGGTTTGCTTTGGTTTAAAAATGTGTGTAAATGTAGTCACAAGGTTTGCTTTGGTAACAAATGTTTGGGTAATCTGGTTTGTGAATGTTTGATTTGGTAGAAAAAGGTTTCTAAAAGTGATGAATTTGGTTTGGAAAGGTAAGTATTTGTGATGTACGTTTGCACTGTTGGTTTGTCATGGTTTATGGATGTTTGTATAGAATTGCTGCTTCACATTACTTTAGCTTACCACAACATCGTCATTTGAAACAAATATGATGTTGGGGTAAGGAAATGTTATCAAAATGGTTTCGATTGGTTTACTCCGTTTGGTGATGTATTTGTTTGCAAATGTGTGCAATGTTTTTTAGTACGGGATAACAGGTCTTTACTAAGGGTTTTACACTTTGGAAATCTATGGAACATAATATTCGAGCCACCAGCACTCCATTTCGAGTTGCACTGTGGTACACAACAGTTGTTACCCATAATATTTGAAGAAACTTATTGTACTTGCTGACCAAAACAACAGCTTAACCTTGGCTATGACAGATTGACAGGTGCTGCGATACCAAACCCCGATCACGAGATTTCGGGCGAACCAGCTTTGCATTGCCCTATATGCGAAGGAAATACACAACATGCAGAAGAACCTAGTGATCAAGCCTGTAAGGTAAACTAGACAACAAAAGTTACTTAAATACTATTCCATAACTTTTTATATTTTGTGAATTGTGATACATTTTTGTACTCATGATTGATTGATTAATGGGGCTTAACGTCTCATATTTATGCAACGATGGCTAATCGAGACGATGAGCGGGTGATAATGAAGATGAGAAAGATGATAATGAAGAATAAAGCCACATCCGAATTAGATCCATTGTACGTCACGTGAGTCGTCATACGGGAGTCCAGCAAGGGAGGGCAGGGCCAAGTGGGAGGAGAAATATTCAATGGGACAGTGGGGGGGAAAGGGGATTGGGGTGTGGACTGCACTTCGTCTGACTTCTCCTCCTATTTTTGTACTCATGATTCTGTCAGGTAAACTATGGTACACAAAGATAGGTAATTTAATAACAATAACAATAATTGGCATTTTACTATTAGGCTATCAAGATTGTGAGAAAATATAGTGAAAAATATCCTATATTGTTAATCGTTGCAGGTTTTGACGACAAAGCATGCTGATCCAACGAACTTCGAACAAATGAACGTTTTAAGCGCAGTACATCTTTTTTCCCTGCAACGATCGAGTTTATAATGCGTCATTCGGATCGTTGCACTAACAAGGTGGATTTCAGTGATGCAGGACCAACAATAAAATGTATGACCATGACAAGAAAATTATTTAGTGTGCACGACACAAGTGATTGAGTTCAGTACCTTAGGACAGCATGATGCTGACAAGAGACAGTTTTCATCAGAGGATGATGAAAGACTTCATTGGTTAAAAGAAGAGTTGCCAGATTACATTGATCAGGTATGGTGATAATTCATAAAGCTCGAACGAAGTTGACCAATAATTTACGAATTTTGACGGATACCCTAATTAAATGTGCACGGGTGACAGTGATAGCCGATAACTGCATTAAGAGCTGTAGGAGTAGAGAAGATTAATCTCAACTTTCACCAACAAGAACTGGAGAATAGAAACTTGAGTACTTTGTAAGAATATATAAAAAGTGGACCACTTTATTGTCTAGTTAGATTATTTTCATTAGCACTTATTTTTAAATGCTTTTTTTTTTACAGATAGGTATAGCTTCAAGACGAGCGGGTTTGAAAGGTTTCACGAAAGAAACTCGTGAGGCTATAATCTTCACAGCAAAATCTTCCTACGAATGTGTAGAATACCTACTACACAGTGGATTTTATTACGTGCTGAAACTGAATTTTTCAAGCGATCCAGTTGAAGCAACCTTCAGTACAATTCGATATCTGGGTGGGTCAAATGATGTGACCGATGCCAGAGCAGCCACATTCGCGATACGGCGAATTCTACGTGCTGGTTTGATAACTGCGAGTAACAACGCTAATGTTGCAGCACCGGGCCAAGCAAACTACCACTCCACAGTTGAAACTGCTAAAGTAGCTAGCTTAGAGGCAACTGATAATGACATGATGGAAATGATTGTAGATACGCCTAACGAAAGTAATGAAGGCAATGCAAATTGATTGATTGATTAATTGGGCTGAACGTCTCATATTTTTGAACAACGGCTAATCGAGACGATGAGTGGGTGATAATGAAGATGAGAAAGATGATAATGAAGAAAAGAATAAAGCCACATCCAAATCAGATCCATTGTACGTCGCGTGGGTCGTCATACGGGAGTCCAGCAAGGGAGGGCAGGGCCAAGTGGGAGGAGAAATATTCCGTAGGACAGAGGGGGGGAAAGGGACAGGGTCTCCTTTTGTCGCCTCTTACGACTAGCAGAGTAACTCTGGGCCTATTCTTCCCCGGGCCCAGGCGGGCTAGGCAATGCAAATGATGCCGAGAAAGAAAAAGAAGGTAACAGTGGTTCAAACCTGTCCATGTTTTACCATGCTGCAGATTGATTGATTGATATTTGGGCTTAACGTCTTATAAATCTTCTGGAGAAAATTATAAGTCCCATCCAAAATACTCCGTACACAACATTGGAGTCTGCCTCCCAGGCACTAGTTGGAGGATTTGTAGTGAAAGCCATCACAGACAAATTGAGCTGCATTTCTTGCCAAAGTAGACTTTCACTGCAGAAGACTTCGAGTCCGTTATTAGACTTAGTAAGTATTCAGGACATGGGAGGGTATAAATACCCAACGAGTGGATTTCTACTACTAATTAAGACTGCGCAAGACTTTACTGAAGTAATCGTACAGCCCTGCTATGCCTCAACACACCCATACCAAGAGGAGAAGCAACATCTTCTTCCGGCTTTAGTTCAATCACCAATACTTCAATGCTACCATGATGAAAGTCATGCAAATATTATGGCAGAAGTTGTGATTGATAAGTTTGTAAGGCCAGTGTTAAGAAACATAGGGAACAAGTGAACTGACAACGCCTTCAAGACTAAGATTTAAAACAAACCACAAGTAGTGCCCCTAGACTTTTTGTTTATTTAAAAATGCATGCTAATTGCTATTCATTCATAGAGTCTAAAATATGCATTTTTGTTGAACCTATTGGAGAAGCAAATTAAAAGTAAAAAAATGAAAAGTTAAAAGGCAAAACGAAAGTAACAGATCTTAAATGGAGAAGTGAGAAAATGTGTTTCCATGGCTCTATGAAGGTACTGCACGTGGCGGAGCATTCTGTTAGTTGTGCGAGATCTACGCTAAGGATGATATGAGTCTTTTGCACAGCGCAGGTAGTGTGTTTATTAAAATCCCATTCAAGAACTACAAAAAAGCGTTGGGAAAAGACAGCCGTCTCGCCAAACATGCACAGTCGGCCTCTCATATCAAAAATGTGAAAATGGAGAAACTTAGATTGCAAGCAAAGAGTAAACCAATTCACTCTCAAATCACTAACCAAAGTGAAAAAGAACGCAATAGGAACCGAGAATCACTCTTGTTTGTTTCTGCGTTAGTTTGGTGAGATTGATTGATTAATGGGGCTTAACGTCTCATATTTTTGCAACAATGGCTAATCGAGACGATGAGCGGGTGATAATGAAGATGAGAAAGATGACGATGAAGAATAAAGCCACATCCGAATCAGAGCCATTGAACGTCGCGTGGGTCGTCATATGGGAGTCCAGCAAGGGAGGGCAGGGCCAAATGGGAGGAGAAATATTCAATGGGACAGTGGGGGGGAAAGGGACAGGGTCTCCTTTTGTCGCCTCTTACGACTAGCAGAGTCACTTTGGGCCTATTCTTCATGTCTACCCCGGGCCGAGACGGGTCTCCTTTCGTCGCCTCTTACGACTACCAGAGTCACTCTGGGCCTATTCTTCCCCGGGCCCAGACGGGCTGTTAGTTTGGTACTGCAGAGTATATTTCCTAGCAAAAGAAGAAATTGCGCATACGACGAAGTATGAACCATTGGTAGAGTGTATTTTGAGAAAGGCAAATGAGAATTTGGATGAGTGGGTTGGTGCTCAAAGTGAGAGATCCACTTACGTTAGCAGAAATACAGCTAATGAGCTTGTGAACAGTGTTGGAGAAGTGTTGAAAGAAGTGCAAATTGAGAAATTAGAAGGCAACAATTTGCATTAATGGGCAATGAAAGCACTTATGTAAATAACGTAAGTGAGGTATCGATTTGTGTGCGATACGCTTTTGGGAAGTGCACATACAAAAATGTTTTTGTGCATCTGCAAGCTTACAGACACTAAAGCAGAAACGATTGCCAACGAAATCGACGCGCAAATGAAGAATATGAATTTGTCATATGACAACCTAGTAGCGTGCGGTTTCGATGGTGCAGCAAACATGTCGGGTAATAAAGGATAATAATAATTATTATTATTATTATTGGTGGTGTTGAACGACGTACTCGACAGCTTAGGTCATATGACGTCTTCCGAGTCATGTCCATTAAAATCGCGGGAGTCGTCATAAGGGGAGTCCATCAAGGGAGGGCAGGGCCATGTGGGAGGAGAAATCTTCAGTTGTACATTGGGGTGGGATTTGGGGGGGGGGGGGGGGGGAGAGACCGGGTCTCTTTTGGTCGATGATATGCAATAATTACTTCATTTTTTGTTTCACTGGCCCAGTAGGTCTATCCCTATAGGACTGTCGAAGCCTCGAAGCATGTGGAATGTTTTCAAGGGGTTGTGTTGGGATTGGCCTCTAATGTTTCAAGGTTCTGCGCTTGGGGCAATGCAATATCCGGTCGTCATTGTTTGGACCTCGGCGAGTGGGGCCGAGGTGGCGGAGCCGCGCCAGTGCACACGCACCTACGTGCGCCGAGGTGGCGGAACCACGCCAGTGCAGATGCACCTACGTGCGTGGAGGTGGCGGAACCGTGCCAGTGCACATGCACCCACACTGCAAAAAAAACTCAGAACATTCCCGAGCGTTTGTGAACAAAACGTTTGTGCGAACGCTTAACGTCCTCATCCGTATAAGTAGACGTCGTTTGTCGTTAAACTTGATGTCGCCACTACGGAAAGACGCGAGACTCTAATTCGGGAGGCCGCCGGTTCAATACCGGTCACCGGCCATTCTGACTGAAGGTTTTTCCCGAGGTTTTACACTAACAGCCTTCGGACATTCTTCCTAGCTATCCAAACAACCTAATATGCATAGTCACCTGCAGAGGGCACATATAGTACAGCCATGATGTGACGTGTGCAGTAGTGCACCCTATAAGAAGGATCCTAAAAGCTCTCCTCCCAACGTAGGCCAAGGATATAAAATTATGTTCTTCTTCCAGAACATTGCATTGACAAGATACCTTCACTGAGCTGAAATTAGATGAAATAAAGGAAATGTTACTTCAAATTGGTTTAAGGAAAAAGTTTTTGGCAAGATTTCAATTGACAACAAGTACGCCTGACACAGGCAGGTCTTCGTCTCCGAACGGAACTGTAAGTACCAGACTACCAGTTCATCTTTGTTATTGCAAACATACCTCACAGGATAGACTACTACAATAGCTACGTTCACATGGAGGATTAATTACGGTATTGAGTACGATCCAAAAGGTCAGTGTCGTATCCAGGGAGGGGGGAGCTCGGAAGAAAAATTTTCAATTTCTTTTCTATCTACACTGTCAGAACTGAGTCACTCAAAGAGTTTACAGAGTTTGTTGATATTACTTACATACCTCAGTTGTTTCACAGCAAAACACGTTAGCTATCACTTTTTTCAGCAATCAATGGAATTCTGCAGATGTACCCTGCACTGAAATCGTACTTTTTGTTGGAGGATAAAGTTCCAAAACTATAACTTGAGTTTTCCGAAAACGAAATGCGTGAAATTTACTAGTATTTTGTTCATTTCCCTATGAGTATTTTCAATTCAAAAATAGAAGCAATGGAGTGTGAAAAGAATTCTTTGATTGAAATTGTGCATATACTTACTCGATACCATGGGTCAACAATACCTACATAGTTCCTTTAACTTTTCATCTTCCACAACACTTGTGGTCCAAATCAGTGATATTAAGGATTATGCTAGAGTGCCTACTTGATTTAATCTTCTTGGTTATATTGTTTGCAAATTTCCCACAGGTATGTTTGTCACAACTGTGGCGCGAATACTCCGCAATGCTAAAGAAGGAGTGAAAGTATCTCCAGACAAAAAACGTCTTAACAGAACAAAGACGATTTTAAGTAAAGAAGATGATTTTATGAAGTCGTCTACAACATGCATTCCAAAGGTAAGCGACTTATGCAATGTGTACAGTGCTATATACCTAGTATGCCCCTTGGCCAAACTAAGCGGTACCTAGTGAAAACAAATTATTGAGAAAAATCTCTACTTGTATGCAAATCTACTACTTAGGTCTACCATGTGCACCCCCCCCCCTTCTTTAACTATACAACAGCTCTAGGCCTATGTCAAAAAGTAGTACTGGGGTGGTAAGCTTGAAGGCATTACAAATATTAGACTCAGTGTAACTAGTTAAAGTGGACTTTCTTGTAAATTTGTTTGTCATTACTGCACAAACATCCCAAAACAAAACTTTAAATGAGATAGACCTACGAGTAGTTGGAACATAGATGTAGTTCTTTAAAGCCGGATCTACACTTGGGCGACATGGTCGCACGACACTATCGCCCGACGACAGTCGCACGATAGTGTCGTTCGACAAGTCCCTGTCTACACTACCCGTGTCAGCCGAGAAGTTGTTGCCAGTGACACTCAAGATGTGGGACGAAGAAGACGTACTAATTATCGCTGCAGCCTCGGTAATATTAGGGGCCAGAAGACAACACTGTCCGCGGAGGTTTTGGATACGTCCAACTCTCAAAAGCAGGACAAGATATAGCGGCACTGACTTAATGGCTGATCTTGTGTGCGATGATTCCGATCCTTTGGACCTAGAATATCGCTGCAATGGTGGCTTTAAAAACTTTTTTCGCATATCTAGTAGTGATTTTCAAGAATTACTTACTATGATAGGTCCAAAAATCGCTAAAAATGATACCAGATTTAAAGAAGCAATGCCAATAAAAGAACGATTAGGAATAACTCTAAGGTGTATGGCTAGTGGTGATTCCTACCATTCATTGGAGGTTTTATTTAAACCGACCCCGGCCTTGTCGAGCCACATTCCTTTGATCTTTACCGACAACTTTTGGAAACTTGAAACATGTGTCGCACGACTTCTTATGTCGCACGACATTCTGTCTACACTTGGGTGACATGGCCATGCGACATCGTCGCGCAACAGTGTCGCACGACCATGTCGCCCAAGTGTAGATCCGGCTTAAGGGGAATCTCTCACGAATTAGACATTGTAGTAATTCTTTCTTTTGGTTAGAGTGTGATTAATTATAATGTATCCGATGTAACAAAACATGTTTTGGATTCTTTTTCATGCACAATAGCCTACATAAATGGTAACAAATGTTAATTGTTTTGTTTCAGGCTATGGTGCAATAATGGGGTACCACACTAGTAAGGTGCTTGACTTCGCAACTGGATGCAAGAAATTTAGTAAGTGCGAAAGAGGTGTAGCCAAAAATCAACATGACTGTCGCTTAAACTGGTATGGAACTGCCAAGGGTATGGAGCTAGACCTTGCCTTACAGTTAGTAACAAATAGTGCCATCCTTAAGAGCGAAGGGTGTTCACTACGTCAAAACCCGCAGAAAAGTGTCATTATTTAATTATATCTCAAGAGAAGATTAATTACTAAACCATTGCGCGCTGATGATTCAGATTTTCGATTGCGAAGCCCATTCATGAGATATAATTTTTAAATGAAAATGTTGTGCAGTTGTTGACGTAGAGGTATCCTTCCCTGTTAATCAGACCGGCTTAGCAGTCAATTTACTCGTAGGTGATGACGATTTTTCTACAATGGCAGCACAGAGAAAAGTGAAGACTGATTTTGTTATTGAAAAGTGGTCCAACCTCAACCATTGCAAGATAGGAATCAACAATGGCCTTTACAAGCTTAAGGGTAAGGGTATCAAATGCTTAACTGGGCCAGTCATAAATTATTTGAAACGCTGCTTTGGATTTGCCGTATTCCAAAACAAGGATAACCCTGTTGGACTAGAAAATGCATTGAAAAACATACCCCAACATGTGTTTGGTGACCATGGTGGTTGTGGGATTGGTTCCAATTCAAAGCTGACCCGGAAGCCAAACATTCCTATTTACCTCTTCATAGTAATCTAACAGGACCTAAAGAAGTCCCTCCGAGAACGTTTTTGTAGATTTGCCGCCAATGCAGCTAATGCGCTTCCACCCAATCTTATGAGGCTCTCAATTCTGACATTGCAGCCAAGAACCACAAATCAAAATTCTACAGTTCTAGTGAGTCCAACGACTTCAGAGTTTCGCCGCTGTTGGCCAAGTGAATGTTGGTTCAAAATATGTAACCTCGGTTAACGAAAATTAGGTCTGTCTCCGGGCGAACATTCGAAATCATATAGAGAATGGTTAGATAGGAAAAAGAAACGTAACAAAGCACTGCAAAGCTCTCTGCCTTCAAAAAAGAGGAACTTTTTAGGAAAGATAAAAAGAAAAATTCGTTCTCCATCCAAACCACTGGAGCAGATAAATAACAGATTTAGTGAAATAGAGAATTTAAGTGATACTCTGCATTCAAATCCCATTAACACTAAAGCCTATATTTTAAAACGTGAATATTCAAGAGGTAATAGTTACAATGGTGTATTTGGCAAGTATTACAAAGACTTGATTCTTCATAGTAATCTAACACTCGGTGTTGCAAAACCAGATAATTGCGATACGACTCAAGCATATGATATTATTCTCTTGTCTAATATTATTGAACTGGAAGTTAGCAAACAAATCAATTGATTGATTATTTTGGCTTAACGTCTTATATTTTTGCAACTTGGCTTATCAAGACGATGAGTTGGTGATAATGAAGATGAAGTTGGGGGCTCTTTGGAGGAAAAGGGGCAAGTAGGAGGGCGCATGAGAAAAGGGGAAAGGGGAGGATAGGGGATTTGGGTGTGGACTGCATTTCGTCTGAATCAAGTTGGGTGGACATTAGTTCATGAGAAAAGGGGACTTCTACTCTCATCCATGTAAATCATCATAAGTATTGGGATATTTCAGACATTAAATGGAAGTGTTTGTGCTATCCACAAGGACGATAAAATAGATGTGTAGTGATGCCACTTATCCATGCTTTTGGTTAGGGACAACTTTAAGCCATATAATAATATACGTTGTATAAGGTTTTCCATTTTAGTTCCAGGCCTACATAAAATAATTACGTACATAAATACGAATTGGGGAAAATATAATGCATACATTGTAATAATAATGTAGCAAATAAAACAAGGATACCATTTTCTAAATAATATCTGAATTTTAAATATATCTAGGCTTGGTATATGTTTTGTAAGTTTGAACTTATATACATTATTGATGACTGATAGTGATACAATATAGGCATAGGAGCAAAAAATACCCGGTAATTATTTTTTTAGTTCAATGGTTAAGTTTGTGAAAAAATGTTAATTTAGTTTGTACACTTGTGACAAGACATCATGTATTCTGTTGTGAACTTTGAAGATGGACTGAGCTTGTGTTGCCAAAGCTGGATATTTAAAAATGAAAAGGGAGAATAAGTGAGTTATTGGCCCCCATACATAATTGTATATAAAGTTCTGAAGGCTGCCGAAACGCATGAAGTTCCAAACAGCAATGGAAATCAGTGGGAGATCTGCAAGATAGTTTAATGTAGTAAGTTAACATCCTTACTTTGAATTCCTGTTTTTATTATTATGAAATAAGTAGGCACTACAATACAACAAAAACCTTTAGTCCCACGACTATACCAACATTTTCACATATCCCGGCCTTTTATAAGCACATACAAGTCCATATTTATAATTAGATCTTCAAATTTGGCTTAGCCCTAATTAATGTTACATAATTTAATGCAGATAGATATTTGGGCTTAACGTCTCATATTTTTGCAACGAGGCTAATCGAGACAATGAGTGGGTGATATATGAAGATGAAATATGGGGCTGTTTGGAGGAAAGGGGCAAGTAGGAAGGCGCGTGAGGGAAAGGGGAAAGGGGAGGAAAGGGGATTGGGGTGTGGACTGCACTTCGTCTGACTTCTCCTCCTCGACCAGTCCGGCTAGGGTGGCCCTACCAGAAGCATACGCTTCCGCCGGCATAGCTCTCGGGATCAACAAAGCACGCAAACCTGCCCACCACGATAAGGTAGCAGTCCTTGGGCAGGCACAATTTAATGCAAATAGTTCTGTTACACCCCAAATGAAGTACTTATGCCCACTTTCAGTCCATGTCTTTTCAGTTTCATCAAGTCTCTTCAAGTTACCTTTACGGCTGTGTAATTCAGAATCAATCGGGCTTTGCATGCAAAGCTTGGACAGTGCCACCACCGTACAAGCCTAAGTTCATGGCTTGCACTTGCTCATAAGGAATCTGACGTTGAAGGTTCAGACATTGGTTTGAAGAAGCCTACAAAATCAAGAATAATGAAACCTTCTCCCTTTGAGCGAGATTGTGAAATTGCTGAGCCCTGTGTCGGTGAACCCGAAAAAGTGGCAATTCAAATTCGGGAGTTTCCGGAGGAAAGTGAGTTAAATAATGTTTTTCTACCCTACCGGTACCGGTACCTATAGGCCTAACATGTTTTAATTTATCTAAACTCTATTTGCCGACAGTTCAGCCAACACTATTCATATTTGCTGACAATTAGAGATGGACGAATGTTTGCGATTTCAAACTCGAACCAAACTTTTTTGGAAGTTCAGAGCTTAAAGTTCATAGCCCCAATAATTCACTCAGGATATCAAGCACTTGACATTATGAATGAAGCTTGAAAGAACTCATCGTTATCTTTACTGAAGATGGGTTTACACAAATGTCTAAGGCTATGGCTAGGAGTTGAAATTATGAAAATGAGTGGTAGCGTTGGTGAACACAAAATTTCAAATACAGTAGTGACATGGCAAAAGGCTAGCGCTATGGCTAAGAAAACCAACCTGCTAACTTCTAGCCTCATTCAGATTCTAGTCCAGCCAGTCAGAAATGCGATGATTTGTTGCTAGACCAATCACATGAAAATGAAAGCTACTATATTGTTGCATTCGTTAATCTAGTTATTTTATGTGAACCGAGTTGAGAAGGCGTAAGCCTTATATTTCTTATCCTTGGCTATTTGTGGGAACCTGTCTTAATACAACTAGGTAAGACCTAAAAAAATAATGTTGGATTCCTACAAATAATTTAAAAAAAACTGCAAACTATAGACCAGGATCTGATTTTAATAATAATGTATCACTATGCCTACTACTTATTTTAACGTAATATCATATTATTACGTTATACATATTTCTAGTCTAGGCCATAAAGATGCAAAACAAAGAAGTGAACGTGGCACAAGCTCAGCTGGTACGAAGCGGCAATTATCGCTCGGTGAGAGTTTAGCGAAAGGAAAAAAGCAAAGGATGACAAACATGAGTTCATCATTAATACTGCCCCAGCTTTTGTCGCTGCGGGAATTGCACCCGAGAGGTTGGATCATCCGTGCATCCGTGAGTGGCTCAAATATACGTGAAAGGCTGTGGAGACTTGCCGTCTGCTGACACTGTTCGGCGTAAATACATTCCTCTCATAGGATTGATTGATTAATGGGGCTTAACGTCTCATATTTATGCAACGATGGCTAATCCAGACGATGAGCGGGTGATAATGTAGATGAGAAAGATGATAATGAGGAATAAAGCCACATCCGAATCAGATCCATTGTACGTCGCGTGAGTCGCCATACGGGAGTCCAGCAAGGGAGGGCAGGGCCAAGTGGGAGGAGAAATATTCAATGGGACAGTGGGGGGAAAAGGGGATTGGGGTGTGGGGGGGGGGGGGGGGGGACAAAGACAATCATTTTATGTGACGAGACAACAGACCAGTCTGGCCATTGTGTCTTTAATATCCTGTTTAGACTATTGGAACCATCCAATAGCCAGGATGTGTTCCTTGCCGCGTCAGTCATTTTAGACAGTGCAGATGGCAGGAACTGTGGTCAAGCTGTAAATGCTACGATGACCAAGTATAACATAGAATATGTAAACTGCATTGGCTTCGTAATAGATTCGGCGCGTTACATGACCACTTGCTACACTATACTGGAAAGTTTGATTGGGGATCATTTCCAGCATGTACAGTGCTGGGCTCACAAGGTGGGTTACTAAATGCTGCTACATTTCTTGGTTCTTGTTAGGCATGCATTCTCGACTTATGCGGTTAGGCATAGGTTTCTATAGGCCCTTATTGTCTTGAATGTTTCTTGGATTTTTGCTAGAGCTACGCCTAGGCCTAGGCTATTCATGCAAGCTAGGTCTAGCCTTTGGTCTAGTGTATAGGCCTATATGGCCATAGTAAACTCTAACACCTTATCTAAATACGTCCTAGGTTTGAGCTATATTGCAAATATCAACATCAAACTCGCCTGCAAACTCTTTCCCCCCGTCATTGCCCATATCATCTCCTACTTCGTTTACTATAGCTTCGCCTTCAAACAGTCAAGTCATCATAATCATCATCGTTGCCCCATCTTTCTAATCTGTTGCAACGTTCCGTTAGCTCTCCCCCAACAGTGCCACAAAAGGAGAAGATATTTTCATGGGGAGGTTGTCAATTAAATAGGAAGGTACAGGAGGACGCGGTTGCCCTTCCGATGAAGAGGCTTACCGAGGTGGCTGGCCGAGGAATGCCTAATAAAGATGATCGCAAAGACGCAGCATTTGCACAACTTGTGCAACATAGCATGGCTCCACTGCCTCAAGACATGAAGGATGACCTGCAAGTGGAAATCCTTCGCCTAATTAATGCTGCAAAAAAGGTATTTAGGGAAAGAGTAGCAGAAAAGTATGTTAATGCTCTTAATTGGTCCTACTTTCCAACATATATTGATAGAACTTACAATAAGATAAATGATTTTCTTGTAAACCTAGGCTCACCTCTATACACTTTGAATGCAAAAGTTTATTTTCAAGAAAATAAAACAGAATTTAAGAGAATCAGCGCTGTGCATGACTCAAACCAGTAGTTAACTAAACTTGATCCCTATTGGCTACCAAAAAATATTATCTTTTGATGGCCGCGTCCCAACTTCATCCGTCGTGTACAAGGCGGTGAGTTGTAAGAGACTGCTTACAGACTGTCAACAGACGTAAATGTGAGAGCACGCCTAACTTTTAGTAATAACTGCGGAGAAGTTTGTTTTTTGGCGTAAATTTTGAGTTTGTAATGGAAGATCAGGTCAAGCGGGCTCGTGCAAGAGATTTCACTACTTCCGAAATAGCTTTGTTAGCGAATTTAGTTTTAAAATATAAAAATATATTAGAAAATAAGAAGACGGACGCCATAACCTCAAAGGAAAAAGAAAAGTGTTAAGAGGTTCTTGCTGCCGAATTTAATGCCACTAATGGGTCACTACCAATGATTGATTGATTAATGGGGCTTAACGTCTCATATTTTTGCAACAATGGCTAATCGAGACGATGAGCGGGTGATAATGAAGATGAGAAATATGATGATGAAGAATAAAGCCGCCTCCGAATCAGATCCATTGTACGTCGCGTGGGTCGTCATACGGGAGTCCAGCAAGGGTGGGCAGGGCCAAGTGGGAGGAGAAATATTTAGTGGGCCAGTGGGAGGGAAGGGACAGGGTCTCTTTTTGTCGCCTCATACGACTAGCAGAGTCACTCTGGGCCTATTCTACTCCGGGCCGAGACGGGTCTCCTTTCGTCGCCTCTTACGACTAGCAGAGTCACTCTGGGCCTATTCTTCCCCGGGCCCAGACGGGTAGGGTCACTACCAAGGCAAGCTTCTTCATTAAGAATGATAAATACAAATTAAAAAAAAAAAATGCAGGAAGACCTTAAGAGAGGAAAAGTGCAATCGTTTTAAGACCGGCGGTGGCAACTTTGTTCAAACACAAGATCGCATATTAGAAAAGGTGAATGGGATCCTCTCCGTTTCTGCAGAGGGACTGATAAACCCATACGACAGCAATACAACATATTTGGGTGAAACCCAGGGGACTTTTAGTAAGGAACTGACATATTTTTTTTATTATTATTATTATTATTATTATTATTATTATTATTATTCATAGTAGGCCTAGACCTATGCCCTAGCTTAGGTCTCATTCTTAGCCTAGGACCAAGGCTACGGCATTGGGTTTGTGGCTAAACTAAAAACCCAATGGCTACGGCATTTTACTGTTCAGAATGATAACACATGGCTTGATCATCCTCTTCACCAGTTGTGTTTTACTTTTGTTTTACAGATGGCGATACAAATCAAAGAATCACTCCAACATTGGACATTGGAGAGGTGAGTTTTTAGCATAGCTTTGTGCATAGGCCTAGGCCTAGACCCTAGCCATTGGTTTTATAAAAACTATAGCTCTAGCCCTAGCTCTAGCCCTACGTACTGCTGGGACCCCTTACCATGAGACAGGTTAGACTTAGTCCAACTCTATCTAGGCCTATGCTGGTAGGCCAAGTAGTCGATCCACACTGGTAAGAGTAGTCTAGCCTTAGCCTACTCATTAAATTCATGAACCAATTAAAGTTCAATTACTTAAGCCTACACTACAGTGATGAAGCCTAGGCTCAACTTTATCTTGAATGGGAACTGCCATGTTAAAGGACGATGTATAAACCTATTGCATACTAACCCGGCAACTTGAACTTCTAAGTTTGTTTCGTTGTTATCTTTATAAACGATTCTATTCCAGTTGCCACAGTTCCAACTCTAATGTTAGACAAGATCTAGCCCTAACTTGCTTTTCTCGGAAGGTACTGGGAAACAACCAGAATGCAAATAGTGGCCGTCTGCTTTTTGCGATAATAACACCATCTTTTATTGGGTATTGTTTTAGTGTGCACTGCAACACTTCCCATTACCATGAGATCAGCAATCATAACTATGCCTAAAGCTAATGGCAGGCTAGACTTGAGGCCTCAAATAGACAGAAGCATTGTCCTACATTAGTGACTGTTAGCATTATAGTTTTGAGGGTGTAACATAAGCCTACACGAAGTCATCTATTTTTTGTTTCTGGGGCCTAAGCGACACAAGTATAAACTATGGTGTTCTTGAGGCTAAAATATAAGCAGATACAGATACCCCACAAGACAATAATCATTAAATATTAAATATTGTTATTCAAACTAATGAATGTATTGGATCAAACCTACTGGTATTTCCTACCTATGTTTCCATTAGACTGGAGTCATATCTAGGTAGGTAGCTTATACCCTGGGGGCCAGGCATCCTTCCAATTTAGAGCTAAATACAGTGTTTTTATGAACTAGTGGTGGTCTAGAACTCTTTTTTTTTTTACCTGAAGTGCTTCCTTTGAGGGGCTGTTATAACTTTAATAATCAAAAGCCTACATATAAACTGCTCATATTATTTTTAATTATAAGCTAATATCTTGGCCTAGGGAGATTGATATTTGGGCTTAACGTCTCATATTTTTGCAACGAGGCTAATCGAGACAATGGGGGTAAACATGGGTTCGAAAGAAGATATGTCTACCAATATTCATGTCCATACACTTAAGTACGTAAACAATTTGGTTTTAGATACACTACAACAACGTGAAGAATGATGAAGATTTCGATGATATTTCCGACCCTCCAAAAGAACAAGAACTCAATACAAGTCGTGGAGTGGGTGGAACCCACAGATGCTGAGGCAGCCAGTTTCTGTTGAGCTCCTTACTCCACAAAAGAGAAGACTGTTTGATTAAGGTCAAATAATTGATATTCCTATCAATGATGGGGGAAGCACGTCAAGGGAGGACATTCCCGTGATAAACGTCACCTCAAGAGAAAAAGGTATGCATATATAACTCCTCTCCTTATACGTTTAGCAATTAGAGTGCAAGTAGCCCGGGCCTGGAGTCTCATCACCTCATGATGATTAAGAATATAGTTGGAAGTTGAAACCACTCACTAGTTTGAAAGTGCTAGTGTCAAAAATGTTCCCTCAAAGTATACGCGTGTGTGCTCAGTTCATTTAAATGAGGATGATTTTGAACTTTCTGCACAGTTAAAAGCAGAACTATTAGACTCGAAGTTTGTGAGAATATAAAAAGCAAATGCAGTTCCGTCAAAAAAATGACTGGTGCAGGTGAGGAATGACTAATCAGTTGTACAAAGACCATCTATTTACCTCAAACAAAAAATGTATTCAAGATGCAATTGAAGGGCTGCAAAAGAATCAACCTTCCACAAGTGGAACCGTCACACAAAAAACAAAAAAATGAAAGCGTAGTAATAACTCTGACGACTCCGACAGTGTAAGTGGATTTCTAGACGTAAATCAGTGTCAAGAAATCTCCCATTCATCTTGCGAAATAGACATTCAATGCGAACTGGGAATCGAGACAAGTCGTAGTGTGAGCAGAAACGTGTCCGATTCTAAAAATGAAACACCCGAAGATGAAGTGTGTGACCAATCTTACAAACCGGGCGATGATATTGATGACGTAGATATGATTGATATTTGGGCTTAACGTCTCATATTTTTGCAACGAGGCTAATAGAGACAATGAGTGGGTGAGAGTCGATCGAAGATAGTGATACTGATTGCGACAGTGACGGAGACATTGATGAGGATAATGAAAATAGAAAGCAATTTCCTAACGTTTTCTTTGTGTTTTGGGCTTTGGCACTGTTTATTACAACTTTTTGGCTTTTGCCAAGTGTGTGGTAAGCCGGTTCTTGAAATAACGGATTCGATTCAATGATTGATTAATGGGGCTTAACGTCTCATATTTCTGCAACGATGGCTAATCGAGACGATGAGCGGGTGATAATGAAGATGAGAAAGATGATAATGAAGAATAAAGCCACATCCGAATCAGATCCATTACGTCGCGTGAGTCGTCATACGGGAGTCCAGCAAGGGAGGGCAGGGCCAAGTGGGAGGAGAAATATTCAATGGGACAGTGGGGGGGAAAGGGGATTGGGGTGTGGACTGCACTTCGTCTGACTTCTCCTCCTCGACCAGTCCGGCTTGGGTGGCCCTACCAGAAGCATACGCTTCCGCCGGCATAGCTCTCGGGATCAACAAAGCACGCAAACCTGCCCACCACGATAAGGTAGCAGTCCCTAGGCAGGGATTCGATTCAAGTTGCTATTTTAATTGTAACGACTACATGCATTGACGGCCATAAAATCTGTGGACGTCTCAGCCGAAGGTAGGCTCAGTCAACATTGCTGCGGCAATTTAGACGTGTAGCATAAGTTTTACCACTTTTCAACGTTTCGCCCAAGCATTAAAATTGAATGTTATGAGCAAAACCAGCTGCTATAATATAATAAAAAATCATGTGCGCCCTGTCATAATGAACGTTTGGCAAAATCACAGGGATGACGAGTTTGATCGAATCAAATTTTTATCCAAAGAAACCTGGGTATGCGGCGATGGACAATTTCATTCACCTGGTTTCTGTGCCAAATTTATAACATATCCTATTAAGGACATTCAGTCTGGCCCTATATTAGATTTTATTGTGATGCAGAAAGGACGAATCACGACTGAGCTTGACAAGGCAGAATGCGAAAGTATTTTAAAGACGTTATGTTGTGACAGTACCGATACACTAGCTGCTCCCCTCACCTACATTACATATTAATTATGAATTGTTAAATTGTTTAAATCATTGAAGTAGTGTATTTAAACATGTGTTGTGAAATAGAAATAGTTCGAGAGGTGCGTCATAAGCTCTTGCATCCTGTGCAGGACACGCTTTTAAACAACAATACCAAGAAGCCACACTAATAGTCACCCTAATGATTGATAAACGGGGCTTAACGTCTCATATTTATGCAACGATGGCTAATCGAGACGATGAGCGGGTGATAATGGAGAGAAGGATGATGATGAAGAATAAAGCTACATCCGAATCAGATCCATTGTACGTCGCGTGGGTCGTCATATGGGAGTCCAGCAAGGGAGGGCAGGGTCAAGTGGGAAGAGAAATATTCAATGGGACAGTGGGGGGGAAAGGGGATTGGGGTGTGGACTGCACTTCGTCTGACTTCTCCTCCTCGACCAGTCCGGCTTGGGTGGCCCTACCAGAAGCATACGCTTCCGCCGGCATAGCTCTCGGGATCAACAAAGGTAATTTTGGAATTTCATGAGGTATGAGGGACTCTTTAACATTGGCTCTTGCAAATCTTTCACAAACTTTACACTTTGCTATGTAGTTATCTACATCTCTACTAAGAGTAGGCCAATAGAATAGCTGTCTCAATCTATTTTTTGTTTTTTCTATACCAAAATGAGGTTGATGTGCTATTTGTATCATTTCAAATTTTAGCCACATTGGTACAACTATTTTATTGGTCAAAAATAGCATTCCATTATAGAAATGAATATCATGTCTGATTCCCCAGTACAATTTTACATCATTATATTAACTTTTTGCTTTGAATCAGGCCACTTATCCAATGTATAATTCACAACTGTATTTAAAACAGCATCATTTACAGTTTCGTTTTGAAACTGAGTTATCATCGATTCACTCATTGCTAATTCAGTGTCAAGACTATGAACCATGTCACACAAGTATTCGTTATCTGGTTCATTTTCATCTATAGGCAGATATGAGCGTGACAAGAGATCAGCAATTAACATTTTACTACCTGGAAGCAATTCAACATTTAATTTGTACTTTAGCAACTTTAGTTTTAATCGTTGCAACCTGGGAGTAATTTTATGAACATCTTTGGTAATGATCGACACAATGGGCTTATGGTCGGTCTGTACCGAAACTTGTTTACCATACACAAATTGATGAAATTTATCAAACGCGAAGCATATCGCAAGAAATTCTTTCTCGATTTGCGGAAATCGCTTTTGAGCGTCTGTTAAACTCTTAGAAACAAAAGACACAGGCTGATTATTTTGGAGTAGAGAAGCTCCAAGACCATTTTGTGAAGCATCAGCTTGTATTACAATCGGTAATTTTGAATCAAACAACTTTAATGTTGGGGCTTTGGATAACATATCCTTTAGCAAATTAAATGCTTTTGTATGCTCATGACCCCATTGCCATAATACATTCTTTTTGGTCAGATTTCGTAGAGTACTACTTAGTTCCGACACATTAGGTATAAACCTAGACAGGTAGTTGATCATACCTAAGAATCTTAATAATTCTTTCTTATTGTTGGGCTCACTAAGCTTTACTATTGCTTCAACTTGTAAAGGATCAGGTTTAACTCCATGTTCATTAAATATTAATGGATTAGATTAATGGGGCTTAACGTCTCATATTTATGCAACGATGGCTAATCGAGACGATGAGCGGGTGATAATGAAGATGAGAAAGATGATAATGAAGAATAAAGCCACATCCGAATCAGATCCATATTCCATTGTACGTCGCGTGAGTCGTCATACGGGAGTCCAGCAAGGGAGGGCAAGGCCAAGTGGGAGGAGAAATATTCAATGGGACATTGGGGGGGGGGGGGGGGGGGGGGGAAAGGGATTGGGGTGTGGACTGCACTTCGTCTGACTTCTCCTCCTCGACCAGTCCGGCTTGGGTGGTCCTACCAGAAGCATACGCTTCCGCCGGCATAGCTCTCGGGATCAACAAAGCACGCAAACCTGCGCACTACGATAAGGTGGCAGTCCCTGGGCAGGAGCAAAGTTTGCAAATTCCACACTTGGTCTTAGGAAGTGCAACTGAACTATAATAAATTACCAATCAGAGAAATCCTGAGTCGAAAGCAATATTTTCGTACCAAACAAGCCCAAACGGGAACATTAAGAACTCTTTGGGCAAAAGTTTACGGATCAGTTATTAAGTTATGGGCCAAACTTTATTGTGAATGGCCTTTAATGAAACATGCATGTTTAACAGAGGCTCAGTTATTATTGGATATTCTCCATTTTTCTTTCGAGTTGTGTAATTATAAATTTTATCTACCGTAATTTGTTATAAAATGCAGTCTCATTTCAGTAGCTGAGATGTAAACAGTCTGCAATTATTTGTGTTATTATTTAATATATTCTTTTACACTATATTATGTTTTTATAAATTTTATTTGTATGGTTCTTTGAGAATTGTGTGATGAAGATTGGGTGATTTTGAAGTCATTTTCACACACTACTTCTTTGAAGGTAAAGGTACCGGTACATGGCTGCGTTTCATAGAACATTTATATAATAATAAACACATCGTCGAGTTCCTTTCCTTGCCGACCGTTATAGTCTTGGTTCTTCCACCCACCACCGCACCAATCGAGTGCACATATTTCATAAAAATACTCTCCAATGATGGTATCTTTAACGGTATATTGTTCGGTCGTGAGTTGACCGAAACGTTTTTACATTCTGTGTTTTTTGTTATTGTATAAAATGTGCTATCACACGCATGCACACAGAAAGGTGGTCTCCTTTATTTTTTCCCAAAACACTAGCAAGTAGCCCAGCCGATGGCCCCTTATAAACAATCACTTTTTTATTTTTCTACTTCTAGTTTTTCTTTTAACCCACACACATAGGCCTGGCATTTCATCACTTATTGACTGCGTGTCACAAAATAATAATACATTTCTACACATTTTTTTAGTCTTAAATCTTGATTAATATCTTAATTACAATTTGTGATAATTAACAATAAAAAATACATGCTTTTAAAGACTATACAATCTATTAATGTTGATCCTATCCAGCTCCTACACAATATATTGCCTTAAATACCATGTCTTATTTATACCCTCTTTATGAACATCAGCAATATAAACAACATACTGGTGTTCATATAAGAGCCCCCCCCCCCCCCCCCATGGGATGCTCATGTCATTCACTGGATATTGGTAATTGCCAATTGGTAACACTGGGTATGGATGTCCAAGCTGTCACCTAGTATGAACGTTTTATAGATATTTGGTGTAACAGTGGTAATGTTGTTACACCATTACGTGCAACGTTATAACAACATTAATGCAACGTCATTTGGGAGGACATTTGGATGTCCATACAACATCCATTTAATGTTATGCTGAATATTTTTAGCATTGTATGGATATTCAAGATGTTATGAAAACAACATTTTAGGAATGTTGTACAAATATTGTGTGCTATATGGGTAGTAGCAAAGCGTTTTGCTGCTGGTGAAGAATGTTATGTAAATTTAGCAATAGTTCTGTAAATATTTTTCTTTGTGTATGCGTAATCCATTATTCAATTTGCAACAGGTGCGCCAAAGCTCTTGGAAGTGTGCAATAGCACTATTGTACGGCTTGATGAGTGGTGTTGAGCACAGGAGGCCAAGTCTTGAAACCACCCGACTCGGCCCGCTATGTGAGTTCGAGTCACTTGTTCAAGTCGCGCGCGACTTGACAGGCTTGAATTAGTGTAGTCTTGAAACCTACCAAGGTTGCGTTCCGTTACATGCTGGATGTACTGATTCAGTGCGCCAGCTTACTGGATGCATTCCGAAACATGCTGCCAGCGACTACTGAGCGTTCCCTTACTTGCTATCCCAGCATCTCCAGTGCACTGGAAGTACTGGCCCTTTTTCACGCAGTAGCCCCAGTAAAACTTGGAACTGTCATGGCGTCGCACCAAACTATAACATACCAGTGGCACGAAATATCGCTGGTTTGTCCAGAAACAAACGAAGTAGTGAAATTAGTAGTGAACGACAATGAAAAGGAGCGTCTGGAGAAAGGTAAGAATGTTTTGTATATGCTATTGGACGTATATTTCTCTTGGCAGGGTGCAATTAGTGTAGGCCTAGGCTGACAGTTATAGCTTACGACTATTTTCGCGCCGTCTTCCATACTGTGCTCAGTGCTCTGCAGGTGGATGCTCGTTCCGTTTCTTAAGCCTACTGGCTCGCGCTGGCGCTCACTGGGTCCCAGCAGTCCCAGCATGGAACGGAACGCAACCCAAGTGATTCGAAACGCCAAGCGAGTTCAAAATCTTCCGAGTGACTGACCTTTCGCGACTTGAGTCTCCGCCCCCCACAACTAGCAAAGAGACCAATCAAAAACAGTGTAACAACAAATTTCGAGAAACATAATCGATATTTTTCAGACGTAAATCGATTCATGTCATTTAGCGCGCTAAAACCAGGTAATATAGCTTCGTTCTCAACAGAAAAATCACAGTCACGCTCACAGTACATAATATGTTTATATGTATTATTAGTTTTTACATAGTCTAGGCCTAATTCCTTATTTCGTATTTTGTAATTTATGATATTATTTGTGTCGGCCTACCCAACAGGCTACTTACAATGCCGAAGCAAACAGGAAAAATCTCCGTCGGGCAACAAGAGGCTCTTGTGAGCCTAATGGAATGTAACACCCGTTCGTTTACGGGCAAATTAGATAATTCCTTTACAAAAAAAGATAAGGATGTGGCTTGGCAGGAAGTTGCCGAAAATCTTACCTCCATGTTCGGGGCTAAGAAAGACGTCAAGAGCTGGATAAAGGTAAGTTGATGTAACATAATGTCATGGTGCGCTATTTTCGTGTTGTTTATCATTTTTATTTTTATATAATTTATGTTTTTATATCTCAGTAAAATCATTAAGCACTCGAGTAAGACAATAACACGTGATATTTTGACACAATAGTCCGATGTTATTGTCAGCTCTCATCACTTTCACTTTCACTTTCACACTCAGTACTTTTCAAACCAATATTAAATCTTCAAAATCAATAACAATCTTCCATATACTCGATCACAAATTATTCTGAAAACAACTTATCATATTTTCGTGACAGAGGTCACTTTCTAGTATATAAACCCCGTGAAACTTAGACCAAATAGTCAAGTGTGTGCATAAGCCCTACGGTGAATAGTTACCGAGGCGGTCAGTCGTCATCATACACCAGCTCTACAACGGGTGAGTCTAACATAAACATCATGGGTAGTCAAATTATTGACGCCCCCTAATTAATGTAGGCATTTTTGCAATGTTAAATTATTGTACCGGAACTATAATATATTAAGCTATAACCAGTCACAAGTATCTAGTGTGCATAATATGCAACAAGAACCCTTCACGCCTCTATTCAATGTCTCTAATAAAATTCACTCTATTCAATGTCTCTAATTAAATTCACTCTATTCAATGTCTCTAATTAAATTCACTCTATTCAATGTCTCTAATTAAATTCACTCTATTCAAAGTATCTAATTCAACTCACTCTATTCAATGTCTCTAATTAAATTCACTAAATTCAAACACTAAATAGTCATCTTTGGAATTGTCAATAATCAGGGTCCGTCACCCTTAAGAAACGACGGTGGTGGCAGCATATCATAAATTGTAATAAACAAGGGTTCTAAGAATTGAGTCATATTTTACCTCTATCCCAGGCTCAAATCCAGTCCACGACATTGGTGGCTTGCGGTGGGATATTTTTTTTTAACAAATTGTTAAATTCCCCCCCATGTTTTCTTTTAACAATACTTGTGTCTGGTTATTACTTATCTAGGATGTGCATGTGTTATGTTTCTACGCAATAATCACAGTCCATTTAGATCACGACAGATTAATGTTTTTTATTACAAAGTTTTTTTTTTTTTTCCCCAACGGGTTTATTCAGTTTTTCACGTTTTGTTGGTTTTGTTTCCTCCTCGCTTCCTGTACGACCAGCTGTAACGTACAACCACACGAGTTACTCACACATTACACAATCATGGCAACCAATTCTGAGAGGGGTTCCCCAACATCAGGGGGTAATCTAGCAGATATCGGGACAACGGGTCTGGGAAACCTTCACAATATTAATTTAATCCCCGAGTTTTCCGGCTCCTCCGGTCAGATCAAGGTGGAAGCATTTTTTCTTAGAATTCAGGAAATAGCTCTTCTAGATGGGTGGACCCCGGTATACAAAAAGCAACTGTTGCACGTCTCAAGCTTGTAGGGGATGCCCGGGAGTACGTTGAGAATAATTCTGAGTTAACGGAGGCTACTTTTGATGAGCTTCGGGTCAAGTTGATTGCTTGGTTTCATGTAGAAGAATCGCACAGTCAACTAGTTGCACAATTTGAACAATGCGTGCAAAGACCGGGCGAAACCGTAAGACAATTTGCTACGCGGGTCTTCATTGCCGGAAACAAAACACTCATATCAGCAGGGAACGATGCGGAACAACGATTACGAAAGAAAATTCTGAATGAATCTATTCTCAACCAATTCGTTAAGGGGCTTACGGGAACCGTAAGACGCTTTGTCATGAGTAGCAACCCGCATTCTTATGAGGAAGCTTTGAAAGTGGCACTTCGTGAGGAATGCATAGAAAGTGCTATTCATAACAAAAATCTTAAAATTCAGGCAATTAGCAGTTCCCGCCCGAATAATAACACGCAATTCAATGCTAAAAAGGGATCCAATCCACAGGGCACGAATATCGGGAATAGTTCGGGACAGGGCCCGGCAGTCACAGGACGATCTGGCACATCACAACACTCACATCCCATACAACATTCACAACCCATACAACATTCACAGCCCATACAACATCCACAACCCATACAACATTCACAGCCCATACAACACTCACAGCCCAGGCAACTCTCGCAGCCAGTACCACGGTCGCAGTCACCAGTGACGTGTTACCGGTGCGGGGGTGTAGGCCACGTTGCGTCAAATTGTGGCACACCTCGAGAATTTGGACAGGGTACTAGTTCACTACCCCAGGGCAATGGACCACGTAACAACAATATTCAGAATAACAGGAACAATCAACGACCACACTGCACTTACTGCAATAAAGTGGGACACTGGGAACACACTTGTTGGTCTAAGACACCCCAAGCTAGTAATTTACAACACAATAACGGACAACAGTTCCCACAACAAGACGGAGCTAATCAGGCTATGGGGTCTTTAAACACCCACAGCCCGACATTGACCTCCCGAATGTTGCGGCGATAAGATATGTGAATGTTAATAACAATTATTTAACAGGGACGGATAAGATGCTTATAAACGCGAACATAGTTACAAGTGATCATAATGCTTCTAACATTACCGCGGTGTTTCTCATAGACACAGGTGCCGACGTGTCTTTAATTAATAAGTCTATAGCCGTGCGGGGAGGGTTTCCAATTTTGTTTACTACGCGATATGTTTCGTCAGTTACAGGGCATCAATTACCCATTATAGGCGAGGCCTGCATAACGTTGGATATCGGTAACCTTCAATATAAATACCCGAAATTTGCCGTTTGCACTAACGAAATGGGTCTGGCATATGACGGTATATTAGGTCATGACTTTCTAAAATATTTTCAGTTTGACGTTCTGTATAGCACGAATCACCTCAGACAGGGGTCCAATATAATTGCCTTGAATTCAGATGATCAGATGAAAGGGGTTTATTCAATCAGAGGGGAGGTAGGCCAAACTCCCACAAGTAGTGTTAATTATATAAGCAGTAATCAGGATAATCAAATCGACAGTCAGGCCGTGCGGTCTCTCGTTAATCGTCAAGACGCGCATATTGCGACACTCGAGGGAACATTGCACAGAGCGCATAATGCTGGTCAGATAGCGGGGCGAAGTATAGCTAACCTCCAACTCAAATTAGACCACGCCCATGTCGCGAATAATACACTTCAGGAACAGATGGACAATATGTTTTGCCAAGTCAATCATTTGAAAACAGATAATGTAACTTTGGGAAGAGATAATGAAACATTAAGGACAGATAATGTAACTTTGGGCAGAGATGTGGCAACTTTGAGTACAAATAATGAAACTTTGGGTAAAGAGATTGCTCACTTGAAACATGTTATTGCAAATATGCAGGTACATATGTCTCCATTATCATTACATAACACATATGCTAAACAGGAGAATGATGCTTTACAAAATGATTTGGGAAAAGTTAATTCTCTTTGTGAAAAAGGGCAATATGGTAATGATGAGTCAATCCAAGGTCCGGTTCACTTGACACGTGACCATGACGAACTGAACCATGAAATTGCCGATTTAAAAAGTACAATTGCACAATTCAATAATGATCACCTTAACTTCAAACAACATATGGAACTAATGAAAAGCAATAATGATGCGCTAACGCATGATTACACTGTCGCTAAACTTGTTCAAGCTGCATTAGTGCATAAGTTAGAAGATACAGTCACAGATAAAGAGACATTAAGGGAAATCAATGTTACTCTTAAAAAACAGTGCGACGATTTTTATAGCGAATTAGAAGATGTATATATAAATGTCGAGCAGTTACGCAATGAAATAGATAATATGACACTTAAGATTATGAAGCTAGAGGAGCAAACAGCACAGGCAGATGTGGTAAATGTAGAACATGGGCAAAAGCATGGTGACATAACGGACTCGTCTAAAATTACCAATACGCTTTCTACATCGTACACAAATAAACATGCCGATCATAACAATAGCCGCGGGCTACACTCTTGCACCATTAACGTCATAAACAACAGGGAAAGTCAGGGCGCTACTGAACATTCGAGCAAAGGGACGTCCGAAGGTCACACTGTCATTCAGGAACCTCACAAACACGACACGGGGTTAAGTGTTCATTCTCCCGTCAACAATAAGGCAGGTAGGAATCAAAGCGGTTATGTAACTATAGGACAATCAAGTCAGGATTATGGTTTAAATATGTCAGCTGTAAACCAATTCATTCAGGGTAAAAATGAAATACGACATTCTCACCTACGTAGTGACAGGAAAGGGAGCCACGGAACCACCCTCCCGCCCCCAACTGGCCTAGGGCACCAACACGTTCATCAAATCAGAGAGTCTGACAAGGTAGTCTCGGACCCACCTGGGGTCCAACAGTTATGGCATTTGGACCATTTACCCCAGGACCTTAGCATTCAGATTAACAATATTTTAAATGACAACATAGATGTGTTTTTCAAACAGGGAGACAAAATGGGACTAGCAACGGGGGTCGAACATAGGATTTTTTCAGGAGACGCTCCACCCGTAAGAGTTCGCCCCTATAGGACCCCGCATGCTCTCATCCCCATCATGGAGGAAAAGATACAAGAACTTTTGGATAAGGATATAATAGAGCCCTTGTAGCAAAGAAAACGGATTCAGGGCCTCCGCAATATAGGGCGGTGGTCGACTACTCGAGGACAATAAATCAATTTTCACGGGCTGACCCCTACCCCATGCCTAACATTACAGAGACTATGGACCATTTAGCGGGGGCAAAATTCTTTACAACCCTGGATATTTGTGACGCTTACTACCATATCCCGATAGCGAAGGAAGACCAGGAAAAAACAGGGTTTTCAACATCACGTAATCATTACCATTATAAACGATTAGCGATGGGCCTAACCAGGGCGCCTGCCACCTGGCAGCGGCACCTTGACGCCGTCTTCGCCGATTACAGAAATAAATTTCTCTTCTTATATTTAGATGATCTAATAATTATATCCAATACAGTTGAGGAACACATGGTTCGATTAAAGCTCGTGTTACATAGACTTCGGGAGGCAGGACTCAAACTAAAGGCGTCTAAATGTCATTTTTTGCAAACGGAAATCGAATACCTAGGTTACGTAATCAGTCAAGAAGGGGTCAAACCATCGCCGGCTAAAATAGAAGCGATTAAAACTTGGCCGCGTCCGACCACGACTAAACACATAAGGCAATTCTTAGGGTTAATGAATTTTTACAGGCGACACATTAACAATATGGCTTGCATTGCTAAACCCCTCACGGCTCTCACGAGGAAAAATGTAAAATTTACTTGGACTCAGGATCACTCCGATGCTTTTGAAAAATTAAAAACGGCCATCTGCTCAGATTCTATTTTGATTTATCCAGATTTCACAAAGGAATTTATTTTAACGACTGACTGTTCTAATTTCGCGGCAGGGGCGGTATTAGCACAACGGGTAGACGGGGTCGAACGCCCCATTGCATTCGCCAGTCGTCAGCTCAACCCCGCAGAGACCCGTTATTCAAGTTGGGAACGCGAAGCCGCTTCCGCAATATGGGCAGTGCAGTATTTTAGGCAATACTTGTTTGCTCGACACTTTATTTTACGGTCCGACCACTTACCCCTAAAACAATTGTTATCAATCGAAAAGTTATCTTCCCGTCATACGCGTTGGTCGATAATTCTTGCGGAATATGATTTTGAATTTCAGTATAGGCCAGCGGCCCAAATTCAGCATGCGGATGCGTTATCGCGATTACACGTTAATGCGGTTCATGACGTCACGACACACACTCAAGTGCAATACGAACCGGTTTGGGATAGGCGTAGAATCATTGATGCACA
Organism: Isoperla grammatica; assembly: GCA_945910005.1. Classification (NCBI taxonomy): domain Eukaryota; kingdom Metazoa; phylum Arthropoda; class Insecta; order Plecoptera; family Perlodidae; genus Isoperla; species Isoperla grammatica. The sequence continues at coordinate 16,822,469 of OX246740.1, forward strand.
GCGCCAGGACCCGACTTTAAAGCCGATTATTGATCAACTTCTAAAAAACAATTCGTCTCATAAAGAATATGCATTGGAAAATAGCTTGCTCTATAAAATAAGATCCATTGAGGAACCAAATCATAAACTGGTCATACCCGACGCAATGAAGGACGTAATATTAGAAGCGTATCATGCATCTCCGTTTTCCGGTCACGCGGGCAGGCAACGGACCACCGTATTAATCTCTTCTCAGTTTTATTGGCGAGGCCTCCACGCGGACGTAGCTGATTTTTGTAATAGTTGTGTGTCATGCCAAGAAAGGAAAGGGAAACCCCAGCCGCCTAGGGCTAAACTCCAACGCTATCAGCAGGTATCCACGGTGTTCGAAATCTGTCATATCGATGTGATGGGCCCGTATAAAACTACTTTAAGGGGAAACAAATATGTGTTATCGTTCATTGACCGCTTTTCCAGGTATCCAGTTTTTTGTTGTGTGCCAAATCAACGGGCGGATACAATTGCTAGGGCTTTTGTAGACCATGTAGTAACGATTTTCGGTACACCCCGTTTTTTAGTGAGTGACAACGCTACTAACTTTTTATCTGATATCTTTGAAGAAACTCTCAAAATTTTACAGATTAAGCACCTCACCATTACATCATACAGATCCATGAGCAACGGATGCATAGAACGAGCTCATGAACCATTTCATAAAATCATGTCCCACTACATTCAAACAGCGCCTGATTCATGGGACGACTTTGTGCCCCTCATTCTTATGGCAATGCGGAGCAGCATCTCCTCTTCCACTGGGTACAGCCCTCATTATTTACTCTTTGGTAGGGATATGAACTTACCATACTCCGCATTTGCTAAGCCATCGCGACCATTATATAATATAGACCACCACTACCCTGCACAATTAAAAAAGAGTATGGAACATGCCTATCGCGTCACTAGGGAACATTTGAAATCATCTGCTATTAGGAATGAGAAATATTATAATAGGAAGGCTAATGAAGTTCAATACCACATTGGGGACCTGGTGTATCTCTACACCCCTGCCATAACGACAGGGCAACAGAGAAAGTGGGCAAAATTGTGGACAGGGCCTTATCGTATCATTGATTTGAAACGCACAGTCACATGTAGAATCAAACACATATACACTAATAAAGAACAGACGGTACACATTGACAGGCTAAAACACTTTAAAACAATGAAACCACAGGAAACATAACTCACACGCACTTATAGGGCAACATCAATTTCAGGAACAACAACTAGGGCAACCACGACCAGACAATAATATTATCACGCAACCAGATACATATCATTCAGAAATAGATGGCGACGTCGAATTAGATAACAACGTGGAACTAGATAATGCCGATAATGTCACACACGCTAATGATGGGGCAGCATTTACCGGTTTCAACGAGGATAATTATGACGAGGGTCCACCATTGTCTAGGAATTTCGATAGTGAAAGTGTAACTTCCAGCCAGGACAGCACACTCGGGAGTGAGTACCCAAATCACAATGACACCATAGAATATGTTAATTTCACGGACGCCGAAAATGCAGAACATCTTCGACAGGCAGAATTACACAGAAAATATATCCACACACTATGGCCTCGCCCTGATATTGATTTTAGCAATTTAGGGAACAGACGCGCCCGTCGGTCTGTCCAGCTTCCGGCACAACCGAGTGTCGAACCAGGGCCCTCCAATACTCCGAAGCAACCTGACAGCATTCCTATGCCCATTACTGATACTATAACGCCACATACAAAACAGAAACAAGGGCTTAAACAATTTTTACGTCGCGCATTGCCTCAACGCATTAGTTCACGAATACGCAAACCTCCTCTTAAGGCACTCGAAAACCAGGGGCCGTCGGATAGGCAGGAACACTGATTTGAATGTTCTAGATTCTCATCTTTCGAGGGCGCCGCCCCTACGTCCACCACACCCTCGGCCGACCACGCTGGTGTACCACTCAAGGCAGTGGCGGCCAGGGGTAGCGTTCATCGCCGATCGGCGTCTCCTTCAGTGGCCGTCCACATGGGGCCTCATCGTCATTCCCCGACCCCCATTCTCCACAAGATCTGGATTGTTTACGTCAACCCCCCCTCCCCCCCCCCCCACCAGTGGACCTCCGACAACGGCTCCAAGGACCATGTAACGCCACACGGCCCTTCACTTCCGGGACCCGCACAAACTAATGTCCAGTGTCCGAACGAACTCATCTCAAGTGTCCGCACAAACTAAAGTCAAGTGTCCGCACAAACTAATGTTCAGTGTCCGAACGAACTCATCTCAAGTTACCGCACAAACTACTGTCAAGTGTCCAAACAAACTGATGTCAAGTGTCCGAACAAACTATTGTCAAGTGTCCGAACGAACTAATGTCAAGTGTCCGAACAAACTAATGTCAAGTGTCCAAACAAACTGATGTCAAGTGTCCGAACAAACTAATGTCAAGTGTCCGAACGAACTAATGTCAAGTGTCCGCACAAACTAAAGTCAAGTGTCCGAACGAACTTACGTCAAATGTCCGGACGGACTACTGTCTTGTATACGGACATACCCAATACCGTGTGCCCAAAGTACAACGACTCAGTTTCTATATTTGTGGTTGTTTTTTCTCTATTGCCACTACGGACTCAAATTCCTAGATTCTAGTTCTTGAAATGGGTTTTTTTTTAATCATTTTATGACTTATCATTTTTTCTATGGGTATCAGCTGCAGTCATTGCTAGCATTCTATATGTATACCTCCTCAGTTATTGTCAAATGCAAGACTGATTTTATTTCGATGATTTGTATATGTTGGTATTTTTTGAGTTATATCTCCTCTGTTTATAGTTCATACAAGACTGATTTTATTTCGATGATTTGTATATGTTGGTATTTTTTTGAGTTATATTTCCTCTGTGTATTATTCATGCGAGATTGATCTATTGGTATAATTTATATATATGTTTGGTAATTTTTTTGAGTTATATCTACTCAGTTTCTTGTACAAGACTGACTTAGTTTTATGATTTATACATGTTTGGTAATTTTTGGAGTTATATCTCCTCAGTTTTTTGTTAATACAAGACTGATTTAATTTTGATGATTTACACATGTTTGGTAATTTTTGGAGTTATATCTCCTCAGTTTATTGTTAATACAAGACTGATTTAATTTTGATGATTTATACATGTTTGGTAATTTTTGGAGTTATATCTCATTAGTTTATTGTTAATACAAGACTGATTTAATTTTGATGATTTATACATGTTTGGTAATTTTTGGAGTTATATCTCCTCAGTTTATTGTTACTACAAGACTGACGCATTTGGATGATTTGTACATGTTTAGTAATTTTTTGAGTTATATCTCCTCAGTTTATTGTTACTACAAGACTGACGTATTTGGATGATTTGTACATGTTTAGTAATTTTTTGAGTTATATCTCCTCAGTTTATTGTTACTACAAGACTGACGTATTTGGATGATTTGTACATGTTAAGTAATTTTTTGAGTTATATCTCCTCAGTTTATTGTTAATACGAGACTGATTTTATTTTGATGATTTATGCATGTTTGGTAATTTTTTGAGTTACATCTCCTCAGTTTATTGTTACTACAAGACTGATTTATTTTTTGTATATGTTTTGTATTTTTTGTTTGATATCTCCTAAGGTTCTTGATAATGCAGGATTGATTTCATTTTGAGGACTTTATCTTTTAAGATTTTTTGTTGACATTTGTATAAGCTATATCTCCTGAGTTACGAAAATTTTTTTGTTTCTTTTATATACTGATTCATGTTGTTGTCCATAGGTCACCTGCCACTGGGCATGGGTCTTTATATTGTCACTTTGAGACCTTATATCTTTTGTTTTTTATTAATGAGGCTACGCTTCACGTTTTTTCGCTTGTTGCATATTTCTGTCACGGTACATTTTTTTTTCTTTATTCACTTTGAATTATTTTTTTTATTTTTCTCTCTTTTCCTGACGTTTGGTCTAAGTTACACTACTCGCTGTTATGTTTTCTTCTTTTTGGGTTTTTACTCTCTGCTTTTCCTACATTTGAACACGCGCATTTAGCTTTCTTCTCACCTTCAAACCGTATCTACGAGTATATGTCTTTCACCTGGCTCACTACTCACTCGCTCGAATATCACTCTCCTATAAATACTCTTCGCTTTTTCACATTAGAATGACACATGAGACGGCACTCTTCCTTCTTTTACATACTGTTCTAAAGTGTTATGACACTATCTATGCTCTTGGGAAATCTAGGATTTCGGCTATATTGTTGTCTTGGGTAATGTCATGTATAACATCGGGACCAGGTAACTACCTGTGGTCACCAGACAGGGGTTGCACCTACGCGGGACATGGGGCTCTACTCCTGTCGCAATATCCGCTAGGGTAGGTGCACCAGATATAGACCCGCAACAATATAAGCATAAGTTTATCTGTACGACTATCTCTTGAGACATGGGCCCCTTTTCCTGCCTTCTGCCACGTCTCTTGTGTCTACACTTAATATCGCACTCATGTTTTCTCATTCTTTTTCTTTTGACGCATCCTTCTTAGAAAGATACGTCAAAATTTTCGAGCGGTGAGGGTGATGTCATGGTGCGCTATTTTCGTGTTGTTTATCATTTATATTTTTATATAATTTATGTTTTTATATCTCAGTAAAATCATTAAGCACTCGAGTAAGACAATAACACGTGATATTTTGACACAATAGTCCGATGTTATTGTCAGCTCTCATCACTTTCACTTTCACTTTCACACTCAGTACTTTTCAAACCAATATTAAATCTTCAAAATCAATAACAATCTTCCATATACTCGATCACAAATTATTCTGAAAACAACTTATCATATTTTCGTGACAGAGGTCACTTTCTAGTATATAAACCCCGTGAAACTTAGACCAAATAGTCAAGTGTGTGCATAAGCCCTACGGTGAATAGTTACCGAGGCGGTCAGTCGTCATCATACACCAGCTCTACAACGGGTGAGTCTAACATAAACATCATGGGTAGTCAAATTATTGACGCCCCCTAATTAATGTAGGCATTTTTGCAATGTTAAATTATTGTACCGGAACTATAATATATTAAGCTATAACCAGTCACAAGTATCTAGTGTGCATAATATGCAACAAGAACCCTTCACGCCTCTATTCAATGTCTCTAATAAAATTCACTCTATTCAATGTCTCTAATTAAATTCACTCTATTCAATGTCTCTAATTAAATTCACTCTATTCAATGTCTCTAATTAAATTCACTCTATTCAATGTCTCTAATCAAATTCACTCTATTCAAAGTATCTAATTCAACTCACTCTATTCAATGTCTCTAATTAAATTCACTAAATTCAAACACTAAATAGTCATCTTTGGAATTGTCAATAATCAGGGTCCGTCACCCTTAAGAAACGACGGTGGTGGCAGCATATCATAAATTGTAATAAACAAGGGTTCTAAGAATTGAGTCATATTTTACCTCTATCCCAGGCTCAAATCCAGTCCACGACAATAACCTCAAACTAGGCCTAGGTTACCTTAATCCCAAAGGTCCTACCTAGACTGTAATTATTTTGTTATTAGGCCTAGACCAACGCGGGAATTGTAAACTAGGCCTATGACTTAGGCCCCTTAACCTAGGCCTAGGCTAGTAGAGCAACCGAGGTATTATGCCCAACGCTATTGTTACCCGATTAAACTTATTCTGTGTTGCCTTGGCCTGTTGGGTTCCTTGTACGGCCTAGCCTAGGCCCATATTTGTAAGCTTATATAGGCTATGGTTAGACTAGGTCTAGGTATAATGACAATGTTTTGTGTGTTACAGACATGGGGCGACATGAAAAGCCTTGTCAAAATTTATATTTATTAATGGGGCTTAACGTCTCATACTTATGCAACGATGGCTAATCGAGACGATGAGCGGGTGATAATGAAGATGAGAAAGATAATAATGAAGAATAAAGCCACATCCGAATCAGATCCATTGTACGTCGCTTGAGTCGTCATACGGGCGTCCAGCAAGGGAGGGCAGGGCCAAGTGGGAGGAGAAATATTCAATGGGACAGTGGGGGGGAAAGGGGATTGGGGTGTGGACTGCACTTTGTCTGACTTCTCCTCCTCGACCAGTACGGCTTGGGTGGCCCTACCAGAAGCAAACGCTTCCGCCGGCATAGCTCTCGGGATCAACAAAGCACGCAAACCTGCCCACCACGATAAGGTGGCAGTCCCTGGGCCTTGTCAAAAAAAAGTGCGAGTGCGGCTGGCAACTACTGGCAACCCAAGTGACGATGAAGGTGGTGATGAGGTCCTAGCTGAACCAATGACTCCACTCCAATTACGAATTTCAGAGTTGTTGGGCCCCATCCCTTCAGGTGGTCCCCTGCGTTCAACAGAAAGTGCCGTTGGTCAACCCATTGAAGTCTCAATGGTACTTGACATTGTGGTAACTCTGTAGGCCTGCATAAATCGTAGTGATTTCCAATTAATTGATGGAAGTCAACTGTAGTCCTATAGGGCTAGGCCCTAGGAGGTCTAGCTTGTAGGGATGGGATGTTTCTTGGCACAAGATACATCAAGTGTCAAACCTCAAAATGTGACATATCCAACAAACATTTTAATACAGATATCATAATATATTTTAACATTCAATATCAGAACATAGGGCCTAAACAATGTTTTCTATAGTAAAAGAAAAAATGAAGCTCGATACCTAGCCTAATATTCATGTCAAACGATACTAGACTTACAAACATTCACGTTAGGGACACCGATACGGCAATACCATGAAATTTGTGTGCCCGGCTACCCGCGGGTCGTAAAGCCCTGTTACCTAGGCCTACATTGTGTTTACGGCATTTAAGTTTTGTAGTTTTTTAGGTCTTTAGAGTGATACTTTCCTATTAAGTTTCCTAGAACCTATATCCTAGTGTCCCGCACAAACCTTTAGCCTACCATGCAGAGCATTATCGCGTAGATTCTAGTTGTCCCACTAGGCCTACATTAAGAACTAATTATGGTTAACGAACAACCCAATTATCTGCTTTTTAGGATACCCGTCCTGTAGATGCAGTCACCGTGTACGATGGTACTGATGTCACTAATAGGCCTACCATTCCCGAGGAAACAATACTGCCCAGCAGCCCGCCTATACATATGCTGTCCACTCCTGACCTGCCGATCACTCCGAATCTGCGAAACGAACCGGTAGAACTACCAAAGACCACACCAGAAAACAAGCCTGGACCTTCCTGGGAGCTGAATGCTACTACCAGGAACAGGAAGGCCATGTCAAAACCAGTTAGATCTGCAAGTGAGTGCATTTAAACTACTATTTCACCAGTATGAGATGGCAATACCGTGGCAATAAATGATCACCATTGAACAAACGATTAGTACGTAGTTGAAATTGGATTCCGTTGGCCGGTCCTGTTATTAGGCCTACCTACTGAACTAAAGCTATCTTGGTAGGGGGCCGCCTACTAGTAGGTACCGTTAAACAACAATTCTATCACACAGACCTAATGCAAATTATCCCCCAAATTCAAAGTAGGCCTACATTGTCAAAATTCTTAACCCATTGGAATCGGAAGACTAGTTCTGCTCGCGAACTCAGAATTTGCCAAATAAATTGGAAGACGAGCTCAGCTCGCGGTTTTCCAGATGATATTTAAACAATCATTTCACAAATGAACCATCTGATCATGGAGAAATAAAATGCTTTTATTAGCGCCTAATAGACGTATTTAATGTTTCTTGAAAGTTTTTCAAAAAATGTAGTCAAGTCTTTGCATGGATACATAATCCAAAGACGCTAACCACGGTAGCATGTTGGACGTACATAGTTATGGTTATACTCTCTATCCAAGATGCGCAAGAAGAGCAGCCCTAATTAAAATTTATATTTTTGATTGATAATTGATTGATTAATGGGGCTTAACGTCTCATATTTATGCAACAATGGCTAATCGAGACGATGAGCGGGTGATAATGAAGATGAGAAAGATGATAATGAAGAATAAAGCCACATCCGAATCAGATCCATTGTACGTCGCGTGAGTCGTCATACGGGAGTCCAGCAAGGGAGGGCAGGGCCAAGTGGGAAGAGAAATATTCAATGGGACAGTGGGGGGGAAAAGGGATTGGGGTGTGGACTGCACTTCGTCTGACTTCTCCTCCTCGACCAGTCCGGCTTAGGTGGCCCTACCAGAAGCATACGCTTCCGCCGGCATAGCTCTCGGGATCAACAAAGCACGCAAACCTGCCCACCACGATAAGGTGGCAGTCCCTGGGCAGGTTATATTTTTGAGAGCTACCGTGGTTAGCGTATTTGGATTATGTATCCATGCAAATTCGATCAATACACACGAAAGCCAATGTCCCTGTCATACGAGAAACTCGCGGGAGCTGTCTCACGCGAGAAACTGTCTAGGAGTTGACTTGTACTTCTCTAATAGATCAGGAAAACTCTCCTTAAACTCACCTAACTGTCACACGTATTGCGCGAATCCCCCAAATCCCAATCTCAAGTCCCGCTTCCAACGTTCAGCTCTCACGAGTTTCTCTCTTGTGTGACAGGGCCATAACATTTAGCAGCTTACTTACTTCGGTTTGTATTTTTTTTTAATTCCAATTTCCATGCTGTTTTTGGTAAACTGAAGCTCAACAATACACTTTTTGGCAGTGATGGTCATGTAGAATACAAAACGTTCTCTACGTAGGCACTCTCTCGCTTTATATCCTACATTCCTCTATGACATATATCCTCTATGTATGTTGAATTGGTAAATTAAGGAACTAAATCAAACTAAACGAAGGGCGAGTTGACATTTATGGATTGTATCGGGACTCATCGCATACTCACCGCGGCATAGATTAAAGTATTACTAAGTAGGACCGCGGTGTGCGCAGTGTTTGGGACTTCAAGTTTTTAAGTAGTGCGCGGGTCCCAGGATCGACCTGCGAAGTTCGAGTTCGACCAATATGGCTGCCACTTTCGCTTTCAACCTTGCGTTGAGCTTGATGCAACTTAATGCTGGTTAACAGGTAGGTTTGTCTTCTTTGCATTCGTATTTCATTATTGCCTACATTCTCTACTCGCATTTGCTTAGTAATAATAATAACAACAACAACTTAATTATTTCATGGCTTATGCCTAGGTTAAGTTTTGGTTCCGCGTCTTTCACTTTGTGTGCTTTTATAAACATAAATACCTAGGTCTAGGGCCTATTATGTTGGAACGTCGCTCCCAGTTAATCCATCGGGCTCCGACTGTTCAAAGTTCTTCTTATGCCTAGGCCTAGTTAACATTAAATATTCCGAAAAAGAATTGCCGGAATTCCCGACAGGGTGTTGGTGAGGTTATGTCTCAGCACGTGTTACTACTTTTGTGAGGTTATGTTTCCGAAGAATTATTAATGATGTGTGTGTTCATTATCTTCCTCTCACTGGCAAAATAACCCGCAATTGGACAGAGTACCAGATAAGCTTCATTTTAGGGGCAAGTTGGCTGCATGGTCAGTTGTAAAATAATGTGAACCAGTCCACCGTAAATGAACTCTTAGCAATATTGCGTGAGCATTCCTGTCACACAAATTTGCCTAAAGATGCCAGGACGCTTAAAAGATTTGATTATTTGGGCTTAACGTCTCATATTTTTTGCAACGAGGCTAATCGAGACAATGAGTGGGTGATATATGAAGATGAAATAGGGGGCTGTTTGGAGGAAAGGGGCCAATAGGAGGGCGGGGTGGAAAAGGGAAGGGGGAGGAAAGGGAATTTGGGTGTGGACTGCACTTCGTCTGACTTCTCCTCCTCGACCAGTCCGGCTAGGGTGACCCTACCAGAAGCATACGCTTCCGCCGGCATAGCTCCAGGAATCATTAAAGCACGCAAACCTGCCCACCACGATAAGGTAGCAGTCCCTGGGCAGGACGCTTAAAAGAACCCCACGCTCTGGCGATGTTAAACCCGTTGCACCCGGTCATTATCTGCACCTTGGAATAGAATCAGAAGTAATAAATAAATTCTAGTCAAATTAAGCAGTTTTGACACCTCAAATACACATGATTATTTATCTAGATGGCCTTCCTTTGACAAAAAGTTCCAACAGTTAATTCTGACCGATTCTTGGAAGTATCACTACAATAAAAGATTCTGGACCATTTGTAATCGGTGCTTATCATGGTCGTATAAGAAACCAGAAGACTCAAACGTATTCCTTAAGGATTTTGTAGATGAAGGCTGAAAAACTGATTGCACATGGCATTTCGTTTCATGGATTTTCGATTCCATTTAATATAATTGGATTTGTGTGTGATGCTCCGGCACGAGCCTTCACCACATGCATCAAAGGGCATACAGGATATATGCTAATAAAGCATACACAACCCACCATACCATACGGTAGCGGTACCATCGAGATTCCACATTCAAACCGGAAAAGGCAATCGACATTTTCGTCACCATTGTCAAATCATGGCAATCCATCTACTAGTGTTCTATCTGCCCAATCGAGTTGCCAACATAATTCAGGTAAATATCAATATATTCGGTGAATAAATAAGTTAGTCTGTACAGTTGCTGGCGTGCTCATACCCATGGATATGTAGATCTCTAGCTAGATATATGCCGGCTCTGAAATCACCATCCGTTTTCTATAATCCTATCAACATCCCCATTCTCGATATCGGCAGAAATCTTCTTAACAGGTTTGTCAAAATGTATGGCAAAAGTGTTTTATTATCATTAACGTGTCACGTACGTGTCATGATGTCGTTGTATCGAAACATTTAATGAACTTCCGTCACTGTTACCATATATAATTGTTTAGCTAAACTGCTGCCATTTATATTGTCAGATTGGCAAAAGCAGGTTGATAGGAAACTAGCAATAATATTAAGGTACATGACGGAGATCCGTGAAATTCTCGATACCTTGGTTGCTACCAGCACTCGAAATAACATCGTTGACGCGGAAGCAGATGATATGCCTGAACTTTTCCGTTCACTCCCGCTTCAAACGAAGGAAGAACTGAAAACTTTTGAAGATAGTTTGTTTGATCAAAATCTCAAACATAAATTGGTAAGATGTATAGACTTTCAAACAATATTGTGCACAACAGTGGCTGGCATACTTGTAATTGACGATTGCCAAATGTATACGTGTTTCAGATCACATTTCTCAAACAGCAAGGAGGGCATTCCCCTGGAGATGCCATCAGGCGATCCCTGAAAATAATGTTTTCCGACAAACTTGCTGCGATGCATACCTGGGGAGGAACTACGGGCAAGCCCAAAATGTGCAGCTTGTTACCATGTCAGCGGTTTTCAGTAAGTACAGGCTATCTTTTAAAATTGTGATCAATATTCTGTTCTCTATCCACGTAATTTAACACTTAATAAATGATAATACAAAAATTAGCTAACAATATGTGTTACTTAATACTAAGTGGATCATATTTAAAACAAACACAATATGATCACTTTATTATTTTGTTTGAGGGTGTTTGAATACTCGACTAAAAAATCATGAAATAATCGCTTGCATTCGGTCGAGTAGCCGTCTACTCGACTCGAGTTTTCGAGTACTAGCACATCCCTAATACATACTAGTTTTGTACCAGCAACATCTGCTTTATCTCATTGAGTGTTGCACCACAACTAGGAGATGATCTCCATGAAGAGGAGTCATCATCTTAAGGGGGGTTTAACCTAGAAACTTGCTTTTATGTGGTTATATATGTACTTAATTCTTCACATTTTCTGGGAATATTTTTATTTTTGACTGAATTTTCGTACTCGTACAAATAAGGTGCTACGTATTGTTTCTAAATATTATCATATAATAATAGTATCATAATATCATTAAATTTAATGATCTTTCTTATTACACTAGCAAGCTAATTTTGAGGGTAAAGAGGAACACAAAATTATACTTTCTGGAGTTATCTGGAAGTTATCTGGAACGACATAGGTAAAGATAGCAAGCCATTTATCACTGGGTTAATACCAGCAGGGTAAATGGGAACAAACTAAGATTTCCCCAATTAAACCCACCCTTCCTCCTATAAAACCCACTTGTCCCCTATAAAACATAACCCAATAACATCCACCGGTAAAAAAAAACTCACTTGTGAAACCCACCCGTAAAAAAAAACTAAAAACCCCACCCCTATAATAATAAAAAATATACCATGAAAATCGTGTATTGGGCACCAAGACAGTAGGCAATGAGGATTATCTATTTAGCATTTTAGGCATTTCTACCTTTACCGCTCTTTTCTATTCCTTTTTACTGGAAAGTTTGAACAAATCTGATTTTTTTGTACAAATATTAATCTAATAATATGTAAGTTTGTTACATAATGACAATAAAAATAAATGAAAGGTAATATCAAAATGTTTCATGTGTTTGTCATTTGTGCAGGTTAGAGCCTAGAGCATGGCCTAGACGTATGTAAGTTTAATCCACAATTCACATATAAATAGCAACTTGATAATACCAAGTATGGCATAGCTTTAAAAAGAATCTACATATTACCATATCTTAGCTATTACACCGGAGGCAGAGCGAGGTACTGTAGATCAACCACCTGTTAATCAATTCGCGTGAGGTGTACATAACCTAAAATTATTGCAATAAGTGTGAAGTCAGCAGCCTACCGCGCTAAATTTGGTCACAGTTGTGAACGTAGCACCCTGTGCAATAATAATAGATATATGCTTCCAATCCAGAAGGTCCAGGATTCGGATATGGACGCCAAGTTGGCAAAATTATTGTTAACAACCAAAGTAACGTACCAGTAGGCCTAGGCCAAAACAGCTGCAACACAACACAGAACGCGGCATCCAATCTTAAAATTGACTGGGAATTAAAAATTATGGAAATTGCAAGATAATGATTTGGAACAGCAAAGCTGTCAGTCATCGAACAAGGAATGCCCGAATGAAAGTGGTCAATGCCTCAATGATGTTGGTACATATTACAACGTTTTGTCGTTCAAGCTCTCTCCTTTGCATTAATGACGTACTAGTCCACTTGATAAGTTGCCACTTTGAGCACTGTTATAATTTAATATAACAATATTCTTTGAATGTATATATGTTTGTTTTAAGCGCTTGGTCCATAATTAAACCAATCCATAATATAAGCGAGTGTTTTATGTTTTTGATATAATCAAATGAATAATAGTTACAGTACAATCAGATCCAAAATACAATCACGACTGACCATTCTTCCACAAAATACTATCTATCTTTGGTAACTGGTATGGAGTGAGCTTTTATTATATATATTTATTATAATTACTTTTACTATCATATATTATATTCTTATAAATGAATAGAAACTATGTTACTGAAAATAAATACTGAATTATATATATAATATGAATATAATTAAATAATAATAATAATCAGGATGACCTAGAGGCTAGAGTCTACCTCGCAGAATAGGCATAATTTAGTCTTACAATTATTTAGTACTGTATGAATTGAATTTATTGGTATTTGAATTTATTGGGTTTAAGGGCGCTTCAACCAGTTAGGTCATTTTGCGCCACCAAGATGGTGTTTTGCAAGCTAAATAATTAAGGAACTATGAAAGTAGTAATTATGTTTTAATTTTATATGTATTAAATTTAACACATTTATTTTTTTATATTTATTTTATATTTAACATTGGTTGTATTGTATTTTTTTAAATTGTTGGAAAAACTGTGTGCGGACAAGAAATTTTAAAAGTTTATCACAATTCTCGTATGACAAAAGTTCTTCATACAACGGGGAAAGCTTTAATTGTGTTTTCAACACATCATGTTTGGTAACTCTGTGCCACACTCAAGAACTATCTTCGTGGCACAGTATATTATTTTGTTCAAATCATTCTGATAAGTATAGATCTTACTTAAAAAGGAATGTATGTACCAATGTAAAAAAGTGAACAAATAACAAATATACATCTCAAAAAGTATGGAGTGGCTATGTAGTAAATGCCCAGAAGATCCCTCTCGGGATCAACAAAGCAAGCAAACCTGCCCACCACGATAAGGTAGCAGTCCCTGGGCAGGTTTTCATAAGGAATTACGCACTAGATATTTGAACGGTATTGACTGAGTAATGGCGAAGGAGAAGCTGCAGTACCAGAAACCGTACGAATATGGGATCGAACAGATCGTGGCAGCAGATCCGGAGGTTCCTTTGGACGGCAACGCTCAGGGCATTCAATCTAACGATGTTTATAGAACATTATCCGTCAATAAAGACCCTTTTTAATCATTTTGCTACGGTTCTGAAATCAGAATAGGAAAGAGAACACGTATACGGAAGTCCTTCCATTTCGTGCAGAACTATGTCCTCTCAAACTCGAGTAAATCCACCAGCAATTACGAGACAAACACACAATCTCAGATTTTAATAGTAGACTTTGCCGAGATAAAACGATGGTATATGAGGGAAGTCCGTTGTACAAAGAGTTCAAGCCAATGAGAAGCGTCGTAGTTGAAAAGTAAAACACGACAGAAAAAGAAGAAAATCGAAAATCCCCTGTATCATCCGACCATATTGGAAGAAAGCGTGGCAAATCTTTTGGCTCAGAAAAAATGCAGGTGGAAATAGTAAAGTACTGTAGAATACCTCTAAGCCGACCTCTTGCTCATGTGTTTAATTCATCACTTAAATCAGGAGTGTAACCTAAAAAATGAAAGGTCGCTGTCGTCACGCTTGTACTGAAAACATGTAGTCGATAAAGGGTGACCAACTACATGCCTACCTCTCTTTCACCACTCTTTCCCAAAGTTTTCCAGGCAGTTCTACGTAAACATATCTACAGTCAAGTAAGCAAATCTATTGCCACGGAGCAACATATATTTTTTTAAGATTGAGACAGTTTTTTGTGTTTTATTCAAAACTTTTCTGTGTACTGTACTAATGCCTTTCTTGAACAACCGATTCGTCTGTCAATAAAAGACACATAGGTTATCAAAAAAATCACAGTTTTAAGCCGGATAGATTGATGTGTGCAGGTAAAAGTTAAATGACGTTATTGCATACTAACTATAAAGATCAAATAAATTAATACTATACCAGTCATTACGGCTAGGCATCATGGTCGATACGCAGCTGGCTGAAGTACGACTTTCAAACGCCCATGTTGAAAATTATTTTGGTTCGGTGAAGAACAACATGAAACCGAATGTGCTAAACACGAGAGCTACTCTTTTTTTACGGAAAAAATCGACAACTTGTATCCCTAGCCTAAAAAGTTTCGATTTGAAAATCTTCAGCCGTACGATTTAACATCAAATGACTTAAAAAATATTTTTTTTAGAAACTATTGTGGAATTGCATACGTTTTACACAAAGGATGCAGTCCAACAATCAATCAACTGTTAACAACAGCAACAGGTTATTGGAAAACTGGACTCTTATTTGGAGTTCTTAGATGAATGCTCAAAAACATTTTTCAAAGAAAACATTAATGCAGATATTGATGTGTTATTAAAATTGCTGTGGACACTGTTGCACAGTCGGAATGTCCTTAAAGGTTTACGGAAAGAAAATTTCGCATTTCAGCCAGTACAAAAGCTCATAGCACAAAAACAAGACGTAAAGATTTTGAGCAGCTTGCCGAAAGACTGGCTAATCCGAAATTATTCAAAGGAAATGCCTCCACCAAATATGGGATTGCCATGGAGAAAACAGCAATCAACATTTATGAGAAAACGTACAATTGCAAGGAAAGATTATCTAGTTTTAAACTTTAAGTATGGGGGCCAGATTCAAAAGAGGTATTAAATTAGGACAGGTCCTAAGTCCTGCTGTACCGTATGTGCTATTATAAATCCATGGTAGACCTACTATTGCCTACTACACAGCCCAATTTATAGCTACTTTCGTGGAAATCACAGTGAACTTAAAATATTGCAAGGCGGTGTTATAACGTTTAGTGTTTTGTTTTCTTATACCACCATATTCTAAAAACAGAGAAATGTGTATGTCAAGGTAAGTAAACGATTTTTATTTATGTTCACACTTTGAAGTCATAGACGTATTGCCACCATATTTGAAGAAAGATAAGACCAACTTAGACGGGGCCTAAATTTTGGTCTCAAGTGTTTAGGGTTTCTTAGCGACGTCGAGTCGAGGCTATGTGCAGGTCCGTAACAGCCAATGGTTTAGTGGTCCTAAAGCTAGGCCAAGACTAAGTTAAGACTTATTGTGAATCCGGGCCCAGGTGCTTAAAAATATTTACCCTCTAATTTAAATTTAAAAAGTGTACAACTTGTCAATGGTTACACACAAATTTGCACATTTTTTATTAAATCATTTCGTAAACATTTAACACGTATACAATATTTTACATTTAAGTTGGGTGTGAATGTTTAGACTACTAATTTATTAATATTCCCAGACATGGAGCAAAGTAAATAATAAATGGATATGCATCCATTAGTTTGTTAACTTAAAAATTAACAGCACAAATTTTCATTGCCATGTAATTTACAATTTATTAATACAATTTTATTATTCTGTTGAACAGGTTATCGAATGTGGCTCACCATCGTCAATCTTGGCTGTGTGCAAGTCCTGACGGCCTAGTCAAGGAGTCGTCAGGGAAAATAGGTAAAGTATTGGAAATCAAATTAAACAACGAAAAGGTCAGTTTTAAATATTATTTAGTAGCAGTTAATTATTACTTTATTGTTTATTAGTTCTTATTGCAAATAATAATATGCACGCATAATGTTTCACATCAATACTAGTACTCCCCCATGGTAAAAAAAGTTATAAGAAACGTATGTGAGTTTGTTGCATGTGGAGTGTATTGTTTTAGTTTTTTAAATGTGTCAAGTAGGTACATATATTTACACTTTCATGGTGATCCTCTTGTGGACGGATTATTGCCTGAAACCATGTTGAGTAAATTTAATGTTCTAGTGTCGTGGGGTTTCCATAGTGGAGTCGTACTATTTCAACTAGAGTAAGCCTACTGACTACTCTTAGTTCATAATAGCATTGCAAATCCATAAAATAGATAATAAAAGATGAAGCCATCACCATTCCCCCCGCCCTCGCGGAAGCCACGCTTACATTTTCGGTTGCAGGCGGATATTTGAATTAGGAATTTGTAACCGTTATTCAAATCTTCTCTCCATTTCCTCTCCCTCCCCTCCTCTATCATCCAGCCGCTTTGTCACCAGTTCAGGTAGATCAACCCCTCCCACCAACCATTCGTTCAAAACACGTGTTTGGTCCATCTGTGGCTGGAAATCAACCGCATTCTTGCTTGACCCCTTGACTGTTCATAGTTCACAGACTGTGGTCAAATACTGTAATAGACGCTATCGCTTCGTCTAATACAGTATTTGCTGTGGTGCATGCCGGGTAGCAGCCATGTTTAATTTCTGTTGACGGACAAGCAGAGGAGTCTTTAGCATTGTGGCTATGGAGAAATCAACGTTATTTATAGGTTATTTTAAAGTTTTAGACTCTGAAACTGCCAAGAGGTATTGTTTAAAGATCGCCGACATCAATGGCGAAGATCCCTATTCGATTAGCATCGGGGAAATGTCGCCAAATGAAGAAAATATGCCAAATGTAACTTACATGGATTTGGTGCTTTACCTTGTTTTTAACAAAAGTTATTACTCGTCGGAAGACTTCAAGGCTTATAAAAGCCTTGAAGCATACAACCAGTTTGCGTGTGGTTGGGTCCGTGACCTCAAAACAAAGAAATATGGTGCCGCAACCTTGATAATTGCAAAGGTATGTGAACGAAAATGTACTTATTTGAGGTCAGAGTTTGATCTAGGCTAGGGCCTAGGCCCTAGGCTTTTTAGTTTCCTTCTGCCAAAGAAGATGGCGTACCATTCGCGACACATATGCAAAAGAAATTAAGGCAGAGGAGTTGGCTACAAGAAGCGTAGCTGGTGCCAGGCGAAAGAAGCGGGTGTCAGGCGAAAGAAGCCCTGGTACCTTATGTCTTATTTGACATTTTCAAAAGATCTTTGTCTCCAAGACACTCCATCTTCACTTTCAGGTGCCTATTTTCCTCCTCTCCTGCCACGGTTTCACCATCACCACCCACTGAAACCACCTCCCCTATTGAAAACCAACATAAACCCTCACCGTCTTCATTTATAATGTTCTCTAATTCTCCACCTTTAACTTCCGTCTTCCCACGCGACCGCTTTCTCACAGCCCTCTTTCTCAATGTTCTGATTTAGATTTAAGCCAAGGTTCTTTTCAATCCTTTTCCCAAACTCCAGTGAAAGACATCTCCTTTCTGACCACTCCTATTGTACCAATGGTCCTTCATTTCCAAAACCATCTGTAACCCCACCGACTCCTACCTCCTCTAATGCCATTAAAAAACAACAACCGAGCCACAAAAGCTTGACACGCTTGACCGAGAACATACAGATTTACTTGATCTTTTGAAGCCAAAAGAGAGGGTGGACCCTAAGGCGGTAAGTTATTTGTCTGGCAAATTAACATGTACACATACGCGTAATTGTTTAGGCCTAAGCTATGCTTACAACAGCCAAGTAACGTAGACCTACAAAGGAAGCAAAACCAATTGTGGCATAATTCATTATAAACAACTTTGTACTCCACTAGGTGTATAGTTATCCCGTAGTTTTGCAAAGTTGATAATTTAATACATATATACAGGTTTTATTATTTTCAGGCATACACATCAAGCGAGCTGTTCTGCTTTTTTATGGCAAGCAACTTGGACTGGTTGGAGCCAGCTAACCGGGAGAAGACGAAGCTACGCTTGCAGCAAGTCTTGTTTGAAGCCGAGCTCGGAAAGCTATAGGTAGCCTTAATCAATTCATCATGATACATAACATCACTAAGCATTTCGTGAGAAATTCACGACCTTCTGTTGTGCTGCTTTTTGTGATGGAACTTTCAACTTTAAATATAGTACAGTATATCCAATATCTGTGGCATGAATTTGTTTGTTTTTGTCATTTCTTGGTTATTGGCATTACAATGACAAAGAGTGACAGGTTACAAAAGGAACGCATTCCTTTTAACCGGTTTGGTAAAACATTGATATGCAAGTAGAGCAAACATCTGCTTGATCCAACACATCGTAACACAAGGTCATGAATTCACTTTAAATGCCAAACTCACTCTTCCTTAACATCGAATATTCTGTCCTGCCAGCCAACGCTGCCTTCATTCCAGAAGTACCGCATGTACTCGTCCTTAGCAGTAGCAGTATTTCTGGCATGATTGTTTCCTCCTTGGTGATAAAGTGGTTGAAACCCATCTATCTGCATATCCCTCCAACGTCCTGGTCAGTAGGCGTTTTCATCTTCACGGTCGACAAGGTGAGCAGGACAGAACAAATTTTGCCTCTCCCCGACACGTTTCTCATTACCTTTTTTTGCAGAAAAATATTTAGGCATATTGCGGCCTTGACAATAGCATCCACTGTTGTTACTGTAGCTATAATCGCTTTCCTATGTATACGCCAGCGGGATGCCACGATAACAAATGAATTTCCAATCCCCCTTCGAGCCCTATTTAAACGATAATTGAAGATCCTTTTTTGAAGTAACAGCCTCTGCTGGGGAACGGTTTCATGATGTTAACCCTCAAGGGAAACGCTTCATCTGCAGTGAATACATTTATAAAAGTTGGGAAGATTATAGACAAACAAATTCATTGCTTCAGGAAGTGGAAAGCTGTTGTCAAGAACTGTTTGGCCGAAATTCCAGTTGCTAAAATGTGTTCTGCGGTCATTTTGGTGGCCTTGTGCACCGATGTCAACGCAGGTGAAGCAGTAGTTGGCATCACAAACTGCCATTAGCACAATGCTGTGATCTTAATTATAATTAAAGAAAGTTGAGCCTGAGTTTTCAGGTTCCTGAAAAGAGGCAAAATTAAATTCGGTAGGTAGACAGTAGTAAATAACTTTTTAAAAGTAGGCAGTGAAATTCAAAATGTAATAAAATAACTGTTGTTATTTTTCTAAAAATGTAATTAGATACCGTTGTTTTTTGGGAAAAAGATCATGAAATTATTTGACAGAGTTAAGATGGCGGTGTAAGTGTGTGCAACAGTGAAGTGGCTGCAAATAAAGTAAGATTTTACCAGTTAGTAGAACGCGTTGAAGTGGAGTCTCATCACTAACTGTAAGTAATTGCTCAGTTCCTTCTGAAAACCTTGTAATAACATCATGTCACAAACGAAGAAAGAGAAGCTGGCTGAGCAAATAAGTGAGGCAATCCTTGAGACATTGAAAAAATCTGGCACTCTCCAGGCGATTGCAGACGCACTGTTGCCGATTTTACTACCATCCATTATTAATCAAGTCACAGATGGATCGTCACTGAAAAGGTACAAGCAGACTGCAAAGAAAACGAGGAAAAATTGCAATCGGTTAAAGCAGAAGTACAGGAATTGAGTGTAGAACTTAAATTGCGTACGGATGAATTAGAGCAATACCAACGCAGGGAAAACCTACGCGTATTCGGTATCAAGGAGTATGAAGGAGAAAACATGGACAACCAAGTCATTAAGCTCTTCAAAGAGAAAATGAACATACACATCACAGAGAAGGAAATATCTCGGTCACACCGGCTAGGAACACGACGCACTGAACCAGCAAACACGAGACCCATAATCGTTAAATTTAACAGCTACCGTACCCGCCAAGCAGTGTTTGAAAACAAACGATACCTTAGAAACACGGGTGTAGTTATTAGAGAAGATCTGACATCAGCAAGGAGACAGGTACTACAAGCCTCTGTCGATAAGTTTGGCGTGAGAAATGTCTGGACCGGGGATGGTGTCATATACTGGAATACAAACATCCGGCGACATTCGGCAACAGCGCTCGAACACGTGCAAACGTTTCAAGACGATGGCAAGCGAAGCAAGGACGGGGGAGGAAGTGCAGGGGGCTACTGACCACCACCCCTATCTACCAGTCACAACCCCACCCTAGGGTCAGCGACACCAACAGATGTCGCGACCTGCTACCACTGAGGCCAGCCAACAATAAACATACTTCCTATCCGTTAGTCTTATAGGTGCTGATTGCAACTATTTTAGTGTTAGTCTAGTTATAATCTAAACACGTACTTTAGTCCAAGTCTAATATTAGGTGCTTAATTTCAACAATCCTAGTTTAAGTCTAATACTTAGCTCCACGTACACTTTCTATTCTAGCAAGGTTTATTAAACTACGATATATAATAGAACAATGAGAAGCATTGAAAACAGTGATGACGATAAAACATATATTGCTTACGCGTACGAATCTCAAATGACAAATAACGACACAGCAAATATGATATGCACAAGTATGACAGATGTAAACAACGTTCTCAACAACAATTCAGAACCAAAAGTTCTGCATGTCAACATACGCGGAATTAATACACATTTTGACGAGCTACTAGCACTCCTACAGGATTGCAACTTCACCTTTGACGTAATAATCTTAACTGAGACTCAACTTATACAGGACACTGACCAATACAAAACCACAGGATATAGAACGTACCATCAACAACCTAAATTATCGTCTCATGATGGCATCACAATCATAATCAAAACCGACATGTTTGACACACACCCAATAAACCATGTTAAAGAAATTACTTCCTCAAACAACGCTCTAATACAACTTGCAACTAAATCAGCAACATACTCCATTCTGGCAGTCTACAGGTCCCCGTCAGCTAACGCAAAATTATTTATTGAAGAAATCGCAACCGAGACTGCTTAACTAAACAGTCAACATAATATTGTTATGGGTGACACAAATATAAACATTAGATTGATTGATATTTGGGCTTAACGTCTCATATTTTTGCAACGAGGCTAATCGAGACAATGAATGGGTGATATATGAAGATGAAATATAGAGCTGTTTGGAGGAAAGGGGCAAGTAGGAGGGAGCGTGAAGAAAGGGGAAAGGGGAGGAAAGGGGATTGGGGTGGGAACTGCACTTCGTCTGACTTCTCCTCCTCGACCAGTCCGGCTAGGGTGGCATCAAATCCTGAACGCATCAAATCCTGAACCAGGTATACCACTTCAAGGAGGAGTGGGGGTGTTGAGAAAACCTTGGGAATACAAAACCAAGTAACGGGTAGGTTTGCGGGGCAGTCGAACGTACGGAGGAAACCTCCTGCCAACTAAAATGTAGATGCGGTCAGTTGCGTAAATGTGAATGCTTATATTACCACATTAACTCGAGTGGCTAATCATAATATGGTGTAAAATGTTTAAGTTGTGTCAAGTGTATGAAAGTCAGCATCCGCATCATCGTCAAATGTTTTGAATTGGTTTAAGTCAAGTGTGTGCAATGTCAGCGTCTGTACAATCGTCAAATATTTAAGTTGTGACTTTAATTCGTATGTGAAATGTCAGCGTCAACGTAATCATAACACCTCAATGTGTTAAAAACAATCATCACCAATCAATCAGTAACATTCAATTAACAATCATCTTTCCGTAATCACCATCAACTAGATCTTCAAGCCGTGAAGAAGCCAATCGAAGGATTGATTGATTATTGGGGCTTAACGTCTCATATTTATGCAATGATGGCTAATCGAGACGATGAACGGGTGATAATGAAGATGAGAAAGATGATAATGAAGAATAAAACCACATCCGAATCAGATCCATTGTACGTCGCGTGAGTCGTCATACGGGAGTCCAGCAAGGGAGGGCAGGGCCAAGTGGGAGGAGAAATATTCAATGGGACAGTGGGGGGGAAAGGGGATTGGGATGTGGACTGCACTTCGTCTGACTTCTCCACCTCGACCAGTCCGGCTTGGGTGGCCCTACCAGAAGCATACGCTTCCGCCGGCATAGCTCTCGGCATCATCAAAGCACACAAACCTGCCCACCACGATAAGGTAGCAGTCCTTGGGCAGGGCCAATTGAAGGAATACGACGACAGCTTTCACGTAACAAAGACCATCCTACCACCACCATCAACTCGATCTACAATCCGTGAATAACCCGTAACCCCAGGAATATTACGAACATGTAACGTTATTAAGATAAAAAACTAATACTAACATTTTGGCAACTTGGTTGAAGGATTAGTTGATAAGGGGATTGAGCATTATAAATCACTTTGGGCCCAAGTAGGTAGTTGTTGTTGTTGCTGTGTTTCGTAATATGCTAATACAGTCCATGGAAACAATTTGATTGATTAATTTCTAATATCCTGTGCATCCTATCAAAGGTATGTTAATTTTTTTTACCGTAATTGTGTGAATTTTTTTTTTTTTTTTTTTAATGGGGCTTAACGTCTCATATTTATGCAACGATGTAATTGTGTGAACCGACTGAGCTAGGCGAACATACTGTTTTAGGTCATCACCACCTTACCGGGCATCTTCAGGTGAGTGTGAGCTTGACAATTTGGCGCGACCAACTTTAGGGGCTCGAATATTAACTGCAACCCGAGATAACTTTCATGAACTAAAAATTTGTATTGGTAAATTCGTAATTGTATTGTGTTGTGTTGATTTTAATGTGTCATTATTTTAATCGAATAGTTCAGGTAGAGATGTCTCAAACAACTAGCGATAACAAAGTTAAGATGAGTGAGGAAGTAATATATAGCGAGGAGATTGAGGAGAGGAGAGTATCTGGACCTGAGGATACGACTTTCTTTAATAATGAAATTTCACGAATCGCTAAAGTCGGCCAAAACGAGACAATGTTACAAGATGCTACCGCGGGCTTATTGCATGATGATTCTTGGGGGAAAGAGGGGATTTCTGCGAGTAGTTTGATGGTTGTAGATAACGCTGAGGAAAGTAGTAAACAAGAAGTAAAAGAGGAAAGCACTAACGTAATGAGGATGTTACGGGCATTGATGGTAAAAATGGATAAACAATCTCAGGCTATTGCTAAACAATCTCAGGCTATTGCTAAACAAGCTCAGGATATTGCTAAACAATCTCAGAATATGGCAACAAAGGCTGATATGGATAAACAATCTCAGGATATGGCAACAAAGTCTGATATGGCTAGACAGTTTCAGGATATGAGAGACAAAAGTAATCAACACTCACAAGAAATTCAGGCTGTTAAAGAGTTAATGGAAAACCGAGACAAGAAGTCAACAAAAAGATAGACATCTTAGAAAAACAGATTGATATTGTAGAAGGAAACATGGACAGACAAATGAAATCATTAAGCCAGGTTGGAGTACAAAAGGATAGTGAGCGTGACAAGAAAATCCAAGAGATAAAAGAACAAATCAATCAGATAGACGAAAAACTAGAAAACACGGACAAACAGGGTATCATTGTGACAAGTCAAATTGAGGGATTAACAAAGGTAGTAACCGACTTGAGAACCGATCACACTAATCAGGCAGACGACATAACAATCCTTGACAATAACGTAGTGGTTCAGGTACAGGGAAGTAAAGAATGTGAAGAAAGTAAGAAAACCGAAATAACAGGACATAAAATGGTGTTTGCGAAGTTAGAAGGACTGAGGAATGGTGAGCGATGCAACGTGTTGCGTAAAACAGAAAAGAGATTGACGAAAGTGAAAGAAAATAAACGGAAAATGAGAGCGATTAAAACTAAACTGATTGGGAACGTGAAGAAGTATTGGGATGAGAAAGAATGTGTGATTGTGCGAAGCGACTGGAAAAAGTTTAGGGGTGGTCCGAGCAATTCTTTGAAAACGATCCAAACAGATAAGAATCGGTCAGGTCAGTTTTCCCCATGGGTTGTTTCACTGGTGACGAAAATAAAAACACTTGTTTACGAAAGAGAGATGAGAGATGCGCGACTGTAAAAGAAGTAGTTAGAAGGATAGAGACGCGAGAGGTGACGTTATTTTAATACTATAGTAAGGTTACGGTAAAATAAGTTGGTTGGAGTGATTTTGTGTT
The DNA here is from genome assembly GCA_945910005.1 of Isoperla grammatica. Lineage (NCBI taxonomy): Eukaryota > Metazoa > Arthropoda > Insecta > Plecoptera > Perlodidae > Isoperla > Isoperla grammatica. Next base: position 16,847,398 of record OX246740.1, read on the forward strand.
CGAATGATAACATTTTGATTTGTGGTACTGGCTGGTACTTGGCTTCCCTAGCTAATGGACACGCAAAAGCTAATCACCTTCTTTAATGGCACTGAAGGCAAAGGGCAAATCGGTGCAGCCGGATCGGTTTACAATTGAAAGTATTCATAAGATTCATGACGGACATGAAAAAGAACTTCGTTAACGACGTTTCGGATCGCGACACGGCCAGCCTATTCGTGGACCGGGTGGAGGGATTTCGCACAGTTCTTCACGTTAAGGCACGGGGCGATCTGGAGTCGAAGAAAGAAGCAAAACTCACCACCTTGGACGCCGGCGTGCGAATTGAACTCGAGGACAACAAGAGCTACAAACACGGCACCAACAGGGTCATGGACACATTGCGGGAGGTCATGTCGGAGGACGCATCCGACATTGCCAATTGGTCTCCGCCGGTTCGCAAGGCCTTTCTTCACATGATATCGTGAGTATAAGACTTGTATAGTAATATTTTGATTTTACCTACATTTCTATCCAATAAAGGAAACGCAAAAAATTATAATTTGTCCTTTTTTTTTGTTATATTCAGGGTCCTGTGTTTCATTCTGACCGGGAAGGGTGCCTAAAGGCCGCAAACGGCGTACCACATGACTTGCGAAGAGTACGATATCGCTGCCAATAGAGACAAAGGTGGACACAACTTGTTGATAGCGGTTAGAGGCTACCAAACGGAACGAGTTACGGGCCGACTTCACCAAATTTTGGTGCAGGGGAAACGGGACATTAATGTCTTAAGATTGTAAGCATAACCTCGGAACTTTCTCACTGGTTAGGGTTTCTGTTTCCGTTTTCCTGAAAAAATGTAAATAAAACCACAAACATTGCATTTTTTTTTAACCCACAGGTATTACCACTTTCGCCTGCAGGCTTTCGGGACTAAGGAGCCCACATTCTTGCTAAACTATAGGGGCAAGATCTGCTCAAAGCTGGTGAAACAGTCAAGAGACTAATTAAACAGTACATAAAGAAGGTGGCCACTGTCACAGACATAAGAAAGGCGGTTCACACGGCCGTCGGAGACCTCGGAAAGGGCGACGAAGTCTTCGAGCAAGTAGCCTCTTCACTTGGCCATACCAAGGCCACTGTTGCCGCTCACTACCGCCACAAGACAGCCACATCGATGTACCGCCGGAGTGCGGCGCTTGCGGGAGTAATGGAAGGTCAGTGCACAAGCCTTTTACCTTGTTTGCCTTACGGTTCCTTATATATTCAACCACTTGTTGTAACGGCTGTTAATTCTATGTTCCATAGGTTCAAGAGCCAAGGCAAAGGTGCTCGGCGAACCACTAAAATATTTCGGTCGGAAGCAATTTCCCAAAAAACGGGGATGAAGCGATGGCCCCCCCCCCCCCCCTTTCAGATTGAGATTGACTTTGAGAACAAATAGCCACAAAAGAAAGATCTCCTGTACCAAATGTGGCCCGAAGTGTCACATAAACTACCAGAGTTAAGGAGGCTGAATGTGAAAGACCAACCTTTAGCAAATGGCTTGTTACAGACACTACAGACTCCTTTCTGTTTCACTATAAGTAATACAAATTTTAAAAAAGAGTTTTAAAGAAAGAAAAATTATGAAATCTTAAAGCCTCAAACCCAGGAACGCACTCACAGATCAGGTGTAGGCCCTACCAGCCCTGACATTTTAAAACTTCAAAGCAGTTAGCTAATGAAGAAATCACACTCCAGTTCATTTGCATTCTGTCCCACCCCACTGTGCCCCACTCACGACAATTTTAAATACTACTAGGAAAACGCTCTGTTTGACGCGTTGATAAGCGAGCGCGTCAATATCTACGAACCTTCTGCCGAAAAGTTTTCAATGCTAATACGAACAACAATTAACAACAATTCAAGAATGCGAATTGCAAAAATTGTTCTTATTTCCATGGCTATTATGCTTTCCGACATTGTTGTATGCAGTGCAATGTGCGTTGCTAAGAATTTTCGTGGTCATGTTTTCAACACGGTCCGCCACCGTTACTAACACTTATTGACAGCAATAGAAATGTAATTTCTGCCTCTAATACGTATCGGATCGCGTTTACATTAGTATATTCGTGACCGGACAAAAATTTACTATAAGATAGCCACCTCACATTTTGCCGTTACTGCGTTTTAGAAAAATATTTTCGAGTAACTTTCGTGTAACTTTGCCAATACTTATCAGATCGCCATTACATTAACATATTCGTGACCGGAAAAATCTGTAGAAAAATCTGGCTATCTCACATTTTGCCGCCATTTTGTTTCAGAAAAATATTTTGCAGTAACTATGGTGTAACTTTGTAACTTTTCGAACGATTTTGCCTCAAAACTATACACCTTCAATCCACATCGAGGCTTGTGGATGGTCCAAATTTCAAGTTGATCGGACTTTCCGTTCGACCGCTATCGACGGACATAAAAACAAAAAACAAAACAAAAAAACAAACAAAAAAAAACAAAAAAACAGAACGAAGTGCCATAAGAGTCAAGTGGAAACGCTCGCTTCGCTCGCTTTAAAATAGTACTAATTTAAATTTTCTAACTAAGGTTTAATATTTTAACTAAAAAAAGTATTGTAAGGTAGGCCTAAAGACAAACGTTTTGATGCATTTTATAATTTGACATCATATGAGACGAAAATATGATATTTCATTTTCCTGACCCCGTCCTCCCCCGTACCTCTGCTCCTCTACCGTAGGCAAACATGTAGGCCTACAAACGCTTTACTATTTTATCATTTAGTGTTAATTATGTAGAAATTAATTTATCTTTCAGCTTTGCGTGATGTGTTAGGCCTAATCTTGATGCTGCTGCCAGCGCTCTGCAAACCATCTCACATAGCTACAAAGTCTAAGGGAACGTGGAAAGCGACGATCGGATAATAAATATATTTAAATAATAAAATAAAATTATATTATTATTATTATTATTATTATTATTATTGTGGTTTTAAGGCACAAAACATCTGGGTTATCAGTGCCTTTGGTGTAATAAATTGGTCATAATTGGGAAATGGTCACTTCCACAGAGATCCTATGCAAGACGTCTCATTCGACGTCCAGAGGAAGACCCATTCGCAGTGCTAAAATGAGTTAGTTTTACATTATTAAGGGGAGTCAAGTTGTGAGATATTAAAACCTCTTCTATTAAAACAGCCCTTAGATTGCATGTTCTGCTCCCCCATAAAACACTGTGTGCAATAAAATCTCCAAGAATAATAAAAGGACGCGTTAGTTGATTTAAAAGATTTGTGACTAGAGTTTTAAATAATATCACAGTCTGGGGTGGGAGATAAACGTTGCATAGAGTAACTGGGCAGGGAAAAGCTACTCTGCCAGTTACCGCCTGCAAAGGTGTTGTGAGAGGCAAGTGTTCTGCATATATGATGTCGTGGATGATAGTAGCAAATCCTCCCTGAGCCCGTTCTCCCGAATCGTCATCAAATCTGTAAAATGTATAGCCACGTAGCCTTGGGTTGTTGGAAGTTTTAAAACTTAGTTGGTGGTTTTCAGGACGTAAACACTATTGGAGTTCAGACCCTATTTTAGGTCAGTAGCTGACACAATGTCCTCAAAGCGATACAAAAAAATTGTTGAGGTTATTCTTTGCAACAACAATGAAACAAACCCACCCAAGGGAGTTGTTGTTCACGATAAGCTACACAAAGTAATGCCAATTATTAGCCTACTTAATGAATCCTGTTAGGAAGTGTATGAACCGTCCGGCTCCCTTGCAGTTGACTGATTAATGCGGCTTAACGTCTCATATTTATGCAACGATGGCTAATCGAGACGATGAGCGGGTGATAATGAAGATGAGAAAGATGATAATGAAGAATAAAGCCACATCCGAATCAGATCCATTGTACGTCGCGTGAGTCGTCATACGGGAGTCCAGCAAGGGAACGCAGGGCCAAGTGGGAGGAGAAATATTCAATGGGACAGTGGGGGGGGGGGGGGGGGGGGAAAGGGGATTGGGGTGTGGACTGCACTTCGTCTGACTTCTCCTCCTCGACCAGTCCGGCTTGGGTGGCCCTACTAGAAGCATACGCTTCCGCCGGCATAGCTCTCGGGATCAATAAAGCACGCAAACCTGCCCACCACGATAAGGTGGCAGTCCCTGGGCAGGTTGCAGTTGACGAATGTATGATTGCTTTCAAGGGTAGATCATCCCTCAAGCAGTATATGCCACTGAAACCCATCAAAAGAGGGTATAAAGTGTGGTGTATTGCAGATTCTGAGACTGGGTTTGTTTCCAAGTTTGATTTGTATGTTGGCAAATCTGACCAACTGAAAGATGACAACCCTGGACTTGGTCTAGGAGCAAAAGTTGTGATCAAGATTTCCAGAAACTTTGTAAACACTGGGAGAATTGTAGCATTTGACCATTTCTTCACGTCAATGGACCTAATGTGAAGTCTCTTTGAGAATGAGATTTATTCTTGTGGTACAGTCCGAAGCATTTGGAAAGGTTTGCCAGATATGCTGAAGAAAAACGACAAACTGAAAAGAGGGGAATTTATGTTCCAAACAAAGAACTGTGTTGCCTGCGTGAAATGGCAAGACAACAAGCATGTATGTTTGCTGACGACAGCACACTCTCCCAAAGATGTGACCTTTGTGAGTCGTCGAAACAAAGATGAGTCAAAAAAACAGAGGTCAGGTATCCAAGAGTTGTAGAAAACTACAATGCTATAATGGGGGCAGTAGACCGTTTTGACCAGTTCAAGGACCGTTACTCGTTGGGTCGGCGGTCTATCAAGTGCTGGCAGGTATCCTTTACTACCTTATCGACTTGGCGATTGTAAATTCATATATTCTCATGAAGGTAAATAAGAGAGGAGCCGGTAACCAAGACCAGTTGAGCTTCAGGCTTGGATTAGCCGTTCAACTAATCGATTGATTTTCGTCCAAAAGAAAGCATGGCCCAACGGCCGCATTCTTAGCAAACACGAGAAGGGTGCCCGAAGACGTAAGGCTAGTTGCAGTGGGAAACCACATGCTAATACAAAATGACAATTACCGGCGGTGTCGCCAATGCAGCACAAAAGGACAAGAAAAGAGAACAAAATTCACTTGCTCGACATGTCTCGTTCCATTGTGGATGTTTCCGAAAATTCCATGGAAAATAAACTGTTCAGACAAATGAGAAGATAATGATCGACTGTATAAAAAAGTAAACGTCTTTCAAAGAGTGAAAAGTTCATTTTTACGTGTTTTACTATTTTCTTCCCGTGGGCGGTGGGAACAAGTTTCCCACCTATTTTAAAGGGGGTAACACAAGACGAAAAAAAATTTGGTTAATAGTCTTAATTCTTGTTGGCCTACATAGTCAAAACTCGAATTTAACCACTGGAACTATTTTGCCCATGAAAGGGTAAGAATGATGGAGAAAGCGAATAATAAAAGAGTGTGCATCCATAAGTATGTAGAGGATGTGGTGCGACTGTACTGTAACACAGGTATAGGCCGGCTGACGTTTAAGAGTATGTTGAATAGGCTACCTATCATGTTACACCATTAATTGTTGACGTGAGTGTTCTTGTTTTATACGCAAAGACTTCAAAAGGCACTTTAGGTTGCACAGAGCAACATTCGAACATCTACTTGATCTATTCGAGCAGGATATGGTTAAAAACAATACACCTTCTAGTGGCCGACCATCGCACTCGGTTGAAAAGCAGTTGCTGATTGCACTGTGGATGCCGTCATCAATTAAAAAAAAATCAATTTCGCGCTTAAATGCTCGTCGAACCTCAAGTGATCCTACTTCCAGACGGATCACTGATCTGCTCCTCCGACCGTTTGATCGGAGGAATCTGAGTGGTTTCCGAAAGCAGATATATGTATCGAATGAAGGTTTTCGTAAGCAAACGAGTGATCGGATCACTCAGATGTAGGTTTCCGTAAGCACCCTTGGATGAAGCCCTACGTGATCGTTTCATGTGCGGCATTCAAGAAAAGTATATTCAAAAGGAGTTGCTAACGAAAAGCAGCCTAACATTCAAGAACGCGGATGGAATCGCAAAAGCTATGGAGATGGCTTTCCAGCAGTCCAATGTGTTAACCAGCCAACCAGGGGTGTCCAGGTTTGATAATGTCATACCGTCAAGTCCAAGGTCAAGTCCAGTCAACAAGGCAGTACAAAATAGTCAAGTAAGTGCTTTCGTTGTGGTAGAAGGCATGATCCTTCTTTGTGTCCAGCTAAAGATGTGACATGTTTCAAGTGTCAGAAAGTAGGCCATGTGTCAAAGTGTTGCAATTCAAAAGTGAAGTCAAATAAGTTAGATTCAGGCAAGCCTAAATCTACTGCTTAAGTGAATTTCACTCAAGAACAGACATCATCATCCTCAGAAGATAGTGATATTCTAAATGTTGTTAACGCATGTGGGGATACAGATAAACAATCTCAGTACAAGGTTACCATGCACGTAGAAAATGTCCCAATGGAAATGTTCATTGACACAGGAGCAGTGTACACAGTAATACCTTATTGCATGTTTAAGAAGTATTTAGCTCGTAAAGGCCAGCTCAAAAAGAGTGGCGTATGCCTGTCTACATGTAATGGTACTAATATTAATGTAGTAGGTGAGATAAAAGTAAACGTAGTGCACAATGGAAAATGGCATCCAAATTTGCTCATGATTGTCGTGGAAAATGAGAAAGAAACAGCTCCTAGGTAGGAACTGGCTTGGAAGTGTGAAACAAGATTGGGGTACAATTTGTAAAACAGAAGTAGGCATAGACATAGTACCTAGTCAGAGTGGTACTCAGTCTACACCTATAGTAAGCGAGTTAAAGGACAAAGTTCCTTCAGTCTTTGATAAGAAAAACGGAAAAAATTCGTACTTTCAAAGCTAAAATTGTCCAAAGGATGGTGTGTGTCCGATATTTTGTAAGCCATACAGTGTCTCAATTGCTTTGCGCACTGTGGTCGAAGAAGAATTGGGAAGACAACAAAAGTCAGGTATTTTAATTCCAACCAAATATGGTGAGTGGGCCACACCCATCCTATCTGTACCTAAACCCGACTGAGGGGTGAGATTATGTGGAGACTTTAAAGAAACGTTAAATCAGGTTAGCAAAACAGAGCATTATCCGCTACCAAAGTTTGAAGACATATAAGAATGTTCCGAGATAATCCAGTTTGAAGTGGGACATAGATTTTTCAACTCTTTTAGGGTCTACTATCATATCGCAGCTCCAGCTTCCTAAGACCTCGTTCTCATTACTCGAGTTAAAGCAACTCGAGTTGAACGAGAGTTACTGACTTGCGTTTTAATTGAACTGTTTTACCGTCGTAGGTAAAGTAGTTCGCAACCTTCACACACGGAACGCTGTGGAAAACACGCCCTCTAGATGGTAGCTACTTAAATATAGAAGGCGTAGGATGAGTCTTTCAGTCAAAATTTCTCACCAGAGTGCAGCATAGAACAACCCGGTTTTAAAATAGTAAACAAACGCGGATTGCAACGGGAACGAGCGTGATGACAGGTAGTTTAAATTTACAACATATATTTGGTAACGAGCATAATATCCTAAAATATAATAAACAGTAATATGTAATTAATAAGTTATAGCGCCCATTGTTGGCCCTTATCATTATAGGGCTTATTACTTAAGTTTATAACAGCCTTTAGCTCTCGACTTTTCAACCACTTACTAGCTGACAGATGACATTGCCTGTGTGTTGCAAGAAGCACCTAATTTAGTTATTTTATTTGAACTTTAACTTAAATGCATTGTTTGCTGAGGCTCCGATTTCATACAGTCATATTTATACAACAATATTATTTTAAGACAAATTCATCAATAAAAACAAAGGCTAACAGACCGTAACTAACAGCTACGGACGACCTACCCTTGTCTCTCTGCATGTTGTCGTATCCTAAAGGCACAGGGAACACATATTACTACTCTGAAAGATCTCTTTGTAATGTTTTCAGTGTCAATGTTTCTTGACATCGGTAATAAAGTTTCATAAATAATATTACAAACTAAATCAGCCGAACACGGGCCTCAAATATTATAGAAAAACGCCGCCATGTTTCCCCCACGTGAAATTAACTTCTGTCCATCTTCTGTCAAACACGATCACGGCAATAAAGACAACTGACCATCAACTGACGAAGAAACACGTCAAGTATCCTAGCAACACACAGAAGTCACAGCTTTATTGATGTTAGTATTTCTAAGTCACAGCCTATCAAAGCCAGTATTTTCTAACACCGCCTTGCCGATCAGTGTATTTTCATTTTGACAGGTGGACCGCATTTTTCGGTGCTGCGCTCTGGTGGTTGAGCTTTAAAAGATCCCCATTTTCGTGCAGGTGTAGGCCTACAACATTTGTGACTGATTATGGTTCTGCCGGTGTTAATTGTTACGATATTAACTGTATTTAATCAGTGGTATTCGGAAAAGAAACGTTTTTGAATAGAATACGTAGATTGAGACGGAGGAGGATGTTGGCTTTAATGCATTTATATATGGAAACGAGGGCTGGCCCTAGGTACCACGGGAGACCACGACGTTGTTGGAAATATATAAATAATCAACATTTTTGGGAGAGGGATGTCCCTAGTTTGCCAGACGACAGGTTTCATTCGATTTTCCGCATGTCAACAGTAACATTTACTGGGCTGTGTAATGACCTTCGCGAAACACTGACAAAGCAAGAAACACAAATGCGAAAACCAATTACAGTTGAAAAAAGAGTAGCAGTTGCTGTTTATTATTTAAAGTGTGATAAGCAGTGTCGTCTCCTCATCGGAAAATGCAGACATGTTGACGTTTGATGTTATTGTTAGGTAACCACAGTAACCAGGGTTGGCGACCACGCGGTGTTTATACTGAGGGTGTGTTCCAACTTGACGTTTTTCGTAGTGGACTAAGCTTAGTCATACTAATCGAAAGGAAGTGACGTCAGAAGCTCACGACCAATGCTCCTTATTTGGCTAGTGGTTAGTAGGTAGTGGGTAGTGGCCGAAAGTGTACACTATCTCACCCACTTCACTGACTAATTCAAATGGAGGGCGTTTAATCCACTTCCACAGAGAACTGCCAAACAGCAATGGAATTAAAATGTAAGTAATATTCTCGTATTTATTAGCATTACATGGCTCATATCACATTACCTTTGCTATAATTGATCCAAATTTATCTGAATTTCTACAGATCAATGGTTGGTAATCGTGTTTCGACAGCATTTCCAGAATGTAGGGTTTGGGGTTATGTTGTTGTTGTTTAAAAAGGTAACATTGTAGGCCTTGCACATAAGCCAGAGTCTGGGCTGACAACAAACAAGTGACCCGAAAGCTTTACTATTATTCTTCACTCAAAACCGTGGCCCTGGGCCAATATGACATCGCTAAGTTGATTCGTGAGGCATCGGATAAATCCTCAACCATTACTAATGCCACAAGCGGCTTCAGGAGAACAGGCATTTTCCCGTTTGACAGAAACCTGTTTTCAGATGCAGACTATGCATCCGCTGACGTTTATTTTCGTCCTGAAAACCAGGCAACGATCGGAATTGGTTCTAATAGTGACGACACGGGGGTAGTAAACGGGGAAGTGCTAGAGTTAACTTGTGATTAAGCAATAGAACCAGACGCACTTAACAATGCCACCAAAGTTGTTGCTTCAACATCTGCCGCCAGGCCCATAATAGGGCATATAAGGAGAAAGCGTTAGTTCAGTTATGCCAGCAGCACACACATTAAACTCTATACCATAATTACAACACAAGAAATAATGCCACTGCCTAAAGTTATCCACAAAAATGGCAACAAGGTCAGCCGATGTCAAAAATCTTAAATATTAACTAGTTCCCCCTTCAAAAAGATCATTTGTGAAAAATCTTTGAAAAAAAAAACATCCCCCCAAGAAGCTAAATTCAAGCCTGCCAGAGCTACTAAGGGTCAAAAAGAAATTGCGGAAACAACAACCGGAAAAAAAAGAAAATGATGGACGAGGACACCGAAACCGTCACGGAAAAGTAACTGCTCCCAAATGCCATTTATGGAAACCTAAAACCCCCGAATATTTCCCTAATCGTGATGAAGGTTGTGAAAGTTGTGAAACTTTTCGTTTCACAACTAGTAAGGGAACTAATTCTAGGAGTAGACTGGCTGACTGAGCAAGCGGTAAACATCGATTTCAAATCAAGGGGCAGCAAAATCAATAATCAAATTGTAGACCAGAGCCTAATTGAAATACATGCTAGTGATAAGCAAGAAGATAAAGAGCTTTTGACCGTGTGTGAAATTTCCACGATTGAGGAGGCGAGTGAGGGAGTCAAAACGAGGCTTGAGACCAACGATGCAGATGATCTTACAAGACTGAAAAAACAACCAAGATGGCGGGCTAAGCCCATGTCAACAAGAGAGATTGCGTCAAGTGCTAGAGAAACATAAAGCTGTATTTCGGGAGTCGTCTGGAAAAATCAAGGGGTTTGCATGTAAATTGAATCTAAAATCAAATGAGGGGTACTTTGAGAAAAACTATTCTATACCGTACGCGCATAAAGAAGCAGTCAACAAACAAATAAACAAAATGCCTGAGGAAGGGATCATAGAACAAACCACCAGTCCATTTATTAACCCCATGGTAGTAGTTGTTACATAAGAAGGCTCCGTAAGGCTGTGCTTGGACGCCAGACAATTGAAACAGAGATTGGTAGAAGGAGAGTCCGTGTCCTCCACAAGAAACCCTACAAAGTTTTGTGAAATGTGCATGGCTGACAACGCTAGACATGGTGGCGTCCTATTGGCAACTGCCGCTAGAGGTTAACAGTCGGGCATACACTGCTTTTAAACATAATCAAAACGTTAACAGATTCAAGGTTCTACCCTTTGGATTAAATGTTTCAGTACCGGTGTTCATAAGAGGAATGAATAAGGTTTTAGGGCGGGATATCGACCACTTTTGTAAAATATACGTTGATGATTTGGTGATATATTCCGAGACATTCGAGGAGCATATGGAACACCTGGATATTGTTCTTTCAAGGCTAGAGGCAGCGGGAGTAACAATTAACATGCTCAAGTCAAGATTCTGTAAGAAAAGTGTGAACTTCCTTGGAGATATTCTCTGTACAGACGGTTTGAGCCCGGATCCAAAGAAATTAGAAACCATCCATAACTGGCCGAGGCCTAAGAACCAACGACAATTAAAAGTTTTTTTTGGACTACGTAGCTTCTACAGCAGGGGTCGGTAACCTTTTTGACCTTAGGAGCCAATTTCACATAACATTTTTAATTGATTACCAGTCGGAGCCACAGTAAAATTAACATAACACAAATTACATCACTAATATCAACTGAATTGAATTGAATTTATTGTGGTTTTCTCGCCCGGAGGCCTTTATTTTTATGTAAAGGATGTTCCACACAGATTTTGAAGACATAATGCATAAGGTTTTAAGACGTTGTTTTAAAAACAACAATGAAAACAACGTCTTAAAACTGAAACTTTGTGTGAACGCCACAGTACGTGTATCCTATGATCCAACTTTACGACTACGCATTAAACCTTAAATCTTATGTCTTAAAAATCTGTGTGGACCAGCCTTTACAAATTAGTATTACATATTTTAAAAGTTCAATAATAGGTTTTTACGTATAATGAAGAGTTCAATCAATGTGATTTTTGAGTTTGAATTTTTGATGCAAGTAAATGAAAATCTGGTCTGTATGACGATAGTTTTAGCTTTAGAGATGATGAAAGACTTATGTCACTCAAACGATTTCGATATTCTTTATGTAACTCATGCTTGAAAATATCTGTTCGCACAAATAGGTTGAACCAAATATTGCAAGGAGACCGAATCCCATTTTCCTGATGGTTTGTATTTGGTTGGTAGCTAATTGAAATTTCGAAAAATTATTTCTTCAGGGCGTGGCAATGTATTCTCAGAGTCCCGTTCCAAATCTTCCAGTTTCTTAGCGTCGCTCATGTTGACAGGTGCAAGTGCACACACAGACTGATTAGTGATTCGTAGTTCGTAGTTCCAGGCACTATCGTCTTGTCTCGTTTGTGCACGCTGACTGCCGGCTGCGGGGGTGAGGTAATGTGGAACAAGCCGACAAGGCTGTGGCGGGGCAGGGGAGGTTTAGCGCGCAATATTTCAAATATTAGTTGTTTTTGGATATTAGAGACTACTTTCCTTACTAAATTATGGAGCCACGCTAGACCCAATCAGGAGCCGCATGCGGCTCCGGAGCCGCAGGTTCCCGACCCCTGTTCTACAGGGTGTATACAGCGGAGTATGCTTGGGAAACAGTGCCACTGCAAGAGCTTCTCAAAAAGAACGTGCCATGGAATAGAATGATGAACATAAAAGCGCGTTTGGAAAAGTTAAACGGCTATTTTAGGGGAAAGTAGAACTGAAATTTCCAGATTATAAGAAAACGTTTTTTATGCAATGCGATGCTAGCGATCTAGGATTGGGGGGTCACCTGTTCCAGATAGATGATGAGGGATATGAGCGGGTGGTCTGCATGGCGTCGCGCCAAAAAGAGGCAGTGAATTACATTTCACGGTCACCGAAAATAAACTGTTAGCCATAGCCCAGCAGGTACACATTCCTCCAAACCCCTTGCAGCCTGGACCAATAAACTTTTTGACACCGTTCAAATTAACACTCTTTGATGTTATGATCGACACTCTAAAACGACAATGTAACTTTGTTGTACCCGAATCGGTGGTCATTACTAAAAGGGCAAACATGATTGTCATTTTCCTGCAATATTTTTTTGAGAACCATGGAATTGGAGAGACAGTAATGCATTAACATGCAGACAACTGTGTGGCCCAAAATACAAATATCATCATTTCGTATTTAGTATGGCGCATATTAATGAAACTTGATAAAGAAATTACTTTATTATTCCTGCCTGTGGGACATACAAAGTTTGCCGTCTACTGGGTTTTGGGCTTATAAAAAAGTAGTTTCGTGTAAGTGAAGTAAACTCAATTCAAGAGTTCAACGATGTTGTTGCTACAAGCACTCCAACGTCCAAGCTAAACTTCGCAGTGCCAGTTGGGACTGAAGATGGGCAAGTATTGGTACCTTTGGAAAACTGGCAAGAGTACTTCCCCTTTAACCATTTCAAGGAAGTGCCTCAAATAACTTCATACAGCTATTTCAAGTTTTCTGAAAACACTAGAAGGAGTGTTGCTGTAAAGCACTCAGTAGACGGACAGTGGACCATGCATGTGCTGACAACAGCAAGAACAGCGCTACCTGGACATCCATCTCAAATCATACTATTATTGATGATTAATGGGGCTTTACGTCTCATATTTTTGCAACAATGGCTAATCGAGACGATGAGCGGGTGATAATGAAGATGAGAAAGATGATGATGAAGAATAAGCCACATCCGAATCAGATCCATTGTACGTCGCGTGGGTCGTCATACGGGAGTCCAGCAAGGGTGGGCAGGGCCAAGTGGGAGGAGAAATATTCAGTGGCACAGTGGGGGGGGGGGGGGGGAAGGGACAGGGTCTCCTTTTGTCGCCTCTTACGACTAGCAGAGTCACTCTGGGCCTATTCTACCCCGGGCCGAGACGGGTCTCATACTATTATTAACCGCTCTAGGCGCGTGCTATTCCGTGCGGCTCCGGCGATTGCCTCAGTCCCACTGACGTCAGAGGAGTGGAGGGTGTCGCGCAGACATACTTTCGAGGGCTATAGCTCTGTAACCAGATGCCTATTCGAAGTGGGATTTTTTTGTAAATAATAAATAAGGGGAGAACTGTGTATCTGTATTATAAAACGCAATAGTGCATTTTTGAATGTAGTTTACTTAAGACGGCCTTTATGCCTGGTCGTTAATAGAAGGAGCTTGATTAAACCGGATCGCCATATTTTACGTTTGGGAGACGCTGCTCTAGTATGTACATACCTACCACCATAGAACCTACTCTTCATGACCCTGGTACCCATCATTGATATCAAATGTAAGCAGTTATGTTTTTCAGCAGCCACACTAAATAAGGACAAGGCCGTCAACCGCGGTCAATTCGGAGCGGGCGGCTATAAATAATAAAATTACCGAGGTGGGTTGTCAAAGCAACCAAGACAATTGTATGAGGTTTGCATCTAGTGGTATTTAATGATTAAATCACACTTCTATAAAAATGTTTATAAAAATTAAGAGTCAGATGAAAGAGAAGTGGATTGAGGCAACAAACGACGAGTATGACTCCCTAATCAACAATGGAACCTGGAAGCTGATAAAACTACCAGAAGGAAAACTCACCAGTAGGAATAAGTTGGTCTGATAGACATCACGACAAAACCACTACCACGACTGCAATATCAAGATTTGTCAAGAAAACTTGGATTCCAAGAATAGGAGTCGACGTCGAGAGGGGGTGTTGGATATAATGCAACATCGACTTCATGTTAGATAAGAATCTACCAGGCTGTGAACTAGATATTGTTGATGGCTGCAATACCTCATATATATACTTTTGTCCACTCTCAAATGTCATCTCGTGTCAACTAGTCTCCTCTAGCTGCATGGTAGCATGCTGTACATTATTTAATGAACTAATATCATTCTCTACTCGAATACTGCATTTTGCTAACAGTTACTATGCAACAGTAATGCATTTACTAGATACTCACATAACACTAATTGGGTCGCTGGTCAATGGGGGTTGGGATGGGCGTGGGGTGGCAAGTATTGAAACATCATTGTAGAGACGGGCCAAGGAACCCAGCCCAGAGCTAGGGCTAGCCATTCGGCTACCGAAGTAGCTTACTATAGATAGGCTGGTACCTTAGATCCACCTCATTTTAGCCACGAAGGGCTGATGTTCTTGCAAGGACAATTTTTGTTTTAGGGCGGAAAGGCTCTATACTCGCGGACTATTTAGTGAGGGCATCCAGTTTGAAATCTTCAACATCACAAAAGAAGAATTGCCGCCGCCAGCAGAGTCAGGAAGACGTATTTTCTGACTGAACTGTGTAAGAGCGAGTTGAACGTAGAGTTTGTGAAGACGTTCCTATACCAACAAGGGAACTTGAAGATCGAATCAATTTACAAGGCGAGACTATGTGCTAGTTACTTTCCCTGGCGACAAACGAAAAACCGTGTTGTATAGATACGCACGTGTCGTTCAGAGAATGTTATATGACGGCGACATTCAAGTTACGAACATATAATTAATTGACAATAATAAAATGGTGTTTCGTCTAAACGAAAGTGATTTTTCCGCAGTGCAACCCTGTGCTGTGCTTGAAAAACTGCCATTACCGTCTCTAAAACAAACCGGAGAAAGGCTAAACAAGTTAATTTTTTCGTTTCCACTGAACGTTTCAATCAAACTAGGCCTGAATGAAACTGAATTACCATATGTCATGTCGATAGGCTTAGTCCAAGCCTTGTAACGATTTCTATCAACGTATGGGAACAAGTTCGTCTGAAACAATCCCATCTTGTGGCACTTTGTAGTAACTACAAGCCAAAGTTGTGGCGTAAAAATGATAGGCTACACCCAAAAGGGTAAATATGAGACACTGACTCAATGCGAACACTCACCTTTTGACTAGCTTGTTGCACATGTTGGAATAAATATATTTACCCGGCCTGAAATGACTCGCAAAGGTTAGTATATCACGCAAAGGTTAGTATATCATTGAAGTTTTAAATAATTATGTCTGCACGATGTGTATATTTTGTTACTTGAAATTTATAAATGTACTTGTAAAATGTTGACAGTAGCATTTATGTGTTTGATTGGGACGTGGGTAGTGATGCAAAGGCGAAAAGTTTGCAATGAAAAGTTTGAAAACTTTTCACTTTCATGCAAAGTTTTCACCAAGCTTGTGAAAAGTTTCAAATTTTTGAAAAGTTGGTAATACTAGTTTCTACAGAAGTGAAGTTTGCTTTGGCAATGAGTATGACTGTAACATCGGGAATCAAACTGAATCTAGATGGCAGTGGGAAGTGAGGTTAGGATTTGTGCCCCACATTTATACATGTTGTAGGCCACTAGGCCTAGATGCATTTTTTTTTTTTTTAAGTAGGCATTGGCTACTTCTGTATACTCTATTTCATAATAAAAAGTTCCTATTAAAGTAATTATCAACAATCAACATCGTAATTTTGTAATACATCAATAAAATGTCCTGCAATAGGGAAGGCTCACACACATTTTTTATTTGCTTACTGGTTACCTCAAGTTAAAATAAACGGGAACTAATTGGTATCGGCTCGAAAGGTGCATTAACATCGCTTTAACAGCAAGTCAAAGATATTGCTGTCAAAACACGCTCAGAAACGGACCTGCGCCATCTTGCTCATGATTAAAAGGTTCTGATGTCACATCTCAGTAACAACTAACAATAATTGTATATCATACAAATATACTGAAATCCCACCCTTTAGTAGATTATTGCTTTCATAAGACTTGAACTGAACCAACGTTTATTTCTAGTTAGTAAATGAACACTGCTAAACATTAATTAACAACAATATGTTAAATAATTGCATTATTTTAAACACGTTTTGGTAAATACTGTATCAAAATGTATTTTCTGAAGAAAACAATGGTATAAAAGGCATTGTTGTAAAGTCACTGCATCCTAGATATTGTAAAATGTCCAACTTAATATCGATAATTAAGCGAGCGAAGCGAGCGTTTCCACGACACTCTTATGGCACTTCGTTCTGTTTTGTTTTTGTTTTTTTTGTACCGTACTATACTCTAACGGCACTTCATTCTGTTTGTTTTTTTGTTTTTTTTTTGTTTTATGTCCGTCGATAGCGGTCGAACGGAAAGTCCGATCAACTTGAAATTTGGACAATCCACAAGCCTCGATGTGGATTGAAGGTGTATAGTTTTGAGGCAAAATCGTTTGAAAAGTTACAAAGTTACACCATAGTTACTGCAAAATATTTTTCTGAAACAAAATGGCGGCAAAATGTGAGATAGCCATATTTTTTTAAAGCTTTTTCCGGTCACGAATATGTTCATTTAATGGCTATCTGATCAATTTTGGCAAAGTTACACAAAAGTTACTCGAAAATATTTTTCTGAAAAACAGTAACAGCAAAATGTGAGGTGGCTATCTTGTAGTACATTTTCATCCAGTCACGAATATACTAATTTAGACGTGATCGGATACGTATTAGAGGCAGAAATTACATTTCTATTGCTGTCAATAACTGTTAGTAACGGTGGCGGACCGCGGCGAAAACATGACAAAGAAAATTCTTAGCAACGCACATGGCACTGCATTCAACAATATCGGGAGTTATAATAGCTATGGGAATTAGACAAATTTTTGCAATGTGCATTCTTGAATTGTTGTTAATTGTTGTTTTTATTAGCTTTGAGATCTTTTCGCCAGAACGTTCGTAGATATGGACGCGCTCGCTTATCAACGCGTCAAACAGAGCGTTTTCCTAGTATTATTAAGAATACTTCAAGGAGGCAGTTGTTTACATGAGATATGACGTCAAGAGCCGTTTTTCAATTACGGAACGGGAAGTTCCAAATTTCAAACTTAAAATGCTAATAGAATTGGAAGAATACGCTTTTCAGATATAAAAATTATACCGCCCGTATTTTTAGATAATGATTTTCCATTTTTAGGTGCTTTGAGGAATATTTATTTTTGATGAGACTTCCCTATTAATTTTCCTTGTCCTAACAACTCAAGGTCCACTAGATCGCTTGTAGCGCGCGCGCGAAGTAAGGTCATCTAACCTATTTCCATAATGTTATGGCGTATTCCATTGGTATGCACTCAGTGCGCACCGAGTTGGTTGAAATGACGTCATGCACCGTACCAGTTTTCGCCGAGTGCAACTCCCAATGGAATACGATCGGTAAAAGCAGTGCAACTATTTCTGCGCCACTTCTCTCGTTTTTAAAATGGCGCATTACATTTTCAAAGCTTTCGTTACAAATAATGATTATACAATAATAGAATCCGAAGATGGAATTATGTGCCAAATGATTGATGATGGTAAGTAACGAAAAGTAAACATTTCATATTAAAACAAACTAGGCCTATAAGCCTAGCTATTTGGCATCACACGCCTTGAATAGGGTAAACCTAGGCCTAGACCCGCCTAGGTTGTAGGCCTAGGCCTACCTCGTTTACATTACTGCAGTTGCTACGTGCGTAATAATACCAGGGTAAGTCATGAGCGTTCACACGACACAAGAGTTACCATCGTACCAAAGAAGGCTAGTTCATCTACCTTCCATTCCAACAGGAGCACCTAGGTTAGTGCTGAACAACAAACATAAACAGTCAACATAACCTTAAAATTCCACTCTGCCAAACTGACAGTGTAGGTCACGGTAATATGGATTTGACTGCATTAATTTGATGAGACACAAGCTCTCATCGTTGCAAAAGTTTGTGGCCATTCAGATTTCCTCAATATGCAAGGAATTTTCGTGGACAGCTACACAGGCACACACGCAACAAGTAAGGTTATGACACAATTACCAGGGTAGGCAACTTTGTGTGTTCACACCACAAAATTTTACAAGGGTTAACCTGTCCACACGCGTAAATTACCCGAGTAAGATTTCGTACCTGCGTAGCAACTTTCTAGCGTTCACACACAGAAATTACTCGCGTAATTTCACCTACCCACGTAATATGTCGGTAATGTAAACGAGGTCTTAGACCTCGTTCTCATTACTGCAGTTGATACGTGGGTAATAATACCAGGGTAAGTCATGAGCGTTCACACGACACAACAGTTACCATCGTACCAAATTAGTTCATCTACCTTTCAACAGGAGCGCCTAGGTTAGTGCTGCCATCTAAACCTAGGTTCTCATGAACGGTGAATTTTGTAGGCGGTGCGATTAACATAAACAGTCAACATAACCTTAAAATTCCGCTCCGCCAATTTGACAGCGTATGTCACAGGGTAATATGGATTTGACTGCATTAATTGGATTGCTGACAGCTGTGGTAGGTCAGTGGTTTATAGAAAGACAACGGCTAAACCAAAGTATTGACAAAATAAGAAAGCGAAGGAGATTTGTTTTGGCAAACATGGTTTCATGTGCACAACGTCGAGGGAGAGGGAGACGTGCTTGGACATTCGTTAAAAATCAAAGTTTCTGGGAGAAGGATGTTCCTAACTGGCCAGACGATAAATTCCAATCGGTGTTTAGAATGTCAAGAAGTACTTTCGACAATATATGTACGAACGTCGAATTACAATTAACAAGACGTAGAACTGCTATGCGAGAGCCAATACATGCGAGGAAACGCGTTGCTGTGGCTATTTTTTACCTTAAATCTGGGTCTGATTTTGGTGTAGAAGCAATCGCATTTGGCATTGGGAAGTCTACAGTAAGTAATATTGTCGAAGAATTTTGCGATGCAATGGGGGATGTTTACAAAAATACCATCAAATTCCCATCAACAGAGGAGGAGCAAGCATTAATGGCTCAGGGATTTTTAAAAAACTGGCAATTCCCGAATACAATGAGTGCTATTGATGGTACCCACCTTCCGATCATTACTCCAGAGGAATATGGAGAAGAGTACTATAATTATAAAGGTTGGCATTCGACCATTATGATGGCTGCAGTAGATTTTAAATACAGGTGAGCTCATAAGTATTAACTAAACTTGTACAGAATCAAGTCACTTGAATACAGAACTATGGTTTGAGCCTAGGCCTATGGTAAATCAAGGTTGAATTTGGTCTTGGGCTAGGCCTAGTCCTATTCATATGGTACTTTATGATCAAGACGCCTAGGCCTACATTGAAAATTAATCAAGCATAATAAAAAGCTATCTTTGTAATGCATTTTCTGTGTGTAATTATAAACATTTGTTTGTAGGTTTACCTATATAAATATAGGCTCACCTGGTAGATGCAACGATGCTGCGGTCTTCCAAACATGCAGTTTAAATAGACGTATAACTGCAGGACTTTTTGATAAGAAGTACCACATTATTGGTGACGGGGCCTTCCCGTTGTCACAATTTGTGATGAAACCTTTCATTGGAAACAATTTACCTCAAAACCAGGCGCACTTTAATTACAGGTTGTCGAGAGCGCGCATGGTCGTCGAGTGCGCTTTTGGTAGATTAAAGGGTCGGTGGAGAGTTTTGCTTAAACGGTGCGATACTTCATTTGAAAAAACTGTCAAAATTGTGGCAACATGCATTATGTTACATAATTTATGTGAAAATGCCAACGAACTATTTAGGCAAGAGTGGTTAGGGCATGTTGAGCAATTTGATATTATTTATCCTCAACCTAATGTACAAAACTACAATTGGGATGGAGTGAATGGCCAAGAAAAGAGAAATTATTTGGTTGAAATCATTCAACAAATCCCATTTGCCATGAACATTTAACTAGAGTCAAGTAGGCCTAGGCCTAAATACAATGTTAAGTGCATGAACTCGCTCAGTTACAAATTTACCGCAAATTCCTTGCTTTGCGTAAAACGACCAGACTGAATCGACTTGCCGTGTAATTACTACCTATGTGTAATTAGCTTTAGACACGAATGTGTGGTTTTTGTGAGAGAGCGTGTTGTCTTACAGTAGTGATGTAGGTCTAGGCCTATGCCATCTCTGAAAGACAGGATGTTCTCTTAAATGTATCAGCTATTACGGGTATTGAACTTATTAGTATGTACTATTATTCTATTACTATTATATTCTATTAGATTATATATTAGATTATTATTATGATATTGAGTCTTTATTTGTTTATAGGCCTATGTGTTTGTAACATGTGATAATAGCTGAAAAAGCTAAATAAAATGACTTGAATTGAATTGAATTGAGCGCGTCAATATCTACGAACTTTCTGGCGAAAAATTTTCAATGCTAATACGAACAACAATTAACAACAATTCAAGAATGCGCATTGCAAAAATTGTTCTTATTTCCATGGCTATTATACTTTCCGACATTGTTGTATGCAGTGCAATGTGCGTTGCTAAGAATTTTCGTGGTCATGTTTTCAACACGGTCCGCCACCGTTACTAACACTTATTGACAGCAATAGAAATGTAATTTCTGCCTCTAATACGTATTGGATCGCGTTTACATTAGTATATTCGTGACCGGACAAAAATTTACTATAAGATAGCCACCTCACATTTTGCCGTTACTGCGTTTTAGAAAAATATTTTCGAGTAACTTTCGTGTAACTTTGCCAATTTATCAAATCGCCATTACATTAACATATTCGTGACCGGAAAAATCTGTAGAACAATCTGGCTATCTCACATTTTGCCGCCATTTTGTTTCAGAAAAATATTTTGCAGTAACTATGGTGTAACTTTGTAACTTTTCGAACGATTTTGCCCCAAAAACTATACACCTTCAATCCACATCGAGGCTTGTAGATGGTCCAAATTTCAAGTTGATCGGACTTTCCGTTCGACCGCTATCGACGGACATAAAAAAAAAAAAAAAAACAGAACGAAGTGCCATAAGAGTCAAGTGGAAACGCTCGCTTCGCTCGCTTAATAATTTTATTAAGAATGTACAATATTTTGTATTTCCCTCATTCCCAAAAAATAAAATAATAGAATTTAAAATTATAATAAATATTCGTAAAACTCTAAACAAGCCGGTTCCAATTCCCACTTTTTCCCGCCAGATGAAAGTTTTGAATGGATTTGCCAGCTTCTCAGCTTCAACGCCAAGGACGACCAATCACGGAACGGAAGTCGCTTCACTGCGTGTTGCAGCGTGCAATGCGCTGCGCACATGAATCACTGTGATGGACTGACTGAGTTCAGTCTGTTTTCGTCTTGACGTGATCGCGAGTAGAAGTGAGTCGTGTCTATTATCAGGAGACTGCAGGCATTGTGTAAAGTTAGGGGAGGGCATATATTAATAATATTACGATACAATCTAGGAAATAGGAATACACTATGTCAGATTCCGACGAATATAATCGAGGAACTCCCGAGAACGTAAACGTCAGAGAGGAGAATCTTCCCTCGCCAACAAGAGAGTTAAACACCGGGAGCAACACTACCGGGTCGAGTGGGAAAACAATGCATGCTACAAAGGATGGCTTAAAGCGGTTAAAGGTAAGTACATGTACAGTTTCTCAACCAACTCAATGCCTTGACTCAATGCAAAGTGAGTGTCCACGTGAATGAAATTTAAACCAATATCTGTAGGATTAAAATGTGTTTTGATTGGAGAAACACTCTGGTAGAGTGAATTAGTGTTGAATTCCAGATTCGGGGTTGGTTTTTTAATTTCTGGAATTCAACATCTGTGGGATACTCTGATTTTTATTTTCGAATACAAGATTGAATGCAATATACCTTTTTTCACAGGCAATTCACTGAAAGCTCAATGTATTGCATGTAATGCTGAATTTACTGCGGACATTGCCGTCATTAAAAAACATAGCGAGGGAGCAAAACATAAAAAATGCAGTAACCGTACAAAGCTCCCAAAAAACGATTTTTCAATCACTGAAAATCAACACTATTCCTGACCCATTACAAGATAGCATTAAAAATGCTGAGTTAAAAATAACCGGATTCCTCGCAGAGCATAATGTACCATTTTTAGCTGCTGACCACTTGAGTAAGTTGGTTCAGGATTGTTTTCCTGATTCGAACATTGCAAAGGGTATCAGTTTAGGCCGTACAAAGGCTACTGCACTGGCAACAAATGTAATTGGTAAATGCCACGTTGAAAATTTAGCTGCGTACCTGAAAAGTCACAAGTTTGGTATCCTTATTGACGAATCTACTGATATTGGTACTATCAAAACACTTTGTGTGTGTCCGGTTTTTTGATGAGGACACTAATAGCATTGAGTCAAGATTTTGGAAGCTTGTTCAGGTCTTTGACAAAACTGACAGTGATGGTGCTGCTGAAGGGGCAACTGCTAGTCGTTTGTACAATAAAACAGTCTACAGTAGACTGTTTCACGCGTCTCAAAGTTGGACGAGAACAAAGGTTGTATCGTGATTGAGAGTTGATGTGTGTGTATGTATCATTATTAAAGTGATTCGTGAATAAACTGATAAACATTGAGGCGATTCGTTACTCTATAGTTATGTTAAGGACACAACAAATTATTGGCGACGAGTAGATGAGATTTAGGCTAGAGCCTACCCTAGGCCGAACATCTAGAAGTTTCTGTGGGTTCTAGGCCTAGGCATAGGCTCAGCTAACATAAGCTATGCAACTTGGGCAGATAGAAGAGTTTGTACCAGGGCCAGACAGTTCTTGGATACAGTTTGTTGAACGGCTCAAATTCTACTTTGAAGCTAATGACATAAAAGAAGATGCGCAGAAAAGGGCAGTGCTCTTGACGTTATCACACTATGTGATAATTGTGTCGTGTTCTTCAATCTTTAATGGCTAAACTACGAGAAGAAGTTTCAGCTCCAACCTCCGCACCTCAAACAAGCATAGACATTATCCTTAAACTAATCACGGCGCAGCCTGCACATCCAACTGCCCGATTGGTCGGCAGTCCAGGACGTGTCGATAGACTACCGACTGCAAGGGACTATGACGCCGATTCAAGCTCGCATTCGAGAGATAAAACGAGAGGTAAGACGAGGTTATTGTAGGAAGATGCTCGGGAGCTGCCAGCATGACCCTTCTTCGATAACAATTCTTATTCGATCGATACCTTGAGGCTTGACTGTGCCACCAGGGGGGGGGGGGGGAGGGTGTTTATACGAAGGCCATAGTAAGTCGTGATATCGTATCAAGTTGTGGTTTTGAGAGAATGCCTATTTCAGAAGCGAGAGGATTACCATTTAATTTAGATTTAAGAATGGGAGACCACAGCCGCAAATTCCATCACCGCAAACTAAACCCACACAAAGTGGGTAATGGTAGCTTTCTTATCGAGCAATACGAGAAGGTACCACGGTTGACAGGAAGTCGATTAGATTAGGTATATGATTCCATTTTTGTTTGATCTTTTCCTCTCAATATTCATTGAATTGTTCATGTTCAATATTATTGATTATCATGTGGAGATGGGCCACAGGCGCATTGTCCCTGATCCCACCTATAACACCCACCTCGTTGCGAGTACAAATTACGTGATGTAAGTGGACAACTAGTGGATTTGTGGAGGGTTGTGTTACATGTTGACTGAAATGCACGTTTTTGCCCATCTCTAGTATTATCCTGTGCATCCTTTTGAAATAAATTATTGAAGTATTGTTTTTGCTATTTACCGTAATTTTGTGTTTTCTCTAGGCAATGAAGAAAAAATAATTTCAATGCTAGCAACTCTTACACAAATTGTAAAGAACAATAGCATTAAATTAAGCCAGTTACAGTCAGTGCCAGCCTGTAACTGTAATGCAGCTGGCACTAGCCAAACAAAAGTGCAGCCTTCATCCAGTACATTCTCGTCATCAAAGGAGCTGGGGCTACCGCTTGCCTCAATAACACATTTGACTGGTTGGGACCAAATGCTAAAATCCAAGGAGGAAACTTCCAAATTTGTAAGTACTGTTTGATGATTTATTTGTTTTCAGGCTTAATACCCAGGTAACCTGCAGATATTGTGAAAGCGTACTTGGGTCGAATAAAAAGCATGGTTCTCAGGCCTATTTGTATGAAGTTTCGTAAAATAAAATCAACACTTGTGGTGCTGATTTTTAACCTAAATTAGTGCTAGTTTTGCCGTGGGCTCGGCACGGCACGGCTTGGTTGCCATTCAAGTTGTGACCACGCTCACTCACTCATACGTTTACAAACATCTTTTGCATCTGGATGTGCTCAACCGACAACCAGGGTGCTTTATTGAACACACTGAATTCATTGCTTGAACAAGAGCGGGAACTTTGAACTTATGGACAGAATGTCACAAAACGGATCGTTTTCCTAATTTAAAACTTAATTTGTACAAAATAAAACTTTTTCTACAATCTTGATCTGTATGCATAGTTGAACAAGTATGAAAATTGTTTATTAATTATTATGTTTCTTTTGCAGGCACTATTCCTGGGTTCTCTTGGCGGAAAAACGCTGAGAGGCATAGTGAAACTTATTATGCTAACGATTTTCGACAAGTCGATGGCCCAACAGTTAAACTGAATTGGACATGGAAAAATTAGTCTGAAGGGCTTCCCACAAGCTAGGCTTGTTATAACTCGTAAGTTACATTTTTACAATATTACATTTTTTTAAAATTCATTTTAGAATTAAATTTTATAGATAAGTATTACTATGCTCAGTAGTAATTTTATAAGTGGCAAGTACATAATAACAAGTCAATGATTTTATATTCATGCCTCAAATGTTTTTATTTCAGAAACTACCAACACATGTCATAATCACCAGCTGAACAGTGTATTGTTCTGGCAGGCCCCTGAGGCCCTTATGTTCCATGCGCATGTGTGTGCTCTCATTTCAATGTACGTTTCTTTAGTTCCCTGCTTAAAAATACGGTTGGATACTATTGGATCCGCAAGTGTAAACCAACAGGATTCAATCGTAACCAACTGTCTTAGTAGGAGCCAACTGGAACTCTAAAAGCATCCAATAGGATCCAAACGTATTCAATAGGAACTGTAACCAATAGTATTCAACTGGGACCGTATGCAAAGGGAATCAACTGTAGTGCAACTGGAACCGTAACCAATAGTATTCAACAGGCAACGTATTCAAAGGGAATCAACTGTATTCAACTGGAACCGTAATCAATTGGTTTCAATAGTATTCAACTGGGACCGTATGCAAAGGGAATCAACTGTAGTTCAACTGGAACCGTAACCAATAGTATTCAACAGGCAACGTATTCAAAGGGAATCAACTGTATTCAACTGGAACCGTAATCAATTGGGTTCAATAGTATTCAACTGGGACCGTATGCAAAGGGAATCAACTGTAGTTCAACTGGAACCGTAACCAATAGTATTCAACAGGCAACGTATTCAAAGGGAGTCAACTGTATTCAACTGGAACCGTAATCAATTGGTTTCAATAGTATTCAACTGGGACCGTATGCAAAGGGAATCAACTGTATTCAACTGGAACCGTAATCAATTGGTTTCAATAGTAGGCTATTCACCTGGGACCGTATGCAAAGGGAATCAACTGTAGTTCAACTGGAACCGTAACCAATAGTATTTAACAGGCAACGTATTCAAAGGGAATCAACTGTATTCAACTGGAACCGTAATCAATTGGGTTCAATAGTATTCAACTGGGACCGTATGCAACTGGAACCGTAACCAATAGTATTCAACAGGCAACGTATTCAAAGGGAGTCAACTGTATTCAACTGGAACCGTAATCAATTGGTTTCAATAGTATTCAACTGGGACCGTATGCAAAGGGAATCAACTGTATTCAACTGGAACCGTAATCAATTGGTTTCAATAGTATTCAACTGGGACCGTATGCAAAGGGAATCAACTGTATTCAACTGGAACCGTAATCAATTGGGTTCAATAGTATTCAACTGGGACCGTATGCAAATGGAATCAACTGTAGTGCAACTGGAACCGTAACCAATAGTATTCAACAGGCAACGTATTCAAAGGGAATCAACTGTATTCAACTGGAACCGTAATCAATTGGTTTCAATAGTATTCAACTGGGACTGTATGCAAAGGGAATCAACTGTATTGATTGATTAATGGGGCCTAACGTCTCATATTTATGCAACGATGGCTAATCGAGACGATGAGCAGGTGATAATGAAGATGAGAAAGATGATAATGAAGAATTAAGCCACATCCGAATCAGATCCATTGTACGTCGCGTGAGTCCTCATACGGGAGTCCAGCAAGGGAGGGCAGGGCCAAGTGGGAGGAGAAATATTCAATGGGACAGTGGGGGGGAAAGGGGATTGGGGTGTGGACTGCACTTCGTCTGACTTCTCCTCCCTAACCAGTCCGGCTTGGGTGGCCCTACCAGAAGCATACGCTTCCGCCGGCATAGCTCTCGGGATCAACAAAGCACGCAAACCTGCCCACCACGATAAGGTGGCAGTCCCTGGGCAAGGGAATCAACTGTAGTGCAACTGGAACCGTAACCAATAGTATTCAATAGGCAACAACCGTAATGAAAAGGAACCAACCGTAATGGATGGGAATCAATCGTATTCAATGGGAACCAAGCGTATTCAATAGGAACCAACCGTATTCAATAGGAACCAACTGTATTCAATAGGAACCAACCGTATACAATAGGAACCAACCGTATTCAATAGGAACCAACCGTAATGGATGGGAATCAATCGTATTCAACAGGAACCAACCGTATTCAATAGGAACCAACTGTATTCAATAGGAACCAACCGTATTCAATAGGAACCAACTGTATTCAATAGGAACCAACCGTATACAATAGGAACCAACCGTATTCAATAGGAACCAACCGTAATGGATGGGAATCAATCGTATTCAACAGGAACCAACCGTATTCAATAGGAACCAACTGTATTCAATAGGAACCAACTGTATTCAATCGGAACCAACTGTATTCAATAGGAACCAACCGTATTCAATAGGAACCAACCGTATTTAATAGTAACCAACTGTATTCAATAGTAACCAACCGTATTCAATAGAAACCATCCATTTTCAAAGGGAATCAATCGTATTCAATGGGAACAAATGGTAATGAACGGGAAACTTCCGTTTACAATAGGAACCAACCGTATTCAATAGGAATCAATCGTATTCAATGGGAACTAATGGTAACCCACACAACACTTAATATTGTATGAATATTCATTTTATGTGCCAGTGATAATGTCTAGATGTTGACATCTTATACATGTTGTTACAACATTAGTCGTGATAATATGTCCATACAGTAATACCTATCAATGTGTATACAATATCACATAATTATATTTTGAATAATAAATAAATGAATATTGTATGAATATTCTTTTCAAATATTGTCTTCTAAATATTTTACGTACATATACACAATGTTTTTATAAACCTGTGTATTATTATATTGTCGCTGTGTGGCCGCGACTATTCTGCACCCAATTTGTGTAATTTTAGGGGGATGCGTGTCCACGATTAATTCCATACAGTCTCAATCCTTGCATTGGAATTAATTACTGAAAAAAATATTGGATAAACTTTCAGACGGGATTGCTGGTACCGCATCTATAGGAATCAAACCCGGGCCTCCTAAATCAGGTCTCATGCATCACGCTTGCGCTACAACCACCGACCGTTTGTACGTATTTATAAAATGTATTACATGAATTTAACGTAACAGCAAATTTAATTCTGTTAGAATTCCAAAACTAAATTTTCCACGTGTTGTACAATTTGGTATTGAATCGTATTGAAATTCGTCAATTCATTATTTATAACCATGCCACATACATCACAGTATATATACTTACTGGGGCCCTCTTAAGAATAAAAGGCCACATAATGTATATGCTGTCAATTTTTTAATCTATGCAGACCCGGAAAACGTCATGATTTGAATTTCTCGATTTACGTTCGCAAAGCATCGTGCTTTGAATCAACCGCGTGACGTCATACTGAATTTAAAACGAATAATCTCGGAAGCATCCGAACATTACCGAACTATTTGGACCACTCCAGTCAACGCACTACTCAACTGGAGAACAAAATATGTAAGTATTTAACACTTTATTGATCTTTAAATTGTATTTGATTATAACGTATCATTTTCATTTCAAAAACAGTATAATAAATATTTATTTTTCAATATTCTGCATCAAAACTTTTTTTGCAGCATGATCATTTGACTTTTCCCCACCCGGCTTCCGGCCGGCAGTCAACAACTCAACTACAACATCCGGTTACGTTCTGTCTGTCGTGTTTCAAGCATGTTTTCAGTTCTCTTGGGTGAAAGCTTCGTAAATGTAGCCCCTTTCGCCGGTGACATCATCCGTACATACTCACTGTATTTCAGGTAAGGTTAAGGATTGGCCTTCTTGTATTTTATGAAATACCGAAATAGTCTTAGCGTTTTTAATCCCGCTCAACAAAGACAGGCAGTCTAGGCTAGGCCTATCCTAGGGCCTAAGAGCCAAATTCCCGTTACCGTTAGTTTCGTTTGAGGGCTGAGGGGTTGAGTTGGGCTGAAACATCATAAGAATCGTAAGCCTAGGCCTAGGCTCTACCTTACTTCTTGCCTATCGTAGGCCTAGGCCCTAGCCTAGGCCTACGCATTCTTGGTTAAGTTTAAAAGTTAAAACCCTGTGACAAAGCCACTGACTTCTGGTTCCTGAAAGGCCCTGTGTGATAGGCCTACCTAGGCCTGGCCTATGATAATTAAATTCTGTTAAGACCCAGAGCCTATATAATTTGCAGACATGTAGGCCTGGGTAGGCTAGGCCTAGGCCTAGACCAAGGGGTAAGTTTGTAGGCTATCCTAGGCCTAGGGCCTAGGCCCTACATTTTGTACACCATCCATAGCGTAGGCCTAGGCCTAGGCCTCATGTTACGATCAATGTTGTCTTAAACGTCATATAGGCTAGGCCTAGGCCTAGCCTTCGTGCCTAGGGCATGTTTTTATAGGGGGTGTGTGCCGTAAAGCGCCCGGTCTGACCAATGTCATAATATCGATAGTTATAATTTAATCTTAACAACAACAACAACAATCATTCATGTGCCGACAGTTGGCAACAGTAGTATAAGATGGCTCCCGAGCTAAATAGAACGCTCAACGTGTTAAGAGCTTTACTAAACTAACATGTGTTTAACCTTGTACAAGTAAATAATAATAAATATCATTAACAACTTATTACTAAAAGTTATTTAAAACATGGTGTCAGAAGTTAAGATCGTCGACTGAGGTAAGCCACAGATCAATGGTATTGCACAGTAATGACGACATACACTCAACCACCTCCCTTTGAGGCCGGCAATTCTCCAGCAGAATCGTGGAGCAGATGGCGTCAGAAATATGAAATCTATTTTGAAGCAGCAGATATAGACACAAAACTTAGAAACAAACAAATAGCTAACCTACTGCATGTGATTGGGGACCAGGGCCTAGCCGTCTTCAACCATCTACGCACAATACCCCCTGAAGGAGAACAAAGAACTGTAAAAGCAGTGTTAGATGCAATTGGCGCGCATTATGCACCATTCAAGAATACCACTTACTTACGGTATTTATTCTTTACACACAATCAGGCTGAGGGTCAGTCCATAGATGATTATGTCATGAATTTACGCGAAAAGGTAAAAGATTGTGAGTTTGGCGAACTCACTGACTCCTTGATAAAGGATAGGTTAATAGGCGGTATCATAGAAGTGCCTATGCGAGAGAGACTACTAAAAGATCCTGCCATGACTCTTGATAAGGCAATTAACTTATGCAGGGCTGACGAGTCATCAAAACACCAGACACAGGCCATGATGTCACACACTACACATTCAGTATCAAAGAAAGGTGACAGGTCAGGAAGATTTCGACCTAGGCCTAATCCAGAACACCATAATACTAACACACAAAAACAGCAGGACAAAAACAGTGCTAGCAACAAAACATTTGCATGCTCGCGTTGTGGAACAACACATAAGCCACAAGAATGTCCAGCTTATGGGAAAGAATGTAAAAGATGTGGGAGACCAGGTCACTTCCATAAAGCTTGCAGAGCAAAATATGACTCTCAGGGTAAAGTTTTGGCTATAGAAAAAACAAACTCGGAAGAGGAGGATTCAGGTAGTGAACAAGACTATTGCTGTGGACAGATTGCTGTACAAAATGCAAACTCTGATGAAGATTCGTTGGGAGATCCAGAGTACTTTTGTGGACATATCCAAACAAATGCAATAACAGAGCGATCATGGACACAAGAAATAAGCAGTAGAAACTTAAAAATAAACTTCAAGCTTGACACAGGGTCAGATGTTAACATAATTTCGAGACAAATGTTTGAAAAACTTGAAAATAAACCACATCTTAAAACAACCACGAATCACATAACAGCTTATTCAGGCCATGAACTAAAGATGCTAGGAAGCTGCGATCTAGAGTGTGAGACACATAACAAACAGGGAAAAGTAAACTTGACATTCTATGTGTCTGCATGCGCACAGGCTCCTCCCATTTTAGGATTAGAGGCTTGTCAAAAATTACATCTAGTTAGCCGTTTACATGCTACAAACATAGATAAACAACCTACTGTAAACGCTAAGCAAATTGTTGAAGAATACAAAGATGTATTTCAGGGATTAGGAAAATTGAGCAGTTCCCACAACATTACACTAGATGACAATGCTGTACCACAAATATCAGCCGCTAGGAAACTTCCACTAACTGTGAAGGAAAAAGTTAAAACAGAACTACAGAACATGGTAGACGATGAGATAATTGTCAAGGAAGAAGGACCTACAGATTGGGTACACCCGATTGTGGTAGTCAACAAACCCAATGGTTCAATCAGAATCTGTATGGATCCCAGACCTTTAAATGTTTACATCAAAAGAGAACATCACCCAATGCCAACTCCTGATGCAATATTTGCCAAATTGGAAGGTGCAAAGGTATTCACAGTTCTCGATGCTTCCAGTGCATTCTGGCAAATACCACTAACACCCGAAAGCTCAAAGCTATGCACGATATCAACACCCTATGGTAGATATAGATTCCTACGTGTACCGTTTGGGATAAAGAGTGCACCAGAAATAATGCAAAAAGAAATCGATAAGTTACTTGAAGGCCTGGAAGGAGTTCTTAGTTATCTTGATGATATTTTGATCTATGGGCGTACTGAAGAGGAACATAATGAAAGACTTAAAGCATTACTCGACCGAGCCCGAAAACTAAATTTCAAGTTCAGCATTCACAAATTACAACTAGCTGTATCAACAATCAAGTACTTAGGTCTTCAAATCACCCCTGACGGAATTTCAATCCACCAAGCAAAGGTTAAAATCATACAAGAATTCCCTGTACCAAGTTTGAAAGTGGAACTTCAGAGATTCTTGGGTATGATAAATTTCCTGGGAAAATTTATACCAAATCTCTCGGAAAAGACTCACAACCTCCGTCAACTTCTACATAAAAATAACGAATTCATCTGGGATGTAATCCATACAACTGAATTTGAACATCTTAAATCTTGCATAACGCATGCTCCAGTGCTCGCGTTCTTTGACGAGACCAAAGAAACGACACTCTCAGTTGATGCTAGTTCATTTGGACTGGGTGCTGTGTTATTGCAAGACAACAAACCAATCGCGTTTGCATCAGCCACGTTAACACCAGCTCAGCGTAATTTTGCGCAGATCGAAAAGGAGCTTCTGGCGATAATATATGGATGTGAACACTTCCATTTCTATCTATATGGACGAAACTTTGTTGTTGAGACAGATCATAAACCGATTCTCGGTTTAGTAAACAAGCCATTGGAGAATATCTCTCCACGGCTACAGCGTCTCTGTCTTCGTTTTCTTCGTTACACAGTTACCTTAAAACATGTTCCAGGTAAATACATGTATATGGCTGATGCATTGTCTAGACAGCCAAAAGACGATGCACATGTTGAGACGCCATACCTGTTTGGTGAAGCGAATGCGGTACATTCACTCGTGAACATGTCAGATGCTAAAGAAACAGTGTTTCTGAAGGACGTACAAGAAGATGAAGAATTTCAGAGCATTAAATTCTACATTCACAATGGTTGGCCAAAGCACAAACCTAAAGATGCACATAGCGTAGCTCATATCTATTGGGATAGAAAGGAAGAGTTGCATGAAAACAATGGTTACCTTTTCTTGGGTTCTAAACTTATGATTCCAAAAGGTCAACAGTTGCCTATGCTTAACATCATACATCAAGCGCATCAAGGGATAAATTCTTGTTTGGCCAAAGCTAAAGATGCTATGTATTGGAGAGGTATGTCAGGCGACATCACCACATATGTACAGAATTGTAACGTTTGTCAAAGCTACTCTCGATCAAACAGCCGAGAGCCATTGATACCACATACCATACCTGACCTACCTTGGAACAAACTGGGAATCGACTTTGTAAAAATAAATAACAAGGAGTTTATGGTTGTAGTAGATTACCATTCAAAATTTGCAGAAGTCAGGCAGATGACTAGCACAAATGCTTTAGCAGTAATCACACAACTAAAAAACGTGTTCATTACTCATGGAATACCGGGTTATCTTATTTCTGATAATGGACCTCCATTTAACTCAAAGGAAATGAAAGAGTTCTATGACAAATGGAACATTATTCACATCACCTCAAGTCCGACTTACCCAAGAAGCAACGGCCAAGTTGAGCGAACAAATGCAACCATAAAAGGTCTACTGATTAAGGCAGTCAGGGCACAGGAAGACATTGCCATCCCATTAATGGAATACAATGCTACACCTAAGTATCAACTACCATCTCCGGCAGAAATGCTGATGGGCCGGAGAATTCGCACAATGTTTCCCATCCCTGATACTCTTCTCAAACCCTTATTCCATACTGAAGATACCCTTAAAATATTAAACCATAAACAAAACCTTCAAAAACAATATCATGACCACCAAGCTAAACCCTTACCTATACTACATCCTGGCCAGCCTGTGCTTATGGAGAAAGAGTCCCGAAATTGGATACCAGCCACAGTCACTAGACATGAAGATACGCCAAGGTCTTACAATGTTTCGACCCCTGATGGAGCATCCTATCGGAGAAATCGAGTCCATCTGCGTCCTGTTCCGACTACGAGCGTGTCAAGAATGACTCCAAGCACTCCAGAAAAAGGCGTCCCAAGAGCGACAACTCCTACAGGCAGCCCGATTAAAGCCTCAGGAGAACCATCTCTACAGCCAGTTCCTGAGTTATCAGCCCCACCAGAGGTTCTATCCGGGTCAGCTCCTACGCCTATCCGACCGGGCGTTCAACATCCCCAGAAGGTCCCTATGGATGGTGGAGGCTCCCAACTACTCAGCAGGCGGGGTCGTGTGATCAAGATGCCTGCTAGATTCCAAGATTAATCCATAAAATCATTCATGTTTAAAATTTAATTTAATGATTCAGGTAATTGTAGTATAGTTATAAAACTTAAGATTGTGTTAATATTATCCTCAATATTTGTCAATTAAAAAAAAAAAAAAAAAAAAAAAAGGGGGCATGTCATAATATCGATAGTTATAATTTAATCTTAACAACAACAACAACAATCATTCATGTGCCGACAGTTGGCAACAGTAGTATAAGATGGCTCCCGAGCTAAATAGAACGCTCAACGTGTTAAGAGCTTTACTAAACTAACATGTGTTTAACCTTGTACAAGTAAATAATAATAAATATCATTAACAACTTATTACTAAAAGTTATTTAAAACAACCAATGACAATAAGATTGAACAGAGCGAGGGTTCTGGTCGCTTTACGGTATGTGCCCAGGTTACAACAATGAAATTGATGAAATGAAATTTTGAAATCGTCTATTATAGTTTGCAGCTATGACATTAGTTGTGCGAACCCTACCGACGCGTTCACTATTGTGGTTGATTTGATTTATGAATTTAGGGTGCTACAATAGCTAGGATTATTTACAATGATTTAATTTTAAGATACTAATATACAGTAGTAGATTTAACTGTAAAACTGAACACATGTCATAAAGTCTGAACTGTACACTTAAGGTGGAGCATTAAGATGCCTCCTTTAAGTGTTGCTCTATTTTCAATAATGTAATATTTTATTTTTGTTATTGGTGCTAGGGCCTAGACGTAACAACAGATCTACCCACTTTCCAATGGACTAGGCAGCTCAAACAGTAATGTTGCCCTAGCTGGACATTGCATGTATGCTAATAGGACGTTTTAACTAAATCTGGCTACATAGGGTAGCCTAGATTAAAGTAGGCACCGACAGTTAAAAATGCCTAAAGTAAAACGAAAGTCCCTTCGTGATTTATCAGCACGCCATTTTAACAGATTATTAAATAATCAGACCATAAGTGTTGAAGCACAATTGAACTCTTCATCAACTTCATACTCGGACATGCCCGGGTGTTCCAGGGCTAGCTCTACGTGTGGGTCTAATATGTTAGTACCATCTAGGGCTACTAGCCCTGTTCCAAGAATATATCTATCTGGTGCAACTAGTTCTGCCAATATGTGTGGTATGGTGGTGGTAAAGAGGGGCGATATTTTGCAATACTCAACCAATCTTTTATCACTGCCACTTTAGGCCCATATGAGCATACTTGGGGAAAGGAACTTTTAAAATAAACACGTGAACGCATTCGTATTATGACGAACTTTTGAACAAACTCATTCCCGTTTAGATTGATTACTTTTCTAGACCTTTAAAACATGTGCATGCAGACATCTCAGCAGTGACATGCCCATGCTTGTGAAAAATGTATATGTATGGAACAAAAAATAAATAAAAATAAATAAATTTGAAAGGTTAGGTGTTTCTACGTATTGTGCAGCACATATAATCTGCGACCAACAGCTTATCTCCTTATACACACTCTTGAAACTCTTGCAGCTGATAGTATCTACCAACATAAGCTATTTTAAACCCATAGCCACC
Source organism: Isoperla grammatica (assembly GCA_945910005.1). Lineage (NCBI taxonomy): Eukaryota > Metazoa > Arthropoda > Insecta > Plecoptera > Perlodidae > Isoperla > Isoperla grammatica. The sequence goes on from OX246740.1 coordinate 16,882,908, forward strand.
AAATGTTTGCCAAGACGCTACTATTTCTCAGTGTCCAAAAAGAAACACGGAATTGATAGTTTTATATTTAATTTTAAATTAAGGTGGGTGTTACAATGCATTGCCAACTGAATATTGCTATACTTGGCACAAGACTACCTTACACTGCTTTCGTCACAGGCGAGGCTCTCGTAGCCAACCAGCGAACCGCTGGAGACACACCCGTGCAAAAACCGATCGCTGATTGGCTACGAACCCGTCGCCTGTGACGAAAGCATGTGTAAGGTAGTCCTGGTACAACTATATTGTACGTAATGTGTACACAAAATACAAAAATATAATTTACTTTTTAAAATTAACTTCTTTTTCGAAGTGAACTTGTACGTTTATTTAGTCCAACTGGGCCTCCAAAAGTCCAGTTAAAGTGCCAAGTAATTTATTTGCCAGGCAAGCCCACTTTGGTGTCTTTTCATTGGTCCTTGTCATGGTGAAAACAACTTCAACTGGACATTGAAATACCAGCCCAAACTAGTGTTGGAACAAAATTTTATACAAACAGTGTAAACTGATGGTAACTTGTCATATGGACAAATCTCAATACTTCCGTGTTGCCATATTTCACTGTAATTTTTTGTATTTATTAGAGAATTGAATTTTTGAATTACTACCTGACCTAAATTATCATGGAGCATATTTTATCTAATGCAAACTTGAAATTATAAATAACAATATGTTAGAACTTAGAAGGCAGATATGAAAATCCTACACATCTGCATTAACTGCTACTGAACAGTACACTTAGCAAACACAGCTTTGGCATCATACCTTTATAGGCATTAATACTGTTTCAGAATGTTTGAAGCACTGGCTTGTTTCAAGGGGAACCTACGAATGCCGGCTTCAAGAAGAACTGGACAAGGTTCCCAAATACATTGCCCAGCGGATTACCGACCTTAACCGGGAAGGAAAATCCAGTGTTGGAAAACCATCACAAAAAGACAAACCGAGGCGTCAGCTCATAGATGACTCGTTTGGTGCCTCTACGTCTCAACACACGCCGAATTTTTCTCCAGAGACATGTTTCTCTCCAAGTTTGTTGGACTTGTCTCCAATAAAACATGTCTCTGGAGAAGTAGTGGATAGCGACGCTACTCCATAGTGCAGGGTTGATTGATGGTCTGCCCATTTGAGGTGATTGCAAACCATTATTGTACGTTTCTACAATACTTTTTACAAGTTTTAGGCGGAAGGCAAGTTGGTCGATTTTTATGTTCGAAGCATTATTATAAATGATCTGTGCATTGAGAATTGACACATTGAGTCACATTGAGTCACACTAGAATAGTAAAAAATGTAGTAGGTAGGCCTACAGCTTTTCGCCTTCGCCGCCGCGAGAAATAACTCGAGAGGAAAATGATTGATTACTAAGCAATCCGAAAGCATTATTGACTGACGTAAAAATATAATACCTATTCGCACTGGTCCTTTTATATTATTATTACGAGAAAATAGCCCGCCGAATGATTAATAACGCTATGAAAATATGATCAAACGTCAATCTCGGATTGACAGTTGCGCGGCCATGTTTCTATCTTTGAAGTTTGTTTACGTTTCGTGTCGACTAAAGCTGTGTTGCCAGATGGATAACGGTGTCGCCATAGTTACAAAAACAAACTTTTATGTTGTGTTAAGTGTTATTTTGGCATAAAATGATACATTTTCAATCGTATACGTAATTGTATCACACATATTATTTTGTTGTAACGACACAATACAATTGAGTGTATAAATAACAAATAATTATTGATATTGTAGGCCCACTTCTTTTAGATTATTCAGTTTCACACTGTTGGCTATTCTGTTTATTAAAATAACACTACTAGAGTCAATTGAGCCACACTTTAAATGGCTACGAAGATGTATTGATTTTAGTATTTTTAACCGTAGATAAATCCTGTGCACTTACATTTTTACCGAGAAATAATATGCCATTACATAATATCATAATACCAGATACAAATATCTAAAACATTAATATTGTTTCGAACCAATAAGATAGTTCAGTGGGGTGATTTGAATGGGCAGTTGACTCGCATGAGAGACTTTAAGGAACGTAAATTCAAAGTTTCAATGTAAAAGCTATTCGAATGCTAAATAAAATGTATTAGGATTAATGGGCATAATAGCCAATTATTATTGCAGGGTTGCCGCCAAAAATAATTTCAAATCCTTGTAATAGAGGTAAAATCTCCGCAAATAGGCCTATCCGTGAAAAGTAAGAAACCGTTAATGTTGTAGGTGTAAATGTGTTTTTTGTAGGCTAAGTTTTAGCCATCATAGCTCGAGGCTGTTTTTGTTAAGTTTAATTTATGGCATTATACACATACTACTGGTATGTATGTATGCTCTTTATTTTTAGCAGCTATTTTACATCCTAGTTATATTTATTTACCTTCTATCAACCATTCACATTTTTGAACATTCCAATATTTTTAATTTCTCTTATATTTCTAGGTACCGGTAATCAATTAAATTGTCTTAAACCAAAGTTAAAAAAAATAATCACTTATACTATGCAGATTTTAAGTACACATTCCTGTTTATAGCACTTCATATTGTGTGATATTGTGTGATATTGTGTGTGATATTGTGAACCATATCTGCATAACCTGATAAATTACTAGGTAAGATACCATTATACTGGACCCAAGATTACTTTACCCCTGCTTTCGTCACATCCGGGGCAGTCGTAGCCAACTAGCGAACCGCTCGAGACACACCCGCGCCAATACCGATCGCTGATTGGCTACGAACCAGTCGCCTGTGACGAAAGCATGTGTAAGGTAGTCTTGGGACAACTATACATACTTCATAAATGAAAACCATAGATAGAAGTTGATAGTTATCTTCCACTGACAACCAATGAAGTGCATTTAGCATATTTCTAATAGGAACTGCTTTTTGCATTCAATTATACATCTCATTGCCTTGTTTTGTACAGTTTTCATTCTATTAATAATAGATCAACTTGAATATGCCCTTGTTTTGCCTGAAAAATTATTATCCCAGAAAATTCAAAATATATTTCAACAATTGTGTTATACTATAAGTCTTGTCGATAATGAGAGATGTTCACTTATCTCTTATCTTATGGTATCTAGATCTTTGTTCAGTTTAAATGACTATCTATATCAACTGGTGTTTTGTTTTGTTTTTTAAGATTAGTTTGGCATTATGCTCTAAAAACGTTTTACTTTCTATGTATTATTAAGGATAGTACGTCATTTAGCTAGATTTGTATCTACATTCTACATAGCCTGTTTTTGTTTGTTATGTTTATTTTATGGTAGTGCACTATCTACGTCATTTTTATGTTATGTTCAATGAATTCTAGGTTATGGAGCATTGTTTTTATCCACATTCACTAGTCAAAAACAGCTGTTTTTGTTTGTTTTTAAGTTTATTTTATGATATTAGACTGTGCTTCAAAACTGATGTGATTAATGTCAATGATGAAGATAGATACCGCCACCGGTCCTGATGCCATAAGTACACGCATTCTGATACAGAACAAAATCTCGTTAGCAATGCCACTAACACACATAATAAACAAAAGTTTTGAAACGGGGATCTATCCAGAAATATTTAAAACTGCGCATATTAAACCAATCCATAAGAAAGGGCCAAGAATGCAAATTTGCAACTACAGACCCATCTCTCTCCTCAGCAACTTATCGAAAATCCATGAAAAATGCATTAAATGCAGAGTAAATAACTTCTTAGAATCAAACAAACTAATTTCCCCAAACCAGTATGGCTTCAGAGCCAATATGAGCACGGAAGATGCAACACTCAGCCTTACCTCTCAAATCCACAAAATGCTTGATACAAACCTAAAGCCGTTAGCAATTTTTCTAGACTTAGCCAAGGCCTTTGATACCATATCTCATCGTATCTTACTAAACAAACTACACAATATCGGTATACGCGGAATCCCGTTAGACTTAATAAAAAGCTACCTCAAGGGCCGACAACAATTTGTAAAAATTGGAAATACAATAAGCAAGCCAAGAGAAATTAAATACGGAGTACCTCAAAGAACGGTACTAGGCCCAATCTTATTCCTAGCGTTTATAAATGACCTTTGCTCAATGAATATATGCGGCAAAATTATCACATTTGCGGACGACACTGTACTGCTGTTTTCCGCTAGCACCTGGCAAGAAGTTCATGAACTAGCAGAAAGAGAAATGAACAAAATTCATAAATGGCTGGGCACAAATCTACTGACACTAAACAAAGAGAAAACAACATACATAACTTTTTCAACGCAAAACTCGACCCAACCAATAACATCAAAATTACAACTTCATGAACACAAATGCACCACAAAGGCTAACTGCAACTGCATTTCATTGACGAAAACACAGTCAACCAAATACCTCGGTATTCAAATCGACCAACACTTAAAATGGGAGCAGCACATAAAGTCACTCAATACAAAGCTCCAATGCATAATGCCCAACTTATACGTTCTAAGAAATATATTATCGCTTAAAACCCTAAAAATTGTATATTTCGCACTAGTTCAATCTATAATTCAGTATGCGATAACAACATGGGGTGGAGCATACGATTTCCACATTCGACCACTCATGACCGCGCAAAATACAATCCTAAAAATAATACATAAAAAAGAGCACACTTACCACACTAACGAACTGTACTCGGAGGCGGGAATTCTACAAATAAGAAAATTGTACGCTCTAGCTATTTCACGCTCCATTCACGCTAATAAAATAAAAATTTACTCAATCCAAACGTCTTACCATTTGATAAACACTCGCTCTAAAACCAACAAGCATATATTCATCCCTAGAGTAAACAAAGGTATCCAGCAGAGGCATGCCGCTTACATAGGCCCAAAGTTATACAACATAGTTCCTCTAGAAATCAGAAAACTAAAGAGCAAATCTACATTTAATTCAGCCATAAAGACATGGCTAAAAAATATCTCTGTCTGCAAAATTACTGATGTCGTAAATAATAAACTTCCCTCTAGGAATCGCCAGTAAACAGCACTCACTTGCCCAGACAATAAAGATGAAACAGAAACACTAATTCTTGGAATTATGTTACTATAATTCTAAAGTCACAGTAAAAATAGTAAAAAGGAGCAAGTCACTACTTTTTGGTATAAATGCATATGGAACAGAGCAGTAAGATATGTTTTACTACTACTATAAAATTAGAACACACTCCTACCTTACTAAATCATAGAGTAGAAGATACATGTGTATCCGTCCAATAGCCAATCTATCATTATAAATTGTATATCTTTAAAATAGCATACATTGTAAATTAATTGTATCACTAAAATTGTTTGTTGCAACCCTTTGCATTTATGTTGTTTTATTTTACTTTCAATATTTTCATTATTATTTTTATTTTTATTATTATTATTATTATTATTATTATTATTATTATTATTATTATTATTATTTTATACTAGTTGTAGTTTATGTAATCAAGTGTAAATAAATAACCAAAACCAAACTTGTTTTAGGTTTTGGTTATTAGTTAGCAGTAGTTGATTAGTAGTTATTATTAATGTATTGTTCATGTAATCAAGTGTAAATAAATAACCAAAACCAAACTTGTTTTAGGTTCTGGTTATTAGTTAGCAGTAGTTGATTAGTAGTTATTATTAATGTATTGTTCATGTATTTTTCATGTTAATAATAAGAAAAAGTATGCTCCGCCTCAAGATCAGATCTTATTGGAGCATACAAATTTCATGATGTAACATCCTTGTATCCACCAATGGGAAAAATAAATAAACAAACAAAACAAACTAGTAAGTCATGGGGTGCTTCTAGCCTAATTTACATTTTTTTTACAGGGTGCTCTATGATATAAGTGACAATTATTTTCTGTATCTATACAATCCATATTATCATTGGGCTTCTTATTTTTATGACTGTAAGCTCATGCATATTTGTGTTACTAGTACCTATGTATCACAACTGATTTTTAGTACTGTTTGATGTATGACAAGTTGGTCTATCTACAACCCACATTTTTGTACCTAACTTAGTTACATTCTCTTTGAAGCCGTTGTTGGTCATACTATAGATTCTCATGTATAAACCTATAATATAAATAAATATCCATATTTTTTAACTATAAATATGAATTATTTCACATGTACTGAGAAGACTTCTACTGACTACGGTTGGTTCCTATTAAATACGCTTGGTTCCCATTGAATACGGTTGGTTCCTATTGAATATACGGTTGGTTTCTATTGAATACAGTTGGTAACTATTGAATACGGTTGGTTCCTATTGAATACGGTTGGTTCCTGTTGAATACGATTGATTCCCATCCATTACGGTTGGTTCCTATTGAATACAGTTGATTACTATTGAATACGGTTGGTTCCTATTGAATACGGTTGGTTCCTGTTGAATACGATTGATTCCCATCCATTACGGTTGGTTCCTATTGAATACAGTTGGTTCCTATTGAATACGGTTGGTTCCTTTGCATTACGATTGATTCCCATTGAATACGGTTGGTTCCTATTTTGTACGGGCTATTCCTATTGAATACAGTTGGTTCCCATTGAATACGGACCCAGTTGGATACGGTCGATTCCCTTTGAATACGGTTTTTTCTCATTCCTATTGAATACAGTTGATTCCTATTGAGTACGGATCCAGTTGTATACTATTGGTTACGTTTCCAGTCGGATACGGTTGATTCCCTTTGAATACGGGTTTTTCTCATTCCTATTGAATACAGTTGATTCCTGTTGAGTACGGATCCAGTTGTATACTATTGGTTACGTTTCCAGTTGGATACGGTTGATTCCCTTTGAATACGGGTTTTACTCATTCCTATTGAATACAGTTGATTCCCATTGCGTACGGATCCAGTTGAATACTATTGGTTACGTTTCCAGTTGGATACGGTTGATTCCCTTTGAATACGGGTTTTACTCATTCCTTTTGAATACAGTTGATTCCCATTGCGTACGGATCCAGTTGAATACTATTGGTTACGTTTCCTATCCACTCCCATTGATTACGTTGCCAGTTGGATACGTCCAAAGTGGCACTAATACTATTGGTTCCCATTAAGTTTAACATGTATTGGATTCAAACAACATCCAATGGTATTCAACTGTAATATTTCCAATAGTATCCAACCGTATTTTTAAGCAGGGTTGCAGTAAGGCGCAATGCTGGGTATAATGTTGCAACATCGGAGATGGTGGAGGACGAAATTAAATATTGGCTTCGTCGAAGTAAAGACCAGCGGGCATCTGAAAAGCAGGGAAAACGGGACACCATGCCAACAACAACACACTGGTGTGAATAAAAATATGCTAATTGATGTTAAATAATTTTAAAATGTCTAATCTGTTACAGAGAAAGCGGCGTTTGACAATTTGTGCTCCCGCATAATGTTGGAGTTCCCAGATGACTTTCCGGTGTCCGCAACGGCACTCTTGAGCCGCCTGAAGCAGACGATGAGGTATAGGGACTTAGAGAACATAGACAATGCTATGTATGCAGCTATAAAACTCTTCTGGAACTCAAACAAAAAGCCAACAGGCCAATAATTCAAAACACTCAAGAGTTTGATGGTTACATATTGAAACCACATCCCTCCAAAGGGTTTTAAAGTAATATTTTAAATCAATTTTATTTTTTTATTCCAACTTTAATTTTATTCAATTTTATTCAATTTTTATTTTCAATTGTAGAAAACAAATAAGATTCAAAATGCTTTCTTGACTACTGCCACAAAAGTACTAATAAAAAAAGTAAATTTGTGCTTAAATCAGAGTTGGTGTTATTTCTAGATGAACCTCTATGACATTTACAAATCAGGGCGAGAACAGTATCCTTACATGCTCAACACCATTTTCATCAATTTCAAAAAAAAAATAGTCATATGAGAAGTCACCAGAATTTAAATCGACTCCAGACGGTGATTGCTGTTACTGTATACCATTGGTTTATATATGTTGGAGGTAGTACCTAAATGTACCTAGAACCAAATGATCCCGAGACACATTCCTTTCCTTGTTTTCTTTTTGTTCAAGACATTAATAGTTAAGATAGGAATATATAAATTATACAAATATCAAAAAACATTAAATGCATTATTTTAATTACAAATTACAGATTATACATAATGCACAAGCACTTTTCATCATTCAAAGCCTGCCGAACCAAACCTCAGCCCAGCCTGCTTGTGTCCTCCAATAAATACTCATTCAATAAGTACTCTGTTTTTATCTCATGCTTAAGCTTGAGCCTCACAATATTATATTGGCACTTCACATGTATCCACACTCTTATTTAAAGAAAGAGTAAGTTTCTTCTATTTCATATATTGTGTGAATTACCCTTGTGTATGGTGACCAATGTGTAAACTTTTCTAGATTCTTCCCTGTGAATGTGTGCACATAGGTAAACAATGCCTAACAAATTGAAAACTATATCACTTTTTTGTTTTGTTGCACAAGAAGTAGTCCTAGGAAATGAAGAACCGGAAGAATGTCAAAATAGGCCTACATATGAAATTACCAGCGGACAAAGCAGCGACGTAGAGGGGGATTCGTACGACATGGACCTCCTCGACTACGAACCTGAGAAAATGTGTAGTGTTCTTAATTTTCATGATTGATTGATTGATTAATGGGGCTTAACGTCTCATATTTATGCAACGATGGCTAACCAAGACGATGAGCGGGTGATAATGAAGATGAGAAAGATGATAATGAAGAATAAAGCCACATCCGAATCAGATCCATTGTACGTCGCGTGAGTCGTCATACGGAAGTCCAGCAAGGGAGGGCAGGGCCAAGTGGGAGGAGAAATATTCAATGGGACAGTGGGTGGGAAAGGGGACTGGGGTGTGGACTGCACTTCGTCTGACTTCTCCTCCTTGACCAGTCCGGCTTGGGTGGCCCTACCAGAAGCATACGCTTCCGCCGGCATAGCTCTCGGGATCAACAAAGCACGCAAACCTGCCCACCACGATAAGGTGGCAGTCCCTGGGAATTTTCATGATCTGTAGACTTTAGAGCTAGGATATATCGTTTAATGGCCAAAACGGTTAAACTGTTAAATCAAACGCGTCTAAAGGGATAGTGAGGTAAAAAACTAATAAACTACCATTTGTAAATGTCCACCCTCAAATATGGAAAACATGACTTCAAGATACCATACTTTAAAAGCAGGCGGTTAAAAAATGAAAGAAAACGGGATTTTTTGGCTTGTTGCTACCAAGTAGCTGAGCAACTTTTCTCATGGTAATTAATTACCAAAAAGAGTCTTGTAATGCTAATGACTTTGGCCTAAACCCAGATTTACCATTGTCCGACACTAGAAGTGAAGAGTCTTGTAACGATAATGACTTTGGCCTAAACCCAGATTTACCGTTGTCCAACACTAGATCTGATAGGCCTAGTTTGTATGACAATGAAGAATTTATTGAAATTGATTTGCACGTAGCTCCAGATTCTTCTGACTCTGAAAATGATACTGCCAACGAACTTGAAGATGCTGGCTGTATTCGTGATTTCATTCAGAGTTGGTTGGGTTGAGAACAACATCACCCAAAGTGCAACAACCAAATTACTAAAGGGGTTGAAAACTTGGCATCCAGAGCTACCAGTTGATGCACGGACTCTATTAATCCACACGTTGACTAAGCGTTGTGTTTAGTAATCTGTGCAAACCTACAGATCCAAAGCACTTTAGGCCAGTCTCACTACTGTGTCATCTTTACAAAGCTCTGGAACGAATGATACTGAACCGCATAGCTAGCAAAGTTGATGAAAAGATAATAAAAGAACAGGCAGGTTTTAGACCCCGGAAATCATGCTGTGGACAAATCTTAAACTTAACGCAATTTATTGAAGATGGGTACGAACGTAAACAAGTCACAGGCGTGGTATTCATCGACCTAACTGCTGCTTACGACACCGTCAATCATCGGATATTGTTGAGGAAGGTTTATGAAATAACCAAGGATTACCAACTAACGAAGTTCATCGAATGTGTGCTTCAGAATAGACGTTTCTATGTAACGCTCCAAGGGAAAAACAGTAGATGGAGAGACCAAAAAAATGGTCTGCCTCAGGGTAGTGTTCTGTCACCAATGCTGTATAACATTCACACTAATGACCAACCAACTAGTGCAGAGGCAAAGCGTTTCATATATGCGGACGACACGGCAGTGGCTGCACAAGGAAGAACCTTTAAAGAAGTTGAAGACAAGCTTACAAGAGCACTTGAAGATCAAGCCAACTACTACGATCGTAACCACCTGAAGCCAAACCCTAGTAAAACTCAGGTGTGCGCTTTCCATTTGAGAAATAGAGAGGCAAGAAGGAAGCTCAGAGTTGTGTGGAGAGGTGAAGAACTGGAAAATACCGCCGAGCCAAAATATCTTGGAGTGAAACTAGACCGCACACTCTCCTTCAGAAAACACTGCCAAGACACAAAGCAGAAGATCGCGACCAGGAATAACATTATACGAAAACTGACAGGCACATCTTGGGGTGCATTACCAGAAGTCCTGCGTACATCAGCTTTGGCACTCTGTTTCTCTGCAGCGGAATATGCAGCTCCAGTTTGGAGAAACTCTACACATGCCAAGCAAGTCGACATTGCAATAAATGAGACAGGACGCATCATCACAGGCTGTATGCGACCAACCCCTGTTGACAAGATATACACATTGCTTGGCATTGCACCACCTGCGGTAAGAAGAGAGGTAGCAGCAGAGTTGGAGAGGAAGAAACAGCTGACGGACATACGTCATCCTATGTCTGGACATGAGTTGCAGCGCACCAGACTCAAATCCAGGAAGAGTTTCCTGAAGACAACTGAACCTTTAAAAACAAGCCCGGGGAACCGTAGAGTTGAGATCTGGAGCAACCGAATACCAAGTCCAATAATGGCGTTGACGGAGGAGCCCGCTGCTGGTTTTAAACTCCCATACATCACCTGGAAATCACTCAACAGATTGCGGACAGGAGTGTCGAGATGCAAAGAAAACATGAGGAAATGGGGATTTCTGGAGGATCACGAACCATGTGAATGCGGACAGATTCAGGATCCCCAGCACCTGCTAGTCTGCCCAAATCTAGAGCAGACTTGTACAATAGAGGATCTAATTTTAGCAAATGACAAAGCTTTAAAAGTGGCGGATTTTTGGAAATTAGTTGTCTAGAACGGTGTTCCGGACACGGAAACGAACGAACGATCTGTGCAAGATTATTTGTAGGTTAATTGTATAGTACCAAGATACCTTCAAGTCCTGGATGATGATTGATGGGGCTTAACGTCTCATATTTATGCAACGATGGCTAATCGAGACGATGAGCGGGTGATAATGAAGATGAGAAAGATGATAATGAAGCATAAAGCCACATCCGAATCAGATCCATTGTACGTCGCGTGAGTCGTCATACGGGAGTCCAGCAAGGGAGGGCAGGGCCAAGTGGGAGGAGAAATATTCAATGGGACAGTGGGGGGGAAAGGGGATTGGGGTGTGGACTGCACTTCGTCTGACTTCTCCTCCTCGACCAGTCCGGCTTGGGTGGCCCTACCAGAAGCATACGCTTCCGCCGGCATAGCTCTAGGAATCATTAAAGCACGCAAACCTGCCCACCGCGATAAGGTAGCAGTCCATGGGCAGGACATGGGTAGTGGCAAATACTACAACTTTGGACTTAAAAAGGGCATTTGTAAAAGGCTTGATACATTTGGCTGTCCTGATAACAACTGTATCAACCTACATTTCAACATTGATGGACTACCTTTGTTTAAAAGCAGTGGCTCACAATTTTGGCAAATTCTTTGAATGATCTTTGAAGATTCCGATAGAAAGCAGTTTGTATATGCTCTGTGCTGTGGATCAACAAAACCCCCAAACTCTTTCTAAATGATGTTATTAGTGAACTGTTAGAGCTGAAAAGAGGACAAACTTGATTACCAAGATAAACGTGTATCTGTTGGCATCTGTTTGTTCTGTTGTGATGCACTAGCCAAAGCCCTATTAAAATGCACTATACAATATAACGGACGTCATGGATGCGACAAGTGAACTGTGAAAGGTTTTCACGATGGAAGTCGTATGCTCTTCTTGGACCAGAATGCACCTCTGAGACGTGACACTTCATTTGATGCAATGGAGAATAGAGAATGTGTCACCTCTGTCTCAACTCGAGATTGGTCTAGTTTCTAGTTTCCCTTTAGACTATATGCATTTGGTTTGTTTAGGCATAACACGTCTTCTTCTTATGAGATGGAAAGACCGCAGTAGCTCCCAACGCTTGATGATACGTTCTGTCAATGAATTGAGTTCCTTTTTAGTACAGGCTCAGTCATTTTGGCCAACGGAATTTAAACGTAAACCTAGGTCCGTATCCGCCATTGATCGTTGGAAGGCTACGGAATTTCGCCAATATCTACTTTATTTGGGTCCTGTTTATTTAAAAGGAATCCAAAGTAAAGACATTTACAACCATTTCCTGCTCTTTTCATGTGCCATTAACATCCTGGTTTCCAATGGGGGTTAAGTATTCCATGGGGGAATGGGGTTCCATATCAAACTAATACCGGACACAAGTAAACAACTAATGGCATTGAATTATTATTTTTATTATTATTAATGGGGCTTAACGTCTCATATTTATGCAACGATGGCTAATCGAGACGATGAGCGGGTGATAATGAAGATGAGAAAGATGATAATGAAGAAAAAAGCCACATCCGAATCAGATCCATTGTACGTCGCGTGGGTCGTCATACGGGAGTCCAGCAAGGGAGGGCAGGGCCAAGTGGGAGGATAAATATTCAGTGGGACAGTTGGGGGGAAGGGACAGGGTCTCCTTTTGTCGCCTCTTACGACTATCGACTAGATATTTCATTGATAATGTTTCTACAGTGTGGAAGAATACATGAACAAAGGGAAAAATCCAGATTCTACTTGCCATGAAGGATGGTTTTTCTGACAAATCCTATGTTATTAACATGTAACCCTACGGGATCCTAATACGTAAACTGAACTGAACTAAGCCTATGTAAAGCCTTTCTTATTAGGTGATTGTAAATTGTAGCAGATTGTGCATGAACATTGAAAACGTAGCAATTGTACCTGATATTATTTTAATGTACCGGTAAGCCAAAACTCAACTACTATTGATGATTGCATACGTAGGACAACTGTTATTCAACATAAATGTGGACTTCATTATAGAGGGATTCGTGTACCTTGGTACAGCTAGTACCTTGGGACAGTGTCTTTTCTATGTTTGAATTTCCCGCCTAAGCGTCCAGTGCCTTCTAGATGTTAGCTAGATAGTCAACATCAGCCCTACAAAAACAATCAAGTGAAGTACCGGTAACAGCAACAAATCGCTTCGACATCCTAAGGAGCTGGTTTGAAAATAATAACCAAGAGCATAAAATTGAGTATAGGCCTAGGCAAGATAAAATGCAAATCTCAGACAAAGAACAGTTGGAAAGCAGAAGTATGGCAATCAATCTCAAAAATTCTAGGCCCTTGCAAAATCAGAAAGTCCAAATAAACAACAAATTTCAACAGAAGACTGAACAAATTCCGTATAACACAAGAGATAAATTATCAAACAAAAAGAAACTCACTATGGCACTTCTAACCGACAGTCACGGACGAAATTGCAGACAAGCACTACAAAATCAATTGCAGGATAACTTTTTGGTTCATTCTTTCCTTAAGCCAAATGCTGGGGTAAAAAGTCTTGTGGATAATATAAATAAAGCAGATGCGTTCACAATCGTCGTAGCAGGAACAAACGATGTAGAAAAGATTGCCCCTAAACATGGTCTACTACCTCCTCCAAACAGCTCAAGTAATTTCGACATGCTAATTAATTCAGAAATTGTTGTCCCGATATGTCGAGCAGTAATGCAATGTCATAATCAGAATATATTGATTACCTCAATACCAATGAGACACAATAAACCGAGACTAATACCCATCAATAATAAAAATAAATAAGGAAGTGGAAACAGCACTAAAATGCATCAAGAATGTAAGTACATAAACCTGAATGAACTGCAACTCTTAAGACCAGACTTCACTAAACAGGGTCTTCACTTAAACAAAAGAGGCAAAGATAAACTGTGCTTCTTCCTAAGTAGAAGAATCAGAGTCTTGCCAGGCACCAACAACTGACCTCATATCCCTCAGTGGAAACCCCATTATACACCACGAGTACTGGCCTACCCTTACTACTATGCCAGGGAAAGATTTTTTACAAATGGACAGTGTGGACGTAAAAGTAGCAGCTGGCCTGCCAGTGTATACCTGGGAAGATGTAACTGCAACAACTGTAGAATATCCAAACATGGCTGTGTTACCAACCAGTACGACTGGCCTAAATATACCAGTCACCAGTCGACGAGCTACAGGGACTACTGACTTGGACGACAATTGCAACATTCTTCCATACATACACCAAAAGGGTGCTACTCTCTTTGACCACCCCCAGGAATCCCCGGCAGCCGAGGTACGAAACCAAGAGGGCATCTTCAGATGTATCCACCCACCATTCTAGAGCCAGTAACTCGATTAACCCTGCGTTCCCCGACCGTAACCAGTAGGCCTACCCATCTAACAAAACAACTCACCATCACACACATGCCTCTAAGTAAAAACCCCAAGAAAAAAACAACTCACAGTTTAAACATTTCACATAAAAATGTTAAGTTTTCTTAGAAAAAAAATGCAAACTTAAACATAATTCACCAGAATATACAGTGCATTGCAAATAAAATAACAAAACTAGAGACACTGATCAACGATATTGAAGAAAGTGAAACGTTAGAAATAGATATCATATGTATATCCGAACACTGGCAAAAAGAAAATGAAATCTGTCAAGTTAACCTAGAAAATTTTCAAATGGTATCGGCATACAGTAGGTCCATCATGGGTCATGGTCATGGGGGAGTTGCAATTTTTGTAAACAAAAATAGGTTAAAGTATAGAAAGGAACTACAATATAGAAAAAAAAACAGTATAGAAAAACATATAGAAATAACTGGAGTCGAAATAGGATTAAATACAAATATCAACATGCCTAATATAATAATCCTTACATTATACCGTACACCAGATGATTGATATTTTCATAGAAACGTTAGAAGCCATTCTCATAAAAGTAACATACGAAAAGAAGGACATTATTATATTTGGAGGCTTTAATATAGACTTTCTCATAAACTCCACAAAGAAAACTCAATTAATCCAGCTGTTCGATGCTTTTAAACTAAAATCCACAATAAACCTGCCAACGAGAACCGATAGCTACCATAATTCTTCGTCACAAATAGACAACATAATAACAAACATACTGTATTAAAATACAACTGTGATGTAATTACTAGTGGTATCTCGGATCATACCCGACAAATGATTAAAATTAACTGTAATCTACAGTATGCAGAAAAAACAAAAGTCTTTAAAAGAACATTCAAATACCGAGAGATAGCACTATTCAATGAAAAACTTGGTAAAACTAACTGGAGTGAATTGGAGGCCTCAGACAATGTAAACGACATGTATAATATATTTATAGAAAAGTTTAAAATACCTTTTGAAACTTACTTTCCCAGGAAAAAATAACAATAAAACACTCAACAAAGGCTCCACGCTGGTTAACTTCGGGGATAAGAGTATCACGCTGCAACTTAAGATACCTATATCAAATGAGTTTACATTTTCATGAAAGCCAATTTATAAAAAACCATTACCGCACCTACAAAAAAATGTATAAAAAGGTAATAAACCTAGCCAAAGTTAAACACTATGAGGATCAAATAATAAACAGTGATAACAGATCAAAAAAGTATGGGAAATCAAAAATAATCAACTAGGTAGAAAGCCTCCACCAAAGTCAGATAACATCAGTATAGAAACACAAGAGGGAACTACAGATAAACCCGAAACGGTTGCCAAATCGTTTATCAAGCACTTTACTGAAATCGCAACCAAACTCGCTGAAAACAAAAAATAAAAATAATAACGTCCAAAACAAAACGTTCACGGACTTTTTAAATAAAGTGTAAAAAAGCCCAACTGGGTCTATTTGTTTAAATAACACAAATGAAAAAGAAATCATTTTCATTGTAAAATGCCTGAAAAATAAACTTCCCAGTGGTCATGACGAAATTCCAATGACCCTGGTTAAAAAAAGCATTCAATTTATAGCAGAGCCACTAAATATTATCTTTAACAAATGTATAACTGACGGATCCTTCCCTGACAGTCTAAAAATTGCAAAAGTTATACCCCTTTACAAAAAAGGGGATCCAACTCAACTAGACAACTATAGACCAATATCCCTCCTTCCAGCCTTCTCGAAAAATTTTGAAAAACTAATAGAAATGAGGATTACTTCTTTTTTTTTAAAAACATCACCTTTTTTCTGAGCATCAAAGTGGTTTTAGGAAAAATAAGTCAACAAGCACTTCAATCAGAAGGTTCTTGGAAAAACTCACTGATGCTCTAAACAACAAAAAAGAAGCATTAGGAATATTTTATGACTTATCAAAAGCCTTCGATTGCGTTTATCACGAAATCTTTTTACACAAACTCAATTATTATGGGATACGGGGCTCGGCACTAACACTAATAAAATCATACCTAAGCAATAGATACCAGTTTGCAGAGCTAACACCTTATGATGCAAGAGGAAATGAAATGAAAACCTTTTCTCAGAAAATGCTCAATATTTGTGGAGTCCCTCAAGGATCGGTAGTGAGTCCCCTCTTCTTTAATAACTATATAAACGACTTTCCGTTTTGTTTAGAGAACATTGAACTCTTTGCCGATGATGCAACATCACTAGTCACAGCATGGAACACAGAGTTATTAATCAACCTAGCAAAAGAGAAATCGATAGAATGCACAAACTGGTTTACAAGTAACAAATTAATCTCAAATTCATCCAAAACAAAATTCATTCAATTCCACTCAGTTCAAAAAACTAGATTCCTACAGCCTATAAATGAACTGCCAATCCAAGAAAACTCACTAATATCCTCAAGGATTGCAAGAGTGAGAGATACAAATTTTTTGGGAATACACATAGATGAATGCTTAACTTGGCATTGGCACAAACACATAATATTTCTATCAGGTAAATTAAGCTCTGCTTGCTACTCCATAAGGCTAATAAGAAATGCTACAAACATAAAAACAGCCGAGTTAGTGTACTTTGCACTATTTGAAAGCAATATGAGGTATGGGGTGGAATTTTGGGGGCACTCTTCCCACCACGATACAATCTTTAAAATTCAAAAACGTGCCATTAGAACCATATTGAAAGTGCACCCACAAACACACTGTCAACCCTTATTCAAAAATCTAAAAATTCTTACCCTTTATAGGCTATATATATTCCAAGCAGTAGCAATTGTGAAACAAAACCCCCTAATATTAAGTAAAAACAATGAATTACACAGCCATCACACACGATAGGAAAACAACATTCACTTAGAACACCACAGTAGCAATGATTGATTGATTAATGGGGCTTAACGTCTCATATTTTTGCAACAAAGGCTAATCGAGACGATGAGAGGGTGATAATGAAGATGAGAAAGATGATAATGAAGAATAAAGCCACATCCGAATCAGATCCATTGTACGTCGCGTGAGTCGTCATACGGGAGTCCAGCAAGGGAGGGCAGGGCCAAGTGGGAGGCTCGGCACGGCACGGCTTGGTTGCCATTCAAGTTGTGACCACGCTCACTCACCCATAGGTTTACAAACATCTTTTGCATCTGGATGTGCTCAACCGACAACCAGGGAGCTTTACTGAACACACTGAATTCATTGCTTGAACAAGGGCAGGAACTTTGAACTTATGGACAGAATGTCACAAAACGGATCGTTTTCCTAATTTAAAACTTAAGTTGTACAAAATAAAACTTTTTCTACAATCTTGATCTGTATGCATAGTTGAACAAGTATGAAAATTGTTTATTAATTATTATGTTTCTTTTGCAGGCACTATTCCTGGGTTCTCTTGGCGGAAAAACGCTGAGAGGCATAGTGAAACTTATTATGATAACGATTTTTGACAAGACGATGGCACAACAGTTAAACTAGTTGCACATCGATAAAATAAAAAATTATAGATAATCGAAAAGGTGACTGCATTATCGAACGATAATGTCGGCAAAACAGATGCAATTCTTGCCGGCCAATGCCGGATTTGCACGATGTTGGTACTCGGTAGTAGTAGTAGGTTTTTCATTGGTCAACGGCCGTCGGACTGGAAAACGATGGTAAAAGGTCCAAATCATGTCGTTTATATCGATGTCAAGTGGGTTTTCTTCACTTACATTTCAATCGTTATAACAATTATTGCTGTGAAAATATGAGATGCAATAAAAAAGCAGCATAGCTTTATACTATGCAAGAACATAACATTGTTCATTGACGATTATAAATCGATGTTAGGTTTAACTAGATGGACTCGGGAATACTCTTCATGCCGTGATATTACATTGCGTAAGCGAGCGCGTCAGCATCATGTAGCGACATCCCCCCACCGAGTTCAGCAAAACATTGTTTTGTTCGTCTTCGGTGATGGAGAGAGTTTACAGTTGCACCTGAGTGGCGAGCTCACGCTGCACGGCTGCGAGGCCACGAGGCTGAGGCCCGCTATCTCACTCGCTCTTTAACTCATAGCCATCCGCGCGCTATCTCACTCGCTCATACCCATTTGTGTGCTCTCTCACCGCTCGGCCGCTGCTGGTCCGACCCGATGCATACGAGGCGCGCTATCTCACTCGCTCTTTAGCTCATAGCCATCCGCACGCTCTCTCAACTCGATGTACTCCCTCACTCACGTAAATCCCAGCCGTGAGAAGTAAGGCCATTTGGCGTTTAATTTGTTTACGAAATCCTTAAACGTGTAGTGAGCCACGGGCGTTTAACTAGCCCACCCCTAGTAGACTTAGATAATCTTCGTTGTTTGTTTCAATCTTGAAGATTGCGTAAAACAAAAATTACGTTAAAATCGCTGGAGCTTCAAGTCGATAGAACTTACTGTACTTTTCAGTTTTATCAATGTACATATCATTAGTGATTTAGCTCATGATTATTCTCTCACAATTTGTTATTAATATGTACTTATTCCATTATGTCCTATCTGTGCCTATGATATGTAAGCAATTTATGATATTTCCGCCTCTATGTAATGTATGCACTAAGATCAAGTATGGTGTATTCGAGGCCACAGTATTGAACACTGAACAGTATGTATTTTATTAGGGATACACAACGATGAAATCAAAATTATCGATAATCGAAATTTAACTGCATTATTGACCGATAATAAGTTTACAAACATGCGAAACAATCTTTTACAAATTCCGTGGTATTACGTCGCCTAACTGAACGCATAACGATAGAGCTATATTTCTTGGACTCATCTGATGTGACACTGTTGAGAATTATCACATAGAGGCCTGGGGCCCAGTATTTAGACACAATCTTTTCAGAAAACAAACCATTCGATAATATTTTTACTGTCGATTATCGAAATTTTTTTGAATAGTGTCTTTCGAATATCGAACGATAATATCAAGTATTGTGTGCATCCCTAATTTATTATTGTTATTTGACAAAACTCTAGAGCCTGGACTGATATGCTTTGTCAAGGACTTGTTTCTTTTCCTTTTTATTCTATGCTCTATAATTTATTATTGTTATTCGACGAAACTCTAGGGCCTGGACTGATAGTAGTTAAACTATAGTGCAGGCCTGCCGTTTTAACGGATTTTATCCGTTTTCACGGATATTTAGGGTATAGAAGTGACTACAGGATTTTTGGTATCATTCACGGATAATTGCTTATTCCCGAGTTTCTTGTCAATTTTGAAAAATCCCGCCGAAAATTGCATCAGCTTCCTTGAAAAGTATTAATTGGCAAGTCACAAAATTCTACTTTACCAAGTTTGTCCACGCTCCCAGCGAACATCGTTGTGGAGTTATTCTGCGTTCTTTTGTAAGTGGGCTAGCTATAGTATGGGTGACGGGCCGTTACGTGACGAAACGAAATTCCGTTCAATCCAATCCCCAAGCTCATCAGCCTCGCCTGTTCGAACCAAAGTCTACTGGATTTACTCCTAGCGGAGTAATTGCAAAGCGCGCGCAGTGTCGCGCGCTCGCTACTAGCGATCTAGTGGACCTTGGTTCGAACTAGGGAGTGTTGTAGGGGTTGTATTCACGTGACGTCACGGACATGCCATTATCGCGTACACTGAATCATTGTTTTAGACGAAGTATTTGATTAATTTCTTGCTCCTGCCTTGACTTTGGGTTCCTTGCCTATCTAGGCCTTTGAATGTAGCAAGATTCATCTGCCTACGTGTGCTAGTTAGGCTATTTGAGTGTTATATCATTTTTATTTTTAAACTTGGGCTCTAGGCCTAGGCCTAGCCGGCGTCAACATATTTTGTTCACCCGACGTGTCAGGTTAAGGTGCATTCACAATCGTTACTAGTACTATGGTTTAATGATTAAGACTAAGCCACAGGCTTCTTTCATTGGCTGGGAGGGAGAATACTGCACTCTGATTGGCTGTGACTAAGGTTTGTCTTAGTCTTAATCATTAAACCATAGTACTAGTAAAGATTGTGAATGCACCTTTAACTATTTGAGTGCGCGTATTATTACGCAATTGCTGGTTTCAAAATACAATGAACAAAAAACACAAAGGTTCGCCCGATAGGTCGTTGTATCGACAAAAATACAAAAGTGAATGGGAAAGGGAAATAAAGTGGTTAAGGAAAGGAAAAAATGAATTTACTGCAATGTGTTCGACGTGTAATTCAGAATTTAATATATAACAAAAGGTGGCCTAAAAGATCTAAAATGTCACGGCGATACGGAGTACCACAAGATAAATCAACGGGTGTAGAAGGAAGTTCTTCGATGGTTAGTTACGTAACCCAACAAAGCAATGATGTTGTCGACGCCGAATTACGATGGGCGAATTTTGTTTGCGAAAATAACTTGCCAGTGAAACTTAGTGACAACTTCTGTAAGCTAGTGCCTCAGATGTTCCCCGACAGTCAAATAGCCAAGAATTTTCATTGTTCTCGAACGAAGACAAGCCAAATCATAGTGCGGCCTGCACTAGGATCATCTCATAAGGAAGCAATTGTTGCTTCAATAAGACAGTCTCTTTTCACACTAATGATTGACGAATCAACTGATATCAGCGTGACCAGCAAATGGTCATTATGGTAAGGTTTTTCGCATAAGATAAAGTTGAAACCCATTTATACAAAGTGGTGGCATTTGAGGGTCAAGCTACCGGCGAAAATCTCTATAATGTAGTAAGCTGTAGTAAGCAATTCTTTTGAAGAAGATGAGATTTCATGCGAGAATTGCATAAGCATGTCCTCTGATGGGGCTCGGGCAATGGTGGGAGAGTTTAATTCTGTTTTGTCAAGAGTGAGGCAACAACAAAAAAGTGTGTGGTTTCTACACTGCACTTGCCATGTAGCACAACTAGCTGCATCTCATGCATGTAGTCAACTACCAGAGGTGTGTGAGCAGTTGTCTCGAGATGTTTACACATTCTTTAAAACATCTAGTAAGAGGCAAGAAGAATTTCAAGGAATTCAAGAGATGTTAGAGGTCGAGTGCCACAAAATCTTGCGTTCGTGTTTTACCAGGTGGTTAGCCATGCTACAGTGTGTTGAACGTCTCCTAGAACAGTGGCCTGCATTGACAGTTTACTTTGATACCAAACTTGACGGAAAGGAAAACAACTTGGAGTCGGTCAAACGTATCAAGGCCACATTGCACTCGGCCTGTGCCAAATTGTATTTTCATTTTTTGCAAGCTGTTTTACCTCGTTTCACGAAGTTTAATGTGATGTTTCAGCAAGAAAGACCATATGTTCACAAACTTCACTCGGCGAGTTGTTCACTACTTCGACAATTCATTGCCAGCTTCATCCTCTTCCGCATCATTCAAAAATGTGATATCACATCAATCGACTTCAAACGGGAAAATCAACTTCCAGATTTGTCAATCTTTATTGGATTTAAGACAAGAACGATTTTGGAAGAAGAAAACATCAGCTCCGTTGAAAAGAAATGCGTGTTTTGTCGAGGCGTTAAATATCCCGAGCGAGTGATGAATAACTAAAGACAATGATTTATAGCATTAACAATATTAGCGATAAAAATTAAAAGTAATAAAAAGCATTTTTTTAACCCAAATGTTGACGTTTCATGTGATTTGGATTGGTTTTGAAGCGTTTTTATTTTCGCGAATTAAAGCGATAAAGCGCCATTTTTGCGATAAATGCTTGAATTAGCGAAATAGCAGCGATTTTGGCTATTTATTGCCTCATTTACACTAATAGTTCAGTAATTCGATCAGAAATTGCAATTTGCGTGTTTTTTTAACCAAGCGCGTCTGGAATTCCTGCCAGTCGTGAGCAAGCCACGCCCTGATCACGTGACACTACAGCAAAGCGCCTCCCCCCCCCCACCCACACCCACGCGTCCAGTCGTCTCTCAGCGGTTCAAGAATCAACAGGTCTGCGCTTGTGCATTCTTGTTGTTTGTTCGGCATCATGGGGCGCAATAAATCCGTGACTATTCATGATCGAGCAAATAATTTTAAAGCCGATAAGTTTTACGTGCGTGATGCCACAATGTTAATGTGCGGATATTGCAATAGCAGATTAGATTGGGAAAAACTCGATTCTCTGAACAAGCATGTGAAAACAGCAGGCCACATTAAAAAGAAAGATGGACGGACTCATCTTCATGCGCCCAGGCCATCATAGACAGTTTGCACAGCTACAATATTAAGTGGGAGAATGTTTATGGACTGGTTTCAGACTCTGCTCCTTACATGGGTGCTTGTTTTCGAGCCCTCAACACTATTGCAGGAGATCACTTGCTCCATTTTCAGTGCTGGGCGCACAAGGTGAACTTGGCTGGGGATGTCTTCATGAAGGAGTTAAAAGAGTTGAATCTGCTTGTAACTAAAACTAAAATGGCTTTCCTCAATGCTCGGAAGATGAAAGGTGCATACATATCTTTCTTAAAAGAAAACTATCCTGAGATGAAGGCAAAGCTTTTCCCTAGTCCCGTGATAACTAGATGGAACACATGGTTCCATGCAGTTGAATATCTAGCTGAATATAAGGATGCTCTCATCCATTTCATGAAGGAATATGAACCCAAAAACCCCAGTATTGACTTCATTTTAGAGCAATTCGCAGACAAAGTCAAGTCAACGTTGTTATCTGTACATTTAACATTGGTTGACGAGGTATGTAAGAAGTTTGTAAAGTTGATTGATGTTTTAGAGGGTTCAAAATATCCATATGCTCACTTGCTTTGGGATGACTTGGTCACGCTGAGCATTTCTCTAAAGCAATTAAGTGATGGTGTTTTCCCCATTAAAACCTGTTGTGGTCTTAGTCTTAGTCTTAGTAATACCCATTATACTGGTCGAGCAGTCAGCAAGTGCCTAGAAGGCGGTGCGCAGCGAGAGTGTGAGCAGCTGTGGCTCTCTGAGTTCGTTCAGTTGAATAAAGGTGACGGGCATGGCAAGTCGCTCTATTTCTTGTGTCTACGCCTAGGCCTACTAGGCCCTAGTCCTACTAGTCCTACTAGTCCTATTGGTCATGTATAAGCCTATGTCGAGTGGAGTACATAGCAAACTTGGCGACGAGGTGTCAAGAACCCGTTGGGCATTTTTAAATGGCTTTTTGTCGGGCGTGAAGTCTGAGTGTCCGCAAAAAAGGTAGGCGTATGAAAAAGGGGGCGTTGTCGCGTCGAGTGACATCTTGAATATAGGCCTAGCTAGCCTGCTAATGTCTGTCTACTATTGTCCGTCTACTATTGTCCGTCTACACGTGTTCTGTGTTCCGTCCTGAGTCAAGATGGGTTTCGTCGGTAAGGTCGATGAGTTTGATCCTCAAATCGAAGATTTCAATTCTTACGCCGAACGGCTTGAAGAATTCTTCAAAGCAAATGAGGTGGTTGAGGTAAAAAGAGCTTCCATATTCGTAACACTTATGGGTGCTAAACTCTACACTATATTGAAGTCAATTTTGAGTCCAGAAACCCCCCAAGGGAAAACTTACACAGTGTTAGTGTCCGCCCTGAAGAAACATTTTGCTCCTGCAAAGTCCGTCATTGCAGAATGTTTTAAATTCGGGAAGCGTAACCAAAAAGAGGGTGAGTCCATAGACAATTACATAGTCGAATTGAAGAGTCTAGCTATCTCATGTAATTTTGGCTCATACCTTGACCGTGCCCTTCGAGATCGGTTTGTCTGTGGCATCAAGGATGATGAGGCCCAAAAGCAATTGTTAAACTGTGAGGATGAGCTGTCATTCGAGAAAGCGTGTAAAATTGCTCGCGGATTGGAATTAGCAAGGAGCCATTCCAAACTACTCCATCCAAGTGGGTCCAGTCAGGAAGAAGTCAAGAAAATACTGAAGAGTCGAGGTCAGGGCTACAAGAGGGAAAATAACCGCTCAAAGCAAGAACATGTAAAGGAGTCTGCGTCGAGTAAGTCTCAGTCAAGTAAGCCTCAAGAGTCCAGTAAGTCGAGGCAACAATGTCGTAGATGTGGTCGTTTCCATTCTGAAGCTACATGTCCAGCAAAGGATTGGCGTTGCTATTCTTGTCAAAAGATGGGACATACCTCTCGAGTGTGTGACCGTATAAAAGTAAAAAACATAGCGTCAAGTGCGTCAAGTGTCAGTGACGAGCAGTCTCAAAGTTCTGAGATCAGTGATGAAGAATTTGAGATTAAAGTGGTAAATACTTCGAATCACAAGAAGCCTATGCAGTCTAGTCATACTTTTAGTATTAACGATGCAAGTGGGGAAGAGCGGGTGAGTAATTCTATTCCTGTCAAGGAAGGGCCGCTCTTGGTTCCAATTACAGTCAATAGTAAAATAATAGAAATGGAAGTGGATAGTGGCTCGGCTAAATCTATTATTTCAGATGAAATGTATCAGAAAATGTTTAGTGACATTCCTTGTGAGCCATCTGCATTAAAGTTAAAGTCAGTGCTGGGTGATCGTCTACAAATACGTGGTCAAATCAAGGTTCCAGTGGTGGGAAACCACAACTTGTTCATAGTTTGTCGTTGATAGTAGCTCATGTACGAGATTTTACCCCTTTATTGGGAAGGCCTTGGTTAGATGTACTGTTCCCAAATTGGAGACATGATCTATCAGATGGGAACCGCTTTGTTAAATCTGTTCAATGTGTAACTTTAGCAAATGAGGTTAGGTCATTGCAAGGTAAATTTCCACAGGTGTTCAGTGAGGATGGCACATCGGCTATAAAAGGTTTTGAAGCAGACATAGTTTTGAAGGATAATGTTGTTCCTATTTTTCACAAAGCATACAATGTGCCATACGCCCTGAAAGAACTTGTAAGGAAAGAACTGGAAAGGTTAGTGGAAGTTGGAACATTAAAGCCTGTGAAGAGGAGCCAATGGGCTTCACCACTTGTAATTGTGCCAAAAAAAAGTCGAGTAAAATCAGACTCTGTGTAGACTATAAGGTCACGGTTAATAGATGCATTGATACCGAGCATTATCCTTTACCAAGGATAGATGACATTCTAGCCTCGGTGGCAAATGGTAAAGTGTTTTCAGTCCTCGATTTATCAAATGCTTACCAACAGCTAAAGGTCGCGCAACAATCTCAGCATGTATTAACTGTGAACACTCACATGGGGTTGTTCCAATTCACTCGACTGCCTTATGGAATAACGAGCGCTCCGGCAATTTTTCAATCTGTTATAGACGAGGTATTAAGAAGGCACTTCAAGCTTCGTCCAACTCATTTAGAGAGAGAGCGTCTAGTTCTGTCTCAAACTCGGAGGCGGGCCCGGTGAGATGTCAGTCAGGCATCGAGAGCCAATAGCAGTTATCTTGCGAGTCGCATGAACGAGAGACCGCTTCAAGGTCAACTCGGCTGGCGATAGGGGAAGTTATGACGTATGAACCACAGATAAGGAATTCGGAATTCCTTGCGTAGTAAATTTCTTATCTGTGTATGAACGCTATTCGATGCTCCGCTGACCAAAGTGGAACGTGAAGGTGACAATCATACGAATTAACGTTTCTTCTATAAATATAATGAAGTCATTTTTTATTAGCACAGTTATTACTACTTGTTTGTCGAATGCCGAGCAACTAGTACAAATAGTACAAATATTAATCTCATACATAATATTATATACAATATCATACACAGATATAATAGGCTATATTACATCATGATCCAATAACTTATAGCATCTTCTTGTACCATGATAGTGCATACATAGTTATATGTTGTTAAAACTGCCAGTTGAAAATCAAATAAAATCATGGGGCATGAACTATGAAATAATACAATTATATAATATTATATTTTACAACGGTTCCAGCCAGCACACTGCCACAAGTTGGCTACATAAACTTTACGACATATTAACGAATTGAAACTCAAGTTTCAAAATCAATTAAATTAAATGATTTACTCGGATCAAGATTTTCATGACCATCTGATTTTCAAGATTCGAAGAGAAGATAGAAGGCGTGTGCGGCTTCTCGGGTTGCTTTTACGTGAAATTTTATTTTTCACAAATTTCAGTTTCTGATTTTTTGCAAGCCTCATTTTCGTTTGAGTTAACAAATCAGTTTTTCTTTTTTTTTTCTTTCTTCTCTTTCTTCTTTTTTCCCTTTTATATATATGTATATATAAATAATTTTATTCACATTTCTCCTTTATGTTCCTTCATATTTATATACTTTATTTTTACTATTTAATATAATGCATTTTTACTTGATTTTATTTAATTTCTCAAGTCATTTTTCTTGTTCTTGATTTTTGTTATAGTACAGTAGTTTCTTTTGTTTTGTTGTTATTGCATCTTATGATTTCATTATTTCTAATTGTTTGCATAGCCTAGTTCTATTTATTGTCCACCTTTGTAAATCAGTTTTTATAACTGAATAGGATAGACATTAAATAAAAATATAAAAAAATTAAAAAATTAAAGATACCTTTCTTACAAAAACTGCTGTTCCGATATCTTTCAAGCTTTCAAAAGATAAGTAAAAGTAAGTTCTCCACAGGTAAATCACAAAAGAGAAGCAATGTACTGTATTCCATATTTTGCATGCCATTATATGATATGATGATATGATATAATATCCAACAAAAGACAACAATTACCTTTTTTAAATGTTGATTCTTTCAAAATTCGTATTTGTAACGTAGTCTGTATTTCTGCCAAGACGTCATACATAATATTCATAATTGAAAATTATTATGAAACAAATTAACAGAATGTGCCTAATTTCATGTAATCATGCTAAAGCCTGATTAAAACTTAGAAATAATAATTAAAAAGTCGGTATCCCGATCCCATATCGAATTTATGGTTCACACTTTCCTCTTGCCACCGCACGAGGTTTAGCTGCCAGTTTCTTACTTTTATAGAAGCTTTCCGTGTTGCTATTGTCTTGGCCTTTAACTTTCTTGCCTCTTCTTCTGCGACAGTCTCAACAATGTGTGGTGCGCAGCCTGTGTAACCACTTCCCATTGCTATGACGCAATAACTACGGCATAATTTACATCAATATACGAATATATTTTGCAATGAACCTCCGATGCTATTTTTGATTTTGTGTTGCAAACACCACATTTGAATATCCATCCATGTACTGTGGTTTCCATTTACCAACTGCTTCTCAAGATGTATGTTCATAGCATTGCAATCTGTTCCAATTCCAAAAGAATGCTTTTCATTCCAGATTGATTGATCAACAAACGCCATATCCGAAGGCGACGACCCGTTGTGTTTACGTTAGTTTTCATACAAGCAGGCGCGGACTGGCTAGGGATGCCGGGATGCGATCGCATCCCGGGCCCTTGGGCAGTCCGGGCCCCCGGGCTGCCACCAGAAAGTTCCTATGATGTAAATACTTATCTGTATATTGCTGAAAAAATCTTAACCCCACTCTATAAGTATTATTTTAAATATTCAATGTAATTAATTGAATATAATTGAAATTATTTTGCTAGTGGTAGGGTGGCCTCTGTTAATCGCGCCCTAAGATCACATTTTAGGCCATCAAATTCAATGCAACCCCCCAAAAAAATTTGCGCCTTCAGCGTATTTGCCTCCGGCGGCTGGGGCTTCGCCCCAGACCCCAGCTGCGCCACGCAACCTCATGCGGGCCCCCCCAAAACCCAGCATACCGGGCCGTTTTATCCCAGTCAGCCCCTGCATACAAGGGGGTTTGACATATTATTCCATTGGTAACTTGTGGTCTAAGATAGTACTAGAAGAAAACATTTTGCTAGATTAGGCCTACATAAGAAAACACTGAATACAAATTCATATTTCACCAACAAGTCAATCACCAATAATAATAATAACGAAATTAATAGTTCATATTGTCACAATTCATATTCATATTTACCTATCCATTGTTCCAAAACAACGGCCAATAGCTGTGGCATTCAAAGGCACCGAAACATTTTGCTTGTCTCCTCCAGGACTAGAATTATTATGTAAACATAAATGCCGAGAAATGACTACGTATTTATTGATAGGCTTATAAGTTATAAATACTCTAAATCTAATGGTACACTTACATAATTTTATTAGTTAAAAAATGTTGAATGTTTGAATAGAAATATATTTAGTTTTTATTCACTTCTGAAATTTATAAACCCAAACTAAAATACATAATAATATGCGTTTTCAGGGATTAATTGTTAATTACAAATCGCACTTAGATCAATAGTAAATTACATTATTTATAATATACTTTGCTGATCAGTCAACTCGTAATGATTTTATTGTCCCTCATCTAAACACTACACCAGCAACACAAAATACTACATGTATCTATGAACGGATCCGTCTTAATTCCCGAAATATGTAAATCCTAGTTCGGAACCTATTCCTAGAATGTGGCTCGTTTGTAATCTAACATAAAATTCACGTATCCAGGATAGAATGAAGCAAAGATTGGGGTCAGGGTGTGAATGAGTAGTAACTGGGATCATTCCTTGCTTGTACTGGGTATTGAGCTCGCATCATATGAGGACAACTTATTAACAATGGTATTACCACATATAAATAATTATTGGTTGTCTGTGGTATTACCTATCTACCCTAGCAGATAATTGCCCTCGCACAGATTAACAGAATAACATAACCATAACAAGAATAGCCGGAACGCACATTCCGGTTTCAAGAAGGCAACCGGAACTGTGTTCCGGCCCAAGTTACGCCCTGTGCATTCTCAATTCTTAATGCCCGAAAGCCGGTCTATCGTTGCTAAGTTCAGCTCCAGACTTGACGCCATTAACAATGAGTAATCTCCGGTCACTGATTGTTGATGATTGTTGATGACGTTAAATGTAAACGTGGTCTTCATTATACAACTTGATTGGTACTTATTTGTAAATTCAATGTGGACGTCAATTTTAGCGGTTGCTGATCGGATGGCAAACCCCGTAACCGATTGGGAGATTTTGAAGGCGCAACTTGAACGTTAGTCAAGTCAACTGTGTTTCTGAAATAAATTTATTCTTACAGAAGCAAATGTTTTGTGATGGGGTAATGTTATATGTTGTTAACAATGGGGAACATGCATAATGTTTTTTTAGCATTTTACTAGATTAAGATTAACGTCCTGAATACAAAAATATTTTATTTCGGTGACATAGAATTAAGTTTCATTTATAAAAACGAGCTGAAAGTTTCACACATATTTATGGCGGGAAAAACGGGGCATACGTCACTTGCCATGTATCAGCAATCAATCAACCAATCAAAGAAAGATAAATAACATAACGCTTATTTGGAAATTATCATATCCAAAATCATATAAAATCGAATTAATGTCTAGTAAGCGTAGTAATTAATTTTGAAGCCCAGTTACTATAAAAACAATAATACCAAACCTATTTTCATAGAATATCAGTAAATATTGGGTGTTGTTATTCATATAAAGCAGACTTGACAACGGCTTGCGTAAAAATTTTGACAAGGTTAGCTTGATGACCTTGAAAATGTGATTGTTTCGTCTAGGAGGCGGTGGCAAAGTCCAAGGAGGTTATATGCAAAGTCATTCATATAAGCAGTGATTTTCATGGCATGTGACGTCACACACCGTTTAAAAATAATAGTGCGGGAAACAGATAATCAAAATCTTTGAACATGTATAGAAGTATAATGAGTTAATTTTAAAACTTTTAAATTAGGTTTGTGATGTCTTCAGATGAATAACAATATATTCCACGTACTTTCAGAGCTGTAGAAAATTCATGCAAGTTCCCTATTGTACTTGTCACAACTGTGAACTGTAAAGTGACGTATCGTCAAACCCCTGATAAAACATTGTACTAGACCGTAACTTTGAAAATGTTCCCAATTGAAGTCGGACCTAGAACACGGTTACACACACATATTTTGTATGGAGATCCTATGGTGTTCGTATCCGATTTTGTCTGATTAATCAGAGTGACATTAATTAAAGTGGCGTTCACAGAAAACTCCCTTTACCAAAGTAAAGTATAACTCCTATAAAACTATTAGGACCGAGCACTGCTAGTTTTGCAACAACACTGTGACTCTTGGGTCTCCTAATCGGATTTGAAATCGCGATTGGTATCGTGAATAGTTACCTAGAACCAGTGTCGTATACAGAGAGGGGGAAGCTGGAGCCCCACCCCCCTCCCGAAATCCCACCTTAACATATTCTGCAAATCATCAAACTTTACGCAAAAAATTAAGTAGATTTAAACATTAATTTCTCTATTTGCTTAGTCGGGAAACACTACCGTCTAAGTGAAAATGTATAAGCAATCACATTATAGTAATCTTATGTAATATTGATTGTTGAAATTATTTTGAAACCGTATTTGGCGTCGTTACACGTATACCGTTCTGCAAAGCACATTCCTTAACACACTTAAAACATACGGATTTATAAGAAATTGTCTGCGGCCCTATTGTGGGGGACATCCTCCACACTCCCCTTATGTCGTTTGTTGAGCACTTTTTTAAAGTTATGTTCTAATCTGGGCAGCTCCCCCGAAATATATTCCTGCGCACGCCACTGCCTTGAACCATGGCTCTTATGGGCATCCTGACAGCGACATTACGATTTAGTTGTGAATACCACGGCGCTCGGTTCCATTCCACGCTTAGGACCTGCGCCCCATCCTTATGAGCCACTCGGACGGCTTGTTTATTAATATTACCAAAGCCAAAGGTTTGGTTAGTATTATGAACTTCCTAAAATTGCCAGCGCTTCCAAATAGTTTATAAAATAATGAAATAAACCAAGATAATATGCAACTACAAAAAATACTTGCGTATTTGATCCGTTCGTATCGATGGTATCGTCTTCTTGCTGCACTTGTAACTGATGACCACACTCATTGTCACTTAGTTGTTCGGATCGTTCACGCGCTTTATTTCTCATTCGATACGCTAAAGCCCTTCGTGACTTCAGCCTCGAGGGGCGTTATATTATTTTGTATCGACAAAAGGATATCAAGTGAATATCATCGCCTAAAAGTTATGCGGGTTTCGAACACACATCCCTCCCTAGGCGCCATACGATTATGACCCACGACCCAACCGTACTTTCTAAGTTATATAATTGCGCCACGGCGGACGGCTTCGTAAGAGATTAGATAGATTTAATACATACATTTTAGATCAATAAAACTAGAAAATAAATATTTTTTCGGTGGTCATGGCTCCAAATTCACCTTTTGCGATGATTTGCATATTTAAATCCATAATTAAAACATAAGAATTGCTTATTTCTGCATATATTTGAGTTATACTATTACTATTACACTTTATTATTATTATTATTATTTTATTATTATTATATACTCCACCCTAAAACGATAGGCAAAGCTTTTATTAGTAGGAGGTTGGGCTTCTTCGGGAAGGAATTAGGGCTGTTTTAGCTATGAACACCATCATTCGTCTTACGACTGAGGAAACCCTCTGGAAAAGTAGAGCCAGGATCGCCGGTGATGGAATTCAAGCCAGCGACCTCCTAAGTCGAATGCTAATTCGCGAAACACTTTCATCAGTAACCATTCATTGTGACGTCGCATTTCGTCACAGATAACGAGAATCCGTTATCAATGATTTCGTCCTTCCCCTCAACCGGCCCATGACGAGCCATCCTACTCCCACCCACCGTCAGTCACTGATAAAGCGTGTGTGAGCTGCCGCTGACTGCACGAAGCGCTCGTTGTCGGGCGACTAAATTTCTACAATGTTAGTAAACTTTTGTGGAACTTTGCTCAAGAACGGTTACAGATATCTTCAAAATTTAAAAACCATTACGCTTATTGCGTTGAGTTGTATATCCTCCCATGGTTATTTGTCTCAGTTTTCATAACGTTAAATAAAGATATGCAATAACAAAATATAACTATAATATTTTTTTTATCATATTTAAAATCATCAAAATCAAAATATCTCGATGGTAAACTGTTAAGTAGTGTGTGATGTATTTAGAAATGTTTAATTTGAATTTCTAAAGTGATATTTGCGTATAATAACCTTTGCAAAGTCAATTTTGCAGATGTTGATTAAAATACAATTATTGTAGTCCAGGTTTAAACAATAATAGCAAAAAATACCCAACATTATAGCTGATAGTTCGGGGTTTTCAAAAAGTCATAAATCGTTTTCGTACGACTATTATTGTCAAAGATATGACTATTTTATTACGAACGAGGACAAACTATGCTAATTTTCCCCTTACCCCTCTAGCGGGTCCTAGTCCTTGCTGTAGTGACACCTTAAAGGGCATTCCAAATGTATTTTGTTATCTCGACGATGTTCTTATCATAGGAGATACGGTAGAGGATAACAAGAATACACTGTTAGTGGTTCTAAAAAGACTGGAAGAGCATTGTTTCCGGGTTAACTTCTCGAAGTGTACGTTTTTTCAGACTAGTGTTGAGTACCTAGGTCACGTTATTGATCAGCATGGTATACACCCTACAACTGAGAAAATGGATGCGATTGCACGAGCTCCAGAACCTGAAAATGTAACCCAGCTACAGGCCTATTTAGGATTGCTTAATTTTTATCATCGTTTTTTACCTAGTCTTGCTTCGCGGATCAAGCCGTTGCATAAATTACTCGAAAAGGGAGAAAAATGGGATTGGTCTCAATCATGCAAGGAGGCGTTCGAGACAAGTAAACGCTTGCTGTTACAAAATCAACTGCTAGTGCCATACGACCCCTCCAAACCCATGGTAGTTTCCAGCGACGCATCCAGTTACGGAGTAGGGGCTGTCTTATCGCATGTAATTGACGGAGTCGAAAGACCAGTCATGTTTGCGTCATCAACTCTTAGCAAGACAGAGCAAGGATATGCACAGGTAGAGAAGGAGGCCTTAGGTATAATCTTTGCTGTGCGACGTTTTCATAAATTTCTATATGGTCATAAGTTCCGTTTGGTCACAGATCATCTACCCCTTAAAACCATTCTAGGAAGCAAAAAGGGAATACCCACACTCGCAGCAGCTAGGTTACAGAGATGGGCTATATTTTTATCGGCTTATCAGTATGAAATTGAATACCGTAAGGGAAAAGAGTTGGCTAATGCAGATGCCATGTCTAGATTACCCTTACCTAGTACTCAGGTTGAAGAACGCAGTTATTCATTTTTGCCCGTAAAGCAAATCTGTGAGTCCGGTGATGACTCCTTCCAGGTAACTCCCTGTACCGTGAAAGATATCGTAAAGGCAACCTTCCGTGATCCAATTTTGTCGCGTGTTAGGGCGCTAACTCAAAATGGGTGGCCTATGATTGTAAACGATCCTCAATTACAACCCTATTACAGCCGTCGACATGATTTATCTTTAGACGAGAATTGCATAACATGGGGAAACCGCGTTATCATACCCGAGTCCTTACGGGAGCATGTACTTGGAATGTTGCATGAACACCATCCGGGAATAGTTCGCATGAAAATGTTAGCACGAAGCCATGTCTGGTGGCCGGGTCTGGATGCCGACATTGAGAATCAAGTACAAGTTTGTGAAACCTGCCAGCTGAGGAGACCTGCCGAAAAAAAGAGTCCCTTATGCAATTGGCCCACGTCTGTTAGGCAGTGGCAGCGTATTCATTTAGACTTCGCGAAAGTAAATAATACGACTTTGCTGATCCTCATCGACAGTTACTCCAAGTGGCTCGAAGTTTGGGAAATGAAATCCACAACTGCCAGTAACGTAATCAGTAAAATCAGGGGAATAATTGCACTTTTTGGTTTGCCAGAGACCATCGTTACTGATAACGGTCCTCCTTTCAATTCTGCGGAGTTTAGCGACTTTTGTACATCAAATGGCATTAATCTTATGCATAGTCCTCCGTACCATCCGTCATCTAATGGTCTTGCGGAAAGAGCAGTCCAAACAGTGAAACAAGCCTTCAGTAAGCTTAGTGCAGGTAAAAATGTTGAAGGAAATGGCAAGAGTATTCCAAACCTTATTGCAAATTTCCTGTTTAGCTATCGAAATACCCCAAATACTGTAACTCAGATGTCACCATCTGAAGTGATGCTAAAATGTAAACCACGAACAAAACTGGATTTGATAAAACCAAATCTAGGCCTGACCCTTCAGAAAAACAGTTTGAATGTCATGAATAGATCTGCCCAAACTAAACATGTAAAGAATTTTCTTGTAGATGAACAGGTGTTAGTTAAATCTGTGGGGCCGTTAAAGAAAAAGGGAGAAACATGGAAACGTGGAGTTGTAAAACAGAAAGTAAGTGCAGTGACTTACTTGGTATTAACTGAGGATCGCATTAGATTGGTTCATGCAGACCATCTCAGACATACCATGTTGCCAGATGCACTGGAGCCAGGTCCTTCTTTAGAGTTTAAAGAATCTGCTCCAATGTTTCCGACATTGATGAAGTTAAGTGGTAATGGTAAAAGTCACCATCCAGTGTATCCACCTCACTCACCTCCACCGATAGAGCATGAAATTGTACGTGATGGAAACCACTGTGTGGCCTCAACACCCCAACCGGGAGGTCCAGCCACTGCTGAACCTGTTGAGATCAGACGGTCAGGTAGAAATCGCAAGGTGCCGGTTAAGCTAGATTTATAAAAATTGTGTGGTGGTGTATACGACTACTCAAGGAGAATTGTACTTCGTATGAAGATTGTATTCAATTGTATTTTGTATGGCATTTATTTCTGTACATTGTAATACCCTGTCAAGATTTTTGTTGCATTGTAAAGGGAAGGAGTGTTGTGGTCTTAGTCTTAGTCTTAGTAATACCCATTATACTGGTCGAGCAGTCAGCAAGTGCCTAGAAGGCGGTGCGCAGCGAGAGTGTGAGCAGCTGTGGCTCTCTGAGTTCGTTCAGTTGAATAAAGGTGACGGGCATGGCAAGTCGCTCTATTTCTTGTGTCTACGCCTAGGCCTACTAGGCCCTAGTCCTACTAGTCCTACTAGTCCTATTGGTCATGTATAAGCCTATGTCGAGTGGAGTACATAGCAAAACCTTAAAAATTATACAGGAAATTCAAAGTCTTGTTGTGGCTAATCAAATTAAAACACAAATCACACAATGTTGCCAGAAGAGTTCTGTCAAACTTGCCACCCACATGGTAAAACACCAGGACAACAGCACTAATCTGTTTTTTGAGGATGCAGGAAAATTGTTCAATCCTGCCAATGTTGGGCAGAACGTGCAACGACAGGATGCAACTTTATTAGCCCATAAAACTAAGTTGTCGGCAACTTTCAAACATGTCAGTAATGATCACTTTTTGGAGGGGTACAAGTATTTTCAAAGACAGCTTGTAGAGCAAGTAAGGGAAGGGATCAATGTTGATCTGATACAACTGCTTTTATGTATGAGAATTGTTCATACAGAATTTGCTGAGGCAGCTCTGATGACTGTGTGGGCACCTGTCAATAGTGTCGACGCAGAGCGATTTTTTAGCCGCTACAATTTAGTTTTAACGGATCGTAGAACAAACATGACCCACTCAACATTGGAAACATGTGCCATGTTGAGTTTCAATCAATAGGCCTACAATTTGCAAATTTGTATGTTTATTGCATCACAATGCACAGATTTGGTACATATTATATGCACAAATGATTGGCATGCTTTCTGTGTAGGCCTATTGTATTGATTAAAACTCAACATGGCACATGTTAAGTGATATGAACCAAATTGATCCAATAAACATAATATAATTTTGCAAATTTTATTATTACGTATTTTATTACTTTCCTTCTTGCACTCCTCAATTCCATGCCGCTATTCTATTTTGCTCCATAAACGCTTTTTTTTTTAATTAATGCTATTAAATGCTATTTTTTCAATCATAAAAGCTATTTTTCTGAAAAATTAATGCTATAAATCATTGTCTCTACGAATAACATAAAAACTTCAATATCGCTAATGTTTGCCATTTCTGCCTCAGGGGAATCACTTCCAGAATACACGGTGTACAAATCAGAGCAAAAATGGAGGCAATGGTGTGAAGGAGGTCCTCCTACAAGCAGGTACAACAACACTACATCTGGCTGGTAGATTCGGCAACATTTGAAGACTGGTTTGCCAATATCGTTGTACCATGGGCAAGGCGTAAGAGTGGTCCTAAAGTTGTGATTGGAGACAACTTAT
This sequence comes from Isoperla grammatica, assembly GCA_945910005.1. Taxonomy (NCBI): domain Eukaryota; kingdom Metazoa; phylum Arthropoda; class Insecta; order Plecoptera; family Perlodidae; genus Isoperla; species Isoperla grammatica. The sequence goes on from OX246740.1 coordinate 16,919,687, forward strand.
CCTCACACTTAAACCAAGGTGTCTTACCCTTATGCAGAGATCACAACATTAAGTTTGTTTTCTTACCCCCCAATTCCACCCATTTAACGCAACCGTTAGATGTCCCCTACTTTGACCCACTAAAATGAGAGTGGAGAAAGATTCTTACAGTACAAACTCTGTCACCCAAAAGAATCGTCTCTAAACATATGTGCTTTCCCCAAGCTACTGACCAAACTTATGGACAATATCTACATCAAGGGAGTAAACAACATTTTAAGTGGGTTCAGGACATGCGGGATCTATCCGTACAATCCGGAGGAGGTTTTGAAAAAACTACCGAGAAAAGATTTACCGGAGTCGGACATTAGGCAAATTGATCAGTCTTTGTTGGCGTTCTTGAAGGAAGTAAGATCACTCCCAGCTGCCACTGGTCATCAACGCCAAAAGAAACTTAAAGTCCCTCCAGGAGCCTCAGTCACGTATGAGGACATCGCAGAAGTGGATGATGAGCCAGAGGCAAAAGATGAACCGGGAGATAGATTAATGGGGCTTAACGTCTCATATTTATGCAACGATGGCTAATCGAGACGATGAGCGGGTGATAATGAAGATGAGAAAGATGATAATGAAGAATAAAGCCACATCCGAATCAGATCCATTGTACGTCGCGTGAGCCGTCATACGGGAGTCCAGCAAGGGAGGGCAGGGCCAAGTGGGAGGAGAAATATTCAATGGGACAGTGGGGGGAAAGGGGATTGGGGTGTGGACTGCACTTCGTCTGACTTCTCCTCCTCGACCAGTCCGGCTTGGGTGGCCCTACCAGAAGCATAAGCTTCCGCCGGCATAGCTCTCGGGATCAACAAAGCACGCAAACCTGCCAACCAGTTGCAAGTGGAAATGTGTCGCCAATAAATGATGAGAGTGATTCAGATCAAGAAGTATCAACACCGGTGCTAAAACCTCCATCTACTGTCACGGGAAGAATAATTCAACCCAACGACTGGGATATCGTCAGACTCTCAGGGAAGCGTTCATATTAACACTGCGGCATTTGTCGTCACCACAGAAGAGGATGAATCTACGGTTCGGTTCATGAAGTCTGTGTTCCCAACAAAATTTACGTTTTCCAATGAAGCAGATAGTATTGTATCAACTGCCGACGTGGTGGCTATCTTGGATCTACCTGTAATCGACCGCCGTCAACTCTATTCATTTCCAAACGATATTTCATTGTTCAAGTTCATGTCGTAAGCCTTGTTGTCGCAAGCCTTGAACTTTAAATATTTATTCCATACTGCATACTCATTTTTAATTTTTCTTAAATTCAAACTGCTTTATCTCTTTGTTGGTATCCAAATGTCCATTGTACATTGTCTTCTGTTGCCAATACTAGTAAATGTGACATGGCAAACTGATTTATCTAGTATTTAATAAATATTTTTTCCTCATATCACTACCTAAATCCTTCTTCATCAAAAATATATGCAAGTCAACAATCAGTAGGCAAACAAGCCCCAATGATGGGTCAACTTTGCCTCAGTAGTGTATTTAGAACTATCTGGCAAAGTTACCCCATTGAGGTGTAACTTTGCCATAAATTTAAATAAATAAAAGCTATGAGTAGAAACAATTTTGAAAATTTTGAAATGTTTTACATACATTGTCGAGTATTTAACTATGTTAAATAAAAATTCTCCCTCACTTCACTGGTCATCTGTGGACTCCAAAACACAAAAAATCTTGAAATTGTGGCAAAGTAACTCTAGTTGACGGTACCTACTCATACTCGTAGTCTCCTACAGTTAACTTTTAAGCCTACATGTTCTTTTCAATAAAGTAAATCTTGAAGAATTACATTCAAATCTTAACCTGGTGCCTAATTGTCTTTGTATCCTACTTCCCAAATCAAATTTAGAATTTGATTTACATCCTTAGTCATGTGGCAATTTTTTCATTTTTTTCCTTCGAAGTTCGAGTTCAAATTCAAAGTTCGAATATTAGTCTAAAGAAGTTCGAGTTCAACCCTAATAACTTGTTCACACTTTGTCCACTAACAGAGGTTAAGCTAACAGTTGTTAGCGCCCTAACTATGTTCCCCAAACTAAGTTATAATGGCGGTTAGGGCTAACTGCGTTACGTTCACATTACATTCTTAGGGAAGTTAGTGGCTTAACTGCTGTTAGCGAGCCTAGTGTGAACATAGTATAAAAATCCTGGGTTTGCCCAACCCTAGCGGATGTAATATGTCCTACCTTTCACAGGACAGCGCTGAGACGACGTAACAACGTTGTCTATGTCTGTACTTGCGCGCAAACCCCGAGCTCCAGCGAGGCCAGCCGGGTTGCAACGAGAACTCCGAGTGTCCGATCCCTGCATCGCGTCCTGTGAAACAACAAATGCAAGGTTTGATAACACCAAAATTAGAGATATTTATGGTGGAGATAGAGAGTGATTTAACAGAGCTATTTTAAAAAGTTGTCATTATCTCATAGGAGACAATGTCAGGGGTCTCTCTTACTATGTTTACCGCGCAAGCCGAGTCCTTACGATTCGGTACGTATACTCACTGGGTTCGTACCAGATTTCTTTGATAAACACGTCGGTACTAACCGAGTTCAGCTCGACGAAATGTCAGAGCCAGCAAGCACTGTACGATGTGAAATCATGTGGTAAATGCAAGCGATCTCCGACAGATCTCAAATCTTTTTCACGGCCATCTTTGTTATCAAATCACTGCCTCACGTATCTTATGTATTGTTGTTGTGTTGTTTTCTTAATTAGTTTACCACTCCAATCTGTGGTAGGCATATATTGTCACGTTTTCCATCCTGCAATCATCTATAGGCCAAGGCTAACCTCACTATGAAGATGTCGAACTCGAAGATAGCTACAAAAAGTGAACCTGAATGTGGAGCAAGGTGGAAATATAAAATTGGTCTGATGAAAGAGCGCGGGTACGTTTAGCAAGCAGTGATCCACGCCTGCTTTTATTGGCACGTACCTGACCTGTAATATTTAGTAGGGATGGGAAAACATCGATTTTATTGATCGATATTCGATATTGGAAAATATTTTTACGTTATCGATATTAATTCAATATCGAAAGTAAAGATATTATCGATTAAAATAGCCAGGCATAAACATAACTTCAAAATAGCTACGTCCTCGCGTGCTAGTGAGAATCGGTACAGTGGGCGCGGAAACGGCGCTCTCGAGTAGTGCGTCTGTATCAGCGCGTCACGTAACCTTCAATTACATTTCCCCCGCCCACGGCTCGCCCCCTCCCCCCAAGTGGCAGGTATCTTATCTTATATTTTTGCTTGTCTAGGCCTATGAGTTAATGCTAATGCAAAAAAACAACGCAGGCTATGAAGTATGCCCATAAGTCTAGTAGGCGGCTTGCCAGCTATCGTTTGATTAACCTACACCTTCTACAGGCCTACTTCCGGCACTGTCCCCCATGCTCTATCATGGGGAGTGAGTGCAAAAGATGCAAAAAGTGCAAAGATAAATCAAACATTCTTCAATCAAAGTCATCATGGAATGTTTGCTCTTAATCTCATTGGTGCTCAGTGATTTCCTAGGTATTCTACAAACTAATCACAGATTTTGTACAACATTTAGATATTAGGGCTGGGAGAAAACGGTTAGTTTTGTAAACGTTTATTTTTCCGAATTTATTGCGTTTAAACGAAACACCCCTCCAGTTCACAAAATGATAACAAAAAAGTGAGTTATAGTGTTGCGAAAAAACATGGTTAACGACATAACACGGTTGATTCATTGTTGATTATATTCCCCACCGTTGTGTCCAACTGTCAACAGTCATTTTGACTCGTCGGCTCGTCGAAGAGCTGTGACATGGGGAAAATCGGTGAATTGGGTTTTAACACGGTTAAACGTGTATGAATGTTTGTACACGTATATTTTCTTGCGGTCGTTTACACGTTTAAACGTTTACACGACTCAGCCCTATTAGATATTATGTTTGTGTTTTTGTGTTCTACAGACTGCTGACTTCCAAGTTTCGCTAGTTATGTGTATAAACAGTGCTTTTTTTCTAAAATAAAGTTAGCCGGTACGTTCGGTATTATGTTTGATGTGACTGGCGTGGTATAGCTGGGGTCTGGGGCGAAGCCCCAGCCGCCGGAGGCAAATTCGCCGTAGGCGAAAAATTTTTGGGTTACTGCATTCAGTTTGATGGTCAAAAACGCATTTTTAAGGTGGATTTGTATCGTAGATATCGACGAAATATGAAGCTTATGTTGCACAGCTCATGACTGGGATTAGATCCTGTGGCCACATGATCGAGCAGCGCGTGAGCGTGAACTAGCGTCCGCAGAAAACCTAAAATATCTTTTTTTAAAACGTGCCAATAGTGATGGTTTCATTGTTATAATACGGAAACCTAAAAAAATTTTTTAGCCCCTCCCCCCCCCCCCCCCCCCCCCTCCCCGTCTCATGTTGAATCCGCCCCTGTTTAACGTGACCCACGAGACGTGCATTAACTCACTACAAATTTAATAGTTAATATTTGTTTTAAAATAATTTATAACTCACCAAAATCGATGATTTTGAATTCAAAGCAATTTCCAAACATGACTCATAGTCATGTTCTCGTCAGCAACACGTCGGTCTCTTGCTCTGCTTCGGGTATCGGTGGCGAGGTGACGACCCTGGAGGTACCATGAGTTCACGTAGCTAGCGGGCTTAAACAGTCGCAAGGGAGGGCCGACCATTTTTATAAACAGCAATGCAGCGGTGGTGGCAGTCAGCAAAGATGCTCTTGAGCGGGTAACAATTAAGTTCATTTGACTGAACCCTCGTTCACATTCACTCGTCGATATCGGAATGCAATTTAAAATGTTCGTTAAAGGTGAGAGCGATGATGACATTTCTTTGTTAATTAGGCACTGACGAAACCCCCGAATAATTTGCCTTTCAGCTACTCGGAACCTTTTGCATAAGCTGTGGAGTTCGATTTCACCGAAAGTCAAATTGTCATCCACATTCGCCGGCCAAAACTGGGGGTCCAAAACTTTGGCCCATTTGGGCAGTTCCGAGTCTTTTTCGGAAAGTAATCGATTTTTCATGCGTTCCTTCAAACTCTCATAAAAATCAACTGGATCAATGGAATGTGACTCATTGCGACTAGTTGTGTTATGCAGAGCAACGCCTTTGAACCTCAAATCATCAGTGGCACAAACAGCTTCTGTGTAATACAATCCCGGGTTAGTTTTTCTGTTTTCGAAAAACGTAACCTGTGATTGTAGTTTTTGATATGCACTGAAAAGGGTGATCTTGCGGTTTTGTAGTTCGAGACTTAGTTCCGATAATTCTTGTAGTGCGTCGCACAGTAAGCCTAGATCAAGAACAAAGTTAACAGAAGTTATTTTTCTCAGCAATCCCTCATACATGGCTCTCTCCGAGCCGTCACGGTGCTGCTTGTCGTCTTTGGCTTCAGTAAAATGTTTGACGAGAGCCTCATAACTCTGCCACACGGCCTTAACTGAGCGGAAACTTGAAGCCACCCACCTTGTACCGAGAACTCTTCCTATCTTCAACAGAGACAATTCTAACTCTTCAGCACACAATTTTAATTCTCTCGCATTTTTGGGAGATTGATGGTAAATCACGTAAAGTTTGTCAATAAAAGACTTGAAATTATTGATTGGTGATTTGAAATCTTTTTTTACAGTGTCGCCCACAGATAGTTCAAGTCGGTGATTTGCACAGTGCCATATCAAAATCGACGGAAATTTTCTTTGAAATAAAGCCGATACACCGTTTTTTTGGCCTAACATAACTGCTGCACCATCACATGCTAATGCGATCAAATTTTCGCTCAAGAATTCGTCAGTAAAACCAGCAACATTGAGAAACCGCATGAGTGTTTGAAATATACCTTGGGCTGTCACGTTTTCTAGTTCGAGTAGGTCTAAATAAATGTTCACTGGTTCGAGATCTCCATCTGGCAAAACAGTACGGACGTAAATGATCAATGATGAAATTTGGCTGACCGTCGTGCTCTCGTCAATTAACAACGAAATTTTACATTGCCCCTCGATGATTTTTTTTATCAGTGACTTTTTCATTTCCGTCGCTATATGATTGACTATATTAATGCAGGCATTTGTTGAATGGAGAATGCGTCCCATATTAACGCCGTTAAGCTCTTGTATATCGATTTCACTTTCAAAATCGTTAAAAGACTGATTTTTTTTAGCTACTTTGTAAGCAGTGCGAAAGATTTTTTCTGTTATCTCTTTGTCTTTGTCAAACGCTTTCGTACAAATACTTTCCAAAGTTTTTTTCTCTGCACAGGATAGTATATTTTCGGCTGCTTTGTGCGCTAGGCTAGTTTTATGCTCATGTATTTTTTTTCGCAACGCTGTCATTTGTTGCCTCTTGTCGGTTCCAAAATGTGTTATTTGCACTTCCATCCATCCTTTTGACAATGTCATCCCTTGAGATTTTTTTTCAGGTCCGAGTGACCCAACCTTTTGACAAGATTTGCATCCTAGCTTCTTATTTTGCACTAACAGCCAAGCGTTTTTAGAACAAAATTCACTTTTTTTTTCAAGATCCCAACAGTCGGGCAAATTTTGAATTTCAGAAGCACTCGAGTTTAAAGGTGGATTAGCACTAGATTGCCTGGTCACATCGCTATTGTTTACTACTTCGAACACTTCTAACTCTTTTGTAGGATTATTTACGTTACATTCCCTATCCGAATAATTGGCACATTCAGCACGATCAACTTCATGGTTAACGTCACCAACCCCATCACAATTGTTTACAACTTTAAACGCGCTTACATGTTTGGTAGTTTTGGCACTACATTCACCGTCTGAATGCTTTGTACAGTCTTCACTTTCTTTATTGTTCTCGGTCACACGACAATTGTTTACGGTTTCATTTTGTTTTAACTTTTTTGCAGGTTGTGTTTGAAAAAAAGAAGTTATTTTTCGGTTCATTTTTATTTTTTACGCTCTCACTAAACACACACACACACACTCGCTAATCACGACGACTTCTCCACTCGTCACCAGAGAGGAAACTAACCCTGCCACACACAACTGACAATCCCTTGACCACCGATCTCCCCCCCCCCCCCCCCCCACCCACTTTCTCACCCAACACAACCCAATCATTGTCTGTAAATTGAAAAGGCGTTTTCCAGGAAAACAGAAAAGTAAGAATGGGTAAATTCTCTTTTGCGGTTCCCAGAAGCTACTCTTGACAAGAGTTGACATTTTAGTCAAAAACACCCTAATTATCCTTCCTTAGAACTGATGACCCAAGTGATAGAAAAGATTACTGTAGTGAGTGGCCACCAAGAGTCTACAAAGAAGGGATTTACTACATGTCACACCCATGTCACCAGCGTTTAGAGCTAATGGGCCATGTTTTGTGTATCTCACAAAACACACACACACACACACACACACACACACACACACACACACACACACACACACACACACACACACACACACACACACACACTCGCTAATCACGACGACATCTCCACTCGTCATCTCCATTATAATCGTGTTGTAAACCAAGATTTACTAGAAAAACACGGTTGCCAATTTTATAATAACGGAAGTCGAAAGAATGTCACCCTTTGAAAGAATAAGAATTGCAATGAGATGACAACAGTGCACTATCTGTTGGCCCTTTAAACCCTATTTCACGGTCTATTAGACAAACATTGGTCATTAGCTCAAAACGTTTCGTTTCTATACTATGAGCAGACAGGCTTTACAAAATGAAACATATTTTGCAGTCACAAGCCTTTCAAGCCTTTCACACTGCATACTTCAAAGTTATTCACGCGCTTCAAGGCTAATCGTAGCGTACCGGCTATAGTGTGACTTTATTGCCTTTTACCGGTACGCCTCTTGTGTTAGCCGGTACGCGTACCGGCTCGTACCGGCCGAAAAAAAGCCCTGTGTATAAATATGCAAGCTTTTCAAAAGGTTAAAACTTCACAAAAATAATGAACGTTTATAGTAAAAGTTCATACAAAAATTAAAGCGTTCGTTCAAAAGTTCGTCATAATTCGAATGCATTCATTTCAAAAAATCCTTCCCCAAGTATTGCTAGCAGCATGCTCTATTGTACATTATGAGCTTCTATCATTATCCCTGACTGTAGGCATACTTGCATGCATGCTTCAAAAACGTGGCATCCGCATAATGGCTGGCGCTTCCTGGTGTAAATCATGTAGAGACTTGTTTCCCAGAATACACATAGCTAGCTACTCACTTTAACAAATTGTCTTATACAATCATGTGCCCAGAGTTGAGTAGTAACTTTTTGAAAGTAACGCGTTACTTGTAACGCGTTACTTTTTCGGTAACTTTTAGGCTAACTAGTTACTTTTTCCTCGACAGTAACTTTTAACGTTGAAAGTTACTATTGATAAGGAACTTTAAAAAAAAAAATGAAAAGTTACTTTTGAAACAGCCTATGGTTTTTTAAATAAAATAGGTTGAATGGGAACTGAGTGACAACCAATAAACATAAGTGGATGTTATTTCTTTGTGTGAGCAACACTGCTTTGCTAGGACCTCACACTATTATCGAAGGTGGCCGGCAGACGTTATAGTTCGTAGTAGTATTTGGGAAATGGATTAGTGGATGTATTATTGTAATAAACGTAGCATGCTGAATGTTCGATGGCCGTGAAAACTTTAACGCGCTTAGGAGGTCCATCCATACCTTCGGCTCTTTTGTTGACATGTCCAATTTTGACTTCCTATTCACTGTTAGTCTTTACAAAACTCAGGCTGCTGTTCTAATGATTTCCGACATACTCCGCCCGGCGCCCGCCAGCAAGGATTAGCGGGTTGAATGAAACTTGAAAGCAATATTAGTGCTTTGTTGAAGTTGTATGAAAGAGTTGGCATAACCTCTTGCAGTGAGCGACCGTCGTAGATGTTGACCATTTTTAGTAGTATTTTGTAATTTTTTTAAACTGCCACTTCCCATCAAAATTTCCTAAAAGTAACTTTTAAAGTAACTTTTAAAGTAACTTTTAATTTTCAATGTAACTTTTAGTTACTTTTTCCAACAAGGAACTTTTAACGTTTAAAAGTTACTTTTAAAGGCAAGTAACTTAACTTTTTAAAAGTTCCTTTTTAAAAGTAACTTACGCAACTCTGCATGTGCCCAATTTGTCCGCATGAACCCAGATCTCTTTCCACGCAACAACGCAACTCACTCTCACTCTACTAGATCATGATCTGACATACACGTCCTGGCACACAATACTTCCTGCTTCTCCACAAGTCCAACCTACCTTTGCCTCACAATATATAACAAACTGCCATCGGACATAAAAAAACGCTCAGTCACTAGGTTTATTTCAATCAAAACTAAAAAATTTCTCACAAGAAAATTGTTATTATACTCTAAATGAGTTTCTTTATTCATAAACTCTCATATGTACACTATTTATAATTTTCACGCCATTATTACCCTGAAAATTTGTTAATTTTCTTGTATCCATTTATTTATTTGCACTTAATTGGTATGGTACTACCTTATGCTATGTAGGCCTGTGTAATTTAATTTACTTTGTAAAGAAATTGATACAATACTACCTCATACTGTGTACCGGCACTACTAGGGTATTATTTGTATCACTGCTATTACTACAGTATTATTTGTTTAACACTGTATATATACATAGGAATGTTGTCACCTCACTAACCATATCAACTTAGTAAACGGTACATTGTAGCATATTCTGTTTTCAGTTTGTAGTTTCTAGTCTTTAGTTTTTAGTTTTTACTCACTGCCATGTAGTAGTTTAGTCTAGTAACTAGTTTTAATTACATTATAAATTTATTTGCTCTTTTTACAAAGATTTTAACAATGTACCATGTACCTTGCAAAAGAATAAACATATATTCTATTCAGATTCTATTCTATTCTAATTAGTGATGACATCGGGTACCCGGAAACCGGTTCCGAACCGGTTGCTTACGGAACCGGTTCCGACTTTTCAAACCGGTTCTATTTTTTTCAAAATATGCGAACTACTTATGAGAAAGGGATGGTGTAGTGGCGAGTCCGCGCGCCCTCAGCTGTCAGTATCACGTGATCCGACAACATGAGTGCCTCGAGTGCTAAAAGGGCTAATTCATCCTTTGTTAATGCTACAATACGCGTTTAAACTCAAAGTGGCTGACCTCTGGTGAGAGAATCTGGCACTAACGCAGTGCGTATAGCTCACCGCCTCAGTTGTGTTGTAGCTAATGAGCAAGTTGTTTTCGTTATGATTTCGTTGTGTTGTTCATTGTTCTGGTTGGGTTTTCAATGCAGAAGGTCCAAAGTTCGATTCTTGGCTCGAGATGGGATTTTTTTTGCTTTGGAAAATTATTTTAATCTATCTATATAGTGGTGTAGATGGAAATGGTGACTTGCGCAGCTGTCATAGCAACCCACAATATAAGATAATGGAGTTGATGTCCCCCACTGTAAATCAGTTCTTGTAAATGAGTGGGTAGAAAATAAGTACAGATTGTATTTTGGCTTACGATGGGGAGGAGGTGGGGAGGGGGGGGGGGGGAGCGAGAGCTTCCCGAAATGTCAGCTGCTGTTATTATTTGAGATTGTTTGTTGGAAGACATTAAAAATGAAATAAAAATATAAAATTGACTGTTGAAATATAGGCTTACATAGTATATTATACAAGTTACAACATTCAACAAATTATCCTCTAGCATTTGGAGGAGGGGGGGGGGGGGGAGCTTCAGCTGGATATATATATATATATATAGTTATAAATAATATAATATTAATATTACTATTATCATTTTGTGTCTACCCTTATTGTTACAATTTCAATAAAGCTCCTTAAGACACTATTTTGTTGCACATTTAAGTTTCTATTCATAGTAAACTCATTAAATATCTGCCCGCCCTGTTTTTTTTTATTTTTTTTTATTTTGAAAGTGGTAGAAGTAACGGTCAAGGAGTCAACTATTAATAAGGGCCTAAATGTGCAATACAAAATACAATTGCCTATGTTAAATGGACATCACAAGCCTGATGTTCGCCTATTTACTACATTCCTATACACTACATTCAGCAGAGTACCCATATTATTAACATCCTTAAACCCTTTCTCTTTTCCTTCAACTGTCCCACTTAAAATCTCCCATTTGGCCCTGCCTTCCCTTGCTGACTCCCCTTATGATGACCTCCGCGATCTATCTAATTCGGAAGACGTCATATGACTTCAGCTGTCGAGTACCTCGTTAAGCAACAAATAATTAATTAACCCTCACTTACAACATAATATGAATCAAATTTTGACTTTGGGAGCCCGCTCTCTATCTCCCCACTACATGGAACATGGGACGACCGCTGCGAAGTTGTCAATTGCCTGATAATTATCACAACTCCCTCACCCCCAACATGTATTTCTTACTAACAGTTGCTGATTGAATTCAGGGACCCAGCGAGTCTCAATCAGTTCTTCGAATTGTCTAATTGAGACAAAAAACCTCAGTTCCCTTGATAAATGGATGCTGGATGTGTCTAATATATTTCCTTATGTGATATATCTAGATACAACACGGTACACACATTTTATTAGCACCTAAAACGGACGATTTTGTAACCTACGCCCTATGTTTACGTTGAACGTGTCCGCACTCGAGCGTCCATATTGGAGTCGAATGCAGCGCTCCTGGTGAGACCTTTAACCGCCTATAATGCTATTTTTGTTTCAACAAAATGTTATTTAAAATTTGTAATAAATAATTGATTTATTTGATTTGATAATTATAATTGCATTTCTTTTTGGTGTAAATACATATCAGCACTAGGGAAGACGACGGGTACCCGATACCCGCCCGACGAAGTTGGGTACGGGTTTGTGTTTTCTCTACCCGTTTACCCGACAAAACCCGGTTCCTGAAATTGAGAACCGCGAATTAGCTAAATGTTTTGAATTTGAACTGATTCATCCGTCATTACGTATTTTATTTTTGTGCATGGCGGTATTTCCCTAAGAAATAGAATCGCGTCTATAAATAAACTGTCCACTATGATAGTTTCTTTTGTTCATGCCGCCCGATTCCCTTTCATGAAAGCCTGGCCGCCCGGCAATCTTTTAGCATGAACTGCTACTCTACACCCCCCCCCCCCCCCCTTTCTCCCTCTCAAAGCACACAACCATTCGACACTTCAACGGACCGGTCTGCCCGTGGCCTTGAGCTTGAGTGGCAGCTGTGACGCATTATGTTTCATCCCGCTCCAATCCTCGACCCCCCGCGCTGTTGTAACTTTCTCTTGTCATGGGTGTTCAACTTTCCTAATCACTGCTACTACAATACACTATTTGTGGTGTTATTTTCGACGAGAGCGATATTGAGCGGTTGATTTGACACCCCACACGATTTTTTTTGTTTTATTAGGCCTAGGCCTACCCAGGTAACCCGTGGGTATAGTGACGGGGTACCCGGGTCGTAAAAAAGTCGGGTTTCGTCATCCCTAATCAGCACCTTCTTCTTTTCTCACTCACAGTCAGCTATAGGCCTACTAGGCCCATCCCATTAGCAGAACGCGCGCATTGTTTGAACTTTGACGAATTATATTAAAGGGCAATTTTGACCTGCTGATTGTAAATTGTAAATTTAAAAAAAAAAAAAAAGAAAAATTAAGATTACTAGTAGGCCTACCAACTTTTCCCGCTCCGGAACCGGTTCCGGAGCGGAGGAACCGGTACGAAATTTTTGGACTCGATGTCATCACTAATTCTAATGCATAGGCTGACTATGCACCAGTGTTCACATAAACGCCAGTACCTCTTAAAATAGGCAACACGTTATATCCTGTTTCATTTCGTTTTATTTTATGTAGGCCTAGGCAGGTAGCATAAAATTATTACTAGTAGCCTATGTATTGTTCAAAAAAGTGTAGGTCTAATACCTGTAGGCTACAATGTAGGCCTACAAGTCAAAGTAAAAATAATCTATCTACTATGCTATTAACTGCGGCATACACGCCTCTTTATTAACCCTCATTTTATTATGACACCCGTAAACAGAACACAAAGTCATCTTGAAGTATTATTAGGACTGTACAATTGTTTTATAAACCGTGTGCACAGAAGAGCCTTAGGCCTAAATACAAGTCGCATGCCGCGACAGCGTACACAGCTAGGCTAGCCCGAGCGGTCTCAACTCGGCTGCCGGGTGACTGGGGCATAATGACGCAGCGCTGTAAACAAACCTATTTTTATCTCGATAACAGCGGTCACTTCAACAGGCTAGGCCATAGGCATAGGTTAGGCCTAGAAAATCTGAATAGGAGAACGGAATGCATAGGCGTAGGGTCTAGGTCTAGGCCTAGGCCTAGGCTCCTGGTCCTGGCCCATAGGCTAGGCCTAGGCCTACCCTAGGCCTAGGTCTAGAAAGAGGCTGTATAGGAGGACGGAAGGCAAAGGCGAAGGGTCTACGACTAGGCTAGGCCTAGGCTTCGCTCCTGGTCCTGGCCCATAAGCCCTAGGCTAGGGCCTAGGGCCTACCCTAGTCATAGAAAGGCTTTATAGGAAGGAGGAAGCCTCTCTATAGGCTAGGGCCTAGGACCCTTACCAATGTGATTTCAAGACAAAACTTTGGTTACTGTCAAGCCATAATACACATAAAACTAAGAAACATGGTGGTTACAAATACCTTACAAATCGCGCAATGTGGATATAAAACACCCTAGGCGTATACCCCAAAACGTCGTCTCACAGAAGACCCTCTCCCTAAAGGTGCATTCACAATCTGTACTAGTACTATGGTTTAATGATTAAGACCAAGACAAACCTTAGTCACAGCCAATCAGAGCGCAGTATTCTCCCTCCCAGCCAATGAAAGAAGCTTGTGGCTTAGTCTTAATCATTAAACCTTAGTGCTAGTAAAGATTGTGAATGCACCTTAAACCTCAATAATTCAAGCGGCGGAGTCACGGCCGCACAGTTTAAGTAACGTTCTAAAATGAAAGTACCCAGAAACCGATTTGCCGAATTTACCTGCATTAGCTTATAATTTAACAATTCATAATTTGAATTACACATGTAAAATTGTATTTTAGACGATTTAACGCAATGCGCCGTACACGTTGAACGTCTATCGTTTAAAAAAAAATTAAAAAACATAATAATTAGGTTGGCAGTTGGCTAACCTATAAATTTCTCTTCACAGCCCTCTTGATGGTAGTGTATTCAACAAGTGGTTTCAAGTTATAACGCGGTTTATTCAATATTATTACTTGGGCTGGAACCAACGATAAGGATTTCGGATTCAAAGTGGAACACAGCGGTCCACGTAAATATACTAGTTTAGGAAGACGCTCTGTGTGACGCGTTTTTAAGCGAGCATGCGATTATTTTTTCAATACCTATCTGAATTATTTTGTTTCCTTCAAAAACCCCCCGACGTCTTATATGATCTTAGGCCCGGTTTTTCAATCATTTGTTAAACAGTCCGTAAGCTTAACGAGGGCTTTTACCAACTTGCGAATATTACGATATTTTTACTAACTAAATGCCAAATGTATCAGATAGATAGATAGATAGATAGATAGATAGATAGATTGATTGATTGATTGATTGATTGATTGATTGATTGATTGATTGATTGATTGATTGATTGATTGATTGATTGATTGATTGATTGATTGATTGATTGATTGATTGATTGATTGATTGATTGATTGATTGATTGATTGATTGATTGATTGATTGATTGATTGATTGATGATTGATTGATTGATTGATTGATTGATTGATTGATTGATTGATTGATTGATTGATTGATTGATTGATTGATTGATTGGTTGATTGATTGATTGATTGATTGATTGATTGATTGATTGATTGATTGATTGGTTGGTTGATTGATTGATTGATTGATTGATTGATTGATTGATTGATTGATTGATTGATTGATTGATTGATTGATTGATTGATTGATTGATTGATTGATTGATTGATTGATTGATTGATTGATTGATTGATTGATTGATTGATTGATTGATTGATTGATTGATTGATTGATTGATTGATTGATTGATTGATTGATTGATTGATTGATTGATTGATTGATTGATTGATTGATTGATTGATTGATTGATTGATTGATTGATTGATTGATTGATTGATTGATTGATTGATTGATTGATTGATTGATTTGTTCGAACAAGTTGGTTCACAAATAGAAAATATTACATATGAGTTAACGAGTACAAGCCAGCAGGTGCATACATTAATTATTTCCAAAACATTTGGTACGGTAAACAACTTTAAATATTATGAGGCAGGACAAATAAAATGGATAAAACAAGGAATGATCTTCTTACTTAACAAAGCACGTGTTTGTGTTGCTACAGTGCGTGGAACACTTAAATACTCTATATTTAACCAGTATGTAAGTCTGTGTTTAAACATGTCCAGAAACGGTGGATGGTCGTCATTGTGCAGGGTCCGGAGTATCGTTGAAATGGCGAGTATGTTCAGGTAGTTGCTCAGATTCGCAGACCGTGTATCGCCAGCACACGAAAATAGGGTTAATCGTTGTCGGAAAGTCACCTGACGTATCCGCAGAAGGCGACAGTTGATGAGGTCGACGTATTCCCACAGGGGAGCAATGCGTCGACACTCGAAGAAGACGTGCATTGTCGTGCCTACCTCGTCGCACCGTGGACACGTCGGAGAGTCGCGAAGGCCCCAGCGATGGAGACGAACGGGGGTAGGGACCGAGTCGAGCAGCAGCCGCCACATAATGTCACAGTCACCACCCGCGCCTGTCGTCTGCAGGGCGTTGATGGCGGACCAAAGGCCCGGAAGATCGGCCAAAACCGACGTCCCGCGTAACTGCGAACCAGGCAGTATCTTCTGTTTACACGTTTGGTACAGCTTCCGTCGATTTGTCGTGTCCAGTACGCGGAGAACTTCTTGAAGGGAAGTGCTCGCGGCAGGGCATATCAAGTCCCACGCCTGTAATACTGATTTATAAAATGGTTGTACTCGTCCAAGCCAGTCCGTTCTTATTGGTTGTAGAATTATGTCATGGTTGGAAGTTGTTCTCGTGCAAATGATGCGCTCCGCCTCGTGTGACAAACAGTTGACGAGGAAACGAACTCGAAATGTCATTACTCGTGAGTATATGGTTAAACCAATTGCCCCAAAAGTAGGTTCGGCGAAGACATTGTTTTGATGCAACCAGTGTCTGCCTCCCCACACGTACTTAATGAGAATCCTGTGGACATTGTCAATGGACAATGAAACCATTAGGTGGTTGAAGGACCGTTAGAACATGAATAAGTTTGGAACCAAACAATTGATTGGCTATAATTTGCCTCCCTCGAATTGTCGATGCAATTTTCCTCTGTGCATATTTGTCAACGCAGTTTTGAATTTTTTCTGTTAGACCAGTCCAGTTTTGTGCTTCCCATGCCGGTGTGTTCCCTAGAAACACCCCCAACACGTGCAGACCGTCGGTTCACTGAAAGGGGCGTCGGTTCGTTGAGTCCACGGGCCAACAAACAAACCTACCGTCTTATCACGGTTGAGCTTCGCCCCCGACGCAAGACTGTATACGCATCTAATACACTTTTAAGATGGAGAAACCCTCTATTGTCTGTAGGAAGTACGTAGCAAACGGTGTGATATGGTGGTACACGAGGGTCACAGTGTTTTTTTTTTACAGTCATTTACACTTGATGATTTTGGTCTAAGTGAAAATTTAATCATCATGTTTTAGAGGCCAAATGGTATAAGTGCTGTTTATTGAATGAAACATGCAACATTGTAAAGTAACTAGAAAAACGCCCTGTTTGACGCTTTGATAAGCGACCGCATCTTTATCTACGAACTTTGTGGTGAAGAGTTCTCAAAGTTAATAAGAACAACAATTCACAACAATTCAAGAATGCGCATTGCAAAAAATTCTCTAATTACCATAGCTATTATTAGGGCTATGATGTTCAGGACGTCTCCTTTTTTTTTATAGAGGACTCAAAATAGACTAGACGCATTCTGGTGGCAAAAAAATAAACTTCTATTAGGAGTGGTCTAGCTGTCAATTTTCATTGTTGTTTCATTGTTATTATTCATCAATGGCGCTGAAAGGAGGTTGCTTAGCAGCGCTATCTATGTTAGTTTTGAGTCCTCTATTGGTAAATATTCGCCTGGAAAAAAGTTTTAAGTGGGTTTCAAGTGTTAGGGATGCCAAAAATATGCATTTTATTTTGCCTTAAAATGCCTATTTACATCATTTCATGAGAAAAGGTCATTTTTGGGCATTTTTAAGGGACTATTTTCCTTTTTTGATATAATTTGCCAAAACGGATGCAAAACGTGCGAGTGCAGTGTCAAGCTTGCCACATCATCGGGCCAAGCATACGCAATGATTTGTTTGTTGTCGAGTACTGTTATTTATAATACGTACGTTTTTCTTAAATGTGAAATGAAAATAAAAAGATAAAATTGTGTTTTTAATTTTTCTTCTTGTGTTTGATACGAAAATTTATTGGTGTAACTGAATTGATTTAATAAAACAATACTGAAAGTAATGAAACCAATAGAATTCAAATACATTCAAAAGGTCCTTTTTAGGTCCTTTTTTGCTGTTTTAAAGGAACTATTTGCCTGCCTTTTTCTCACTTTAAAAGGCCCTGAACATCCTAGCCCTAGCTATTATACTTTTCGACATTGTTGAATGCAGTGCAATGTGCGTTGCTAAGAATTTTCGTGGTCATTTTTTCAACACGGTCCGCCACCGTTACTTACACTTATTGACAGCAATAGAAATGTAATTTCTGCCTCTTATACGTATATTCGTGACCGGACAAAAATTTACTTCACATTTTGCCTGTACTCTGTTCAGAAAAATATTTTTGAGTAACTGTTGTGTAACTTTGCCAAATGCCAATATTTATTAGATCGCCATTATATGACCATACTCGTGACCGGAAAAATCTGTAGAAAAATATGGCTATCTCACATTTTGCCGCCATTTTGTTTCAGAAAAATATTTTGCCGTAACTATGGTGTAGCTTTGTAACATTTCGAACGATTTTGCCTCAAAACTATACACCTTCAACCCACATCAAGGCTTGTAGATAGTTCAAATTTCAAGTTGATCGGACTTTTTGTACGACCGCTATCGACAGACATAAATAAATAAATAAAAACAAACAAAACAAACAAACAAACAAACAAACAAACCCAAAAACAAAAAAAAACAAAAAAACGAACAAAACGAAGTCCCATAAAGGTCTAATTTCGCTCGCTTAATTAATTAAACTTAAACATTAAAACATTTAATTACATATTATTGTCTACTTTTTTTTTTATTTAACAGAATCATTTTCATTAATGCAGGGAATTCCTAGAATAGGGAATGTGCATGAATTTTCTACAGCTCTGAAAGTACGTGGAATATATTGTTATTTATCTAAAGACATCAGAACACTAATTTAATTGTTTTAAAATTAACTCATTATTCTTCTATAAATGTTCAAAGATTTTGATTATCTGTTTCCCGCACTATTTTTTTTAAACGGTATGTGACGTCACAATACATGAAAATCACTGCTTATATGAATGACTTTGCCCCCGCCTCCTAGACGAAACAATTAAATTTTCAAGGTCATCAAGCTAACCTTGAAAAAAAAATTTCTCAAGCCGTTGTCAAGTCTGCTTTATATGAATAACAACACCCGATATTTACTGATTTTCTATGAAAATAGGTTTGTTATTATTGTTTTTATAGTAATTGGGCTTCAAAATTAATTAGTAGGCGTACTAGACATTTATTCGATTTTATATGATTTTGGATATAATATTTTCCAAATAAGCGTTATTTTATTTATCTTTTTATGATTGGTTCATTGCTGATACATGGAAAGTGACGTATGCCCCATTTTCCCGCCATAAATATGAGTGAAACTTTCAGCTCGTTTTTATAAATGAAACTTTATTCTATGTCATCGAAATAAAATATTTTTGTATTCAGGAGATTAATCCTAATCTAGTAAAATGCTAAAAAAAAATGACGCATGTTCCCCATTATTAGGTATCTCTTTCCGACTTTGAGTCTAATATCTCAGCTTCTCTAAAATGTCACTTACCGTTATCCTTATTCTTCTGACCTCCTCATTAGATATGGTAATACTTTTTACCAAGCGGGACAATTATGTCGGTATCGTCACAAAATCTCGAAAGTGCAATTTCACGAAAGTGCAAAATCTCGAAAAAATTACTAATTCTCCGGAAGTGTAAAATATCGAAAGTCTAAAATACCGAAAGTGTAAAATGCCGAAAGTCCAATCTTACGAAAGTGTAAAATCACGAATAGTCGGAATAACGAAAGTGCAAAACACCGTATATCCAAATCTACGAATGTGCAATATCACGAAAGTCCAATTTCACGGAAGTGTAAATCGCCGAATGTCCAAATTACCGAAAAAGCATATCGCTGAGTGTTCAATCTTCCGAAAGTGCATTTTTACGAATGTCATTATGCTCGAATGTACAGAATCATGAAAGTACAAACTGTCGAAAGTGTAAACTTACGAAAGTACAGTCTCTCGAAAGTGCATTCTTACGAAAGTGTAGTTTCTCGAATGTGCAAAATCACGAAAGGACGGAAAGGACACGGATTGGTTGAGTGCAGAGGACGCGAGCCAATCGCTGTGATGGAGCTCTTTAGGATAGGCGGTTCGAATAATCGAATCGAAAGTACGTGCAGGGAATTGTGAATAGGGCCGGGTGAAGAACATTTCGGACCGCATGCGCACGCGCGCTTTTACCACCTCATTCCTTTGGTCCCCTGGAGAGAAGCGGACCCCAATTCACAAACGTCTAAGCGGTTGCCTACCATCACGGGGTAGAACACATCCTTTCAAAACACTTTGTGCTATGGCCTACGCAACCGCATAGTGCATCATCTTTAACAAAAAATGAAATGCTGACAATCTATCAGTTATTACTTGACACCAGTTTTAAAGGTATGAAATACGCCACAATATCGTAAAAAAAAAACTATTTCCATTTTTACAGTAAATATATTACATTTTTTAAAAATCTTTTCACGAATAATACGTTTGCCATAATGTAGGATTGGTCTAAGAAGGACATAGCACAAACGAACAATAAGGTTTGTAGTTTTGATGAGTGCTAATCATTTGAACCCTAGACGTAATACTTTTTAAATGAATTTTTCATCTAAAAACAGAAGTAGAATAATTACGTTTTTTTTATACGTGTGTGAAGATATAGACTTGAGCTTTATTCATTCACTCTTAGCATAAATTTGGATTGATAATTTTATGAAAATTTGTCAAGATGCCGACCTACAAAAAATTAATTACTGAAAAACAAAATTTGTTTATTTATTTTATTAACTTAAAGCTCACACGGATTTAAATGATGTTTCACTAGTAGGTTTACATCGACGATACCAACACTTGAAAAAAGTTTCAAAATTGTAAGTTTATCCACCACGTTATAAATAAATATTGTTTATTTATGGCAATCATTTCTTCATTTTTACAGTGTTCCACCGATATAATTCGCATTTGCGGACTATTGCGGTTAGATGCACATAGAATGCACCACAAATAGCGTACGCAATTATACCTTTCTCATTATTATTTGGAATCTCGATAGCTGTCATAGAATGGCTACAATGACGTAAGATGCCAACCTACAAAACATTAATTACTGAATAACATTGTTTATATTTATTTTATTTTATTAAAACTTACACACGGATATAAATGATATTTTACACGTAGGTCCATATCAATGGTACCAACACTCAACAATAGTTTCAAAATAGTAGCTTTTACCTCCATGTTATAAACAAAAATTGTTTATTTACGGAAATAATTGTCTTCATTTTTACGGTGTTCCACCGATATGATTCGCATTTGCGGATCATTGAAGTTAGATGCAGCAGCTAACGGTTTAGCCGCGGTCGCTTAGCCAGTTCCCATACGAACATCGAAGTTAAGCAACCTCAGGCTAGGTCAGGAGGTGGATGGGTGACCACTCACCTCTGAAACACTAGTTGCCGTTGGTTATAGCAGATTGGAGGGTTCGAAAGCTTGTGTAACAGCTTCGTTCTTCTCGTCAACTGCTCGGCAGTCCAGGTTAGTGGAGGAACCTATATGACTGGTCAAAGTTACACCGTCCTTTTGGATGGGACGTAAAGCCGATGGTCCCCTTGGTACTTTTCGACAGGAGTAGGCTACGTGCCGGCACCAGGCTTCCCCTCCTCCCTTCCTCATTATCATTCATCAATCTTCACTCATCAGGCTAAAGAGGGCATTGTGCCCTACACTGGCCTTAATTACAATAAAATAAATAAATAAAAATTAGATGCAGCAGAAATGGCGTGCGCTGCACTCAGACCTTTCTCACTTTGTATTTGGAATTTCGATAGCTATCATAGAATGGCTACAATGACGTGTTATGTTTTATGACTTTCACGGCAAACATGCAAAAGTTAACAACGAACTTCGTCGACAAATTAAAAGACTTTTATTATGATTTAAATGCGGTTATTGTATGATTAAACAATATGACATTTTAGAGCCTGTCTCATTATGGAACTTTCCATGCACTAATAGGTTTAATAGTTTATGTATTAGAGCCTATTGAGTAGACCACGGTCGAATGAAAATGCGGAAATCCATTGAAAAATCAACTTGAAGGTTTTAATTTATTTAAAGAAAACTTCTTAACGGATTTAAATAATATTTTGTGCAATTATTGGTACAACTTAGTTATTGGCATGTTTGATTTATTGAAAACAAAATCGCTCATCTGGCAACGTAGAGCGTTTTCCTAGTTAGTAACTTCTAAAATTCAGTAACACAAGAGCACGTACTTTGAGACTAGGCCATAGATTTGAAAAATAAATTCGATGTGACGGTAGGCATCCCATGATTTAAATATTTAAAATCGGAACATATAGCTAATCCCAGAAATTTCAACACTCATAGTCATAACGAATCAGGAGACACGTGTGTATAAATAAGCTTACACAGGGTGCGAATTGACGGCTTGACAGAGGGGGTGGGGGTGGGGGGGGGGGGGGGGGAGATGCCCAAGTATAGTATCTGCGTTGGTAGTAAGGGGTCTGGGGCAAAAATTGTTTTGAGGAATTATTGTCCTCGAGTTTGCCTTAGAAGCGATTTGAGAGTACATTGGTTTGGTTATTAAGGTGTCACTACAGCAAGGACTAGGGCCCGCTAGAGGGGTAAGGGGAATAGTAGCATAGTTTGCCTTAGTTCATAATAGAATAGTCATAACTTCGGCAATAATAATCGTACGAAAACGATTTAAGACTTTTTGAAAACCCCAAAGACTCCGCTTTAATATGAAAACTTGTTTGTTACTATTGTTTAAAGCAGGACTACAATAATTGTATTTTAATAAAGATCTGCAAAATTGACTGTTTCCAGGTTATTATGTGCAAATATTACTTCAGAAATTCCGACAGAACGTTTTTGAATAAAACATGCACTCCTTAACGCA